>JAOXJM010000001.1:109988078-110017039 GCA_026413425.1 Tringa solitaria | reverse complement strand
GAAAAAAAGGACAGATGCTAGTGAAGTGACTTGCTCAGACTATATAGATATTATATATTATATATAGATATTATCTTCCAAAAAAGTAATCACCTATTTTTAATTCTAATATTTAGGCATAGTTCTTTAGTCATATTTCCTCATAATAAGCTTACTCCAGCACGGTGAAGAAATAAGCCTATGTATGAAGTGCTAAATGCAACCATGCACCGACCTTTCACTGATTGTGAAATAAAGAACAAAAAGTATAAGACTCTAAGTGAAGAAAAACTAGCAAAATAGAAATGTTACTGAAAATTCTTCCCTTCCTATTTAAAGGGGAGTTACAGACAAGATAAAGTCCTAGCAGGACATAAGGGAAAACTGCTTCACTACGAGAGTGGCCAAGCACTGGCACAGGTGCCCACGGACTCTGTGCAGTCTCCCTCCTCCGAGATTTTCAAAATTCAACTGGACAAAGCCCCGTGTAAGTCTGCAATTAGCCTTACTTTAACTGAATTTTGGACTACAGAGCCTCCAGAGGGTCCTTCCAACCTGATTTTTTTCTGTAGGTTTGTGATTCTGGAATATCTCACTAAAACCAGTTCCTAAAGAATTCAAAGTAGCAATAGGCACATGTTAAATCAAAGACTTCTGGGTGTGCTTTTCTTATGCTTCAACAGTGCCATGTAATGAAGGGAGGGTGAGCAAGGTTAATATTTCACTGCCATTGTATAAAGAAGGGCAAAAGCTAATGGTTCCTTTAGTTTGCCTGAATGAGTTGTTGGCATATGCAATTGCCCACTTTATTTTGTGGGCACAATTTAACATTCTTTTCCACAGCTGTGTGCAATATTCTCATGGTCATGCTGCCACTGAAAAACCTTTACTGCAGGCAGTCTGATGCTAAAATACAGCATGGCTACGTCAGAGGGACAGAGTCCTTCCACACCCAGTTCAAGAGGGAGCCACTCTCTAGTGACAGTTGTGCTCTGCAGGGGCCCTCATTTTGCCATCTTGGCTCACTGGGACTACTGAGCATTTGCTTCACAGATGGCCTGCACATGCATGACAAATCTAATGTATTCTGGGGATACTGTGCACACGCAGCAGCCATTTGTCCTGGACTTCTGGGTGTCAGGCAGCCTGGTTCAGCTCTTGCCCCAGCTGGCCTGCCTGCCATCTGGAAACCCTCTGACACACAGCCAGACTCTTTTCCCTCTTTTCTCTACCCCCACTACTCCTTCCCTGCCCACCCTCTTTGGGTTAGCTGTGGGCAGAGGGGTGAGCTCTTCAATTCCAGAGCATGAAGAGCCCAAGATCTTGGCTTGCACGAGAGCTGGGCAAGGTTAGGGAAACAGCTCCATGCACCGTATCCTCAGAGCACAGCTGTATAAAGACTGGGTTAATCTTACTTCTGCACCACTGCTTAAAATAAGCAATGAGTTGCGAGAGCAGGCCTTTGGGTTTTTTATTTAAGGTAAATGTGATGTGGCTTAACTGTAAGTGAATGGCTGTTTCTTGAAGAGCAGTGTTTTGCTAAAGGAGGGAGTTTGTGTCTAGTAAACTGGTAGGGGTAAGCAGTCCATTTGAAATTAATTTTTCCTCACAGCAACTGATCCTAGTCACATAGTCCTGTGAGCATTTTCTGATCTGTTTGCATTAAGCAAAGGCCAAGCTTGGATCTCTGCTGTTCTTGACCCTCGGGCTAACACTGTTACTCTATGATTATACTGTTTAATGTAAAATATTGATGACTGAAGAAAGGTTCATTATCAAACCAAGGTCTATGCTGTCTTCTGTCAGCATGTACCCTGGCAAAGATCCCAGAATCAATGTGAGTTTCGTGCAATTACATCCAAAAGCAGCTAAATCCAAACATGTGGTGCCTTCTCAGCTTTTTTGTTGAGAGGAAGAGACAGAGAGAGGGGTTACATTTCAAGTCCCAAAATTGTAGGATAAACAAAGCAAGAATCCTCTGATTGACTGTTCCATTTCTGGGGTCTTCTGGCAATAGGCATAATTTACAGTGTCCTCTGAACTCATCAATGGAAAATTGGCATGTCTGCCATCTACATTTGTGCATCTGTTATTCCATTTTTTTTGACATCACTAACCACCATTAGGAATCTGGAATAAATGTGTACCTAGGACAAGAAGTAAGAAAAATTACTTACCGAGTACTGACTGTTACTTGGAAACTTTTGCACATGTAACTAGAGAGAATATTACAAAATGATCATGGGTTGTTTCAGATTTCGAAAGTGAAGAAAGCACTTGAGTCATCACCAAGAAAAGAAAAATAACCCAAGAGGAAAGGACCACCTACAGCTGATGAGGGGCCAGACACCTGCCTTTAATTGAGTGCCTAAAGAAAACAGTATATGGCCACCCTTTAATTTGCAATGAGTGCTGACTTGCTTTGACACAAGCTATGTGAACTGCCATGTGTTCTGTTAGTTGACTCTAAGAAAGAAATTCTTATGCTGGAACATGTTGTGTATCTGTGCAGACCTGAAGCATGGTCCAAATTATGAAAATGAGAATAAAATCCCATTTGGCTGAATACAAATGTGAAAATGTGCAGTACAGGATATACTAGACAGGTATACTAATCCTATTGATTGAAGGGCAGCAGCAAAAGTGCCTCTGTCATATAACTTCTTGTTCTGTGTCTTCTCCTTCCTGAAGCTAATGAGGGAAAAGGTAGTGATCTTATGATCTGATACGGAAAATTACATTACTTGCTTACCTGCTTGGAATCAAAGGAAACAAAAATGTAAGAACAGAAAAGGTCAACCTTAGGTCTGAATTTTTTTCAACTCAGGCTGCCTCCCTTCATCATTCCTACATCATTGTATTTCTGACACTTTCTCCTGAAGAGTTTATCCTAAACATATCATGGCCAAGATCCTAGCCCACTTTACATTCCTACCTTTCTATCTCTGCTAGAAATATTACTACCCTTCTATCCTGCTGAATTAGAAAAAAGCTGTCATCTGTGACTGCTTTCTCCATCACCCCACACATCTAGCTCTTCTCCGCCCTCCTCTCAAGCTATTTCCAAGACCTTGTTCCACTGCCCAAACAGCTTTTCGCTCTTCCCTCATCTCTCCTCATCACAGCCTTCTCTCTTCTTCTTGAATGCACGAGTGCACACACACTTTCTGCCAAAATGATCTTCATAGCTGCTCATTCTTCCTGTCAAACCTGCCTCCTCAGGCCCTTCATTGCCTTCCCTTTCACTACCTAATCTGCTCGAGCTCTTACTGAAAGCCAGTGAGGCCCCTTGACTCTGCCTTCCTGCCCTTCTCCCATAGATTCCCCCCTTGCCAGCCATGCAAACTGCCCTTTTAGCTAACTCTCACACCAGCTCGCCTGTTGCCATTAACGCTGTGCTCCTACACAAGGAATAACATTTTTATACCTGTGTGCAAAAGACATGTTCTTGTCCTCCAGTAAAGGGACTAAATAGTCGCATGATACTGCCAGTATCTGGTCTATTAATCAAATAATTTGCTACGGTTTGAAAAGTACACTACTTCTGAAGCCAGTGCCATCACATAATTCAGACAGACAGCCTAATAATTCATGTTAACAACATTACTTTACTTATGGGCCTTTTTCACTCCTTCTTTCTGCTGTTGCTACACGTTTGGCACCATGACCTTGAAAATCTTTTGGTTATTTAATTGTTGTGGTTACTGTTCTGCAGTATCTGCTACAAGTAGCTCGAGATGAAGAAGAAAGATGCAATTCCTGAGAGAGAAAACTATGACTCTAGAGTGAGTATAGCTTGGAAAGGAAATTACCATCAGTTGATTGACCTTAGGCCAGATATGGATTTATTTCCTTTCCAGTTGATTTTGTAAATCCAAAATCCCTGCAAGGCTACAAGCTTTGATTTGATACAAGGATTTTCAAACCTGGACAATGATGTTACTTTATCATAATTTATGCTTAAGGCCTTGTGTAAAATTGCTTTGGACTTACTTCAGAGAACAAATAATGTCAGCTATTCATTGTACATTTTGCCTTACATAAGGGTCTTGGCTAAATCCTGTCATGATGTTTCTTGTCTAAAACTGCTCTTCCTTTAAATCAGAATCCATCAGACCATAGCAGTATGGGATCAGGATGAGGAACAAAAGTAGCCCTAGTTATGTGTAATTTTAGAACTGTAACAGTCACCAGGTGTCTCACTAGGACATTGACGTTGCCGAGTTAACAAATAAAGCCCTCAACCTTTCAATTACATTTGTTTGGGAAGACCCCTAGAATTGTAAAAAGTTGCACTGGAGCTGGAGGAATCATTCCGGTATATATTTAGGTGTAAATTAAAGCATAGTTCATTTAAGGCTAAGGTTTGAGCGTATTTCCATACGATGCGAGAAATATGAGCTTAGTTTTTTAGAGTGCTTTGTATTTGCAAGCTGCTCTCATAAAGGTAATTAGTTTGCAAGAGAACTCCAGTGTGCTTGATACGAGAGACACAAGCAGGTCTTTCATCATGCTCATTATACAAGAGTAATCTTTATATCAAGTACCGACTGATAATGTTAATAGCTATGATAAAACACAGTATAATGAGAAGTGCCTTCTGACAAACTACAGTAAATCATGCAAAGCAATTGACTTAAAAGAGCTATTCTGAATCCTTTCATTATACTTTTACAAAGCAACATCATTGCAAGTTGGATTTTGTAGTAAGTGCATAGTGCAGAAGGCCTTGCGAAGGAGGAAAATCGGGCTTTGCATTCTGCTAGATGAAGACTGCTTAATCTTTCAGAACTTCCCCAGCCATGGGCAGAGATATCATTTTACAATGACTATTGTATGAGAACAAATGCAAAGGCTTTTAGATAGACCTCTGTGTAGCAGAGATGCCAGACACTATTTTCTTCTCATCTTACAGCATTAAAAGATGATGTAAAACAGGATGTAAATGATCTTGAATTTTCTGAACATACTAAAAGGTAATTTTATTTAAAGAGAAAGCATTATTTTAAAAACAAAGGATAGGCTCTTAAGAGTTACATGCAAGATTGGTCTAATTGAAAGACAGGAAAAATATTTTTAGGTTATCTTTAGTCTGATTCTTTGTTCGACTCTTTTTTAATAAAATGCCATTTTCTTCTACTGCTGCTTTAGCATTTGGAGAATGGTCTCCAACCATTTCTTCTAAGAGTAAAATTGAATAGAAAAGACTTTGTAGGCTCTGGAGTAAAAGCAGAATTATGAAGGAGAAAGCTTGTAGGACAGGTTTACAGTTATAAAGTTTTCCCATTTTTGGTTCTGTGAGATCGTAATGAAAAAGGAAAATACTTTAAAAATATATTTTATACACTGAAAAAATAGCAAAAGGGGTTCAGGGCATATTGGTTTCAATGATTTAAACTCCAGTGAACTCAACTGAGAGACTGCCGATGACTCCTGCAGAATTATTGTTAACACTTTTTTTAAATTAATTTCACATTTAAATTTTAATTTTTTTAATTTTTTAACTATAAGATATATTTTAAATCAAAATAGACACACTAAATCCCATTCTTTTGTTACTGTTGTTCCCCTTTGTATCATTTTCTGTTCCTTGTGGCATAAATGCTGTGTGGTCCAGATGATTTCCCACCTTCCAACTATTGAGAAAGGCATCAATACACAGAAGGAGGAATATACAATAACAAAAGACACTTAAACTCAGAGTTCTCAACAGAAGAATCATTGAAATTACTGAGATGACAAGGAGTACCAAGATCCCATCATCCTCGGTCCCAGGTTTCTCCACCATGTGCATTTTAGCTATCACGTCTGACCCCTCAATTAGTTTCCTGGGGATACTCTGACCACATACATATATCTATCCAGGGCACGGCAAGCCCTGACTGTCCCTGCTCAGCTCCATGGATCTCCCCCCACCATGCTCACAGCCCAGGACCCCATCTCAGCCCCCCAGGGCCATCAGTCCTTGCCCCAGCAATGCCACAGCAGGGCCAGTTTACAGCTCTCTACAACCCTGCTCTGGCCAGCCATGGGCTGAGCCAAGCCAGGCTCACGCAGGGTCAATGTCCCAGCCCATCTTTATCACTAGGGTCTTGCCTCTGGACCTGATTCTGGCCCGGATCTCTGGACTGACTTCCCAGATTGACCTCAGACCCACCCCATGTCCACGATATTGCCTTACGGTCTGGAGTCCTGATGGTCAGATCTGGCCACCACCTCTGGGTCCATCTTGCTCCTTGGGGTCACTCCCAGCTGCTCTCCCTCAGGGAGAATCCCTCTTGCACTGCTCCCTGGCCATCATTTCCCCTTTATAGGGAAGTTAAATACCCTCTTGCTGCAGGCTGGATTTCCACCTTCCTGAGCTAAGGCAGCAACACAGTGACCCACAGTCGACACGGCAGGTAGCACGGGGATGTCAGCATGGCCAGGCAAGCTGTGATGCCACATGTGTGTACGCCCTTGTCAGTGCCAGCCAAAGATCTTCAATGCCCATGCATGGTGGAGCAGGTGAAGAATCCCATCCGAATTAAATCACATAAATCTCAAGAGGCAGGAGGATAAAGAGTCCAGGCGATCCTTCAAGGAACAACCTACTGGAACATGTAACAACTCTACATACGTTTCACAAAAGGACCAGGGTGTCACTGTGAAAGACAGTTATTTGCTTTAATGCCTAATAACCTGTGTTTTCTTCAAATGTCCCTGCAGACTGCTAGAAAATCACCAAAACACCAATCACAAAAAAAGTACATATATTCTCATAAAGAACAGCAGTCATTTGCAATTGGTGTGCAAATGAATCACGCTGTCTCGCTGTGTCTCACTGTCTCACAGTGATTTTTTTCCTCAGAAGATGACAGTGTGGTGTCTGACCAAGAAGATGAGTACTGTCTGAAGAAAACATAGGAAGGAAATGGGAAGTTTCTCAGAAAAGTCTGCTGCAGTTAACTTGCTGCTGGGACACAGACTGTTCTGTGGAAAAGGGAGCTGTGATGGGTGCCTAGAGCTCCTCAGCTGGTTCACCTCTGCCCTGTGAGGTCTGCTGGACACCTTACCCCGAATTTTGAATAAAAGCAGCTGTAAAAACATAATACTTGTAGGGAAAGGAAGAAAATCAAGACAACTAAAGTATGCTTCCATACGTTTCCAGGCTTTCCACTTTATCTGAGCTGACTGCCTTGCCAGCTACCATTCTCCCAGACTTCTGCTTTGAATATGTGCCTTAGTCATTATTGCAGCCTGCTACAGTTAATTATTTGTGGAATGCCTAAAGCTTGAACTTTGAGAAATAGATGAAGTTTGTACCTGACTGAAACAAAGTATCTATTCTAAGCAGACCTAAATGAAAATCAGGGGAAAAGTTTACATCAGCGCTGAACCTACTCATCTTCTAGCCAACGAATTATCACTGTTCTCACAATTATATGGCACCAGAGTTAGGTTTGTCTGCTACAGCCAGTACAGTGATATTTTTTTTTCTTTTATAAATGTGCTGCACCATATTATATGAAGTGTGTATAAAATAACTCAGAGATGCAATAGCAAGGTGGCATACTTCCCTGCAAAAGTGTGAGTAATAGATCTTTAAAATAGCATGCTAAGTAAGGTTTCCCAAATTTCTTAGATCTTTAGAGCCATACTCCTAAGCTTCTGTCTATGCTGAAGACAAGTGAAAAATGTGTGAAGAGTAAAAAAGACCATGCAGAGATGATGATTTAACTTTTTTTATAGTGGTTAGAAATGTGATTCAGTGGTGGCAAGAGCAGTAAGATAGTAATGCTACCAGCTTTCCCAGCCCCACTGTGTTTGTGAAATCCCACACCCTACATCAAACAGGATTTCTCTTTGCCAGTGTTCCCCAGCCATCCATGGGAAGCAGCACAATCTAAAGGAAAAATATTTTCTGCAATAGAAAAGCTGACAATGGTTCACTGAAAAGTAAGGCAACTCTGATAACTTTATCTCTTCTTGGAGTCAGGCAGTGTCTAATCAGGCAGGTTGGCAACTTGAGAAATTAATTTTAATTAAAATTATTTTTTAAACTATGTTATCACTGTTTCCAATCCAGTTTCACATAGCATTTTCATGGAAGATAGATTCTGCTCATTATTTAGTTTGGTTTATGATTATTTTTAAATATATACTTTTTTTGTGCCTATTTAATTTTCTCATTAAGAGACTTTTTGAATATTTCTTGTCTTCCCTGCAACTGAAAACACTCTTTCAGAGATTAAATTACCATCAATGACCTTCTTTGTCAGGGCCACCTGCCTGATAAAATGGTTTCTTGCTACAAGCACTGGTAGCAAGACAGAAGTTACAAAGCAAGGGACTTACTGGACCTTGTAGCCTAAACCTCTGCAGTTCTCATAAAGCCTGTGAGTCATCCAGGTTTTCAGTATTACTAATTCTGATTGTCCTTGCTGTCCTTCAGAAGGCACTAATCCAAGATCTAATCAAACATGAGGGTTCCTCAAGCTTAAAGCACAGAGAGAGCTAGATTTGCCACATCTAGAGAAAACCCTTTATGGCCACAAAGGTACACAAGTTAACGCTTGCTCAACTACTCCACTTCTTTCAATTAAATGAAATCAAAGAAGAAAGGAGAGTGAACAATGAATGTTTTAGTAACTAATGATCATTATTGAATTTTTTAATTTTTCCTTGTTGAAAAAAAAAATACTTTCAGCTTTTTAATATGGAAGTTTATGTTTTTATGACTTACCAGCTTCATAAATATTCTTTTTGCTTCTATCACAGAGGTAGTAAATTCAAAGCCAAAAGCAGATGCTACCAACCCAAGACTTCTGCAAATTACTCTGCACCTTCTTGAAATAATCAAATCACAAGCAGAAATCATTAATTAGACCTACTTACACTCCACTAGAGTCACTTATTTACACTTTACTAATGGGTAATAAAACCTGGAATGTATACAGAGCATAAATGTTTTGCTAAAACTCCCGTAAAGGATAGAAGCTTTCCAGAAAACCATATTCTAACATACCCAGTTCTTCCAAGTCTTGAGCTACACAGCTGTGTTTAACCGTTTTTAACACTAGTAGCTCCAGTGTTTCCAAGACTTGTGGGGGTTTTAAATGTTTTGTATTGTAAGTTTTGCAATTTTTCTTTTTTAAACTTGTATCTCCTAAAACCAAGTCTGTCCGGGAACACCACCAGTAAAAAAAAAAAAAAATACAAGCCCTTATAATTATAGAGGGAAGCTGGAAAGCACAGGAACAGTGTCTTAATCCATTAGAAACAAAAATGAGAAATTAGAACAAGACTGTGAATTGTTTTTTAAAAAGTATAAGGATTTCAAAGTAAAAAGGAAGCTGATTTATATGTTTAAAAATCTGGTGAGACATCAGCAAGGTCTACCTATTCACTTTTCAGAGTAATCCTTTTCAGCCTGTGGAGTCAAAAAACTTCTCCTTATCTCATTAACTCTATCGGGAGCGGTATCAGTGTAAGTTTAATCAGAATCATGCCTCCTGGAATGTGAGTGCTACATTTCAGTACTGATTCAGTTGCCAAAACACAGGTGTTTAAGGACATTTGAGACACCCTAGGGATCCCACCTAGCCTTTAACTGCTGATCCAGAAGGATACAAGGTTCCCACGGGACCTTCCCCAGTGCTGCCAACCCCGCATGGATGCTACAGCTACTTCAAGAAACTTCCAGTGGCACAGCATGCTTGTGCTTAGGCAACTGAACCCTGCTGTCTTGGGCTGCCTCTGCACAGCACCAAGTCTTCTGGGCTGCTATTGTAATCAGCAAGTGAGAGTGGGGTTGCTTTTAGCTTTTTTGCTTTTTGAATCTTGAGGTTTTCTATGCGCAGATCACCTGCCTGTTCAGCTACAAGTAAAAAGGTCTCAGTGACCGTGAAGGGTGAAAAGAATTAATAGAACACCTTTAAAAAGAAGAAATGCGCAAGCCAACAAAAGATTTTTAAATTGTGATGTGTGCTGCGTGCTGCATATATCCTTATTTACAAAGGTCTGCATGAGGAAAAAACATGCAAATGTTTATTGCTAAGGAAGGAAGCTGTTTAAGAGACTTGACTCTCCACCCTTAAATAAAAGTTGGAAAAACACAGCTGATCTGTCTTAAAAGAGAAAACCAGCTCCATTTTATTGACATTTCTGAAAGCTTTTTGTGAACTTCTCTAGGAAAGCATGGAAACACAAGCCTTGCACAGTGACTGCATGTACTCAGGAATTGAGGCAGGTACTCCTAAAGTTTTTTTAACTTTTGAATGTCATTAATTGCCACATGAATTAAAACAGCTATGCACATATAGCTTCCAGATGTTTTATTCTCCAGGTTTACATGGTTCTTCTGGGGACCAGCTACTTCTGTGAGAAAAGAAAGCTTGGAAGGAAGAATTCTGTAGGACCTTGTTTCACTGAGCTAGTAAACCTCACTGGGACAGGGGCTAATGTCAGCCATTCTCCATCACAAGGAGGTCTACAATGACATTATAGACTTCCTACTTCACTGGTGGAGGGTGTAAGTGTGTAGAAATCCACAGGAAGAAAAAAAAAAAAGGCAGGGAATAACAAGAAAAGAACTTTTGGAGAAAGTGGGAGTGAGAGGAAAAGATAGAGAGGTAAAGCCAGCGAAATTACTCATTCCTTGGGCTTCTCTCGAAGGCATGAAGCAGAGCAAAGCTTCCCTCTCACTCGTAAGATGCCTGGTGCCACACAACCACATCAAGAAAATGTGCTAATGAATTGAACAGAGTGAAAGGAGACAAGGTTAATAATACATAATAAAATGCACCTGTTGACAAGTACTTTAGTTATGACTATGAAAGTGCTTTACAGGGTAATAACTATTTAGTAGCAAACTTCAAATAAAAATAATGGACTTTTAATAATAGTAATCATGTCATTGTTATTAAAGGTTTTAGCATGTTTTAAATTGAAAGCTTAAACTCCCCAGCCAAATAAATTATTTGGCCAATTCTGCAAATACATGTTCAGCACTTTCTGGCTACTTTACATTACTTTGAGACTGTAAGGGAAGATGGCGCTCAGGCCTCTACCTGTACATCGGATGAAACATAGTGGTTTTACCTTGGACTAAATTTAGCCTGAGCTGCTGGACAGACCACCCCCATCACATCTGAATCTGCCAAAAAGGGCAGGGCATGTTGTTGCTCTGGGTTGTTGTCTCTGTTAGGAGCTGGAATGCATTTGGTGTGCAACCATCTGCCTTAGGTCCCTCTGAAATGAAACCTGTTCACAGGTTTTCAAACTACCCTGAGAACAGAAATAAACTGCAACAAGTGGGGACAAAAAGGGGAGTTTTTTTCAAAGCCGTACTACTGCGCTGAATAAAACAGGGCTGTAGAAAACATTTTGCTCCCTTTCTTTGTCCCCTTTCTTTGCCAATTATCTTAAAGTCTGAGCGTGATCCCGTTTGGATTACAAGTGATCTGGGGAAAGAGATCTGCAAATTGATGACAATTTAGAATAGCTTAATAGCATAAGGCACTCTGGAAAATGCTTGTGTCTTGTTGCCTTGTGAGATGGGCAGGACCTCATGGAGCTCTGGTCTTCCACTGGTTATGGTATAAACAAGGCATAGAGCCTGCTGTGGAAATAAAGGTGTGATGGTAAAACCAAAAGAGAAGAAAGCAATGAGGAGAAAGACGCTTTGTTAGTGGGGCTGGGTGAGAAGCTGGGATGTGGCAAAGCCGTTCTTGCTGGACTCATTCTGGTTCTCATGTATTTATCCTTACTTTTCCCTTCCTCTTTCCACTGGGAGAGAACAATAAATATGGAACAGATATGAGCAGGGCAAAAGAGAAAAATTTTGCTGTCTTCTGAAAACTACTGGTGTTCAGAAGAAAATTTCAATAGAAAATGTTAAATTTCATTATAAAATCAAATTTAAGCTTTGAAAAAGAACTAAAAACAAGATGCTGGCAGCCATAAAGAAAACATCAACAGTTGAAATCTGTCAAAAGCATGAAAAAAAAATTAGTTCTCAGCTGAAAGTCTTTGTTTTTTTCAAATAAATGTTTGTTATCCTTTAAAAGGAAAGCACATTTTCACAGGGCCTGGGTGTGTTCTGTGAAAACTCTCAACTTTCTGAAGGGACGGAGGTGTGGGAAACTGAAACCAAAAAGATGCGCTGGTAAATCTTGAGAAATTTCTCAGTGGCCTGTGTAAATGTTATCTTATACAGTTTGTGACTACATTGGATGCTTTTCCTACATTTTTTCTTCCCCAAAAAGCTTAAGGAAGTTATTTCTGAGTTTGATTAAATATCAGGACTTATTCTTTTGTCTGAACATATTTTTTTGCAACCACTGCAGTTACTGGAAATTTGGAGGGTGAATTTGAGCAAGATAGATGTTTATGTCTGTTTCCATTTACATTTAAAGATGTATTTCTGTGTTCATTCTTACTCAGTAGTGTGATGCTAAGCGATTCTCCTGCCTAGAGATGTCAGGAGTTACTTGATATATTGGGATATTTGTGATCTTTGTCTTTAAAAAGTTGGATTCCAGTGCTTTCCCAGTACTTCAAGCAGTGTCACGGCTTCACAGGTACTGCTGCTTCAGCAGATGTCAGGAAGCCGTGCGCTTGTCAGGTACCATATGGAGATTCCCAGAAGAGTCTGAGCACTCTCAACTTTATTGCTTTCCTAGAGTTTCACGTCACTGAGGACCCTGCAAAACCAAACCCTTTAGCGAATTTAATAATGAATTTTTTATTATTTATTTATTTATTTAATTGTAGGGCTGAAAGAAGTAGCAACACATGTGCTGGCTCCAATATTTCCATTTCAATCCAACCCAGCTTCTGAGGATGTTAAGTGCGTGGCCCCTTTTGGACTTTGGAATTAAAAAGAGCATCTGAATAAAGCTTCCTTTTACTTGAAAAAAAAGACGTGTTCTTTTGAAACTGTCTCAAATATCATACTTGGCTGCCAGCACATTTTGGGAAAGACAGGTGAGAAGTGAAGCACATTCCTTCCATTATGCCTTTTGCCACAGTGTCCAGTTTTATCATGTAGGCAATTACGTGTCTTTGAAAAAAAGCTCAAATACCATTATAGTTTTGACTTAAACCAGACAGAAAAAAAAATATTTTAAGCTTATTACATTAAAACTTTACTTCACTTTGGTAGGACTAGAATAATATTTAAGGAAAGCAGCAGATATTTTATCACTGTACAGGGCCTGATTTTTTTCTTAGACCATGGGATGACTCTTAACACACCACAATTTCAGTACAAGAGGGTGAGAGATGGGAGCAATTCATGGGGTCAGCTGAAGGTTGTTTTAAGTGTAAACAATTCCTTTAAATTTGTGAGTTACTTTCAACTGGGTTTTGCCTGTTAAAGAACCTATTTTGTGTTATTATTAAAAGTATAAGAGGGACACATGTGAAAAACATCTGCATTAGGCCATGCTTTGGAACAATCTGGGCGTATAGTACTCTCCCTTAATTGTTTACATCAGTATCCTATAACAAGTGCTCAGGTATACCATAGTAAAAGATGATTTCTGTAATGGCAGTTAAAGACTGTGTTCAATTAATATTACCTGCCACCATAACTCCTGCATACACCTGGTGTGATTTTCTTTTCATACTTGTAACTGATATTTTTCTTTAACAGTTATACATAGTTTTTAATAACTATCTAAATGAACACAGTCTCTATTTGGAGTGTGTTGTACATAAAATGCATTAAAGACTCACGTATGCCTTTGGAGGAATCTTACAGTCACACACAATTTCATCTCACTGTTGAAGACAGAGATGGCCTTTAACAGAGTGGGATCACTCCTACTATTCTACTTCACGTGATTTGGGGTGGGTTTTTTTTTACATTTTGCTAGGTTCCACTGCCACACATAAGTATTTTCCTAGTCCTGTGCGTGATTCAGTTACCCTGTTTATGGTGCTCACGCTGTTTATGGTGCTCAGTGTCACAGCAGGGATTAACAGGCTCTTCAGGAGGGTGTTCACGTAAGGGGAGCAGACACGGGATTGTTATATGTTGCTTGAACAATGCTTATATTGCATGCCAGCTGTTCCTCAGGCTTTGCAAAGAGCTTATATCCATCTTAAACCCCACTTAAGCCCTACTTTGATTTTTTTTTTTTTGCCTACATCTCCAACTAGTGAAAATTGACAGTAACATCTCTGTACAATAGCTGGGGAGCTGGATCTGAGAAATGCTAATACCTGTACAAGAAACTGACTTTTTAAGAGTTTGGGAAAGAAATGTAATAACCTCTTGGACACTGAAGTTAAGAACTTTTGTTATTCTAGTTTTTTTCAAAGCAGCCTTGTTGAACAAAATGCAGACAGTCTCCTTCCCTCTTACTTTTTCTAGTCCCCCCCTCCACTTACTTTTGCTGTTCTCCTGCTTATATTAAAGGCACCTTCCAGAGATAGTAAGTTCCTGACTGCATTCTTCTTAATTACCACCTCAAAACACCAGAAGACTCATCTTTTCTGGGGAAAGCTCCTTCTTGAATAAAAAATGAGTCAGTGGTGTGGAGATTCTGCTGCTTTTATAGACCTACCCTTGAAACCTGTTCCTGCTGTGCTTGCAAAACTAAGGTCTTGAACTGGAAAAAATGCCGTGCTGTACTCAACAATGGAGTCAACATGACACAAGCAGGATTGGTGATTAAGGTTTTTCATTGTAAAATCCAGTTACTGACTGGCAGTATCCTACATTTTTCATTTTAAAGACAAATATTTAATACTTTTAAAGCTGTAGCTGGGCTAAGTGCATTCTGTCTACTCACAAGCTCTCCTCTCCCATCCACACCAGAGGTACTAGTTGTAGATGAAATTGAGGGGATGAGAGGCTTATGGCAGGTTGGGGCTACTAGGTTGGTTTTATTTGCTTGGGTTTTTATTTCAATTTACATTTATTCAGCAAAGCAAATAGACATGTCCTGAGGCCTGCTCTTTCTTGAATTGAGGCTTTAAAAACTTCATGTTCTTTTAGTCTGTAATTGGCTGTGTCTTCTTTACCTAGACTTTTCCAAAGTGCTGGTAGTCATTTTGGAGGATCAGATCCTGGGTCTGCAGAATTTCTTCTGATTCTTGACAGATATTCTTGGTACAGTGCAATAATATTTCCAGGAATTTTCAAACCTCTACTTCCTTATGTCTGTCAACAAGTAGCCTGTGCACAAAAGCCCTTTGGCACATGCCAACTTGTAACAACACAGGGAGTTTGAATGCCTGACTTTCAGTCATGCCTGTGTATGCAGCTGTATTCGTTCTATCCATAGACAATGCAGGGAAAATCTGGAAAAAATTGCTATAAAAGGGGAAAAATTTTCCCTGACAGACTCAATTGAAGGTGAGAATGAATGAGAACAAACGTCAGGTCTACATTAGTTATGCCAGGCTGGATACAAAGAAATTGTGTTTGTTCACCAAAGTACGGCACAGCCACATAGTTGGCTAGTAGACAGATAACAGGGGAGCAGGGGAAGTTCAGGTTTTACCAAATTTTGTCAGTACATAGAAGAAGACCTTACTTCTTGTGCAATTAACTGAAATGACAATATTGTCTTGTGCACCCCTAGAGTCTCAGCTTGATGCAAGCCGCCTTGAAAGAGAATCCTCTTAAAGAGACTTTGCTGAGAGGAGTTTATATTAACTCCCACTTGAATTGAAAGCTATTCCACCTGCTATCTGGCAGAAAGGCAGTGTGTATAATTAAAAGCAGACATTTCAAAGACTATGAGTACCCAGCAGGGTTTTAAATACTGAGAGTAGGGAAGGGTTCTACCTCATCTACACACTGTTTCCACCCTTTAAGGACTCTGGAGAAATTAACTAGTGATATTCGGTTATTATTAATCCTTTTTGCAATGGAAAGAGCATCTCAAATAATTTTTAGTGCCAAGAATCTGTTGTTTCAAGCAATTCACTAAGCAGGATCAGGCATTGTGAGCCCTCCCTAGTTAAAGCTTCTATAGTTTAATTTATTCCAGAAACTGGATCAGCAATGTTGGGGAGGTGAAAATTCTGTGTTTTGGGATTCAGTTTAGTGGGAGTGAGAAACTGTTTTTCTTTCCAGGCTCAGAAGAGAAGCTGATTGCCACAGAATAAGCTCTTCCTAGGGAAAAGGTTTTATTGGTATCAGAGACAAATTTGTATTTAAGCTTAGTAATTCCAAATTACTTTTTCTTCAACAAAGCCATGTTATTAGGTACTACAGATTTATAGTTTTTTCATCCCAAACGTAATCTGTGTTTGCTCATAAATTTTCTGCTCTGGATAATTGATAACATTGCTGAGCGAGGGAGTCTAACATATTCAAAGAATATATATTTTTAATAGAATAAGTAGTAGCAATTAAACACAAATGAAAATTACCTGCCCATAAGATTTCATACTGGGATATCTAGGCAATAAAACATATCTTTGGCTCAGAAATGGAAAAGCATTGTACACATTGAAAAAAACAAGTATTCAAAGAAATCACATGCTGATGACATCTCTTATCAGCCATATATAGTAGCAGATCTTTTTCTTCTAAGACGGTGAGAACTAATCACTAACTAGTAAATTAACACCAAAGTTTTCCTTTCATTCTTTCTCATTACAAACCAGTCCTCAACAGAGGCATGGAACAGGTGATCACATCTCTTCAAGGCTTATTTTTATGCCTCGAAACTCAAGTGACCAATTTTTTACGGTACTTTCCCTTCACCTTAGAAATATTATATTTGCACTGGTTTCCCTATATGAAAGAAATCCATACATAGTCTCCCATTCGGTCATTTGAGTGTAAGTAATACTTTGCTGTCTTTACTATTTTGTCTGCAAACAATACTGTCTTTTTCTCAGAAGGTCTGATTCTGAAATGCATAAACCATGTAATAAAATAGCATTGATTTTAAATAGTTATTCACATGAACATATGTATTTCCATATGAACAGGGTTGTAGAATCAAGCCAGGATCATGCAAGTCACCATGTAAGAATAGATTATGGGATTGGAGATGGATAACTGCATGAACCTGTAAACTCCATTGTATTCTTGATTGTATTTTGAATCTATTTATGTACTAAAGGTTTACAAGTTATAAAGACACCCTATGAGAATTGCCAGACAGTGTTTTAATAAACATAGATCTCGCCTGAGCAACCCTTCTACACGTGCATAAATCCAATTCATTTCCTCTAGTATCTGATTTCAGCTGAAGTTGAAATCTGTTAGCGCAAGGAACTAGCTATCCCCCTGCACAACCAGGACAAGAGCAATGAAACGAATTTGAGTTACTGTGTAAATAAATAAATATAACTATACAGGTAATAATAGTGGATTAAATGGGTGACATATCCTACTTCACCTTTTTTCTCTCCACCATCCTAGGTCACTTTCTACTACAGCTTTGTTTTTCTGCACGTTGCCAACCTGGAAATCCCACATGCCTGAATACTCTCCAAAAAGCAGCACAACTTTAAAATCTGCGAGGTTCATTCTCTGCTCAACTATTAGGAGCTGTGTAAGAGTGGTCAGTGGTGGTGGAGAGAGGAGAGTTTATCCCGGCAACTCAGGATTGCAGTGAGCACTGTAACCACTCGCAGAGGCTCTTCGGTCTTGCTACCTCTGCTCCACGGTGCAACAGCACCAGGCAATCAGCAGCCGGAGTAACCTTTGGCAGCCTAAATGCTCTTAGACATATCCAAATGAAAGGCAAGGTTTATGTAGCTGCACAAGTAGGGAGAGTCCTGATGTTTCTTTTATGGAGCACTTTAAATGCTGGGACTTATTGCAAGAGTGCTCTGTGCCTTTAGATATGTGAATAGTAGAGCAGTTGTTTGTATATGGCAGTCAAAAATAGGTGGCTGGCTAACAGAAGAGTTCCTGAGTTTTATGAGATCAATAAAACTTGTTGTTGTACAGAGCACTTGGCTTTCGCTAGTAGTCTCTTACATCAGCTTTAATCAGGTTTCGGCCTGCATCATTGCGGGGGAGGCAGGGCTATGAGTTTTGTTCGGCAGCTGTTGCAGAAAGTCCAATGTAAGTCCAGGCTTAATGGCCCACTGGAGTGAACGGGGCTAACGGATGCATTTGAGTGCTTTGCTGAAGAGGGGCCAGCCTGGGTGACATAACTTCGCCAAGGAGCCAGGCACACCATCTCACTTTCTGAGGAGACATTTCCACAGCGCGAGATATTTTTTTTCCTTCCGTGTGTTGTTTTTTGTTGTTAGGTTTTGGGTTTTTTTAAATCAGGAATAAGCTCTCCAGAATGAAAATGTGTGATATCCTCTTGTATATGGAAAACTTCATAAATAAGAACAGATGCTTCTAATGCAGAGGCATTAGAAAGGCATTTCTTTTGAAAACAGCAGTTAGAGACTCTTCATAACTCTCTTTCTTGGATGATGAAATAGTTGAGAACTGAGACTTGAGGTGGGAAGGCCCACTAACCAGTTCCTTCCTCTCTAAAGCAGACACTAAAAAGGAATTTGATCCAGATCCTCTCTTCTACACATTCCACCACACACCTTGGGTCTGAGCTCAAAACCACTGAGGTCAGCTAGATGACTCCTCTGCAGTTCAGGGAATATTGTATCTGGTGCAGACTTGGAAAATACCAAGGAGGCATTCCCGGTTTTGCTAAGGACGTGTGTTGCTCTCATTAATCATGGCCTTAGAAACAGAAAATCAGTGCTACGTTTAAACTAAAAATTTAGAGAAAAATAGAAAAGAAGGTCAGAATAAGCAATGGGTCCATTTGCATTCAGATCCCATTTTTCACATCACCAAAATATAAAGCAGAGCCTAGGAGGAAGAAAGATTTAGTACTGGTTTCCTTCTAACAAAGCTGTGACTAATGGCATTATACCTTTTTATTTTATTTTTTAAACCAAAGCTAAAATGAGAGAACAGGAGGAAAAAAAAATCCTTACAAATGGAGCTTACATTATGCTTATGGCCCCTCAGCCAGCCTGCACAATGCCTGCCCCCTTTACCCCTTCCTCCTGTCGGATGGATCTCCTCCAGTTTCACCCGTTGGTTGTTTTTCAAACAAAGACTGCTGTACACTCTGCATCTTTTCACTGATGAGACTGTAATTTCGCATTATTTGGGAACCTGGATACAAGTGCATACCTCCAACAAAACAAACAAACAACTGAAAAAAACCCCACAGTGCTCACTTTGCAATGTCAGCCTGGGTAAAACACCCTTTAGAGACGTTTTACTCATCCTCAGGCTGGATAAAACACCCTTTAGAGACATTTTACTCATCCTTTTACTCTGAACAAAAAGGGCAGAATGAGGCTCTGAACAGGCTGATCATATACTAATGCATTTTAATTGGGTTTGAATTGACAGGTAACAAAGTGAATTTATTTACTGTATTATAAAGTAAAACATAGTTCAAGACTGAATGTAGTAAATTACCCTCCCTTTCACCAAAAGTAGAACTTACCTTTTGAAGAATGTGAAAATTCTTCTTTTTAATGGTATATGACCATTTAAATTACCTTATTTAGCAGGATAAAAACTGTTTTAGTTGAAACCCTGGCTTAGGTGAGTCAGTAAATATTTGTACAACTAACATCAGTAAAGGAAAAATTATGCAAGGCAAGTTTGCTTTTGTTTAGGCAAACAGAATGATAAAAATAAAATTGTGTCACATAAAATTAATGCTTAGTGAAATCTTACTTTTTCAAGTACTGTTATTAGGCAATGCTGTAGATCTGTCAGCACAGTTCTCATATCAAATGTGTGAAATAGAACCTTTTCGGTATCTTAGCAATAGTATTAACAGATTCAAGAGGCACGCACTTTCAGACACGTAATTTTGTATGTAAGAAAACTATTCTTGAATTGGTTGGGTATCAAAGAGTTCTTTTGTTCCAAGATTTGAGGAAAAAAAAATGAGTTAGAGATGCAGGAGAAGAAAATATACTAGCTGATGTCCTCCAGGACAACAAAAAACACTCGCCTTTTCATAGATTTTCCACAATCATCTCTGGGATTTGGAATGATAAATCCACATTGCTGGGATTTTGCAAAACATGCTATCCTAAGGGATTACTAAATTTATTCCTAAATTATTTGGCATTTCAGAAAACTCCATAGCCATTTCTCAGTTACTTTCAATGGCATTTAGGATTTCCAGAAAGGCCTCAGGTACTTATTTGGAATGTGAGCGTGAGAACCTGCGGAGGAGGTTTTGCTGCCATTTCCTAAAAGCTCTCATGTAGGTAATGTTTAAGTACTCCAGCTCCAGCTCGCCGCAAGTTTGGATTATTATGGAGTTTGGATAACGGTCTGCCATATTCAACACATCCTGAACAAGAACAAAAGAAGAGAAAAATCTGCGTTCTGAAAGATTCTTCATTTCTCTCAGTTCCAAGGCCCCTCGGCATACCGTGGTCCAGCCAGGGTGTCCAACTGACAGGACACCAGCCTGCCTGCTCACTTGGAGTGTCCTTTGGTCACCTGTGAATCTGCAAGCCAAAGGGATGAAAAAAACCTGACACCAAACACGGTGAAAAGAGAGAAGGCCAAGGCCCTGAGCGCTATGAAGTAACGGGGTGACTCAGTGGTTAATGAGGGGGCCAGAGGATCCTTAGAGGCATCAACATTTCTCCCTTCCCTGCTGACAAGCTGCTGCCCTGCACCTGCAGCCGGGGTGCGATGGGGTCCCTGTGGTGAGCAGGGTGACTGGAGGAGGTGGTGGGGCCAAGGCAGCTCCTGGCCAGCCCCAGCCTGGAGGAGAGCCCTCCTGGCTCTCACACCTGCCGTGTCCGGGACTGCAGCCCAAGCCTTCTCCTGTTTTACAGGTCGTCGGAAGGTCTCAGAGGAAACAATTTATTATAATGGGGGTCACCTGCGTTCCCAAGTCAGTCTGATACATCTGTCCTTGGCTACTCGTGGGGGTGGCTTTCTGTCCCTGTTGAAATGAAAAGAGCTTCACTACTGGGCTCGCCTGGGCTCTAGGGGTTTGTTCCTCCAACTGAAGTTCTCAATGTGACTCCAGCCACACCACCTGATGTTACAATATCAGCTTTTCTCAGCTACTTGGCTTAGAAAAAAAACATGGACTTCCCTGCGCTGTGGTGTCATGCATCAAATGACTGTGAAAGTCTCAAGTCCTCTGCTAAAAAGGATCTTGGAGAAATTGGGGCCACCCAGGCTCCTTGCCTGGTGCAAGTCCCTTCATGAAGAATTTCAACTGTTACTAGCCTGATTTCATGTTTATCTACTGAATCTGCATAACTTCCTGCTATGACTACTTGGTGGCCAGAGGAGGATTAGAAAAATTTGCAATAAAAGAAGTGTAGCAGTGTCAGGATATAAAAAAACTCCTTAGCTTTTGAAAATGCTTATTTACCAAGCACAGTGCTAAAAACAGAATGTCTACAGATTTTTATCTACATACAAGAGGCACCGGATATTCCAAGACCACTTTGCTGCGGGCCTTCAGCTTGGAGAGTTGTTTGGTTTCCAGAAAACCTCTGATAAAGAGTTGGAGTATGGATGCAGAAATTAGCCTTTCCAGGTGCCAAGTCTGCATTTATCTTTAATTAAGGAACTTTTATTGTTGTCATGCTAAAAACCAAGAAAAGGTCCCAGAACCCATCAAAAAACCAAATAACTTGTAACCATTAAGCTGAAGACAACATCTTTATTTTGTGAAGCTATTTTTCAGCAAGTGGTCTTCTGCTTTCCAGCAACAAGCAGGATCCGTCTCATCTGGGCTCCCTCCACAGCTTTGTGGCAGTGGAGGGCTTCCAGGTAGAGCAACAAGTCAAACTCATCTTTACCTGAGGGATGCTACTGGAAGGAACTGGCCCCTTGGGCATCCAAAAGAGATAGAAAGAACCAGCCAACCCACACAACCAGAGCAGCAGGAGGCCACGCTACCTGTACTGCCCAAGAAAATGACACTGTATGCCTGCGATGGAGAGAAATAGGACTCCAAAGGCAGCACCTGTTAGTGGCATTTTAGAAAAGAGCTGCCAGCTGGAGAGAGGAGAGCTGGAAAGGGCAGAAAGTAAGGAACAGGCTGAAAGGTCGCAAAGATCTCCCAGCCTTTTTGCAGAGGTTTCGCAAAAAGATCTCCCAGCCTTTCAGATGGGTTTTCTTCCCTCCTTTAGTGGAGGCAGTTAGAAGCAAAACAGAAAGCAAAGCAAATACAGGTTGAACATTCACAGTCACTAGATACTGTTAACAATCATTAAGCACCGTCGCCTGAGTCAGTAAAATACCAGTTGTCTCAGCCTGAGATTAAAACATTTCCTAACAACCTTTTGGAGTACACCCTTTGGAGTACACAGGAGAGAGGCTTCATTATTTCTATTTTTGGTTGTGTTTTTGAAAGGTACAGACGGTATCAACATAATGTGAAAGAAACAGTCATCAATGGGTCTGACTTCAGGGGAAAAAAAAACAGCAGAAGAGTTATTCTGCACTGGTTTTCAAGTGTAAGAAAAGTTTCATAACCATTCAGAAAACCTCCCATAGAAAGACTTCCCACTACCACCTTCCTCCTGCTTCTGTAAAAATGTTGTGAAAAAAGCTGGTAAACGATAACTTTAAATTGCACTTCAGTAAGTAGGCTGCCAACAACAAGAACTTTACCTAAAGTATCTTTCTGAGACTCAAACAAAACAAAGCCTATCTTATCTCCACATCAGTTTACATGCTGTAATCCAGAAAGCTTCCATGTTTCATTTTGTTTGAAGAAATAAAAAAAAAAAGGTTTTACAGGAATTTCCCTTATTTTAAAATGACCTAATTACTCCCAAAGTTTGCAGAGATTTCAAACAAAAAATCAAGTGCAGTGAGATGTAGCCACTCTTTGCTTTGTTTACCCATCTGTTTCTCTGCATTTGGAGCAAGGAGGAAACATGGCAGAACTATTTAATGCAAATAGTACTGAGAATATGGAACAAGTTACCAGTGCTGGGAGTTAGTGAAGAGCATACATGTGTTCAAATTACCGGAGATTTGTTTCTCTGGTAGGAAGGATTGAGGGATGAAAATGCAAAACCATGGGATTCAGCTAAACTAAACAAAGGAATTGATACTATATTTTGGACCGGATGCCTTTTTCCTGAAAAGATTTTGCTTCCAAATGATTCAGGTGCAAACTTGTTGTCTGCCGAGACCGAGAGCCAAGAGCCCTTGATATTGCTTCTGGGTGTGACACGTGACTGCAGGTGGGGGGTTTCTGGTTGTTTTTCTTCTAATGCAAGCCTTACCTTTTTTTTTTTTTAATCTGTAAAGTATGTGCACAAGGGAAGGAGTCCTACAGGCTTCGTCTGAGGACTGGATTTTGTCCAGGTCTGAGTGGGTACAAAGGAAGGGAGGGAAAGACGGGCCGGGTGTGGGGGTTGTTTGTGAGCTGCTTCATGTCAACAGGGAGGCTGCTGGATGTGAGGAGGCTCCCTGAAGCTGGCTGTAGACTAAGCATTGGTTCTGTAGTAAAATCTGTTGGGCAAGAGCAATAGGTATGCCACATGCACAACAGAAAGCAGAAAAACACGTACTCCCTCACATGTTTTTCTTCTGAGGCAAAATTCCTCTGACATCCACGGAGGCAACGCAACTCTGAATCACCTGAGGACTGAGGTTTACCTACAAGGCATCATCTCAACCCAGATGATTGCAAGGGCTTTGATATTAGCTCAAACACAGAACTGAGCTAACATGTCTGCAGGACTTCTAAATTAGAGCTGGCTCACATCCAGGCAGTTCGAAGCATAAGGAGCCTCAGGTCTGTCTGAAATGTCCATGTAGATAGATTCTCAGATAGGATGCTCTGAAGTGTTGCCTCTTGTGGTTACAGTTAGCATGTGGGTGGCTGAGTTCTCTGAATCGCACATTGTAAAAACAGCAGTTTGACAGTTCCATTAACAATATAGATGGGTTTGGTTTCAGTATGAAAACCCTTCTTTTTGGAATTCCCCAGATCTGAGGAATGGGTTGAAGGAAAAAAAGAATCTGATTCAGAACTTGAAAGGAATTCATGTCTTTCCCACAACATTTACTACTGGGAAACATTACTAACTTTTACTATAAGAGCTATTGGCCAATAACCCTCCTAGTGTTTCTCTGGTAGCCCAGCAAAGTGTAAGTACAGAGGCTGGAGAATGAAAGTGTTTTGTTTTCCAACATTAAAAAATAAAATAAAATCCCCAGCTTCTGCAGGCAAATATACATGCTCATAGAGCGTGCCTTCAAATCTGCAGAAAGTCTGAAACTCAAAATAATGGCAGAACTTACTAAAATTCATCAGGCCATGTGAATGCAGGGTACTCACACCACAACATAATGAAAGCCATCAGAGCTCCAACTTCATGTGGCTTTCACGGACCCACAGTGTCTGCTTGCTTTGTTTTGGAATTTTTCCTCTGCCCCATGCGAGTCACTGCTTCAAGAGAAATATGTAAAGGAGTCGCTCTGGGTTTACAGAGCAGGAACAGCAAGAACATCTGAGCTGAACAGTTCCAGGTGCTTGTTAAAACACATTTAGCCAAATGAGAGAGGAGAAAGGTCCACGAGGGTTATGCTGCAGAGAACAGTCAGTCTGATATGCCACTGCCTTGCATTTTGTGCAGTCATTACTTTGCACATGTGCAAACTGGGAGCAAGACTCCACTGCATCGTAATTCCTTGTCTAGTTATAATGGAGACTACTCTATATCACTGTAAACAAACATACAGATTTAAAAAAACCAAAAAACACCCGCAACAGAATATAGGGCCTCACTCAGCTTTGACTTCCAAGGAAAAGTACAGTTTATGCACGATGATATGTGTCAAGGCTTTTTGTCAAGGATAGGTAGATTTTTCTCACCCAATAAATGTTTTCTCTATATACTTAAAACCCAGCAGTAGGTGAGACTGCTATATTCCTCTTCACTAGAAATTGGTCTGAGCTGGACCAGTGAGTGGGGTGATGAGTTAAAGATTACATAAAAGTGTAGACAGATATTCTAAGTAAGACCAAAAAACACCCTGCAATTAGAACTTACCAAGAACAGTTCTTCAGAAGATGCAAAGAGGAAAGGACAGGGTCTTTTTATGTCTCTGCAAAGTACAGGAGGGAGGTGCTATCTGAGCCCTGTGAGTAGAAATGTGTACAAGCAGACAAAACAGAACTGGAGTGAGGTCACATCTTTGTCAGTGCTACTCAGGAAGCCTGACTTCACTCTGTGGGACCCCAACAGCGATGTTCTAGACAGCAGCCCTGGGCCTGAATGACAAATGCTCCAGCAGACAGAGGATAAGAAGAAGGAAGTGACTATATGACAGAGAACTATTATTCAGCCTTATTACAGTGTAGCTGCTCAGTGTGGTTCATGTGGATTTGCCTACGCATAGAAAATATGCAGCAAACATTGACTGTACTGGAGAATGATAGACCTCAACATGTGATTGTAAAGAACTGCTTATTATCAAGCAAGACTTTTCTGCTGCATACCAAAGAAGACAATTCTTGGCACAACACAATTTTTATCAGTGATCTGGAAATAAATATAAAATCATAAAATAAACTGGGGAGGCAGCCTAAGCTTTAAAATAGGCTGGACACTGACATGAAGAATTTAGTATCCTGAAGATTAAATATTGAGCAGAGCAGTGCATCCGGAAACAAAGGCTGTAAGGCATTACCTTAGAAGAGGAACGTTCTCTCCAGAGAAGAAGGGACTCTCCAAAAGCAAAGGGAGAAGCTGCTGCTGTTTATCAGCTCATGTGAGTTCCTGGTTTTGGGCTCTGCTCAACTGAGCTACAGCAAGTCAAGTTGTACCCGTTTTACACTGGCAATGAGCAGCATTGCTTTGTCTAGCTGCCATATCCACAGCTTAGAGAGAATTTTGATAAACTGAAGGAGGCTAAGACAAGGACCCTGAGAATGACCAAAATACTGAAAAATAGGTTGTTGTATAGGCATAAGGTCTTTATTGTGTTTTAGCCTCCCAAAGAAAATGCTAGAGTGACATGGCTATTAACTATAATTTTACTAACTAGGAAAAAGAAGTAGCAGATTCCTCAGAGTAGCAGACAAAAGTTTAACAAGGTGTGATGGCTGGGCACTGCAGCTAAATGAATTCAGATTAGAAGTTGGATGCAACTTTTTAATAGTTAAGGTTAATAAGCATTGGAACATCTTACCAAAGACTGTCATTTCTTCCCTGGAAATATCAAAATACTGGTTTTAATGAGCCAAGTGGGTCAGGCTGAGTATTTTGGATGTGAACTCATGGCCCTTCAAAAGCCCAAATGTACATTGACTCCAAACTTTATGTGCACAGTCCTGCACATACTCCTGAAAGCTCAGGTTTGAGAGCTTCCCAGCCAGCCACAGTTGGGGAAGAGGCTCAAGCACAAGCTACCCCTTAATGTCCTGTGCCTTTCCTCTGCCTTGAGCATAAGTCAGTGACCAAAGAAGAAGGTGGCAAGGCTGACAACAGGCTGTCTTACAGCTGCCAAACACAAACACAGTGCAAACACAAGGGCAGCTGGAACCTTGTGGTAGACCAGGTGATTGCACAGGTCGGTTTTCCAGGATGAAAAGGGTGGAGTTTTGTTGGGAAGGGTCATGGGTGGGACACTGTTTTGTTATGTTTTCTTTTAAAACATGTCACCATATGGTTTCCATGTTTTGATGTAGTGAACTCCTGCTCTGTGCAAAGGAGAATGGTTTTCCTACACAGAGGATGGGTGAGTTTTTATGAACCATGGAAAGTTGTGCTGTTCATTGGCAAGGGCTTGAGTACACACATTTTTCAGTTAATATTGGAGAATATAAAACCCAGTAAACATCAGGGAGGAAAGAAGGTTGCCTGGTGTGGTTATGATCTGGACCATGACACGAACATTTCAAAATGTCCTCTTGGGAGAAAAAAAAATCTGAAAATATTACAGACAAGGGAGCAGAGAAGCAGAAGGGTTCTGAGAGAGGGTAGGTAATGTGGGAAACAGCCTTGAGGTTATGATGAAATCACTGTAACTTAGACTATATAGGAGAGCAAAAGTTTGAGTTGATTTTGAGGTTTCCTGCCCTGTTCTCCTAGCACCTCGAAAGGCAGGCTGCCTCTATGGGTGCATGTACTTTGTATACTACTTCATAAATCTATGCCAGCTCACAGGAGATAGTAATGACATTTTGTAGCATGATGTATAGTGGAGGTAGTGTTGCTGTCTAGTGGACCTGCTCTGTTTTTTCTCCATCTGAAGGTCATGATAGATGGATTTTGAAAGGACCAGTTGTTCAGATCAACTTAAGAACAAGCTATTCTCTGCTCTGTCCATATGTTATATCTGCTAGGCACTTCATTTGCTTTTGTCTTTGCAAATTTCTTTGCAACGTGGCTGCTGAAGATTTTCAAGACTCATATTTGATGATATTCTGGGCGTCCAATAAAGAAAGAAATAATTTCCTGTGGTACATTGCAGTATCATGTAATAGAGCTCCAGGGAGATTTACCCATTCCTTTTAAACACACCCCCTCCCGGAACAATGGTGAAAATGGAGTCACGATACTTAGAGATTTCCACCATTTAACTTCCTGAAATGGAAACCATAATGAAATGCCATGCACGCTATAGCACCGTATGGTCAGGAAAACTAGACAAAGTCTTCCATTGTACCAGTCTGGTTGTTACAGGAGAGATCTGCCCACTTTGGTGTAACAGGATGTACTGCATATTTTGTAGTTTTGCCCAGTGCTCCAATCCCTGTGGGCTAAACCTTTTCAACAACAGCAATAAAAGAAGAAAAAGACTGAGGCCCTTCTCTTATACCACTTTTATTTTAAGGGGATATTAAATACAAAGAGTTTCGCTCTTAGTGGAAATTGTCCAACTGACTCCAGGATACTGTGTAATCATTAGGAACTGGAAAAACTCAAACTGCCTGTCTGTAGCGGCTTGGATAAGACCTGCTGGGTGCATTCCAGCAATGAATATTGCAGCTGCGATGAGACTTATGTTAGGTCTCTTCTTTCAGGGTGAATTTTGCCCTTATGCCCAAGGCCAGCATAAGCCTTATGCACCATTTGAGACCCATTTAAGCCCTTAAAATAAGACTAGCATAGCATTTAAATGTTACATGGACCTCCTGGCCCTTTTGACAGAAGTACGTGCATTACAAGGTATGTGCTAATCATTAAAATGTATGCTTTCCACTGTTAAAGGCAGTAAAATATACTTAGAAAACTACCTCCCTGTCTTACATATGAATTCTCTTATCATTTTTTCAGACAGCATCCTAACCTGTGAAAGTGACTAAAATATTTGCATCTGAAAAAGGATCTTATGTAGCCTTCAGTTGACACTGCAGACTGTGTCCTTTTGATGTTCCTCAACAGTAGCAGCAGGACTGTCCGCTGTAGGAAGTAGTGCAGCTGGACAGGAGGCGATCTGGACATCAGAACAGTTGGTGCTAAGGATGGGACATCCACTCAGTATTCCTTTAGGTGGATTTATTTGGTCTAGTTCCAGCCTAGTCCTGTGCCTTGTATGCCCATGGGAGCATATCTTCTGGTTTAGTTTCATCCCAAAGGACTGCCATTTGTGTGCTCCGTGATTCCTACTTGGTGCAAACCAAAGCACAGTAAGTGGAGATGATAGAGAGAGTCACTCCAAAAGCACACCCTGGGCGACATGCCTTCTTAGGCAACATACAAGACAAAGAAGTGCTCACAAAATGGAGCACAAAAAGGAGGGCAAGTTGCAGGGTCTTCACGTTTCCCCTTCATGGCAAAGATTTCTATTTTGAGTGAGGACAAGCCAGTTGAAGCCCTGTGCCAGGCAGTGGTGCCACCTGACAGGGCTCCCCCTGGCTCCGGCCTCAGAGGACCTGCAAAGTTCTCTCTCCCCAAGTTTCAGGGCAACCAGGATTCAGATGGAAAAATCTGTGCACACGGCAACCAGAACTTGATATCTTAAGTGGTGCAGCGTGTGTATTAATGCCATGTGAGATCTGGCAAGTGAATGTTTGTTT
>JAOXJM010000001.1:109972100-109988060 GCA_026413425.1 Tringa solitaria | reverse complement strand
CTCTTACAGTTTTCACTTTGAAGTCTAGGGAAGTACATTTTCTGGTTTATGCCTCAGATGACATGGAAAAAGATATTCCACCTACAGTACTGGAATATCATTTATAGATGTGTAAATTCATAAAGCTATGCCTCTAACAGTTTGCCCACATGGAATTATCCCGATTTGCATCAACTGAAAAAAAAAATAAAAGAAGAAGAACATTTAAGGTATTTTTTATTATAATTGCCCCAGTGTTTCAGGTCTAGCTATTTTAGAATATATTCAAGAACATATACCTAGCCTGTGCGCAAAAAAGAAGAAACAAGAGTTGGGTACAAGTAAGGGGAGGCTATTTGCCTGCTAACTCAGTATTGAATTAGGTTTTTTTAGACATGGCTCATTAAAAATTTTAAGGCACATAGCTGGCTGAAAGGGTAGATTCACGAATGGAGCTGGGAGGACAGGGAGAAGCAACATACAAATCTTTGGAAAAATATTTAAAGAAATAACGATAAAAAGCAGTAAGGTTGGAGGGGTACAAGGATACTTGGATTTATTCAAGTTCTGTTTTTCTACTACAGATGTTCTGCTAACTAGAGCAGAGATGTTCAGGGACCACATATTGGCTGTAAAATTCTAGGACTGAGATTAATTAAATGTCTGCTGCTCCTCATGCAAACTAGACTCCAGAGTTTTTCAGGCCTTTTAGTCTTCTGAAAGAACAGCTGTAGAATACATCATGTGCATATCTTGTGCTCTTAAAATGTATTTTTATAATAAGTGTCATTTTTTTATAAGGAAAGTTTAACGTCTTACCCTTCCTCTGATTATCTTGCTGCTGTTCAGAAAAAAAAAGCATAAGGCTCTGATACTTACTATACTAACATCTGATACTTCCTACAGAGCACTGCCTCCACCCAACACATGTTTCTAAACAAAATTCATCGTAGGTTGAATGGTCACAGTCATTCACTTGTGTTATGGTTTGTGTGAGTTCATTTCTTGCATCAGTTGTAGGAAGGTGAGGACCCCATTCCAGTCTATTGTCGAGGTCAATACCCAGGAAATATAATTTGTCATTTCCATCTCCTTTTCCTCCTAACTGGGCAATGTCATAGCTTCTTTTGATCAGTAAACTCACCCCTCCTCTGGGTCCTGCTACGCAGGCAAGAAGTATACTTTTATTCTGCGATATATTTTTATATATGATTAATCTTGCAGAAATCTCTTCCTCCTCCATAAGTGGATACCCTAACAATTTGATTTCTAGCCAGGCCTCAGACAGTTTCCTATTTTCTTTTGATATGGTACCCACAAATTCATGATATTCTTGTGTTGTTACACTAAAACAATACAGCTATTTAAACAGTGCCCAACCCAGCTTTAACACTATACCCCTTATGGCTGCCTCCTTAGCTCTTACAGAAAAATGAAGCTGATGTCAAATGTAAAATTTTCAGCCTGCTGGAACTGTTATATACTTGATACATTACTTACACATGCCACTTATAAAAACATAAACCCCAAGCCAAAGGCGTCTCCTTTGCTCCCACATGGCTGTAGTTGAAGAAGATGTCATTGACCATAAAGAAGCAAGTAAAACATTTGCCTTAAAGCCACAGTGCTTAACACCAAAAAACCATTTCTTACCTAATATAACTGCTTAAAATTCATTATTTTATTATAATTGAAGACATTTTTCTTCTAGCACTGGCCACCTGCAGCAACTACAGCTAGATGTCATGTGCACTGGTGGCTTCGGGGGGCACAAAGGTACAACCTGATGAACGCCATCCAGGAACTCTCGCACTGAGGAACACCAGCCTGTGTCCTCATTGTCAAAATACTTTTTAATTGTTTGGGATTCCTGAGGTAAACATTACTTGACCTTTAAATAAATAATTTACGGCCTATGAAAACCTTGGACTGGACTCCTTAGAAATGCCAGCCATGTGTAGAGAAAATGTCAGCCATGGAAATGAGAAAACATGCAGCCCACAGCAAGCTTCCCACTTCTGCCCTTGCCACATGCAACATGAGAAGGATGAAGAAGTTAGCTCAGTCTCAAAGGCATTCAGTTCCCTGGTAAGTTCTGGTAAGACGGGCAGGAAGGATACACCATTAATGGTGATGTTGGCTTATTTATCAACCACAAACCTATTTCAATATCAACAAGCATGTTCGAGTCAGTCAAAACAATTTCCAGTAGGTCTCCATCTGAATGGGTTTTCATAGCATTCAAGCCATGAAAAGACACAGAGTCCAAAAATGGGACAATATGGACTATGCCGCTGTCCTAGGGTGGGGGTCAAAGGCTGTGTAACTTATTCCAAATGGCAGTATACCTAGTCCTTTCCAGAACACTAACCAAAAATATTCATCTTTAAGAGTTCTTTGCAAAATTACTTATAATGAGTATTTTATTTAATAATGAGTACTTTAGAAATAAATGTCTTCAGTGGTTTTAATGCATCACCGTAGGAAAGCTTTAAAACCAATAGACTTGAACGTTATAATCATTATGTTTGGATTGTTAAAACTGCTGACAAGACCAATAAACCGCAGTGGATTTGTGAGGCAGCACACTATCACTGATGAATTTCTGGGGGGTAAAGATGAAAAAATCCTGATCTTGCTGATACGCACATTAAATATGTCCCATGAAGTTAACAAAGGCTTTCAGTTCTCAGGAGGTACAAAACTGTCCCATGTTAAGAAGCATGTTGCTACAGGTAGATTCTTGGACAGAGCTTTCCCAAACCTGGGTCCAGTTCCCAGCTATAGGCATGTGCTGACCACAAGTTTACCAAACGTTCCTTGTTTGGTATCACTTTAGAACATGTTGAGCAGGCATTTGATTGGATTACCCTATATTTTTATAGACAAAGATAATATCTCCCATACTAATTGTTCTCTCCTCTGTGCAAGTACATAGAAGTGTCAGACACTCCTAACACTAGAATAATAAAAGCTGAACGTAATTTTTTTTTAACTCCCAAGGAGAAAGAGATAAGTTAATGGTGAAAAACAGGCAGTGTTGGATAGGACATCTCTGCTAGGCCTTGACTAGGGGCTGTAGGCAGACACAGGATTAATTTGTTGACACCTTGGATTCATGGTTTTCTGCCCCTAGTAAAGTGACTGAGAATCGAAAAGAGGTGATGTAAAATGCGACCCTTCTATAAGGCAGTTTGAAGGACATGAAAATAAAGTTATTAGCAACTTTCTCAGTATCTCCACGTGTCTTAAGCTCTTCCTTCATATGAGTGTTTATAATGCTTAGAGCAATATTTCTTATGTGACTTAAATACTATATTGTCGGGAATCCCCAGCTACCGAGGCTGTTACTCAAAGGATCCTAAAGGGTTTCATGGACAAACCCAAAGGCTGAAACACAACCTTAATGAAAGCAGCTTGTAGCTCCCAGAGACTCAAGAGGACTGCTGCTTTTTACACCAGGATTGAATTTGGCCCAAAGTCTACAAAACTTACGTTGTGCCTTAAAGCTACTTGAGGATTTGTGGCTCTGTATCTGTGGCTGTGTTTGGGAAAGGTCAACTTTGAGATTTCCAGGTCAGAACTGTTTGACAAGGATTTAGTGTCATCCACAACTTGGGACAAGCTAACAGGCTTTCTTGTTCAAAGGCAATGCTGTAACTGTAAAAAGAGGCTAAGAGGGCAAAACTGGAAGGAAAAAGAAGACAATTCGTTTTAAGTGATTTATCCTTCCTCTTCAAGACTCTCAGACCAGAAGAGGGTTCCTTCTGTTGAATGAGGCATGCTGAGTTATCTTTCCATTATTGCACTGCTGAGTTATTAGAGTTTTGAAATGTAAATAGGAAAGACTTCATAATCTGTGGGGTAATCTGCACAGGCTAATTTGTACCTTCCTGGAAAGCCTAGTTCCTTACTCAATGAAACAGGGCACTGTGGAGGCTTAGCCAACTTTTCCTGTCATTTGGGAAATCAAAGAAAAAACAAGAGATGAACAGTGAGACACACCATTTAATTACCGCTAAGCCTTCTAAGCATTCCTGGTTTTTTCCTAGGCTGGACAGTTGGAATTATGCTGTAGCATGGGAGAACATTACACTGGCCTCTTGTGCACCATATGCCTTTTCATTGACAAACTAACACTTTTTTAATGAGAGTTTCTGAGGTTGTTATCCAAACTACATTCCTTATCCCAGATCTCATCTATAGCACCTCCCGCAGAGGTATCTGGGAGTTTGGACCCAGGCATATATGCGAATCCAGGGCTTGATCAGGTCCCAGTGAAGTCAATAAAAATATTGTTGTTGCTGAACAGATATCTACTAGGCTCGAATGAAAAGGTAAAAGCCATCCGAGAAAAAGTGAGAGACAAATTACAGGTTCTTTTTTTAATCAGAATATGCCGCCTTCTCGCTCCCTCCTTTTGATTTTTTTTTCAACTGTCTTAGCTTTATAGCTAGTTTAAAGTAACCGAGAAAATGCTTAAATTTTAAAATGTTGAATAGTCCTGGACCTATGCCCAAAAAATGTCATGTGACCTTCCTGATATATAACTCTTAATTTTCGAACTTACTGACTCCAGTCGAGAATTTTTGGTGATGATAAAATACTGAAATGTAGAAAAAGAAATACCAGGAGGTTGAAAAAACGAACTTGTGTTCGCAGGTAGGTATCCCCATTTCCGGAAAAATGGAAAAAGAAGAAAGCACACCTGCAAAACTTTGGTGCATTAAATATTGCATAAGCATAACCTCGGGGTTATGTTAATGTAATCATTTACATGGGAATATTAATTTTTGAAACATTTGTGGCATTAGTTAACCCCTTCTTTACAGAAGTGTTAGGCTCTCAAAGCAACCTCTGGACGCGACAGAGGTGGCTGCTGCTCTGCCATTCTCTGTGCATCCCACCACCACGGTCCTGATCCCGGGAAGTATTACAGATGTGTGGATCATTCCCTTGCAGATAGAGTGCTCAGGATGAGATGCTGTTCGCGGGCTACGAGGAGACTGGGGAGCTGCGTCCCCCTTGGAGTCCTGCAGCTGGAGACACCTGCTCCTGGCACCCATATGGGGACGTGGAGAAGGAACGGGCCATAATAAGCACTTTTGTTTCCCAATGTGTCTGTGTTTGACTCGGTGCAAGACAAGGCACCTGGTGATGCTGGGTCGAGGTACCTCTGCAGGAGGGGAGCCAGCAAAGTCAGACTCCTCCAGGGTCCCGCTCCTCTCTCCTCCCCGGAGCCCAGGCTGCCTTCCAGCCCTTGATCTCGGCAGAGAGCGAGCTGTTTGCCAATCTCCTCTCGCTCCCCGGGCAGCGTTAAGGTGGAAAAGGTGGATGAAAGAGTAAATGCAGACATCTGCCCTTCGGGGTGTCCCTGTCGGAGAGCGAAGCCGAGGAAGGAAGACGAGGGGACAAGGGTGAGTGTCACTCAGCGGGGGGATGATCTGAGCATCTGAAGTCATTCAAAAGGTCAGAGCAAGCATTAACTCTTCCCCGCCCCTCTCTCCTCCTCGGGGGCTCGGGGGAAATCACAGTCCGCCCAAACTAGATGACAGCTTGCCGGGACGTAATGACAGGCTGGGTGCAGACGAGCGGCGGCCGCCCAGACAAAGGGAGGAAGTTTGGTGCTGCCGCCGACCCCAGAAAGGGGCAAGGGCAGGGGACGAGCCGGGACACCGGGGGGCAGGGGCAGGGTCGGGGGCGCGACCCCCCGCCCGGGCAGCAGCTCCCCCCGGCCGCGCCACGGGCGCTCTCGGAAAAGCCTCGGCCGGTTCCCTCCCCTCCGAGTGCCAGGAGTAAACCTGCCTCCTCCTCCTCCTCCTCCCATTGCAAAATGAAGGGCAGGAGAGAGGGGGAAGCGGGCAGGAGGCGAGGTAAGCGCAGCTCCACCGCCCCCGGCCAGCGGCGACAGCTCCAACCCCGGGTGACTCTGTGGCTTTAAGCGATTCGAGGGGAAATCTCCTTTTTTTTCATACACCAACAGTTTTTTTTTCTCCCGGTCTCTCCCTCCTCCCCGGCTTCCTCCCTCTCTTTCCCCTCTCCTGCCGCCCTCTCTCCCGCTCCCTCTCCCTCCTTTTCTCCTCCCTCCGCAGCACCCCCCCTCCCTTCTTTCTTTCCCCCTCCCCTCAAGTTTCTCCCTCTGTCTGATTAAATGAGAAGGAAGTGTGGGAGTGGTGGTTTTGAAGCTCTCCCTTTAAGAGGCAGCCTGCAGTGACGAATTGTTGAAATTGCCATTGCAGGATGGCATTCCGCTATAAATTCATTGTTCCACCTCCTCTCATCTTCACATTTCTCTCCCTTCTCCTCTTGTTCACATCGACAGACTGGGGATAACAACAACAACAACAGAAAAGATACAGGGAGGGGGCTTTTACCAAAATCCGGGACGTTTTCCGCTTCTTGGGGTTTTTTTTTTTTCCTGCCTTTTTTTTTTTTTTTTTCCTTTTTAACCATCTCACCGGAGACGATCGAGGCGGGTTTATTTTTTTTTTTTTGGTGCTTGAATTTCTTCTCTCCCCTTCTCCTCCTTCTCGTCAAAACAAAAGGGGGCAAAAGAAGGAAAGGGAGCCCACCGGAGCCCGAGACAGTGCCGAGTCGCAGCAGACCTGCCCCCTGCCCCTGCCTCTGCTGCTGCTGGTGATGATCCGGTGACTACAGCAGAGAAGTGGAGTGGGAAGTGCTCAAACTTCTCTACTTGCCGGGTCCGAGCCTCCTCTCCTCCTTCTTCTCTCCCCCCCCCCCCCCCGCCTTTGCCTCCCTAGCAGCACTGATTTGGGATTTTTTTATTTTATTTTATTTTCCTTACCTCCCTCTCTCCTTCCATGTGCTCCCGGCTCTTCCCTGCAGAGAAACACAAAGTTCACACGCGAGCGGCTTTTGTTGACATTTTTTTCTCTCCCACTCACACTTGACTCGAGTTTGGGAGGGAGAACTTTCTTTTTTTAATTTTTTTTTCTGTTTTTTTCTTTTATTTTTTTTTTTACTCATTATTCCCCCCCTTCCTCCCCTTCCCCCCCTTCCCTTCTCTTACCTCCCTTGCTGCACTCCGCCGACCGGCTCTTTCCACCACCCCTCTCCCCAGCTCTATTTTATTATTATTACTACTACTACTACTACTATTAATTATCACCACCGCCGTGGCCGCTCCTGACGGCGAGGCAGGCATGCTCCCGGCGCTGCTCTCCCTGCTGCTGGCCGCCCAGCTCCACCTCGCTCTGCCCCAGCCGCCGCCGGCACCTGCCGCCGCCGGAGCCCCGACGCCCCCCGACGCCGCCGCCGCCGCCGCCCCGCCACCCCGTCCCCCTCCCGGCCCTCCCCCCGGGGCCAGCGGCGTCGTGCGGCGCCTCGACCCGACCTACGCGGGGGGCGGCAAGGCGGGCTACGTCCTCTACGCCGGGGGCCAGCGCTTCCTCCTCGACCTGGAGCGGGACGAGGCGGCGGGGCCGGCGGCCGGGGGGCCGCCGCGCTGCTACTACCGCGGCAGGGTGGACGGCAACCCCCGCTCCCTGGCCGTCTTCAACCTCTGCGGCGGCCTCGACGGCTTCTTCGCCGTCGGCCGCTCCCGCTACACCCTCCGGCCGGCGCGGCGCGGCGGGGAGGCGGCCGACCCGCGGATCTACGGAGAGGGGCCGGCCCGCTCCCCCCACCTCTTCCGCAGGGACGGCTTCAGCTTCCAGACGGTGCCGGCCCGCACCAGCTGCGAGACCCGCGACCCGGCCGGGCCGGCGGCGGCGGGGGACGGCCGGCGGCGGCGGCGGAGGCGTCGCTCCGTCTCCCGGGCCCGGCAGGTGGAGCTGCTGCTGGTGGCCGACGCCTCCATGGTCCGCAAGTACGGGAAGGGGCTGCAGCACTACCTGCTCACCTTGGCCTCCATCGCCTCCCGCCTCTACGCCCACGCCAGCCTGGAGAACCACGTCCGGCTGGCCGTGGTGAAGGTGGTGGCCCTGGGGGAGAAGGAGAAAGGGCTGGAGGTCAACAGGAACGCCGCCACCACCCTCAAGAACTTCTGCAAGTGGCAGCACCAGCACAACCGCCTCGACGACGACCACGATGAGCACTACGACGCCGCCATCCTCTTCACCCGCGAGGTAGGCATCACCCCCACCGACGGCGGCTTGCGATGTGTAGTGGGGTGACCGGGCTGCCAGGTGGCCGCCCTCCAGCCGCGCTGCCCTGCTGTGCCCGGTGGTTGCCTCTGTGCTCGCCCCTTCGTCCTTCCCTTCGGCTTGCGCTGCGCTGCAGGGACCGGGCAGCCACGCAGGCAGCGGCTGGGGATGGAAGAAGAGCTGAAAACCCAACAAATCGTGTGTGTGTGCACGTGTGCCCCCTCCCCTGCGAGGTCACCCCCGCCGTGGGACACGGTCATTCCTGCCAGTTTGGTGCTGGGATGCCTACCAGGGCGGAGAGGTGGTAACGTGCCTGACTGGGGGACCTGGATGAGATACGATACCTCATCTTTCCCAGTGAGATGTTTCACACACGGCCACTCTCTCTCCAGGGAGGTGGTGCAGGCAAAAGGCTGGTAGGGCTCACTAAATTAGCCCCTCAACCAACCTGTTAGGGAAAAACGGTGGAGAACACCTTAAGAAGTCCATGCGACTTCCTTGTTGAGTGCATGGAGATGCTATTTCCAGCAAGAACAGCTCCGCCACACTGGGAGCCGGCAGCGCTTGTGGTTCAAGGGTAGGACGTAAATGCCAACCGCAGGTAAACAGAGCTGCAGAAGCTGAGGGAGTCAGGCTGCTGGTAAGGGCATGCAATCTCTTTCCCGTTCCTCAAGTGATCGGCTGTGGGTCGGATCTGGCCAGTCTTGCCCATGCAGAGCTCCTGCGCCTTGCTCCCTACCCGGTTGTTAATTAATTGCATTGCCAGAGGTCATTAAGGGACATTGCTCTAGTAGACATGTGGCCGAGTTTATGCAATGAGGTTCTTCTGTAAGAATATCCCTTCAGCGGTTTGGGTTTGGTGTTTTCTTTTTTTCCCTTCCCCGAGTACGAAAAAAAATAACTGCATGACTTTCCGTTCGTTTTTGAGTTCGCCTGCTTTTCTACATCATAGGAGCCTGCCAAAAAGGATGCTTTGGATGGTTTGTGGAAGGAGTTGCTCCAGAAGGGGGAAAAAAAGCGCCTGGCTTGCTTTTAAAGCTGTAAATAGTTGAAACATTAGGTTCTGTGTCAGTCAGGCATCACTTGTACAGCAGGAGCCTTTTTTAGCACTTTAAAGCCCATTGGTCCAATTTGCAAGCTTTCCTTCTTCTTTTTTTTTTTTTTTTAATCATTATAATCTGAATGAAAGCAGGCAACCGAGGCTGGGTCAGAATGCTCTTGCTTTTTGCTATAAACATCCTTTCTAATATCTTATTAATTAAGCCTGGGCCAGAACCCATCACTTTTCACTGAAGTGTTTTTTCTCTGCCACTATTCCCATTTATTTCCCTGGGATTTGTTACAATTCAGAAACTCTTAGGGTGGCAGACTGTGAATCTTAAAGCCAATTATTAAGTTAATTTGGATTGAGATAGGATGTGAGTTTAAAGCGCACTTGCTTTACAGATGCTTATCTGTAATTCTCTGCGTGGATGCTGCTAATCAGTAATCCACTTCCAAAGGCTCCTGAGTAACGCTTCATCCATGCGTACAGTTGCTTCTTTTGGATGTAAGCAGTACCTAAATTAAACAAAATGTCACAGTTCGCGTGGTCTCCTTCCACTCTTAAGATGCAAATACTGCTTGCATTGTTGCTTGGGGATGTAAAGGCTTTGCAAGCAAAAAGCACAGACTTCCATTTTCTTGGTTTACATTTTAACACATTTAGCTGTGGGATTAGCTCGTCGGTGCAACTGAGTATAACTTAATCTGCTTTAATGATTTGCTGTGTGCACAGGCAGATTGTTTGGCGTTACATTTCAGTATCCAATGAGAACAAGACTGTAGTTTCTTGCTACATGTGTTCATGATGTTCTTTGCAGGGAATATGTGTGAGTCCACACGATTTTTATATGCTTACACTTGAAATGTCAACATGAATCTGTTTGCTCCTCTTGGAATGTAAACACAAAAAGGGTTAAAGGATGAGAAAGCAGTAGAGATGTTTCCCGGAGAAAATAGCCCCACTTTGAACTAAAGAGAGATTTTTTCCAGTTTAGCTTTTTGATGAGAGTGGCAGCAATTGGCAGGAGCATCTAACTTTTACAACTGTGTTTTGAATGTATGAAGTACGTTGCTTAGCTACTAGACGCCAAGCCATGGCTGCGTGTTTTGATGGGCTCCGAATACCGTAATGCTAATTTTTGAACATCCAGATGTCTTCTTCTAAACGGCTTGTTTTTTAGGCATGGGGTAAATGTGTGAGGTACATTTTCCGTCTTTGTTTACTAACTGAGGCCACCTTGAACTTTGTGTCTCTGTGTCAACAAATAATATTTGCAAATCATTTGTCAGCTGAATGCATGTCCTCAGCTGTATGTAACTGTTTATGTGTAGTTAGAATCTAAATTATGCACGCCTGTCGCCATACAAGTCTCTAATATAATAATTATCTTCCTTCTGGAATGACATTTACTTAGATGTTATTTTTGACACCAAAAGAAGCTTTCTGAAAAGATAGCAGCTTTACTAGAGTTCCTTATAAAGGAAGAATTCTTTCATAATTCAGCACTATTGCATCTTCCTCTTCTGTTGTCATTACTTGTTTAGAGATAAATTAATAACCATACATCGACTAAGAGTGTGCTAGCAGCTCTCCTTTATTATAACATTAGTGCTAGTGGTTCAAATTATTAACATCATCATTCCTACTAGAGAGTACTTCACATGTGAAAAGATTTTTAAAAGGAGATTTACTGATTCTAGATTAAAACATTCACCCCCTCTTGGTTGTATTTACTTTGATAAAGGCTTTAAAGCAATTATGCTCCAGAGCACAATAAATAGTAAATAAATACGAACATGATTTTAGTTCACAGACTACTGGTGTTAAAACTATTTTAAGTCTGTGTGTTGCTTGTAAGTGATGGCCAGAACCCTATAACTGTCCATTAGCTGCAGTGAATCCCTTTGCCCTGTAACTGCAAGGAAAAGTACAGCAGCATGTCTGGTCGTTATTATCACCCGTGTAAAAGAGTGTAAAAACCCTCAATGGGCACAGAAATTATCTGTCGCTAAATATTGCAGAAACATAATGGGGTTCTCCTGTGATTATTTAAATTCCCCAAATCTGATGAGGAGAAGTATATTTCCCCAGTGATCTCAGTCTGTTGTTTTGACCCATGATGGCCAGTATCAAGCCTGACAAGGGTCTGATTTGTCAGTACCAAAAGATGATAATTTTTTAATAAATCCTCAGAGCTCTCACTAAGGCAGTTTGGCCTTAACAACCTTGGAGAATAAATGGGTGCCCTGCTGTTCGTCTACTTTGTGGTTGAGTCCTTGACAGCAGCTGTAAATGTTTGGGCCACGTGCATCTTCAGAGCATCCTCCACAGAACAGGGTGATGCAAAGCTTCGGTCGTCTGGTGGCCAGGTGAGTCCTTCGCCCTGTATGGCAGTAGAGAAGCGGCTGTGGGGTGGGGAGGAGGAAGAGCTTGTAAAGCCCTCTCCCCCCGGAGACTAACTCACTTTGTTCTCCGTGGCATCGAAGTCAACAGCAAATTTAGAATGTAGTCCATTTCAAGTGGTTTTTTTTTTATTGTGGACAGTTCTTGGAAACTGGCAGCAGGTTATCTTCAGTCTTCAGGTTATTATGGGTGCAAGAAAATACTTGCCAGATTCTGTGTCACAGTAGAAAAATGTATTAGAAGTGACTTGCAAACCGCACTTAAACTCAGCCTGTTCTTTTCCAAGGTCTAGCCTGCTCTGCAATTGTCCTCTAGAATTCATCCAATCTGTTTCATTAGTGACCCTTAGTTAAGTTTCCTGTGAACTATTGAATGCATTTGGACTAAATCCAGTTCTCTTCCTCTCCTTTCCCCTCAATTCTGAATCATGTGAAAATTAAGATAGATACTTCTCACAGTAGAGACAGGCAGCAAGAGCAAGAAAAAATAGTTTCCTAAATGCTCGTTAGCATCATCCATGATAGTACCATCGTGCCTGGCTCTAACAAAAAGTTCATGCTAGAGCCAAAGGCCGCTGTCCTGCCTTTTTCTACGCCGTAATTATATGGGTCTTGTGTGTGTGATTTAGTTTAACTGTCAATCTCACAGTGCTGCTAAATTTCAACAGCAAACTTTGGATTATCTCAGCTCTATAGATGATAATTTCATTGTGTGGAGCACATGCTTTCCTTGGCTTTAGCTCTTCCTTCTTTTTTTTTTCTTTTCTATATTATCATCTTCGCACAATTATTATCCCATATTAGTAAAGCAGATCACTGTACCAATGGTCAATAGAATATAATTTATTAATGTTTATTAGTGGTACTCTAAAGAAATTATAATGTGATGTGCCTACCAGTGTCATGGTGTTTTCACCAATTTTGTTGCAAATCTCATACATTTAGATAATAGCCCTGGGGAAAATAAAGTGGGACATAATTTGTGCAGAAGTTGTGTGATTCACACTGATCTAGAGATGGTGTGGAGTTTCCCCACAGAGGAATGATGGGTTAGGCAAGCTAAACCACACATTTTTCCTTGTTCACCAGTTGCCAGTTTTGTAACTGAAACTTGGTTTGCCCTTCCCCTCTCCATGCAGAATCCAAAAGCTTTATGTGCGTTTTGTCAGTATTTTTAAATAATCTGCAGTTTACATAACGCTGCTGCATTTTCTTCATATACTTTAGGAAAAAGAAGTTTTATTAATCTGTACATTCAGAGTGTAAAAACTTGATCAACTTTAGGCTCTACTTCTAATACTTTATTGCAGAATGTCCTGGGATGACGAGTGCCTAGGATCCCCATACCATGCAAGGGCAGAGTTAAGACCATGCCTAAATAACCAGTCTGGTGACAAGGTAGTTTCTGAAGCCAGCAAATGTAGCATGCCAGGTGCTAAAGTTAGCCCAACAGGACATCACGCGTACGTTGGGTTTTCTTGAATTTCACCATATCTAGAATTCAGAAAGACAGCTCTGTACATTTGAGATTTAAATGCCCAAAGCTCAATCCTCAATTTAGCACACTAACCTGAAAGGAAGATGACCTAAATTTTTAAGTTAAGCTACTGGAGGAAAAGATGTGATTATTTATTTTTTTTTTGGTCAGCATGGCAGATACCTCCACTCCTTTTTTCCTCGGAAGGTAACCAGACTTCAACCTTTCCTTTCAAAATACGGTCATAGGAGCAGTATCTCAGTGAGTCTGACAGGAGTCCTTTTTTGCTTCACAGCGATGGCCAGACCCTCTTTCTGGTACCCTAACCTGGGCATCCCCATGAGCAAGACCCACCACTGTCTCAGGAAGAGGACTTTTCACAGCAGCCTTCCTCCAGGGCAGCCTTCCACCTTTTTGGCTTGTAAAGGCTCTCTTTTTAAATGTCACAATATCGGTTGAGGGGTAAAATAGACGATTCCCTAATTACTTTGTTCACCAATTAGCCCTTATTTTCGATAGCTTTAGTGGTCTTTTTTTCTTAGGTCCTGTGCTCCTTTTGACTTCCAAACATAACGTGCTCTTTGGGTGATGCCGGTAATACTTCTCCTCGTGCGAACCTTACTTTCCTCCACATGTTCCCTTGTGCCTTGCTGTGACATTAATAAACTTCCACCCGCTTTGCAGAAGGGGCGCGTGGGAGGGTGGATGCGTGGGTCCCAAATACCGCCCGACCCTGCCCTCCCTTTACAGGCCTGCGGTGGGAATGCTGCTGCAGGAAGTCAGAAAGTAGTATTTAATTCCTTCCTCTGCTTGAGGGGTTTTAGGTCTGCATCGCCCACCTCCCGGGAGAGGTCCTTAACCGGTAGGTTATAAGCTGTTCCAGGTGTTAAGGAAACTTTCCACCCCTCTGACCAAAGCTATGTCACTGTTTAGCAAGTAATTCAAGATTCATATGGTGAGAAGGAGAGAAATCGTGACCTGAAGCCGCTGACTGGAGCCCACCGCTTAGAGCAAGGCAGCCTGTGTTCCCCAAGCACGGAGAGAAGGCTGTTTCTGTAATTTACCAAAGGACCGTTCTGTGTAAAATACGGAAGCAGGCTGGGGGACAGGGACCAAAACTGATGTCCCTTCACCAAGCGCCCTAAGCACTGACTGCAGTCAGGGCGAGGGGAACCTTTGGTTCGTGGGCTGCAGCTGGAGGAGCCACAACTCCCTGCATGCAGGGACACGTCCAGAACTTCACTGTAGACCATAGTCTGATGTAGACCGAAGATCACTGTCCTAAGAAACGCACTTCTAAGTGTCCTCATCCCTCAAAGGAATTTGAAGCTGGATCACCTTATTGGGCAAAGGCTTTGACTGATGAACCATTGTGAAGAAACCAGAAAAGCAAGGGAATGAACACACGGGGATGTGAAAGCTGTTAGCTGTGCTTTAAAAGAAGATTATGTGCAGCTGTGCCCAATAGGAAACCTAATCCTGTTGGTTTCTCATATATCTGATCTGAAAATGTATGTAGGCTTAGGTTCCTTCAGGGGCAAAGACCGAGAAACATTAAGCATCACAACCCGAATCAAGCCATAGTATAAGCTAAGTGCTAAGCTGCTCAGGACTGTAAAAGTGTGGCACTTTGTGGCCTATAAGGTCACAAACTGCAAGCCCCTGTGAACAGTAGATAACTCAAAGACCAGAGGACTCGCGAACCAGTTTTGTTCTTCTGCCCTTGCATTCCACCAAACTGTCCATGGTGGTGCTTAAATCCTGTGTTGGATCAAGTCCACGGGCTCTGGCCTAATATCAGGTTTCACTAAACAGTTTATTCTTGTTTTTAAGCCTACTGCACAAATCAAAGAACTTCAGGTAAAATAAATTAACTGCTCCAGCAGGGAGCCATGACAGTTATCTTCATTCACAACAATGCCACGTATACATGGCAAACAGCCAGCTGCTCTTGACGTACTTACAAATGCCAAGAAAACTTGGCCTTTAATGAGCTGTCTAATTAATTACTGGTCTTATGATGTACAGCTCACTTTTCCGAAGTCATTCGTATGCCAAAGCGTAAGTCCTAACATCTATTAACATCTCCTGTGTAACAAATGAATTTCCTAGTCATTCTTTTATTTTGAAACTACTGTAATGCAGATTAAGGGCCAGACTCTGGATTCCTTCTTTAGAAATACCAAGAAACACTTATTCTTCAAAGCTTCTGCTGCTATTTGGAGACAATTAAATTAGTAGACAGATCTGAGTATGTGATTAACTTCTTAAATAGAAGCCACACATCAGAGTGAAATAATAATTGGAAAATAATTTTAAGTGTCATGTGAGTTCCCGCTTTCGTAGTGCTTTAGCTGGAGTAAGAAAAGTTGAGGAGACCCACACAGATTTTTTAGATTGCGTCATTACATCTGGGCCTGCTTTGAACAAAAAACAATTATTTTCAAGGGATATCAAAACTTTTAATGTACTCCCAGAATCTGAAGCAGTCTGAGACTGGTTTCCAAGACTGCCCAAGAAAACTAAAAATTGGCCATTGATGCTGGTAACAAATAATCCATGGCTAGTAAAGCTACAGGAGGTATAAGTCAAAAGAAATTTTGCCATAAAGATTTAAATCAGTGGAAGTGTAACCAGATGTGCCTTTCAATAATGTCACTCAAAATCATGGTGTCGGGAGAGACCACATAGTTAGGGAATGGTGAGTTGACCTGATAGCAAAATTCTCAGAATTTTTGTCTCAGAGATGCCACTTTATAGGCTTCAATTACATGTACATTTTGTAGTATGCGATGCTATGAATAGAAATATATTAAAATTCAACTCATGCAGAGGCAAGAGAAATAGAGAATAAATGAGAATATCGGTTGAGAACATAATGGAGCTGAGTCTTCCATAATCATAGAATCATAGAATCATAGAATGGTTAGAGTTGGAAGGGACCTTAAAGAT
>JAOXJM010000001.1:109925873-109972000 GCA_026413425.1 Tringa solitaria | reverse complement strand
CAACCCCCCTGCCATGGGCAGGGACACCTCCCACTAGAGCAGGTTGCCCAAAGCCTCATCCAGCCTGGCCTTGAACACTTCCAGGGATGGGGCATCCACAAGTAATCTGCCCAAGTGATTATTGATAATGTCAGCATTAGCTTAAAAAAATGCATTCTCGTGCAGTCGCGGAGGACTGAAGTCTGCAGCAAAACCCAGAGGGCTCAGCTCATGTTCTCTGTTCAAAGAGGCACGCCAACGCGTCCCCTGCTCTAGCAGCAGGTGGGCAACCCGTAGACGTCCCTCAAAGAAGCTAAGGCCAGAAAATATTTCCAAGACCCTTTACAAGCCTCCTCGGCTGCTGCCCAGCTGGGGTTCGGGAGGCAGCTGCAGCGTTGCCCAGGCCTCCTTGCCTTGCCAGGGAGGCAGCACGGAGGTGGTCACTCCGTCGGCTGAAGGGGATGGAGCTTTACTCTGTCACTGTCCACCGCTTTCTGACCACAGGACAGTTGCTCTCCTCTCTTCTCCTTTACAGGGATCATTGGCCTCACACCATCTGGCTGTGATGTAAAATTACCTAGCACCTCCAACACCCCAGGGACAGCTGGAGGACAACTGTCCCTGGGATGTTGGAGGAGCTAGGTAATTTTACAGATAAGCAGTTTTCAGAACCACTTATCTTCTGTTGTGGGATTTCCTGGGAGCAACCTTTAACTAACGCAGCCCTTCAAGAAATGCATTTCATTTGACCCAAAATTAAGGTATTTCATAAAAAAAATGTAAAGCTTGTTTCGTTTTGTCTAGACAACTGTTAAAGAGATGAGCACAGCCCTGAAAGTTGCTAGTGGGATGTTGAGATATGTGGACACGTGTCATACTCTCTGGGAAATGATGGAAATGGAGGAACAGTGGTTTGATGACGTGACTGGAGTTCTGACTGGAGTTCTTAAGAAAACGCGGGCATGCAGTGTGGTAAAAATTCAGTAACATGTAACATATGGAAAGTAACCAAACTCTTTGCTATGTCCTTTAGTGCTTGTATATTTACATAGCTTTTTTGGTTGTTTTTTTTTTTTTTTAATGTTTAATGAATGTGGCATAATGCAATCCCGTGCATAGCTTTGGAAATGTTGAGGTTAGGATTACTAACCAGCCAAGAGTCAAAAGGGCTGCTTATGGTTAACATCCCTGTCCCCTGTCATAATTTTTCAACCTCCACACATCCCATAAAAAGTAACTCTTCCTTAGTTTGTGAAATTCTCTGCTTAGAAAGATTGTATTCTTTTAATTATACTTGTGTCATCAGATCTGGAGAACCATTGTGAGGGTCTGGTTGCATATGCTGGTATGGCTTCATACCATATCACTGGCATAGTTTCTTCTTCTTTGCAAATGGAAATAAATCAAGCACTGACATAAGACATCTGGGGGCTAATATAATTGTGCCCGTACTGGGAGTAGTACTGATGTAAGTATCTACGTAATAATGACACCCAAATACAAGAAAAGACCAAATGACACAAAATCTGCATGCAGAGACAAGGCCTGAATTAATTAATGTGTTTTATACTACCCTTGGTACTATCAACCTGAGTGTAATTTAGACCTGTTCCAGTAAGCTGCTTTCTCTCTGATTTATGTGCTTTTTGGTACTTGTGTAAGAATTCCAATTCAGCTACTTGTGTGGATTCAGTTCAAATTGCACTAGTATAAAAGTATTTTACTTCCTATACAGCTTACAGACATTTATTTAGGCTTATTATATCATCATGAAAAGGTATTTTTATTGGTACTGTGCACGTACATTTTTTTCTGGGTTTTGTTACTCGTGCTGCTGTAGGTAAACCACTTACAGTTACGTTTACATAGAATGTGCTCTGTGTAAAACATGTCCTTAGACTGAAAGGGCCGGGTTCAGAAGTGATAAATAAAAGGCTAAATGGATATGAACCTAAGCAAAAGTAATAGGAGCTTAAGGATTGCATCTTCCTTGTTGAATATGCCCCGGATGATAGACACTGTAGTAATAGGATCTCACTCAGAGCCTCTTCCAACATTGGTCCAGAGATTCTGCAACTTATAAGTTTATTTGCCCAAATAAAACTGGAAAAAAATTGCATTCTTTTTAAAGTACTTGAAAGTGGGTGTCCTTCTTCTGTATATTCTCATAACCCATGCAGGGCCAGAAGCAAAATCTGGGGTGCTAATTGGATGTCAAGGGTGGGATCCCATGGGGTTAGACAGAAAATTCCCGGCATATTATCTGCATTGCTACAGAATGGAAGTTCTTCTTAAACCATAGATAATACCTGTGAAAATTTGGGAATTGAAATACTTTTTGAACTTTATTCCATCTCTTTTTTGTGAGACTGTTATGTCCATTGGTACTGCAACATTGAAATCTTGACATTAAGTAGTACCAAGAGTGCACTTACCAAAAAGAGTTCCCAGGCACCTGGAAACCAGAAAAACTGATCCTGAATTCTTGCTCCATATATGTAATGTTAGTATGTAATTTTAGCTTGAAAAATTCTTAATTTCAACTTGGGAGGGGAAAAAAAATTACTCTTTTTTTTTTCTTTTTGTAAAGAGGTGTTCTGTCATAGTATCTGTGAACTCAGTGTGTTTTTCTTTGACTTCAGTGGGATTTGAATCCTGCGCATTTTCAGGTTTGCCTAAATTTGAAACTCATAATCAGTGAATGTTGTTTACCTAGAGTGTCATACAGGATATCTGTTATTCAGATGGATTAATTATAAAAGGCTTCATGAAAGAAAGTCATTATAAAAGGAGATCTCAAGGGAAGAAGAGAGTCTTAAAAATGAAGGGGAAAAGGTACTCTTTGATCTTTTTGATAATAACATTTGATAATATTGTCAGGTCTTGAAAGTGACATTTTCATTCAACCACAGTGAAATGTCTGGGAGTGTTCCAAATGTCACGGCACCTGTTTTTCCTTCTTAAACAAAAAAGCATATATGTGTACATTCAGGCTTGTATTCTTCCCTCTGCTTCAGTAGAAGCATTAAAAAGTTATTACTGACAATCAAAACGCAGTATGTCTGACCAAAGCTGCCTTCATCATTATCGTTATCACTATCATCCTGGAATGATGCTACCTGTATAGTTTTTGGAGACACCCCATATCTACAAGTAGGAAACATGATCAAGTTGTTGCACTAGTAAGACTAGGAATCAAGGGGTTTTATGCACTGTCATGTCACTGACTCTAAGCAGCCTTTGAGAATTGCTTAAATACTTGGCATATTGGGTAATACATTATTAATCATAATACTACTTGACAGGTGTGACATGAGGTTTAATATATAATAATCTCATTCCTTGAAGTGCAAGTATAAGGCTTGCCTTTTGAAAAGAAAGGTGATCTGTGGTTCAAGGAAGCTTTCTCTCTGTGTCTTGGTTCACCTTCTTCTGGTTTTATTGTCAATGAAGAAATGCTTTTACAGCATGTATTTTGAGTACTTACCTCAATGCAAGTTTGAGCTTTTGTATGTGTTTCAGAAATACAAACCAAGAATAACGGAAAGTATCCGAATCCTTTTAAAGTCAATGAAACTATTTTCACTGACTCTTTACCTGAGATGGGATTGGGTCATCATGCTTTTAAACTGCACTGGTACCTTTAGATGGAACCATATATTGATGTTTTTATCCAGGTTCTGCTGTTTGCAAAGGGCTGGTGACTAACCTGTTGTTACCTATGGGTGTAAAAATTTAATTTAATGATTTTGTATTTTTTTTTCCTTCCTGGGCAGGATTTATGTGGGCATCATTCATGTGATACTCTGGGAATGGCAGACGTTGGGACCATATGCTCTCCTGAGCGCAGCTGTGCAGTGATTGAAGATGACGGCCTCCATGCAGCTTTTACAGTGGCTCACGAAATTGGTATGCAGTGCCTTTTCTGTTCCCTTGCCAAATCAAACACTTGTAACAGCTGCATTAGTAACCAAAATACTTCGCAATTAATTCCAGATTTCCCCTGGTCCAGATACTCACTTGGGGATTAAGGCTGTATACATATGCACTTCAGGGTTAACTAATAAGGGATCAGAAGGCAAGTGAAGGCACACAGTAGGTGTTTCCTTTCTGACAGTGTCGTTTCTAAGCAGTAGTTGAAGTGAAAATTCAAAGGCTGCTGCTACTGTCTGAAGATGTCAATACGCGTTCCTCCTGAGAAGGCCCATCTATTGTAATTCACTTGCATCTAGTCCATAAACTTTGGAAAAATAACTCACCTTTATGAATTACTTGCATGCTCTATTGTTACGAAACTTTTTCTGGGGACAGTGTATTACCTGCAGAGAAGGATTTTGGGGAAAAAAAAAACCAAACAGAATTCTAATCTTTTTCTAAGTGCATGGCAGTTCCACCTTTATGTTAAAATAAGGTCCTAATGTGAATCCTGAAATAGGTGAAATAGTAGTCAGGTGATAAATGTTTGGTTAAAAAAACCTGTTCAACTTTGTTTCAGTCTCCACCTCAGTGAACAGCAATTTCACGTAGGAAGAAAGTTCACGCTCTGGGATCTTATGTGTGTCATGATATATTCCTTGAGAGACACTGCTTGCCATCTTGATTATTTTGAATTTACTAATGTTTTGTGAGCTGTGTTCACTAGAAATACATTCGGTATGAGGGCTGTTCGCTTCGGTGAGCGCACAGCAATTTAAAAGTGGAGGACTTTTTTCTTTTTTTTTTTTTTTAAACATTCTTGGAAGGAAATAACAAGGAAAGGAGAACTTTCAGAGAGAGCCAATTTCTGAATTGCCTTGTACCTCATGCCAAACCAAAGTAAAGTTTGCTTTGGGAGTATCATTGCAGTAGTTCAATTTTCAAGTAGCTAGCAGGTAGAGCCCAAGAGTTGTGTGCCTTATATATACCTGGCTCAGCAACTGGAGGTCACCAAGTATGAAAAAGCAGCTAGAATGTCAGTGACCTGACCCTTCAACAGTTAGTGAACCTAACCCTACTGCTCTTACAGTGCCTCAAAGAAATGAAACCAGTAGTGGCTGGAGAAGGATCATGTGTTTCGTGAAAACATAAAATGTGGCAGAACAAGGCCCCAAGACAGAAATTTTATTTTAATAAACAAGATGGTTTGGTATTGAAAGAAAAAGCCCTCTGGAATTGCTAATTCTGAGCATTTATAGACCAGTACAGCAATGCATCAAATCCAGCCTCACATCGGATGAGTTTAGTGGCATTAAATCTGGATGGTGTGAAGCTAATGACCCATCATGAGCTAACAACGCATCCCAGTCTACAAGTGGGGCAAAGATTGGCAAACTTAGCCTATCACCCAAAGGCCAGCCTACTTTAGGGACTGCTTGTATCGCCTTGCATCAGAAGTGCTGAAGATCAGTGGGTGTTGGTGTGGTTGGATGAGGAACCTTCTTGGAATGCTAGTGTTGGTATGTCTGATGTGTGAAGAGGCAGGCAGTGCATCTCGACTACCATTTAATCAGCAATAAATACATGTTTAGAAAAATGAAAAAGGAAAGAATGTAGATCAATAAAGAAAGGGATGAGCAGTAAATAAAAACATTAGTACCTTGAATTCCACACAAAGAAAATGTAAACACAAGTGAATTATTTTTGGTGATCTAGAAGCACGTTTTTGAAAAAGAGCCATTTTCATACCTCGAAGTTTACAGGAATCTGTAAAAGCTATAATTTTCAGTGTAAAAAAGGCATGAATTGAAACGGATGAATAAGTACCCTAATGGACAAAAAAACTCTAGTCTGAGGTTGTTTAAAATAACATCCCATTTTTTTTCTCTTCACCATAAGATTTTAAGAACGGAGGGGTGTCAAGTCACAGAATGATCTTTGTGTGTGTGGCCTAGAAGTGGGAGAAGTTGAGAAGAAAACACAGCTAAAATTGCTTGAGTACTTACATTAAATTAAAGGTCAAAAAAGGATGAAAAATAAAAGTGTGGCATGGATACCCTTTAGTTAAGCACTTTGGGAAAACCTTGCTTTATTTTATTTGGAGACCAGATTTCTTCCTACAGTTCAGAAGTCTTAAAAGTTCCCCCTGTCCTGTGGGTAGCGCGTAGCTTTGATTTTACAGCAGCTTAGTTATTCAGTGGAGTTCACCTGCCAGCATAGGACATGCCCTGCAAGACAGAGGGTGTGCTGAGGGCTCCAAGTCGAAGATGCTCCTTTCTGTCAGTAGGAAGAGTGAGGTGAGCTGCTAAGTGAATCGGAGTCACCGTCTGCAGTTTTTTTAATAGCCCTGCTGCGTGTGCACGTCTAGCAGATGCAGCATCATTAACGTGGACTTGATCCGGGGAACGGCTGTGTGTCCTCGCTTTGACTTTGAGGGGATCTGAATGCTCCTGTTTCCTGTCTGAAGGATCCAAGAGCGTTTGCGAGGATCATATTCTTTCTCTGGAAGGTAACCAAAGTAAATGGAACTGCAGCTCAACCAAACAGGACGATGCACAGCCCAGGGGCTCAGGTTGGTTATGTGCATAGGAAGCCAAAAAGCAGCCCACTAAAGAGTAAAGCCTGCCGCCTCTGTTACCAGGGTGTCTGCCACATTATGTGTTAGATGTTTTTTTTTTTTCTTTCATGTAAAATAGATGGATTTTGGCCAGTGGTTTTTGAGGGGGAGAGTATGAATAAGCAGCAATAACAGGCAAAATCTCCAAAGAGCTGTAAACAAGAGCACAGAAAAAAAATAGATGCAATGAAATTCTTATTACAACTGATTAGCTGGCAATAAGAGATGGAGATCCATATATAAAGATACATATATATATATATTTAAAGGTAGGACCTGAATCTTGTCTTACTTATATGTGTGAAAAACAGGAATAATTCGTGTCCAATATCAAATGCAGAAAATGAGGATAATGCAGCAAAAAATAGGAGACCTTGTAACTTTGAGCATGATAATCCAGTTTCTCCTCAGAATGCAGGGAAGCAGTGCTAATAGCATAAACGTTATTTTTAAATCATAGCCTGTCAAGACATCCAGCCACTAATGGTAAATCCATATATGGTTATTTTCTAATGGGGGACATGCTGCTACCAGTTTGGACAGCAGTAGCTTTGCTGTCGCAAAAATAGTCTTCTGGATTCTTGCCTGAAATCATTAGTTTGGCTCCATGTTGTAGCATATGGATGTCTTTTTTGACTTTCAGCAACTCCTTCAGCTCTTCCTCCATAGCTTTGCAGAGGTATCTGAGCTGGCTTAGGCAAAGTATGTAGACATTCTCCAAGTCTTTGTTATCATCAGCCTATTCTCTGTAAAAAAAAAAAACAACCTCCTTATTTCATGCACTTCCCTGCTTCACAGAGACATCTGGAGAAAAGCATTAAATGCTTTGCACATAATCTCAACATTTACTTAATATTTTTCATAAGTCAGCACTAGCATATTGTTTCCCCATATATCCCTTATTAAAATAACCATTAAGAAACAAAAATAACTAGATTCTCACTCTGGACTTTTGGGTTGGAGATTTGTTGCTTTTACAGTGTTGAATTACAGGCCATCCTATGAAGATAAGCATGATCCAACATCACCAATAGACACAGTCAATCACTGTAAAGTTTCCTTTAACATCTCTTGCATTGGGATATATCCAATACTTGGCAATTCCGTGTTTAGTAGCCTGGTGTTGCATTTTGTGATGCAGTCACAGTCAGAAGTTTCTGCTGCCTTTGGCTTCTCCTGTGCTGGAGTCCCACATGCTTCAGCACAGCCAGCCCACCATCCTAAAGAGTTTGTTTTCAACTAAAACAAAATTAGAAGAGTTCAAGAGAAAATAAGTGGAGCTACTGCTCACTTTATCAATGGGCAATTTACCAAAATCACAAAGGGAAGTCTCAAGGAAAGCCAAACATTAAACTTGTCTCTTGAGTTTCGATCTAGTCCTTGAATACAAAAGCATCCTTCCTGCAATCTTTAAGCAGGCAAAGCTCCAGTTTAGTTCAGTGGGTTACATGGGTTACATGTATCCCATCAATCTTTTTTCCTTTTTTTTTTTTTTTAAAGCACTGCCTTTTTGCTCAGTGGTAATTTTCATTTGAACTTTTGCAAAGTTCTTATTTCTCTGTTATGCAACCGCACTGGCATGCCATTACTCCTTCTATCCTCCTGAGTGATATGGTTTACTGATGTTCTTTCCAAGTATTTTATTTTTAGAATATAGTTTTAAAATTGCTACATGGAACTAATTAAACCTCTGTTCATTAGTTTTCTTTTATCTTTTACATGTGACTTTAGAGAAGGGAAGGCCAAAGGGGAGGCATAAAAGCAATCTTCAAATATATTAAAAAAATCATTGCGAAAATTTACATAATAAATCATTCTCCGTGTCCACCTGGGACAGCGCAAGGGGTAATGGCCTTAAATTGCAGCAAGGGAGATTACTTTAAGCATTAGCCAAAATCATCTAACCAGAAGGACAGTTAAAGGCAGGAATGAATTGCTTGGGGAGGCTGTGAAATCTCGGTTACTGGAGGTTCACAGGAGCCGGCTGGCTAAAGCGGCTGTGGCTTTGGGGACGCTGATCCTACCCTAGGGCGGAGGGATGCAAAAGATGGCTTTTCAAGGTCTCTTCTCAGCCTCATTTTCTCTGGTTAGGTGAAGTTATCACAAATTCCTCCACAGCTATACTGTGTAACACCTAAAGTCAAGGAACTGTACAGAAAGTAAAACTAGAAAATAACATGTTTAATACCAAATCTTTTTCAGCATGCTGTCATTCTGTGGCATCTGCCACCACTGAGGGCAGAAATACCACGAGTGCTGTCAGCAAAGTGTAGAGCGGAATTTTTTTGAAAGAAGCTGTTTTAGAAGTGAGGTGTCTCCTAGAATCCCTACTCAGGTGGTTCACTGAAATACATCAAAATACCATTTTGCTGATTTCTGAGTGGATTGAAAGTATTTACTCAGAGCCTGAGTCTGTATTTGAGTTGTAGGCCTCTGTAGAAAAAGGGCCATGTCAACTGTGTCTAATCTATGTAACCTTTACAGCAAACAAATTCTGACCCTTCTTCAGAAAAAAAAATGAAATCAGGAACAATGTGTGTGGTATTTACATGGTAGTCTTGTTTTTGGTGTCCATACAAGAGTAAAAAAAATACTCCCTTTCCATATTTTCCCACGTGTGCTCATTTTGTATATACTCAAAAGTAACTAAATACAGTAATCTTTTTTTTTCCACTGCTGAACATGTAGTCCTTTGATTTCAAGGCTGTCAAGATAAAGCAGATAAAGACAAGCTTCAGACCTGACAGGTACAAATCTTTTGTAGCCTTTCATTTCAAGGAGGATACATTGCCAAGGGCACAGAATCTCACAGACGCATGAAAAAATGGTGAAGGTTGTCTGACTTTCATATTATGTTTCCTTCATGACAGACGAAGTTTAGGCAAATATCCAGATAATTATAATTAGGTAGATTTGCTTTCTTAAAACAACAAAGAAGAGAAAGAGAGTACACTCATCCAAGCCTTCTCTGATGACATGCATCAGGAAAATTGCTTGGTTCCCTCTCTTTGAACCTTTTTCAAAGTTCTATCTAAACTTTTGCTTCCAAAAGCTGTTGAATTAAGCTCTCATGAACATATCCCCTTTGGTTAGGAGAAAAGATGGGCAGCCAAAGTTAAGCCTTCACAAGAGGTGAATGAAGAGTGGGACAGAAAATGTAACTGATGCTTCAAAAAAAACCCCATCAGCTCTACAAAAGGTTGCTGGGTAAAAATTCTTGACTTGCCCAACAATATTTGTGTTAACTTATATAATTGTTCCACCTGCAGCACATAAGGTGCTTAAAACAAACCTTTTTTAGAGAAACTGACATAGTTTGTATGGAAAAGTAGAGAGATTGAAGGGGGAAATTGATATGATGTAGAAAAATTGAATCCTCAGGTTCTGAATATACTTGAGATTCTTTGTCTGCCACGTACTTTCAAGTCTTAGTATAGTGGGGATCTTTGCCTTCTTAACATCCCTGAAGTGATTCTGACAGAGCTGGGAGGAGATGGAGGGCCAAGTTCTTAGCCAGAGACTTGAGGAAGCAACTCAGACATAGCACTAACATTGCCCGAGTTTTCAGAGGTTTTCTGGAGTTGTGCTGATCTTTGTGTATGTGTAAGCTCATGAAGAATTAGATTAAACAAGTGCTATGCTTTCAAAAGCTGCTATGGATCCTGAATCATCATAACTTAAAAACAAATATATAGACTGAAATAATAGTATCTCTGCAACCATAAGGGAATTGAGAATGAAACTGTGTTTTGCCTAATGTTTTGGAACAATCGTGAAAAATTCTTTTAGGGACATGGTTTAGTGATGGATTTGGCAGTGTTAGGTTTACAGTTGGACTCAATGATCTTAAGTCTTTTCCAACCTAAATGATTCTATGATTCTAAAAGAAGCCTGCTTCAGTTGTGTGTGCCTGAATCCCCAGTCTTCCAGATTGCAGGTAGGGATTACTTTCCTCCTTGGCAGGTAAATACTACTGATAGGATCACGTAGTTTTTGTGGGGGAAGTACTTCTGGTAGAGAGAGGAAGGCAGAATTACCCCATAAGCAGGCAGCAGGCAATGCAATTTTTACATTCTTGCACTATCTACTCTCCCAGAGTTCATTCATTTCCCATCAGCTACCGTGAATTATATTCTTTGTGAGTTACTCTGAGTTGGACAGATGTGAAACGGGTGTCACCAACTCCCACTTTTTCATTAAAATTATCTTCTACATGCCCCATTAGGTAGCATAGCAGAGGTAGCATGGACCTCCAAGACCACATCTTTTTAATGATTATTTGCGTCTGTGTGGACCTAGTGGTTTCTGATTGCCTCGTCTGCATTGCCTGGATAGAATCTTGCCTGCAAATTGTCTGTCTGACGGGGGTGATGTATCTGTGATCTCCCACAGAAGTCTGTTATAACGAGCAGAAGTTTGTTTTGTGTAAAGTCTGCAGGACTGGTGTATGAATGTCTGATTGTGGGTTTTTTTTATGTCTGCTCCTGAAAAGACGCTGCACTTCAGACTATTGTTTCATTCAGTCTGAAGAATTCTTTTAAGCCAGAAATATTAAAAACTGCCTCTGGGCTGGAGATTTAAAAGAGAGAGTGATTTCTTTTTTTCTTTTTTTCTTTCATCAGTGATGGATAGCAGTCAAAGAAAATTGGAAGGAAAGTTCAAGTATGAAGAAAGAGGAATAGCCAGTTTTATATTCTATCCATGTTTTTTGTAAGCTTGTGTAATTCAAAACACTTCTGTTTTGTAAAAAACCCCAACTTTATTAATTGCTATTGCTTAGGTCCATGATTTTTATGCAAAACTCCTATGACTTCAAGAGGATTTCTGAGTGGTATCACTATGTAGTTCTTAACAAGAAGTCAAGTATTTGCACAAGTTAGAAAAACAGGACATGCAGAAAGAAATGGCTTTATTTTAAAACAGTTACTGTGTGCAATCTTTGTTTAGCAGAAAAGAGAATGAGAGGCTCGTGCAGAAGGTATTGGCTGGTCATTAGACCAAGGAATGTTGAGCCAGGAGCTTCCTGAATCCTGATCCCGTGAGAGCCAGTGACTCACTCGGTAACCTTGGGCAAATCACTTGACCTTCTTTTGTACCCTAGTCATCCCCACCGAAAATTAGGTGAAAGGCATGACCTCACTGGAAAACACATGCTTCATCGGAGCTGAGCTTTTCAAAGAAAACAAATTGTAATGCCTGCAGCATTTTTTAGCGTGCTGTGTCACTTTGCATGTGTCTTGTGGTCAAATTCAGTGCAAGAGCTGTACTTTGACATGCTGTTCAGTTCAAGTACTAGAGATCTGTGTACGTCCATAAACAAGGTTGTTGGGTTTTTTCCCAGAAGAGCCACCACGATTTGTGTTTTAGCAAAAGCTGGGTTTTTCTTCCCAGCCCTCCTAGGAAGAAAACAGCTGCAGTGCAGTGTGCTTCACGACACATCAGACATAGCTCTGGTGTGCTCCTCATTTGCCTGCAGAGCTCTTTGTGTCCTGATATTTGGAGAGAGTATAAGTTTTAGGTGACTTGTCGTAATTGTTTTGGAGAATTCCAACCTTATATTAGGAATATACACCCCATTCCTACAAGGTGTAGGAATTCTTTTTGAACCCATTGGGGGTTTTATTTCCTGTTGGGCTGTAACAGGTGTTGGCCTTCAGTAGTTGTTGGGGTAGGGAAGCTTGTGCAGTATGAGGTCCAGTTTCAGGGATGCAAACAGTGCAGGTGAGCTGGGATCCAGGGGCTGATGACTGCTGTTGACTCCTTCATTTCTTGCTTCAGGATCTAAACAGATTGAGCTGTGCCAAGAGCCCCTTGCAGATGACGTTCCAAAATACACCAGGGTCCAAAGTCTGCAGGTTGCTTTCAACAGTTTACTGATGTAGTCACACTGTGTATCACCTCAAGGGGAGAAGGGAGGCTGTGAGGAAAGGCTGTCAGTCCATTTAGGTGGTTGGTCTTTTTGCTGTTTGGGAAGGAACCTATTTACAAGAAGGTTAGCTCTTCTTCACTTGCACGAGGGTAAACCCTGCCTCCTCGCCATCTGTTTCTTTTACCATTTGGTGCATTCCTACAGCATAACTTAACTAAACACCATCCTGCTGGTAAAATTATATTATGTCATTTTCACTCAGTGGGAACTGTCAACACCAGTAAGATGCTTCATTAAGTAGAAAACATCAGATGATCTACTAACCCATTCTCTATCAGTCATCATTTTACACAGCTGCTGGGAGCCTTTTTTTTTTTTTCTTTTTTCAATAACCCAGTTTGAGGTTGATAGTAGTACAAAATGGTGTGGTGCTAAAACTGGCATTGTTTTTAAAAGCTTTTTTAATAAGGTTTGTGTTCCTCAAGTCTTTACTTTTGCCCAAAGCTTCCTCTGGAATTATGTTTACATACAGGATCACTTGAAGGATTACCTGTAACCTTTTCACTGTGGTTCTTAGGAAGGGAAACATCCCACCAGTAAATGCCCAAAACCAGGAATATGTTTTAATATCAGCATGTTCATGCCTGCGAGGGGTGGGGGAGACTTTTCAAGTAGGTAGGGAAGTGTCCTTTCTTTAATTCTTGGATGCAAAGGGGCAAAGGGCACAGGTGTAGAAGTACTTTGTTCTCACTTTTTGCTAAAAAAAGGCATACTCTAGCTAGGCAGTATTTTGAATTTTGATTATTTTTAATGAAATGCAAAAACAGTTTTAAGACTCATTGGAAATTTTTCATACGCCTTAATCTGTTTTAAGACTGGTCAGAATGCCTTTAAAGACAAAGTTAGGATGATGAGGGATTTAGATTGTGATAATTAGAAATTGTAGTTCCATAAAATTATTTGAAAGTGGTATTCACAGTGTTTGTAAGCATGCATACAAAATTAAGTGGCAAATCGGTATGGAGAGATAGAATCCATATATTTAATGCTATAAACAGCTATTATCCTCACTAACATCACTGATGGCTAATTTAGAAGCTCAAGTACAGACAATCAGAATTATTTATTTTGGAAGTTATTCACTACTTACTACTTCTTTCCTTGTCATGATTTTTTTAAATTTATTTTTGAAAAATTTTAAAATAACAAGAGAGATTCATAAATGCTTTTGGAAGCTTCTCCTCAAAAAGCTGAAGTCTGCCAAGTAAGTGACTTAGTTCTCGTCATGCATAAGAACAATGGTCTGATTTAATATGACAAAGTAGACACTGTTAATGAGGTATGTCCTCAGTTCACCCCATTTATCACTGTAAACTATAGAAGTTATGCTGTACTCTAATTAAAGGTGAAGCCAGTAGCTTGACACTTTCCAGAAGATGACCCTGTTTTAGTTTCCTGTGCTTTTGCCAAAGCATTTGGGATTAAATGTTCTGTGCTGAGTAGCTGCTTGAGAAGCATTTCATTTTATTTATTTACTCTGAACTTCTCCACAGAGACTGTCCAGCCATTTCTGAGAGGGAGACTAATTTGCAATAATTTTATGGAAAAATTTTCAGTCTCTGCTCAAAGCAAAGAACTTGAAATTTGGCTGAAAGCTTTCTTATATCTGGACGGTGTTTTGTTTTTTTTTTTTTGTCTATGTGAAGGAGGAAAAAGGAAGGAAGAACAACTTTGGTCCACAGTTCAGCAGTTAAAGTCTCTGCAGAGCCAGCACATCTCAGAGTAGAGAGGGAAGGAAACTGCACCACCTTTAGGCAGGGAAGCCAGGAGCAAGCTAAAGCACAATATACTCCCTGGCCTGCTCCAGGGACATTCAGGTTGCTTGGCTCTAGGATTTCTGTAGTTTGGTGTGGTGTGACCACATTGCTCTGACAGTAGGCAGTCTAAGCTGAGGTTGCTTACAAAGGAGGAGCCAGGGCTGAAAAACACATGTAGGACCAACAAAGAGGTCTTTCCAAAGCCAGAGGTGATGAAGCTGATGCAAGGAGGAACTTGCACACAGAAAATCTGTATTAAAAGAATGTCATAGGTAGCAGAGAAACTCAGAGATGTCCAAGTTGCACATTCAGAAGCTTCATTGTTGACATGGCCTGTGCATATCTGCCCTGTCTGAGTCTTTTATCATGTGCTCATGAGTGGTGTCTGTCACATAAGATGAACAAAGTTAGGAAAGGTGAAGTACAGTTATGCAACAAAGGGATTTGTATAGAGAGCAAAGTTATATCTTAAATGGGTGGACTGTTGCAGAGTGGTATTGGAGGGTGTTAAGAAACTTGAATTCTGCCCTACAAGACTGAATCCTCCATATTGCAGAGTTTTGGGTAGTTCTGAATGGTGCTATAAAGTGTTGAGCACTTTGAAAAATTGAGTTCTCAAATTGCTGGTTTGCACCCAACTATTATTCCTATCCTACACTGGCTGAGCATTGTGTGCCATGTGATGTTATTCAGACGAGCTTTTTAGAACAATTCTCCGTCTTTTATCGTTCACTCAGAGATGATTAGTACCAAGTCCAATGACTTAGAAATGAAAATCCTTTTTCACTGACAGAACCTCATTACCTTATTTCACAAGCATGCTGCAGTGAAGTAATTTCTTGCAGTATTACAACTATGAGCAGTCTCGGGACATTAAAAATAAGACCATTCTTCCTGCAACCTTTAAGCATACAAGTTGCCTCAGAGGAGATTGCTGTAGTGAGGCTTAGGTCTAACCAGCATGGTGTTTTCTTGCTCAGTGGGCTAATTTTTCACAAATACTTCTGTGTAATTGATTGGTAGCATATGCATATTCAAGTGCACGGATTCAAGTAAAATACAAGGAACTGGCTGAAACTTCTGAACAGCTCTGCAAAGCAGACCGTGTGCCGTCCTGATTTAAATGGGGAGCTGTGCCGCATATCGAGGGACCTGTCAACTAAAGCTTGAGGATAAGCCTAAAGCCCTCTCTAGTAGATGTTTGCTTAACTTAGCAGAACACTGGTGAAACATGCTACAAGGAGTTATTTAATGTCAGCAGAAAACGGTTCTAGTTATATTGCTACGAGGCATGTGTTGAGGTTCATTAACCTGTCAGCTCTGCTCAGGGTTCTCAGACATGAGGTGTGACCCGGTGCCATTCAGTGCGTTAGCATGAATACGAGCTTAGCGATAACACTGTATAGAATGGCAGCCAAAAATAACATCATCTTTACATTTCCTGAAGACGCTCGTTGTCAGTGTCTAGGACTTTGGCAAAGTCAGAGCTAATCCTCCTTGGCCCAGTAGCTGCTGATTCATTAAACGCTTACCCTGTGACACCTCCATGGAATTTTGCTCTATAGGTTAGAAGTGGTGCACTGATTATTTGGTTGCTCTGTCAGAGAAATGCGTTGGTTCGAAAATACTAATCTTACTAGTGACTTATTTTGCTCAGCACCAGCTTAAATGAAACAAAGAGGTTGTCATCTCGCCAGAGCAAGTATTTATATAGAGCTATATCGGATTGGAACTTGACATGTACCTACTGATATTCAGTTGTGTCTCAATGTAGAATAAAAATAGCATTATCTGGCCCATATATAATAAGTATTGCCAAAGGAAAGTGGTTTTACCTATCAGAAAAAAAATAAGCCCAAATCTTGCATATAAACCACACCGGTAACTAGACATGCCTTCAGTGTGAAAGTTTGATTCTTTATGTTTTTGCAGCAATGTACTTGTGATAGAGCATTGCAATAGCAATTAGCAACAACAGTAACGGGAAAAGGACTATTAATTCTCATCAGTGTTAATCCAGGTTCCTTGAATAAATTTTTACTAGCATTTATAATACTACTGGGCCTTTTATTCAAATAGTAGCTGTATTGGAATTATGTTGGTAAATGTGTGCACATTAGGGTAAGAGAGAAAAAAAGAGAAAAGCTCTCTTCATTCTCCATCCCACCTCCCCTGCAGTGGGGGTTCAGTAGCTGTAGGAGACAGACTGGCTGTTCTCAGTCATCACTGGTACAACTAGAAGTGATAGATCAAGGTCCTCTGGTCTCTTCTCCTGTAGCTCCATCCTTAGGTCAAGAACCCAGCATGCGAGTAAGGCTGCCAGATGATACCTTGGCTTCTCTCACAGGACAGAAACCCTGATTTCTGATCTGCTGCAGCGTTAACACAGACTTACGGTCAGACAGCTACTTCCCTGAACTCAGACAGAGCTCGGCAGTGAGTGATGCCTCCATCTCTTTTCTCTTGGCATCTCCCCCAAAGCTGATCAAAACAACATAAAGCAAGTTTATATAAGGCATATGGGTAAAAAATATGCTGGTTTTCTTCTTTTCTAGCCTGTATTGTGGGTATTATTGTTGTTATTACAATTGTCATGTTTATTACTATGGATATTAGACTACATCCTGCCATCAGTGTCCCTACTTGTGTCACCTGACAGATAGTTTACAGCATTTATACCAAAACATACGATGGTACGTAGAAGGCTTTTAGTTATTGCAGAATAGTCTTTTCAGCTGCAATTTGAGGGCATTGGGTTTATTTCTGTGCAGTTGCTTTGATGGGTAGTCTTTGTCCTTATCATTGAGGCACTCTTGGTCCAGCCCTGATTAATCATCTCCTGGCCTAGGTTGAAGATTAGGAGTATTAAGTTCAGGCTTGAGCTCTCTACAGCTTTGGTTCTCATTCAGTCTTTTACATCTTGGATAGTAAATTGGCTGTGAAATAATCCAGTGTGGGCATGGAAATTAAATTTAAATCTGATGTTTACAGAGGGAACAAAGTGTGTTGCCTGCAATCGATTATTGTTGCCCAGGGACTAGAGAAGATGGGGATCACTCATCTACAGAAAAGGTTGCTGTTACACTTATAAGAACTCATCTAGCACTGGACTGAACTCCCCTGGACATTAAGGATTTTTGCAAGTTTCGTCATGTGCTGCTTTGTGTGCCCATTATTTTGTGTTCTAGCATGTAAGAAAAAAAAAAACAAACCCCAAACCAGCAAAACTAAAACCCTAACCAAAACAATACTAAAAAGCACCCTCCCACAAAACAAGACTGTCTATTTGGAAGAGACTATTTGAAAAAGTTACTCAGATCGTTGGTGTATTGTAGAGACTACTCGCACTTCAGGGAGGAGTGCACTATAAGAATTTCCATAGCTTGTTTAGTTGCTCCGTAAATAATAGCATTTTTGTGCATTTAGAAAGACATTGTAGCACTTTTCTAGACAGTTGCAGAACATCTTTACGGAGTGAAGCATTGGTGTTTCTTGCTGAAGATTATTAGGAAAAACAGAACTGAATTGTTTATACTAATACAAAGGAGTACAGTTCTCTTTAGTCTTCATCAGGTTTCAGTTAGCATAGTTGGATGACATGTCAGTTGAGGGCATTACTTCCTTGCTATATGCAATGGTGTAAACTGTCACAGCTTTTCTCTCTTCAAGCAGAGATATCACATTTCAAATGGCCTCCTTTGGGCTGCTGTTCAATATTTGAGAATGAATTAAACAATTCATTTTACCTTGACTGTGAGCTCTAGCTTGTAAACTCTGTTATGGATATTCACATCATTTTATTTATTTGTTTCATTTCTATAGGGCACTTGCTTGGGCTTTCCCATGATGACTCTAAATTTTGTGAGGAGAACTTTGGCTCCATGGAAGATAAGCGCCTGATGTCCTCCATTCTGACTAGCATCGATGCTTCCAAACCCTGGTCCAAATGCACTTCAGCAACTATAACAGAATTTTTCGATGATGGTCATGGTATGTATTATCACACCTTGCATCGGTTAACTAACCTACATGTTAGTTTTTAATGTGATCTGCTTTTTGAGTAAGAACCTTTTATACCAGCTTATTCATTCCTTGTTCATCTTCAGGGCTATCTTGGAAGTGCTTGCAAAACAAGGCAAAGGTTTAAAAGGCTGCAGAGTCTCACCCTCCCTTTGCATGTTTCAAATGCAAGAAAGAAGAATGAGTTGATGGATAATTTTCTAAATGCATGAAATTAGTCTTGTCTTCCCAAATGCTACAGATTTGAACTCAGAGAGTACTTTAAACAGAGGGCACAGGGAAATGGCATTTTCCTCACAGAAATTAAAATGAGTGATATGATCTACTTAACATTAGAGTGCAGATATGAGCAGAGTGTATGTGTTCTTGTTGCCATTTATGACATTTATTATGTTTATAATGCCATTATATTTATTGTGTTTATAATGCCATTGTATTTATTATGTCTATGTAGAGGGGCTGTAAGCAAGAATTAAGACTCCTCTGAGCTGTATGTGATAAAAGATTACTTCTGCCCCAGGAGCTTACCTTCCAAGTCACGTGACTAATATTTGTTAAATATGTCATTTACCCTTTGGAGAACAAGTACAAAACTTTCATTCTCCAAAAGTAATAATATAAAAGCACAGTCTTCACTGTTTCGTGAATTTTAAAGTCTTCATTGTGCTCCCAAAGCAACTGCAGTTCTTAAACAAACCATTCAAATTCCAAAATGCTGAGATAAAAATGACATAATTGAGTGAATGGATCAAGTTGTTATGGTAACTGAAATGCTTATGGATAAAAAGTATGGTGTGTCTGCTGAATGTAAAGGTTTTTTTGCTTTTAAATATTTTGTCGGCTAATTTCAGTGCGCTCTGAAATATTTTCTCCTGTTTTCCTCTATTGGAGAATGACTTCATTTTTTCTTTTAATTTTATTAGATCCATTAATCTGTACTGTCCTCTTTTATGGTCCATATTGCTCTGGCATTGACTTAATATTACCAAGTTAGTTTCCACATATAAAGAGAACTTTCCTTTTTGGACTTAGTTACTGAGGTATAGTACAGTTCACTGGGGCAAAAGAAAGGGACATCCCTTGCCATCCACGAATGACCTCTTAGAGAGCACAAGGAAATCTGAATTGTGTTTCCTCCTCTGTTCCTCTCCTCCTGCAGGCGAGGTGAAAGGTTGTTCTCATAGTTTCCTTTTTTTTTTTTTTTTGTGACATGACTTTTTCTCTTTACTATGCATCCAGCTAGCCACTTTCTCCAACAATAAAGAAAGCAAAGAGAGCATTTCTTCCACCCACCTCACCTTTGGCTTGTTTGTACCTGGGGTGATGCTTGAAATTTAGACCTTTATGCATGAGCTGCACCCAGTCTCAATGTGGAAGTAAAGGGGGACTGTTAACAATCAGTCCTACAGGTCTAAGATTATAACTCTGCCACAGTGTTTTTTTTCAGTAAAAGTAGGTGTGAGCTTCACATCCTTCAGAGCTGCGTATGGTCTCCTTCTCCATCATGAGCGCAGACTTCCTGTACAAGAAGGTTTGGCAGTCCTCAACTGCTGACACTTTTCACAAAGTCATGTACTCTTTGCTGCGCGTTAAGGGCTTTGGATCTGTCAGTCTATTAACGGATGGGTTAGGGTACGTTGCCCTTTCTAATACTCATGAGTAGTTACCACTCAGGCATGTAATCTCAGAGAGTTATTGATGTGATGAAATAATTCATAGAAAATTTCAGCCTTGCATCATAGATGGGTTCCCATAGTACTCTGGGAAACAATTTTGTTACTGATACTGTTGGTGTAATTTCAAATATACAGTGTTTAGGGAATATCTTTTCATGATAGATCACATGTTCAGAGACTTCTTCTAATTAAATTGAACTTTAATTGAACTTTATAATTTTTCAGTTGTTTTAAATATTTGTCTTAACAAAACACAGACACTGTCTATGAAGTAAAAATGGACATCAATGATTTTAATTGCATTTTATTCAAATTATTGTGCTGAAAGGACATTGGTTATTTTAGGAAGGGAACTTCTGCTTTCATTTTCTTATTCCTGCCAGTGAATGAATCCATAGCTCCATAATTCTCATTTTTAATGTACGTTGAGCGTACTAGAAACCACAGGATCCTAGTAGAGCATGACATTGCCCTTCACACTGCTTTGGGCTGATAATAAAACAGTGTAAACATGCTATAGTTCCATGTTTCCTTCAGAATAAGCATGTGACTGCTTTTTGGGTTGTTCATTTTTTTTTATTTGGCGCAGATATACTGTCCTATAGTTGCAGTGTTTTCTCTCCCTTTTTGTTTTCAAGAAGGAGCTCCCCTACAGTCTCATAGAAAGAAGAAAATCCTCTCTCTCTCAAGTGCTGCTAGGCAGAGGAAAAAATCCTTAACCATTCAGGTGTAATTTTGAGCAGTGCTGCAGGGATAACGTAGATAAGGAAAGCACAAAATAGCAGTTCTAACAAAAGAATACAGATACTCACACACCAGGCTTTCTTTTAGGATGTTTGCAACCGGATTTTGTATAGTCATGGCAAACTTATGTGGGAAATACTGAACAAGAGGAGACTTTTCCATTCTCTGATAGGCAGCATAAACAGTTTGAACTCGGCTTTTTGGTCTGAATGGGCATGAGCTTATGAGTTGTGCTTTGTGACAAACAGGGCATGGCAGCATTGGTGTGAGGAGATAAATATTAAATGCTTCATCTGCTGCTCCTTATGGGTAAGCATAATGAAATGTGAATGAAGTTCAGAAGCTTGGATCTGTGGGCAGTATTCTATTAAAAATTTCAACAAATGACAACAGTCAATCTCTTATCAAAGCTTTAACTAAGTTTCCCATATAGATTTAGATATTCTTCCCATACTGCTCTATGGAAAACATCACAGTCTTGACTCTAATTCCTTAACATCACTTTGTCAAGTACTGATGGTCCTATTTTCTAAATTTGGAAAGTGATGCTGGGGAGCAGACTCATCTTATAAAATGTATGTATTTACTATGTAGGCAGCTACTCATAAACTGGGTATTTATGTTCCCATCATAGTGCAGAGGGGTCTAATCAATGGCATCAGTGGTTTGACTGATCTCATCAATTGCATTAGTGGTGCTGAATTACACCATAAACTCGTTTGCCAGAGTTGTGAAACATCTGACAACTGACTCAATTGCAGACAGCAGCATTACATACAGTTAAAGTCAGCTAAATAAATCCCAATATAAATGGCTTGTCCAAGGTCAACCAGGAGGTCTGGGGAGGATCAAGGTGCTGATTCCCTGTCTCCTGAGGCCCACTCCGAGAACTATAAACATCATTGTCATGATATCACCATTTGTTTTACACTCATGAGATGACCCCAGACAGCAATTTGACATTTAGGAAGAAAAGGCTCAGTTAGTGTCCAGAAAACAGTGACAGTTATTTCCATCTGCTTTTAGCTAACCCTCCCCTAAGGTACTAATTGCCTTTATTGTCATGCCAACCGCTAGGCCATGGTATGATTGCTTGCGATTTATTGTGTTTAGTCAGAATGCTCAGTGCTCTGTGCAACCTGAAATTATGACTATTTCTATTCTAATTAATTTATATCCTCGTTATCTACCTCCCGCACAGATCTTATTCTGTTGTTTTTTTCCAAGATATATTGTCCATAACATTGAGGAGAGATAATGAGATGGCTTAATTAACGCTGTCATCAGCCAGCAATGTTGCTCTGTTCCAGAGCACACAGATGTTCTTTGGTACTCAGGACAAAAAATGGGAATAGCAGTAAATTTATGCTCTGTATGTTGCAATGTAATGTAGTGAATTGAAGCCCTCTCTGCCCTCTAAAGCAGGGGGTCCAAGACAAACCATTCTCCAACTTCTTAAATCTTCTGACCATTACAAGTAGGAGGTTGGACCAGCTGGTGGTAAAAACACCCACACTGTGTTTGCAACCTGTCTAAATGTAGACACTGCTACTATCTAGAAATCTAAAGACTTTTTTTTTTTTTTTTCCTGTGGGGAATACTTAGGGGCCTTGCTATCTTCATTTTTGAATTTATCATGTGAGATCAGCTGGAACACCTGACTTCAAAGAAATCACACATGTTTACTCAGGGCAGTATCGGTTAAGGAGAAGTTTGGATCTCATTCCTCTGTGTTCTGTAGGTGAAAAAAAATGCTGTATTTGCTATGTAAGCTTGTGAAACCTGTTTGTTACTCACATGTGAAAGTTACTAAAATGAGTGTTAACTAAAATGATTGACAGATCAAGTATTTGCAAAGATGTGACTTTTTTTTCCTTTTTTCTCTGAATTTTTATTTTCAGTCTAGTCAGTCATGGTAGATCTCAGTGATGGGTAGCAGTGTCTGTCATGGAGAAATTAAGTGTTATTACGATGTTCTAAAATAATGAATAATAGTTCCACTTGGGAACTTGATAAACTGCAGATGATCGGAGGGCTGGAGCACTTCTCCTATGAGGACAGGCTGAGAGAGTTGCGGTTGTTCAGCCTGGAGAAGAGAAGGCTCTGGGGAGACCTTATAGTGGCCTTTCAGTACCTAAAGGGGGCCTACATGAGAGATGGGGAGGGAGTCTTTATGACAAACTGTTGCGACAGGACAAGGGGTGGTGGTTTCAAAGTGAAAGAGGGGAGATTTAGATTAAATATTAAGAAAAAAATTCTTTACTGTTAAGGTGGTGAGGCACTGGAACAGGTTGCCCAGAGAAGCTGTGGATGCCCCTTCCCTGAAAGTGTTCAAGGCCAGGCTGGATGGGGCTTTGAGCAACCTGCTCTAGTGGGAGGTGTCTTGGTTGGAACTCAATGATCATTAAGGTGCCTTCCAACTCCTAACCATTCTATGATTCTATGATATATACAATAGTAGAATATACTACTGAATGCTGACATGCTAGGGCCTTCACATCACCTTCCTAACACTGTACTATCTTCCTCCCTCATGACAAGTTATACGAAGTAGGACTTCTGCTGTTACTTACTTTTACAAAGTTTATTTTTGATAGCAACTTAGGCCAATTATGTCATTTTCAGAAACTCCAGGAAAAAAAAATTGTGCTTCCTTTCTCCTCACCATCTCTCTAATCTTTTACACTGCAACAGGCTTGGAATGCTAAAATACTTTTAATTGTCTTTATCTCATGGCACTCAGCTCATCAGTTAGCATTGGCACACCTTGTCTACATTTAAAAAATCAGCATAATCCAGATTAAAGATAAGGCTAGGGTAAATCAGGGTCAGAAAATGACAAATGGAACAGGTTTAACAAGACAGACAGATTTTTGGTAGTAAGTGATGATGCAGAAAGAATTTGGGACTAATTTTGGGCTAATTTGCCTTAGTATTTAGAGGAAAAAAAGAACAGTTGCAGGAAGTATCTATTCTGGAGGGAAAACCCAAGCCATTGAGATATGGTGTATTTGGTTAGTTTAAATTCACTGCCATAGCTTGCAATTCTATTCCATTTTGTGTAAATAGTGAGGGGTTTATAGATACTCTTTTTTTACCCATGGTCCAACTGAAGAATACTGGTGTAGGTTCCAAAGTGAGGTAAATTGTGGTAAGTTATTTTGGCCAAGGATAAGTGAAGCTTGCCCAGACCACATATCCCTTTCATGAAGTGTAAAAGAGGTTACACTGAATAAATAGTTCTGCATGTCAACAAGTGAGGTTTTAAATAGTAAAAAAAAAAAAAAAAATCAGTAGATCCTCTGTAACCTAAATGTGAATTCTCAATTTTAGAGTGTGCCAGACAAATCTTGATCTCTGCAATATATCTCAAAACACATATACAATCCTTTATGTTTATGCTATTATTTTCTTTTCTTTCTGTTATTTATGTATTTTTGTATAAAATGGATAGCCCTCTTCAAACTAATTCCAGAAGCAGCCAAATATTATTCCTTGCAAGGAAAGCCCAGTCCAGATTTACTGCCAACAATAGTTTTGATACGCAGCTTGTATTTTCCCTTTGATCTGTTGGGTTTTTTTCTTTTTTTTTTTTAAGTGCCTTACTGGCTACAAGTCTGGGGGTTTTTTTGTGATTTTTCTGGCATTCCTTTAGAAGCTTTTACCACTTCTGATGTTCTATCTCAAAATTCAGATGACAGCTTTGCTTACTTTGCTATGAGTCTTGATAATTCGTTAAATCACAAACTGATAAATAGAGTGGAATGTGTTCAGAGTAAATTCAAATAAAGGAAACTGGGATAAAAGGCCAAATGGGACCCAAGTAAAACTCATTTACACTCTAAGATTGGAAATAAGCAGCTCGACACCTGGTATGCTGCTGGGCGTGAACACAGTTGCAATAGTATGACCTTGTCCAAAACCTGATGACACCTCAGAGAGCCTTTCCGTTCACGTCAGCATCCTTTGAATGAGGTTTGATGTCATTATCGGTCTGCCTGATTTGAATGAGAGATTTGCAGCACTGCAGAGAAAACTAGGAAATGACTAACAATAGGTTGGTTTGCTCTTTTAGGAAACTGTTTGCTGGACCAACCAAGAAAGCAGATCCTGGGCCCCGAGGAGCTTCCAGGACAAACCTATGATGCCATTCGTCAGTGCAAACTGGCGTTTGGACCTGAATACACAGTGTGTCCTGGTATGGACGTGTGCTCTCGCCTCTGGTGTGCAGTTGTGCGCCAAGGTCAGATGGTCTGTCTGACTAAGAAGCTGCCTGCTGTGGAGGGAACACCATGTGGAAAAGGGAGGATCTGCCTCCAGGGAAAATGTGTTGACAAAACCAAGAAGAAATACTACTCAGTAAGTTACCAGCTGTGACCCCAGGGAGTTTTAGAAGGCATGATCCTCAAAGGCGCTGATTTTTGTGGGAGTGAAAGGGACTTTATGGAAGTCAGATTGAAAGCTGCATTATTTTTTAGCATGTAATCGGCATGTTATTGTTGAGAGATACAGGAAAAACTCTGCTGGGTTTCAGGAAGCATGTTTTCTCCTTGAAGTGTGAAAGCCTTCATTCTTGGAAAACTGGGAGCATCCCTTCAGAGTAGAGGATTTGCCCATTCAGTAAGTCAGGTCTCATACAGAAAAGTTGTCAAGGACCTATTCTTAGCTTCCTGACTTCATGTAAATGGACTGCAAGGTAAATTAACTCTGTAAATTTAATTTACAGCCCTCATCTGAAAGACCCCAGGGCCCTCACTCTAGTGAAGAGAAAGGTGGATGAAGTTCATCCAGAATATAACTTCTAGAGCAGAAAATTTTGTACTTCTAGTGACAGAACCACCTCTGTCAACTTTATGCATCTGAAGAGTCCCCATGCTCATGAGAACAGTCAACTGCATAATTCAGATACTTCTAAATTTACGCAGCAGACAGTAGCACTACCCTTTCTGTTGCACCCACAGGAGAGGTATGGACTTGTAGAGTTTTGTGAAGGTATTTTTGAACTATGAGAGTCATTTAATCAAGCTACAACCCTTAAAATAGCCTTTTTTATGGGATTATGTACTTCTACACGCTGTTGCAATACTCTTTCTAGGTAGCCAATTTAGCAGAGTTGCAAACTATATCTGACAACTCCATCTCTTGCCAGTAATTCAGAGTGATACCTACACATCACAGTAATTGCATTTAATTAATCATAGATTAGCCTTATGAACATATTCTGTGAGCCGAATCCCCTGGAGCTAGTTTAAGGGGCCCTATTGATAGGAATGGCAAAAAATAAGAGAGCAGAGCGTGAGACTGTGGGCGCTATTTCTGGTGCATGGGTGTCTTCCACGAAACAGGCTGAAGGCACCTGTGCAGAGCAAGACCTAGTGGTGCCTTAGCATGCACAGTGTCAAACGAGATGTCATCAATGTGCAGATAAAAGACAGAAATTAACTCCGCTAGGGGAAAGAGGGCTGCTAAGACATGTTATCCCTGATTAAAATGACTAAGGAATCACCCTCAATTGAGAAAAACTTTAGCAGTGACTTTGAGGTGATGTTCTTACCTCCTGCTTTTCCATATATTTCAGGCTTCAAGCCATGGTAACTGGGGGTCCTGGGGACCCTGGGGACAGTGCTCCCGTACCTGTGGCGGAGGAGTTCAGTTTGCTTATCGTCACTGCAATAACCCAGCTCCTAGAAACAACGGCCGATACTGCACCGGCAAGAGGGCCATCTACCGCTCCTGCAACGTCACACCCTGCCCAGCAAATGGTAAGTGCCTCCCTGCTCCAGCCTCTGTGTTCATTAGTAGTAAATACTGAACATCTACCGTGAAAGGAAACAATAAAGGTCCATCATAGTTACTCCAAAATGTCTTTACCAAGGCAAGACGTTCATCGTAAATACAATACCATAGTTCTTCCCCCATCCCCACCCTGACCCCATACAGAGAGAACTCTTGCATGAAAAGAAATTTCAGTCCTGGAAAATGAACCGTAATGCAAACTTTAGTCCTTTAATGCCTATTATGTCATGGGAAGATTTCCAAGGTAAAACAGTTGAAGGATTTGAAGGCCAGTTCTAAGTAAAGAGGTGAAGTGACGTAACCTAAAAGTCATGCAAAAAAGAAATTGGAATAATAGATGGGCATAATGATATTTGCAGCGTGGTCTGAAATAGTCACTAATGATGTGAATAATTCTACAGCTAAATCTTTCCGACAAGAGCAGTGTGAAGCAAGGAATGGCTATCAGTCTGACGCAAAGGGTGTCAAGACATTTGTTGAATGGGTCCCCAAGTATGCTGGAGTACTTCCTGGAGACGTTTGCAAGCTCACCTGCCGAGCCAAAGGAACTGGCTATTATGTGGTATTTTCTCAGAAGGTAATGGCATCTCCAATCATGATTTCATGCTCCAGTTTAGAAGTGTCCTGTGTCTTAGAAGTCTTTCCATACAAGGGAAAAGAAGTTAATCATATGATTCAAAGATTTAACTGTGTGATTAGATTTAATGGTTTGACCCACTGGTTATGTATTAAGACCAGAATTGGCCTCTAGAATGAGAGAAGTTTTTCCACATCTCTATATGTAGATTCATGAAAAATATGGGCCTCTTAGTGAGCTCTGCACTAGTTTGTTTTCAGTAGTGGATAAAGGGATTTCTGCCTGGAGAGTCATCTGGCATTCTGGCGTTTTCTGGAGGACAAGGAGTAATATGAGCAAAAGAGTAAGTCTTACCCTGAATTATGTTAAGGGAGTCCAGAGTAACTTTTATGGAGACAATTAATTTAAAATAATTAGCCAGTTAGAACAAACTCACCAGAAGTTACATCTATACTATCAGATGCAATGCAAACTGAAATGTCTTCCACTCCTACATTTGCAGTTCTCTGCCTTGAAATGTTATGAAGGTTAACATTTAGATGTAGATAGCTCAAATGCACAGCTACCTACAAGTACTGTCATTATTAATAAGCTGTGAGAACATCATTAAAGCCAGGGTAAATTTAGTGCCTTATGGTGGAGTTATCTGTCATTGCTTTCAGCCTTTTGCTAAATTTCATCAGCTTTTGTGTTGAGAATGTTAGAGAAACTCAGTCTGGGCTGTCAGGGTAGGCCCTGTTCGGTATGAGTGACATAAATAAGTAACTGGATTTTGCCAGCCAGATGCACAAAACCAAATCTTTTCCATGGTAGTTTTAACTAACAGTCATTTGATTGCATAGGTAACTGATGGTACTGAATGTCGACCGTACAGTAATTCAGTCTGTGTCCGGGGAAAATGCATCCGAACTGGTTGTGATGGCATCATTGGTTCAAAGCTCCAGTATGACAAATGCGGGGTGTGTGGAGGAGACAATTCCAGCTGCACAAAAGTCATGGGAACCTTTACCAAAAAGAGGTATGGATCTTGAGTACTACTAAATGTACCTTGTCACTCAAACAGTAACTGCCATGTGCTTCCCTTCTTGCTGTCTCTAAATGCAATTTACTTTCACATGAAGACTGAGCAAAAAAGTACATTGCCTGTGCTTTATGGCACTTTCCAGATGTTTACAGCTGGCCTCTTAATAATACCCTGAAACTGGCAAATAATCAATTGGCAAAACACTCTACCCAGTCCATTTCTGACACAAAGTGCCAGTGATACAGGTGAGCACCCAGTAATAAAGAGTTTGCCTGGAATAAGGCATAGCATCTGGTGTTACTCACTAATCTTGCTGGTCGGATGGTTTGTGGTTTCTAGAGGAAAGGGAAGAGAGGAGTGAATCAGAAAGTTGTTGGGGTCAGAATAATCTGGGTGTATCCAAAACTTTGCATTTCCCAGATGGTGCTGTGTTAGCAAGTACATGCTGACAGCGTGTTTCATCTCATCTAACGTTGAATGACAACGAGGACATCCCACCTGATTTAATTACACTAATTCTTTGTGTAGTTAGTGGAGAGAAGCAGATAGTATCAGAGCACAGCTGTAAAAGTCTTCCGTCATAGCTGAGAGGGATTATACCCTAAAAATACATTTTCTTACTGGTGAGTATATGTGGAGCTTAGATGATTGGATGAGATGTCAAAAGTAAACATAGTTTAAACATGGTATTTACTATATCCCTTCATGTCCATTGGCATAATATAAATCTTCAGATGGATTTTTTTTTAAGTCAAAATATTTATAGCAGCTATCCTTAAGACATTTTTCTGTCAGAGTTCAGCTTTTAACTGTAATAAAACATAATACAAGTAAAATAAAAGGAACTGCCCCAATGATTTTCCTTGACCATATTGAGAGCATCAGTAAGCTTTGTAGTGAGATACCAATGTCAAGTAAGTCTGCCTTCTGTCTGAACTCTTGTTTCCCTCCCCCTTCAATTCTAAAGATTCATATATAAATTATCATTTATATAGATTCCAAGCTCTCACAGGACTGTTGGAGTGATCTACTCTTAGAAACTTTCAGTTGACAATTTCTACTCAATATCTCTGAATGCATTAGTGTACTATCTTTTCAAATGTACAGAAACATGATTTCGGTTTATATCTTCCAAATTCTTACGTAGCATATTGAAAGCTACCAGAAGTTGAAATGTGATTCCTGAAATGACCTTTTATGTCTATACATTTCAACATGCTGATTAATAGCGGCCAAAAATTGCTTTGAGAGTGAATTTATTCTAAAAATAAACATAACTAATCTTCTTCCTGGTAAACCAATGATTACTCACCTAAGGATGCCAAAACACCTCTGCCAAAAAGAATGACTTTCCATCCAAATTAGTTATTATATAAACCAAATCTTTTCCAATTTGTAAATAATGAAATGTCCGGGATGTCTAAATGAAGAAGACAGTGTGAGATATTCTTCATGCTATTCAGTAGTGATCCTTGCAGTGAAAGCCAGGCTCCAGGAAAAATGTTAAAGGGGCTCCATGAATTTCAGTGATTCCAGATTTGTAGTATAGATATATTTGGAAATGGTGAGATTCTATTATAATTATTCCTATGAAGTTACCATCTTACTCCTCAAATCATGCCGTTAACTTTAATGAGACTGGTCAGAGCGTAAAATATTAATCCAACGTCAATGCGTTCAAAAAGTTGTCCTGTTTAGAAAGGAGTAGTCAATCTGTAAGTAACAAGCATGGTCTGACTTGATTTTGATTTAACACTGGGGTGACGAGGATTTATGTTTTGCTGGAAATATTGCTTGAGACAATTCCTTTATGTGAATAATTGACTTTAATTTAAACCCCTCATTAAAATAGTGAAAACTTTATTGTCTGTAAACGTGTTTATACATGTGAAAGAGCAGTGGCTGTAGTAAAGTTATCTTTTCTCCGCTGAAAAATAGCAGCTCCTGCATTGCTTTCTGTTAGAAACCAAACTGTAGAAACCTGTACATTAAAATGTACTAGGAAACTATTAAATGTACAAAGGGAAACTACTATTTCCCATTGCAGACAATTGCCATAGTAACATTTGTTTGTACTTTTTTCTTTTAAAGCAGTCAAAACATAATCTTCTGGAAAACTTGTTTCCTAAGAACTTTCTTAAAAGGCGGTAACACCAAATAGTCAGAAGTTGTGAAACAGGAGAATTAAGGCTGTAAGTGCTTCTCTGTGCACGTGGAGTGTTTAAGTTCTTTGTGCAGATGACTTAAATTCTCCAGCTTTCCTTTTAGTTTTTACACAAATGATTTTGCAACTTTAATAACGTGTTCGATGTTATTTTGGCAACTGTTATGTAAAAATATTTTGCAGTACTGTAGAGCAGAGTCCCCCCCAGCCTTTTTTTTGCACCATATTCCTTCAGGTTTATGGAGGTGCTAAATCAATAGAGTTTTAGTTATTGTCCCATAACAGCTGAAAATAGTGGGGGAGTAGCACAAGCATTTAATCTGTAGTTTCTGCAGTCTCTACTTGTGCAGACAATTCTCAAAATTATCCGTCTGTTCTTTAGACAATCCCAAGGGAGACACCTTCATTTTTATGTATTTGTAGAATATTTTCTCATTCCTTTTTTTCTAGAAGTTTCAGCACTAACCTTTTCAGACAGGAGATACTTGAATAATGGTTATGTCACAGGTTTAGAAATGAAAATGCATGTCTCCAAAGTCCAGCTGGTACCTTGTGGATATGTATAGTCTTTAGATTTTTTTCTATATATCAGTAAAGTTAAAATAAATAATGTACTTGAGATAGTGATATATTCCAGCACACTTGCAGGTTTTGAGTGCTTGTCACTTTCCATAGCAGAGTTAAATATCTTTTTCTAATCTGCATTAAGTTACTTCATAAGTAGCAGCTGAGAGAACTCGGTGATGGTACAAATTAAACATTTGAGTGCACCTTGTATTAGACACTTGACAATTAATCTTCAGCTTTATGAATTTCAAAGTAAACAAATTTTTTCTCAATGATCAAGATTATTTCTAAATGATCCCAAGGTACCTCCATCCAGCTGTTTCTCTGCTCATGCTTTCCTTAATCATCATTATAGCAAAGACAGCAAGAAACAGCTGTAACCAATGCATATCTCATTATCTTTCTTTGGCAGGCAAAGCGTGCATCGTATTTCATATCTCCCACCCTTTGCTGAAATATATAAGCTATCTGTTATTTTTCATTCCTCTTGTATCTGACGCACGTAAAATCATTATTAGAGCTAAAGATTAAGCAATTTGAAATAAGTGCAGTAGATATTTCTTCAAGAGCGTAAAGAACAGTACAATAGACAAACAGTGGAAGCTGGTTAAACTAATCTTAGATGATCCTCAAGCCAGATGGATTCAGGGCCTGAACTAAAATGAAGCAAAATGTGTCATGCCAGTGACTTCCTTAGGCTTTGCAGTAAGACTTGAGGTTTATTTCACACTAGCTACTGAATATTCTTTTTTCTTTTTGCTTCGTTCAGCAAGGGCTACACAGATATAGTGAAAATCCCAGAAGGGGCAACCCACATCAAAGTTCGGCAGTTCAAGACTAAGGACCAGAGCAGGTTCACTGCCTACCTGGCCCTGAAAAAGAAAAATGGTGAGTACCTTGTCAATGGAAAATACATGATCTCCACTTCAGAAACAATCATTGACATCAACGGGACTGTCATGAACTACAGCGGCTGGAGTCACAAAGACGATTTCTTGCACGCGATGGGACACTCCGCCACAAAAGAGGTTCTTATTGTGCAGATACTGGCCACTGACCCAACTCAACTAGTGGATGTCCGCTACAGTTTCTTCGTGCCAAAGAAGCAAGGGCAAATGACTAACTCTGTCACCAGCAGTGGCGGCAGCAGCAGCAAAGTAACTCCACAGCTCACGCAACCCCGCTGGGTTACGGGGCCGTGGCTTTCTTGTTCTCGAACATGTGACACAGGATGGCACACCAGGACTGTCCAGTGCAAAGACGGGCATGGAAAATTAGCTAAGGGATGTCTTCTCTCTCAGAGACCGTCAGCATTCAAACAGTGCTTGTTGAAAAAGTGTTAACCTGTGGTTGTGATCTTCTTTAAAAGAGGTTTGAGTAAGCCATTGTTGACATACTGGTATTAGGTCTGCCCAGACAGAGAGAAGCAAAGGCTTCAATGTACTTACATACAGTCTCAAATTATGGGCAGAATCTGCCTATTTGGACCAAATGAAGATGTGCACTGCTTTAAATAATAGTAGGGTAATCTTAATATGTCAAAAAACTAAGCATTAAAGTTGTTAAAAGCCCTCTGTGTCTGCAAAAATATAAAATAAAATAATGCAAAAGAAGAAAAACTAGTGAATGGAGGATCCTGGGATATTTGAAGGTTACAGAATCATCTCCCCTTTTTCACCTACCTCTAATACAGTATGTCCTCAGAAAACGTTACATGTATCCATGATACCACAGTAGCTTATTTTATACTGTTTTGTAAATATCTTTCATTTGGTATGTCACTTTATATCACTTGGTTCTATTAAAATATCAAAAGACAAACTACATAAGCAAAGTGATTGACCAAAGTACTTTGCAGCCCTTGTGGACTCGTTCCATTCTTCAGAAAGGGCCGCAGATGTTTTACTGGAAAATAAAAAGCTTGCTGCTGGTTTTAAAAAGCAATACCTTTTGGTTTTGACAAAAGGAAGCATATTTTCGTGCTAGGAATATCCTGGCAGCAGATCATTATTCTATGACAAATACTGTGTTTCCACCAAGAAATTCTCAGAAGGAGCAGTGCAGCAGCTTGCAGACCAGGGATTCCCGCATGTACATTGCTGAAATACCAGCACCATCAGCGACTCCTCACCCCGTGCGTGTCAGACACACACACGGGAAGAGGATTTGGCTGCTAGAAGGAATTTGTGTCCACTTTGCTTGTAAACCTTCTACTAGTTCCAGCTGTGTCACAGCTTGGGGTCCTTGTTGTCGATGAACAATAGCTGCTAGCTTCTTCTTTCCATAAAACAAAGGCATACTGTATTTTGTAGAAACTAGTTAGAGAACCAAAAATCACAGGTAAGATAATCAAGTGTCTCTAAACTCAGATATTCTGAGGCTGTGTTCAACTGCTTTCTCTGTTATTTTCTCTATGGCTTCCACCTTGAATCTAACAATGTGTAATGTACCTAGATCTTCTGAAGAGGCTATAAAGGTCAAAAAAACACAGCAAGCAGTTAATATTTTATCACTGTTTTGTCCATCATGTCTAACTCTGGTATTCATCTTACCAGCAAAAGTTTGTAACTATTTGTCTTTTTTGATTGTTTTGTGTGTGGTTTTGGTTTTGATCTGTTTTGTTTTGTTTTAAAACTACAGAAGGCATTCATGTTTTGTATATCCTACCCCCTTTGGGAGGAAGAAGGATCACTAGGAAGTCAAACCACATCAGGATGTGGAGGACTTGCCCTATATCAATAAGACTGTTTCCACAGTACAGGCAGTAGCAGGTAATTGCTTTCACTGGCAGCAACTTCTGAATCCCATTGTTGCCTGGTAGAAGTTGGTAGAAATGACCAAGGATGGGCATTTAACCTTAAGCAGGTAACAGGTGGGGGCCTTACAGCAACCCTCTTAAAACTGCTTTTCCTTTTATATCAGCGGGCTTTGAATTAAGCCCTAGAATAACAGGTACCTAAAGAAACGGTTGTAATCCATTGTTGAAAAAAAGAATCTCATCTGTCTTTCATTCCTTCATTCATCCACACAGGCGAGTATGAGACTGCAGGAGGATTTTCAGACAAGCCTCGCAGCTGTAAGTCAGTGGTACTCGAGCACTGAAATACCCCAGGCTCCTCTGAAAATCCCAATCGTGAGATAAGGAGAGAAAACTTGTTGGCCTGTGTAGCAAGCAGGGCAGGTCTCACTCCAGGCTGACACAAACATGTTTTTGCAAGTGTGGCATGTTTGTATGCATCCTAAGAAAGCATGTGATGATTTCAAAACAGCATAGAATTGCTCCATCTACAAGTATGAAACCTGGAGAAGTATCTGTTTGTGTACCCTGTTCTAAATAAACAGCAAGAGGGCAGGGCCTCCTCCTCTGTCAAAATGAATTACCAACGGATGTTACTAGTCATCTTCAGCTTCCAAGAATGGTGTGACCTTTTATTAGGAGTAGGCCTATGCAAAATTGTGGATCTTGAGGAAAATTCCCCACTTAATCTCTGATCCCACCCTAAGAACTCACATCAAGGCTCTGAATAGTTGCAGAGTTCTGGAAAGTAAAGATTTAGGCCTTCTCTACTTATTAACAGAAGATCATTTTGAAGTGTCTTATTTTCCTTTCAAATAATCTAATTTTTATACTTACATATATATGTATTAAACATATTCTAGAACCTCTCAAAAAAGCTCATAACATATAGAAACCGTCATGAGAGAAAAAATACGGAGATTTAATGTGTCTCAGCGTAGAGTTAACATTTGTCTCGACATACAGCTGCTGTATGAAGTGGCGTGTATTTTTCCTGTGTTTTATCATAATAGAGACAGAACGTGCAAGTATTTGTGTTTGCATCATAGTAATAATTTATTATATATTCAACAGGATGAGTAAAGCTTTTGGATGCTGTTCAGGCTCCAGAAGAGTAATACCATACGCGGGTATAAATTCAAAGCTTTCTTAGATCGAGTATCTTTTTTCATAGAAAGAGTTTATTTATAAAAAATAAATAAATACGAGAACAAACCACTATAGCGATTTTTCCCTTTTCACCAGTGTAGTAATGAAGCAAATTGGCATGATCAAAAAGCAGTTGCCTTTAGATGGTGAGAGGGCAAAGGGGACAGACCAAGGAAGCAAGCCTAAAAGTGTGGTATAATACTAGGTCAGTCTGCTCTAGTTTGCACTTGCTTTTCAGCTATTCTTTGTAATCAGATTCCAATTCCAAACCTTGCTTTTGTCAGTCATTGCTATCCCGTGTAACTGATAAATGAAAAATTGGTACAAGGTATGTGACTTTGTCCTTTCATCTTCTGTTCTCAACTAAATTCCTTGTCACTCACACTGTTATGTCATTGTTTACATTACTGCCGAGTGTTGCCAAACAGGATTCATAAAATGCATCTAGGGGGTAGAAGCTCGGACTATTGCTCTTTGCATAGAAAGAAACAATCCTCAGTGTTAAATTCACTGCTGCCTTTTTGGGACACATCTCCAGCACCCATAGGTGGAGCTGGACCCCTAAGCATCGGTGGGTTTTAGAGCATCTGCTTCTCAAATAAGATAATCTCGCTAGGAAAAAAGCTGTCATTTTTGGTTTGACTGTATACAAGAAATTAAATTTAGCTGCCCTCCTGTGGAAACAGTTTTATCACAAGGGGGAGAGGGAATAATCTCGTGGATTAATCACAATTGTAAAAAAAAAAAAAAAAGAAAAAAAAAGAAAAAAGCAACACAGCACTGAAAATAAAATAAAATAATTTATTGTTTTTACAACTGGTATGTGAACGGATGTAATGAATTTATTTATTCTTATTTAACAAAAATACCAATTGTGCAAATTCTATATTTAAAATGTTTTGCTATCGTCTCTGTCTCTCTCTTTCTTGCTCTCTTTTAATTTATGCTTCAAATTTGTGTTGAAAGTACACCTTGTGAGTTTACATAATGTATGGCACTGGTTATTTTTTGTATGTTTTTATTTAGAAAGCTTTCTGCATGAAACAGGAGTATATGTGTATACATGTATGCACACTGTATAGATGTATATTCTTCTTCTGCTACCAGCTTTTTCTTAGAGAAGTTGTAGATTTTTAGTTTTGTGACACCTCATGCTCAAAGCTCCTTGTTACACTTCACTTCTAAAATCTCTCAACTAGCAAGTCATAAGGGTCTCTGGACCAAAAAATAACCCCATACCAGCTTCTAAAGAAGTCAGACAAGAGATTTGCTTCGCACAGGTGGGTGCAGTTCATGCTGCACGCCTCCGTGATTTACCACCGAAGCTGGTAGGAGTCATTGGGAGCAAGTTCAGGCCAAGTTCAGGCCTCTGGTCAATGGGAGTTCTCTAGATGTGAATGAAGTTTCCCCGAGTTGTCAGGGTGTCAGGTGAGTCTTCTCTCATGCAGCTTCTTACGTTTAAGTGAAAACCCTGCAGAGAGACTCTGGGGTGCCTCTTTGAAAAATACAGCTGAAGATAATGTATGATTTGATTTACAAAGACTGAACCATTCAAAAAGCAATTTTCTCAGTCTTTCCAACATTTATAGTCATATATAAATATGTATATATGGCTATAAAAGTCAAAATCCCAATTTGGAAGGCTTTGCAATGTTTTACTTCATTGTATTCTAACTCTTCGCACTGCGTCAGGCAAAGCTAGACACAAAAAAGCCAGCAAAGCATGTGTTCCCAGTGTTTCCTTGAAAATAGCAATATCTGTTTGCTTCTACTTTTTTGCTTCTACATCCAGTCCAACTACTGCTGAATTCAAGGGAACTTGTTATGGACCCAGTGTAAGGGAAAAAAACACAATAGAGACAAACATACAGTCAGTTTATTTAACAGTACAAATGACTTCTGTAGCCACTTCACCAAAAGGGCAGTACTACAGGCTCCCAAATGATCTATTTCAAACTGTGGAAAGTTATCTTGCATATCAGTGCCCACATTCACACAAGTTAAATTCCAACTCAGCCTCTCTGCCCAGTGCCTGCTGCCGTCCGGGCACTCCCAAGGACCCAGAGCCAGCGACAAGGCTTTAGATGAAATTGCCATGGCCAGTGGATGATGCTTCCTCACTGAAGACCCACTCCAAAATGCCAGGAAATTACTAAAAGCCTTGAGTCTGATGATCTTTAGGGCAGGCTTTAAACAGGATTAGTAAGGACGAAGCCTTAATAATTGGACAAAGCCTTTAAACAGGACTAGTAAGGACAAAGCCTTAATAATTGTGGGGTTTCAACAATATGTTCAGGTGAGTGTTTCTCCTTGTGCTAAGGAATGCCGTGCTGTTCTGTGTCACTGAGGTAGACAGAGCCGATGGCAAGAGACAAAATTACGTTCTCTGAGCATGGGCTGCAATTTTAACAAAAAAGTTACTGGTTTAGAGTGGTTTGTTCCTTTTTTTAAATTTTTATAGAGCTGCCAGAGTGCATCATTGCATTCATACTTATTGGTAACAATTTCAGAAGGGTTTTTTTTACTGTGGGTACACTGATATTAACTTAAATAGTAAAGCTAGTTCAACATTCTTGTTTGGAATAACGCTGCAAATGCGGATATTTCTAGTTTATCGTGTACCGGTAATGACTCTTAGCTGAGGACCCGACAATTTCTCTTCCGTTGACACCACAAAATCTAGCTTTAGGATTTAAAAGATTTTATTACAAATGCAAGTTTTCAGTGATAGCGTACAAAATTTGAAATGCCCGAAATGTGTTCTTAGTCTTCCAGGTGAGTGGTGTAAGAACTTCTATCCAGACACACCGTAGCAGGCATCTTGCTGCTGCTGCCCCGCTGCTCTGTGCACTGCGGAGCTGCAGGTCGAAAACAGAGCTCCCAGTGTCCTTTACCCTGAGAGTTGTCTGTAGGGGCTCCCGGTCACTGTAAAGGACACTAAAACCATTTCCACATAGATCAGCCTTGCTCAGCCCATATTGAAACACATAGATGGGCACACGTATAGCTTAACCATAGCTAAATGCATATTTTTTGTGTGTGCGTGTGTATACTGGTGTATATAGAAACACATGCATCCACATACACAAAGGAGTATTTGGGTCTCCATTACTCCCACTCACAGGCCAAAATAGTTACACCGCTGTTAGTTCTACCTGTGTAAATGCTGAGTAACTTCACCACATCATTTGGCTTTGCAGGAGCTGCTTCAGACTTACACCACTTTAAGTGACGGCATAACTTGTCTTTCATTTTATAGGAACTGGTTTACACAACTTATCATATGAACTGTGAAATTTTCAGATAGTTTATCGTATGAAACATACTCGTGAAGCATGACTCTGACAGTCAAGCGTATATGCATTGTTAAAATCCCATCAAATACAGGAAATCATATACTGAATTCAAGTAAATTGAAGACAGTATAATTCTCCTGTATAGCAATAAATCCATTTAATTTCTATTGCCAGGTCATCTGCCTAACATCAGATAAAATCAAATGAGAGAGGTATTGTAGGGCAGACTAACGGGAACACACAACGTTTGGTTTTGCTCAGTTTATTTCATGTGCCTCTTTATATACTCAGCATATTCTGGGAAGTGTCACTTTATGCGTTGCAGATAACTTGGCTGAAATACCAGTACCCTTTGAAAAACTAAGACATGTCAAAAAAAGTTTTTCATCCTAGTCTGTGTCTAATTGGTGAGTGTTAGCATTTTTAGAGCACTACTATGTCAGCCAGTTTACATCATAAATAATATGCAAAATATAAATTCATTTGAACTGAATTGTACAAGGTCTACACTGTACTATGACACATTGAAGGCCAATATTTTGTTATGTAAACTATTACATATGTATAATTTACCAGTTGTAATCTTAAAATATTTGATTCTGTGATTTCAGTAAAAGTAATAAATATAAATTGTATCATAGGTCCAAAATACTTGCTCTATATGGTATATTTGTGGGCTACTGCTTGCCATTCATGCCCTACTAGAGACAGACCAGCGAAAAGAGTTTGAAGGCATTGATATTATTTCTGTATGTAAACACTGCACTTCAGTTGTGGTGGGATGGAGTGGTTTTTGTGTCATGAAATAGAACAGGAAAGTGCAGACAGTGGCACTCCGTGCCTCTCCAGAGCCTGGGACAAAAAGTTCCTGTTTGCTGCAGTTCAGAAAGACGGCATATGCCAGTCATCTCCAGAGCCTCCCCGAAGCCTCCATGAAATCCATGGGTTCCGTCCAAGAGCAATGCCCTGCAGAATTAGTGGATTAAGATATTCAGAATGAGATTCACAATTAGCCATATAAACCAATCTAAGAGTAGTAAAAACCTGCCAGAATGGGTAATGGTGGTGTACAATGTGTGCAGAGGAGGTGGTACTGCGTATGTGTCAAAGAAAAGATAAGTGTAGTAACTAGGGAACTGGGCTGGTGAGACAGTTGTGTACCACTCCAACTGATGCGTGGCTCTTCTGATGAGTCATTACCAAGATTTACTTTTCTAACAGAACTGTATTATTATGCGTTATAATTCAATTTGCATGCTGATTTCTTGCTTATCCTTTCTCATTCCACAGCACTAAGTTGGAGTTTTTCTTGCTCCTGAAAACAATGCTTTCCTTCCAAAAGTGAAAGCAAACTCATCCTATCTAAATCTTACCCCATGTGCGTGTCTAATCTATTGATTCCTGGCATTTTTATGAACTTTGGATTTTGCCTTTTTTTTTTAATGTGGCGCTTTTTGCTGTATTTCATTTTGCAAATTGTAAAGGAAATTGACTTTTATTTACAGAAACAATTTATAAATGCCTAGGAATAACTTTTCTTCCTAGGTTGTTCAAACAACAGCAGTGAAGCTTCACAGATCTGCTGGTACCTACAGAGAGGCCCAAGGTCTTCAGAAAAAAGTGTCTAATCTGTTAGACTACATATAAATCCGCTTGAACCACATCCCAAAAGAGCTGTCCTGCTAGTGCTTGCTGTAGTATATGTCTACATATATGCACAATATTACATGCTTGTAATAGTACTATTACGAAGTCCATATGTGTACAACGTTCCAGAAAAACTTGCTTATAGATTTACACTAGATAGTTATAAGATTTGTCATTGCCCATCAGAACGAATACAATGGTCAGCATCAGTGAAGGGTGCAGTGAAAACCCTGTGCTAAAGGGCAGTTTTACCATTTACCTTGCCTGAAGTGTTTAGGGAGATGAGTCATCTGCTATGCTCTTCGGTAAAAATTGACTTAACAGGTTTTCAGCCCTCCCTGCACCTTTCCTCAGCCAGGATCCTGGGGCAGAACAAAACCTCCACCAGCTCCTTATCTCCTCCTGCCCACCTTCCGGTGGAAATAGCAGACATGCAAACTATGCCACAACTTTGTCCTCTCCTTTTAGATGGTTTCTGCCTCTTAGAGAGCTCCGCAGATGTTACCACCTCAGAGATACTTCAGTACCTGTATTTTTGTCTGAATAGCAAGCTTCAGCGTCACCAAGTGATTATGGCACCACATACCCAAAATTTCATTTTTATTTCCATTTTAATGTTTGCAGTCGCTCAGAGAAAGCCGTTACTGGGAACGGAAATCCATTTGTATACAAGTCAAATAGAGCAGAGACAGCAGTATAGACTTTCTCAAATGTCCAACGCTGTCATAATCCCATTACTGTGCAGGGACTGTTCTGTATCAGGAAGATGAACTCATTTTCTCTTAATGCATTTTCCATCTCTTCATAATGTGACATTTCACCTCTTCAGAAACTATATGTAATTATGTATGAGGAGGGAGACTTCTGTTCCCAAGACTCTGAACTTGTAGACCCAAATCTCATTTTTAGGTGGGGATGCAGGAGGGATTTGATCCAATTTCAGTCCTCTAGCCAAACTGATCCTTTAAAAAAAAAACAGAACCATAAGTTTTGGAAACCTCAAAACATATCCAATAATTAAACTAGAAAATATTCAACTCTTTCCACATTGTTTATGCCGTTACCTCACTCTCCTTGTGCTGTGCTCTGTAAAGTTTAAAGTAATAAATTCATCACACTTAGACCACTCGGCATTCTAAGCTGACCCAAGGACAGGGTTGAAGAGTAAATGTGTGGGAAAAATAATTTTACAGAAGTCAAGGAAATATTTTTATTTTCCATGCTTGAAGGACCAGGGCAGCAATCTCTTTGCCTTCCCTTGATTATTCTGGGAAAAGTATGTCTAAGTGAAAGCACACTGACATTTTCTTAAACAGCTGCTCAAGAAAGCTTTGTTGTAGCAATCATGTGCAACCTAAGAATGAGCTTATTAAAACAGCCATTGTGGCCATTGCCACCATAGCCTCACTGCTCAAAGTGTTGCTAAACAAATACAGTAAGACAGGATAGTCAAATGAAATTCTGGAGAACGCATGTGCACTGAGGTATGGGAGAGAGAGGGTGCCTCAGAAGGCATAAGAGCTAAGAACTGTTTCTGTAATCTTTATTAGCTTTAATCCATTTTGTCACAGAAAGCTCGTAAGCATGTAATTTTGCCAACCTGTAATTTAGTTTACCGCTATGTCTTTATTTTACTTCTTCCATCTATTCCTCTGTCTCAGTAAGACTTCACCTAGTGGACCCGAATCTGCCAAACCCTCCTGCATGTCTCTGACTGCATAAGCTTGTGTTCTGCTAAACAGACTCACGTCAGCAGCGATGCTTCCCGGGAAGCCATGATGGATGCTGCTGCCAGATGGGCGCTGAAGGAACAACGTCCCCTGCCCTTACAGCTGCCAGGAGAAGAGGAGGGCAGAGAGAGGAGCCCAGTAGCACCATGTGAGAGCCCGGCTGACATCAGTTCTTGGACTGTCTTGAGGGGTGAAGCTGGCTGAACTTTCAGACTTCATGTATGTGCAAGGACAAGTCTATCTCTAGCTTACCCGAGCGCCTTGCACAGATGTACATCAGAAACTAATTCTTTCTATAGCACCAGCTCTGCTAGTCACCTTTTTTCCTCCTTACATATTTGTGGTGTTATTTTGTTAGAGTGCAGTCAAAACGGATTTTGCATTTTTTTGCTCTGAAGGCACTGCAGCCCTTACTCCTTTTAGGCTTTGAGTTGCTGCAATAGCAGGTGTTGTATCTGGCCCCTCTGCTAATGGGGGCTGGGTGTTACAGAATCGTAGAAAGGTTAGAGCTGGAAGAGACCTTAAAGATCATCTAGTTCCAACCCCTCTGCCATGGCCAGGGACACCTCCCACGAGACCAGGTTGCTCAAAGCCCCATCCAGCCTGGCCTTGAACACTTCCAGGGATGGAGCATCCACAGCTTCTCTGGGCAGCCTGTTCCAGTGTCTCACCACCCTCATAGTAAAGAGTTTCTTCCTGATATCTAATCTAAATCTCTCTGCATTCAGTTTAAAACTGTTACCCCTCCTTCTATCGCTACATTCCCTGATAAAGAGTTTGTCCCCATCTCTCCTGTAGGCCCCCTTTAGGTATTGGAAGGCCGCTATAAGATCTTCCCGGAGCCTTCTCTTTTCCAGGCTGAACAACCCCAACACTCTCAGCTTGTCCTCATAGCAGAGGTGTTCCAGCCCTCTGATCATCTTCACGGCCTTCCTCTGGACTCATTCCAACATGTCCATACCTTTCTTATGTTGGGAGCTCCAGAGCTGAACACGGTAGCCCAGGTGTGGTCTCACCAGAGAGGAGCTGAGACACAGAATCACCTCCCTCACGCCCATGGATAATTTCTCATGTGTTCTCATGCCCATGGATAATTTTGCTTATCTGCTGTAATGATCGAAGGCCATATGCTCTGGTGAGGTTTGCAAATGTAAATTCTGCCCTAGCTATGCCAGTAACCACAGAAGGCCTCTACGTATGTGTTAGTGCACATAAAGTGCACATCCTTGCAAAAAAATGTGCAAATTGCCCTCGACTGGCAATCTAGCAGAGAGGCCCATTGGAAACCGACCCTGTGCAGCCATAAAGCCCTGGAGGTACCACAGAGAAACATCTGCTTGGTAAGCAGGACGGCACCGGCGCGGTGAACATCGCTATGGTCCCATAGTGCCTGGGAGCATCAGGTAACTCACATCTTGAAATAGTTGAGAGCTGGCAGCAGGCCACCTAGGCAATTGCTTAGATGGCAGCTACCCAACGGGTTGGCAAACAAGCCTAGTTACCTAGTAAAGGTGGTCTGTAAGTAAAGGGTAGCGAAAATTATACTGGAAACTTTCAGAGCACTTTAAAGTGGTCAATTTAAGACAGGGCCCTGCCCACTGGAAGTGGTCCTTTGCTGAAGGCCTCGCTGTGCTAAGGGGTGGTTTCATCCAGAAAAAACAGTGTTAGATGCATTCTGTGTGGGCCGAGAGGAATGTTTTCATACTGATATTTATGTGGCATGCTAAGATCTGACAGCCATCCAGAGAGGTTTCGGCCAATATTTCATTATAAATATACGCTGCGCACAACCGAATAAAAGCACGTGAAACGGCGTTGCTTCTGAGGGGTAGGCCGACCAGCAGAGCGGCCGCAGATAGCAGAGACAGACTCCGTATGGTAAACCAGCGGCTACAGAGACATAGGTTCTTTCGACAGGAATTTGAGCTATGAAAGGATTTAAGGGGAAATTACCAACCAGTCTGGCATTCAAATGCCAAAACACACAGTCAGACTCTTGGCCGTGCAGACACGCTGTAATGCTCTTCAGCTTCACTTCAAAGGGAGAAGGAAAGTTGCAGGACTTCTCTGTGTAAACCTCAACCTCTTCATGTCTGCAGGAAATCGCCATCAAAACGCTAGCCCTTCATTGGATTAAAATGAAATGGTGAACTAAAACATTATATATGAAGAACTTCTCCTTCAGAGGAGAGGAGAAAGAAGCAAGGGATGTTTTGCTTTCCTCTCCATCAAAATAATTATTATTTTGGGATGAGTTCATTGTGTATTTTTGGCTATTTTTTTTCCCAGAAATAGTTTCTTAAGGCAAGGCAGAGGCAGAGCCAGAACTGAAGACAAGTTGTGAGGTTGTTGTGGAACAACTTTGCCTCCAAAACAGCTCTGCCTGCCTCAGCCTGCTGAAAGCATTTCCAGTATGACTCCAGTCTCAGGCTCCTGTTCCCCAGAGCCTGCACTTTCTACCCCAGGAGCCATTTCCTTTGGCTGCATTCATAATGTTTATTTAAATCATCACCTGGTTTGTTTTCAGACCTAGTCAGATTTCTAGAAATATGTAAAAGAGAATGATAGCGACCTAGTAGATTAGATAAAAAAGACATTGGCAAAAAAAAATTAGGAGATGTAGTTACTTTTCATCTACAACTACAACAAAAAAAAGATGGGGGAAAGCTCTATGAAGGAAGAATATCCCTTGAACAGTATTTCTTCTATCTTGAATCCAGATATAAGCCATAATCAGGGAGCATCCAGAAACTTTAGACAACTTGGGGAGTTAATTTGGATCTTGGAGAAATCCATATACTGGGATAAACTTTAAAATATAAAGCAGAACATCTGAAATAAGAGAATGGAGTAGCAATAGAGGAAAAAATGCTTTACTTTTCAGTTAGATACAGTGAAGGACAAGAAGTAACTAAGAAGGGAGCTTGGACATTTTAGGATAATTTCATATAAGATTAAACATAAGATAAATGTAAGGAAAAAAAATCTTGATTCTATAAGGATAAACATGAATTTCCATTAGAACTAGTAGCTGAAGACTTCATAGCCCAATTATTTATGAGAATGTGGATATTGTTATTAAAAAAAACCCTAAGAATTGAAGCCCAAATGGTTTTGTCATTTTAAGCCTTTTTAAAGCTTGAAATAAAGTCTTAGTTGATTTATGTAATTAGATATGCCAGGAGGTTCCTACTCATGCATGGAAGCAATTGTAGCTGTAATATACATTACAACTCACAAAGGGCTGGGAGTGAATCAGTCATTTCTCACGTACTTCCTACTGTAACACTTGCTTTTAAAGCAAAGGGATAGTTGGCAGACTAGAAATTGTCTTTGATACACGTGCTCAGCTCAGTAAGATGTACCATAGGAAACACACCTCATAGGCCAGGGATTTAGACTTAAGCTTGTTTAACAAGTACCCCAAGGGCTCTTGGTGACCTTACACAAGAGAAAGCCTCAGGCTGAATGAAACAGGAACGTGGAAGCACTTCATCTCTCCGTGGGACCAGAGGAAGGATCCCAGCTGAAGATGCACCACGACCACGGGTTGCAAAGGCTTACTGAGGGACAGTCCCATAACTGCTGACCCCAGAGACTTGTGAGAATGAAGGGATAAAGCCTGTCTGAGAACCAGTGTTTAAGCAGGGGTGTGAGTCAAATTCACCTGACTAGTTCAGTAAAGGTCCCGTGAGTAAATAATTATCTTGGTCATTTGGCACATGTCTCAAAGTACTGCAGGAAAGTAGCTAGAGGACCACAAAAACTAGGTTGGTATCCATATGGCAATAGACAGAGGCTATTTTAGCAGTGTGAAATGTTTTCTGATTCCAACAGCACCAGGAAAAAACTGCCAAAGCAATTTGCCATTGACAATAACGTGGTGTAATGTTGAGGATGAAAAACCTTCGGCTGGGTTTGACCCACTATAAACCATCCCTGGGTCTACTCTGGTAATATTCAGTGTTAACCAACTGTAACTGGGCTTTTCATCTGGGTAGTATCTATCACTTGAATATAGATAAATATTAAATTATGCCTACACTTAAGGCAGAGTTCTTAGTGTTGACTTAATATGTAAGTCATGTTTCTAAATCATTTCAGTGAATTTGTAAATCCCATCCCTAAAGTTTTTGGAAAACATATATTATTATTTTTTTAGTCTGCTATTTAACACCATAGTGTGATTCTAGCCAAGCCCTGAAATCCCACGCAAGGCAGATTATGTTCGGTTCTCTGGCTGTCTACATATTTTCCTCCTCTATGTACCTTACAAGCCAATGCCTGAATGTAGCCTAAAATTGTATCCTTAGGGTACACCCAAGAGACCACATTCAGCATCCTGCCACCTATCATATTGAAGTGATTGATTCTACCAGGATTGTTAATAAAAGCATAATTTCAAAAATGTCTCTTTACTTAAAGCCATTCTTTTTTTTCTTTTTTTTTTTTAATGGTATAGTAGTTATGGCAACTGCTTCCTGCCACCTCTGCTGCCAAAAGCCACAATCCATCCATGAAAAAGAGCTGCTCCATCCAAACACATTTTTCAGTGGACAGCAGCATTCCCTGGCTGGAGCACACTCTTCCCTTCCCTTCTGGCAAACTGGAAGCCAAACAAAATCTTTAACAAATGTGAGCCGAGAGTGAGGAATTAAGTGCACTTCTTACAAATGATTTTGTATTTTTACACGTACATACAAGAAAAAAGAAAAAAAAACTCTTGGGGGGGGAGGGGAGTGG
>JAOXJM010000001.1:109905497-109925773 GCA_026413425.1 Tringa solitaria | reverse complement strand
AACTCTTGGGGGGGGAGGGGAGTGGGGGAGGGGAGAAAAGCCAGCCACCCCCCAGGGCTCTTCAATGAAAGAAAATATTTTCCTTTCTAAGAATACATGTTTGGAATTCAAAATCTCTTAAAAGTCTTTCCATAATAGTAATTTAAAAAATTGGTGAGTTATTTCCCCCTTTTTCTCAGTTTTATTCTACCATAGAGGTCAGTGGCAGGATTTCTTAAGTCTGGTGTGTTTCCTGCATGATGATCAAAGTTTACTTTGTGAATTTGAAAATGAAATATTCCTTTTCTTTGTTAGTACCAAATCTCTGCTTCTATGAGTAGGCCTTTCTGGTCTTGACACAGAATAATTCTAATATTTCCTGTTTGACAACATGGTAAAGCATTTAGAAAAGCTTAAAAATTATTTTTATGGACTGTATTTATAAATGTTATTTTCCCTCCCTAGGCATAACTCCAATGCGTAGTTATGTGGAGCTTGCTTGTCTTTCCCACTCCCCATTGGCTGTGACCTTTTACCCACTCAGAAAATAATTAGCACATTTCCAGCAGATAGTGGGATGATTTCATGCTCTCTTATTATGAGAAAACATTGTAACAGACCACTTCAGCAAACAGTCTAATGTGCTGTTCTTTCAAGCCCCTATATAGTAGATGAATACAAATGTATAAGAATGTAAAAAAATGGAATGAATCAAGAATTGTGATAACCGTGAGATGAACAGCCACTTACAAAGCAGGAATTCTCTTAGAGACTGAATTTGGAAGTTTTTTTTAAATGCAATACAACCATCATGATACAAGTCACTTCAAGATTTTTGGCTGGGTATGAGAAGGTGGTAAGGCTCAAGTTCCAGCACTAATTAGGCATTGCACACATTCTGATCATTAATAATCCCCACCACAGTAGCTTCAGCCTACAAGATGTTTTGCAAACAAGTTGCAGAAACACAGTGTAAGCAACCCAAAAGCAGATACACTACACAAGCCTGAAATTATGAAAACTAGAGGGGAAGGAAAAGTAACAGCAGAGACACAGGTCCAATCCAAAATTGTGAGGTCAATATTACTACGGTTCTGCTTCCAAGCTCAGCAACAGGACTGCATCATCTAGTATTCTGTGTCAATGCAGCTTTCACCTATTAATACCCTTTTTCTCCCCATGAAGTACCTACCTTACTGAATTTTTTACCTTCAAAATGATTTTCACTGCTTTCGTGTGTATAGCTATGCCAAGCATTTTAGCTTCTTTTATATAATAAACAACGATAGCTATTGCAATAGCACTTCAGAGTATTTAAAAATCCCTTCCCAGTGGTTAGCTTAATGGCTGGAGTCATCAGGTAGCCCCCTCATGCGTGTTTTTAGTGTGCAAGTGAGTTGTGTGGCTAGTGGTGGAGTTACACAAGCCCTCTCTGCAGAGTAGTTCAAAGAAGAGGAAGGCTGTACACCAAGAAGAATGTCTGCTCCCTGCTTCTGTCTTCAGTTCCCAAATTTGAGCCAGCATGCATTGCAGCAACAGAAGAATGACAAGAAATGAGAAGGCAAAGGATATACTGATAAATGCATTGCTTGGGATTTCTCCCAAACAAGTTACGCTCGGTTGATCCAGGACTAACTAGCTAAAAGAAAGCGTTGCCATTCGAAGCATAATTCTAATCAAATATCTCCAAGATTCCCTTAACTCGGAAGCTAAGCTGCACGATTTGAGAATTTGCCTGTACTTACACAGGTCAAATAAAGTGGTGACAAACAAAGAGGCTTCAGATGATATCCTTACCCCTATTTCCCAATTGAAGCAACTGGAATATATAAAAGTCATAATTACTCTAAGTCACACAGTGAGCAGAAGCACAGCCAGGAACATACCGTGGGCTCTAAAACAGCGATGTAAAACAACTGTTCCTCTTTTACTAGGATTTTTTACAGCTGCTCTCAGCATCAAGTTGACATTCTCAGTTATTTTATTCATTTAAGTCCTCTCTTGCAGCTGCACCCACAGCAGCAGTGCCCCACTGCAGACAGAAGCACTGGTCCTGCCTACAGCAACACTTGAAGTACCTTTAATTAGTCAACCAAGGCACCTTTCCTAATTGACAGAGAAAAGTAGGCGCTTGAAAGGTATGAGACTTGTGGCTTTTGCCATTGACCTTAGGATAAGATAAGCTGTGCCCCACAGGCTCTTGTTTCTCTCCATTGACTCTAAAGGGGGTGGAGAGTGTCTAGGTTATTAGATGTGGAGAAGGCTTCCTCCTTTGATCAGAAAAATCCATCCCTGGCCTCAGACTGCTCTACAGACTGCTTTATGGTACAATGGTTGACTTCTATGCAAGTTGGTCCATGAAGATAAACACTGCTGTTGTAAATTATTCCAGTGGCATGTTGTCTGCCAAGAGAGTATTACGCTGTTCCTCTTATTAATTTTGTTAAGTCTAAATACATAGAACTGTAGCAACTGTTTCGTAGTCCTTTAAAAATTTAAAAAAAAATATTTTGAAACTGGGGAGGGGTTTCCTCTCATGGACTTTCAAATCTGCATCTGAAATAGTCTTTATAGTTGCCTTTTAGATTCCACAGAGAGAAAATGGGCACTTCACACATGCTATTCATTTCACCCTACAGTACACGTCCATAACAGGTTAGATGAATTGCACATTACAAATGTGTATTTCATTCCAGTGACAAAGGGACATAGGGTTCAGATGTAGACAGCTACAGTGCAGATGTCTGAAGCTGAGTGAGATGAATCTCATTCCAGGTCTCAAAAGGGCTGAAAGTGCTTGGGAGCAGTATCCTGTTTCCAAAGAGTTTTCAAGTAAAAACTCAGTTCCAAATGGCTATAATTCTTTCCAAAAATTGACTGGATGAAGGCAGGTTTGTTCTGCAACATTTTTTTTCACTGAGCTACCATTGTGAGAATTAGCAATGTTCCAGTTCAAACTCTCTCCCTCCCTATTATCCCTCCCCCTTATGTCCTCCAGCTCTTACTTCATTGCAAAGTTATCTTTAAGCTTGTGCAAGAAACTATACGGCCTCGTTAGTATAGAATATATCTGCAGTGAATTCAAAACTCTTCAGAATGTGAAGGTTATATATATTGCAACTGTTGTCAGAAAAACATTTTGGTCCTTACCCACCTCCCACCCCTGCCTCGATATATTCTTGTGGAGTGATCCCTTTTTTTTGCTAAGACTTACTTGCAGATTTTTTACTAATATGAAGTTGTTTAAAATCAAATTATGAAGGACTTATACACAAAGGTACTTGTTTCACTTAGCCTTAATATACAATATTAAAATTGCATGTTATTACAGAACTTTTAAAGTCAATTATTAGTATTAGTATTATTATTAGTACTTGCTATTATAACTGAGTATCCCTATTAAACCTCTAATCTTGGTAAGCCTTTAGTTTCCACAAATTGTGACAACGAGATCCAAAACGTAACTGTGAAATCTATGAAACCACTGTGGTGAATTTGAACACCATGCACTGTGCAGAATCTCCTACTTGGCAGTGAGTAGATCTCATTCCTGTCCTACAAACACAAAGAGGACCCAGCTCTTCGCCCATTCATTGCGTATATACTTCCCTTGTCTCTTCTTTTTTGGCTTTGTGGTGACTATATCTAGTCAAGCCAGCTGGTGCTTCCATGTCTGTGCAGTTTTTCCACAGGTGCCACCAAATTCTCTTGGATACACTCCAGATCATTCCCTGAAGAAAACTCTGGCATGCAAATTTCTTTTTTTGATTATAACCAAATAGTGGTTACAATATAACCATATTAAAAACAAATTATTATGAGCCATACACCTTATCTAAACTGTCAAAAAAAAATAAAAAGGAAAAAAAACCTCACAACCGTAAAACCTTGACTCCCTTTTCTGAGCTGATACTGTTGATTTAAATGCCTTTGATTTAATGAGTACATAGAGGTATGGAGAGCTCAGTACTTCCTATGCATCCATTCTGGCTATGGCAGTAAGAAAAGCAGAAGTGAGCAAAATACTAAGGACTAGCCAAGGGGACAAGCTTTGGAGAATGTGATGAAAGAAGATTTTGAATCCAGGCAGATTTTACACTGCTCGATTCCCACCATACCTCTCCCAGTTCCTGGGAAGGTTCTTTTTATCCTTCTGCTGTAGCTGTAGGATAACAGGCAACCACATTCAAAAAAGCAGCCTCATAATACAGGGGAATCAAACATTTGTGGAAGGTACCAGGTCTCTCAACTCCTTTTGGTATCCAAATGATTTCTGCTCTAAGCAAAGGTGGTGTTCTTTCATTTGTATTGTTTATTAGCGTGTGGTATTTGATTAAAATCATGAAACTGAAGCCATATTAAAAAATTACTCCGACAGGATGTGACGATTCCTCCTCCAGCACTTCTTCTGAACACTCTCATCTTTAGGGTTTATTATAAATTAGATCCCATGACTGCGTTTTTTCAGAGATTATAAATATGAAAGGGATTTTTTTCCCCTTTCAAGTATTACCATCATAAAATAGAAGGTGACTAGTAGAAACGTGTCTTGTTCTCTCCACCACAGACCAACTAAGCTATTTTAAAAATCAAAAAAGGTAGTGACAATATACCGGAACTTCTCTTTGCTAACACTTGTTATTCCATGCGGCTCTGTGGGCATTGGTGGAATGACTCCACATTGCACCCATAAATAAAAGGACTTCTGGCCTAATAACCACAGATTTACCAAGGTCAGCATACAGCAATGGCATCAGTAGCTCCCAAAGAAACAAATATTTTAAGTGCAGTGCTTAGCTTCCAAGTAATTTTAACACATTTGCACTGCTCACTAAATGTTACAGTGTCATGTTTACAAAAATACAAATGCTTTCATGTGGGTCTAGGAAAGTAATATTTACAGTGCAAAGTTTATCTGCTTATATAAAAGTGTTTGTCCTCAATCTTCCTGTTGGTCTAACACAGAATTATCTGAAACCAGGAGAGATGACTTCTACTTTTGCACACAAAATTACAGAATTAAGCTAGCGAACTATTTCTTTGCATATTATTAGCAACTTCTGTGTGTGTGTATGTGTGTATGTGACTAAAGGTTGTTTAGTGCCATCTTTTGGGTGGTCCTAATACTACAGAAGGCTTCATCAAACCAATTCCACATTTGCTGTCATTCCCGTGTCTGTGAAGCCATGTGTTACCAGTTCCCTAAACTTGTTTCTAGAGAGTTTGGGGGTTTTATCCTAGATTACAGCTCTCCGTAAGATTTTGCTTTCTAACGTGTATGAGCTCCCTGAAGTACAAACGGGCAGCGGTGAAGGGGGCCGCGCTGGTCCCAGGCTGTGCGAGCCGGGGGCGCGGGAGCTGGACCACCACTTGCCACCGTGGGACCAACCTGCCAGAACCAGAGCGGAAGGAAGGGGAGGCGTACAGCCGGACGGCAGCAGGTGGACTCCCACCACACAGGCAGGCTGACGCTTGCCAGCTGGGAAAGCCGGGTGGGAAAACACAGGCTTAGGCCTCTCTTGCTTGGCGCGAGGCTGTTGTGGAGCTGCTGAGCATGGGAAGGGCCTGTGTCAACCTCGTACCGACTTTGAGAACTGAAGGGAAAAATGTGTTGGAGGAGCCTTGCCTGCAGTAGTTCTCTGAAACAGGACAGACGCCGCAGCTTCTTTAGTCTGCTCCTGTGATGCAGGAGTATACTTGCACACTCGTAAAATCAATCAGATTTCACCCTCTGGTTACGCTGTTCTGTTCATGATCCCTGCAAATTACCTTGATAGGCAGCAGACACCTATGAAATTGTTTTAAAAGGTATGTATGTGCCTTTAATTATGAAATTTCAGTCTTCTTCCAGCATCAAAATGCTTCCAGCCCTCCCCACAGCCAGAGTTACATGAAGACCATACACAGCTGAGTGGCAGTAGTCAGATGATAAACAAACTCACTGTGAGGATGAATTGCTGGGAGTGTTTCCATGCTGCATAAAGAAATCCCCCAGCCCTTTCTTAGGACACAAATCCCCAAATCCCCAGCAGAAAAATATTTTCCTATTTAGAAACACTGTTTTTTCCAACTTTGGCCAATGTCCATGCTATTTTATAAGATAATTATCTATGTATCCCAGTCACACCCTATATCACCAGATTTCCTACTTCTGACTCCTAACATAAGACCAACAGTAAACCCATTAAATTAATTGTTTATATTCTGTCATTATTGCATATTCCCTGCTAGCTCCAAAAAAAGATCATGGGTCATAAATAAAAAAAAAAAAACACAAAAAAATCCAACTTAACACCTACAGTGATACCATAGAATTAAAAGCATACATGAAATACTGTGCCCATGGTACCTGGTATGTGTTTAACTAATAACCAAATCTAGCCATAAAACCCTGCCTTTTTCACCAACAGTCTAAAACAGGATTAGATGACAGTGTCCCCTTGAAAACCGGTCAACTGGTTTCACCCCAGGCAAGAATAAATTCAATGTAGTTAAGCAGGTAATGCTTTCAGCAGGGCTTCCTTTACCCTTAATGAGATGACAGGCCTTTCTACCCCTCATCCCATTCTTCCCTGGGACAAACAAACTGCTTCTCATTGCAAAGCCTAATTTCACATGTGATAGCGAGAGTACAGGGCTTGGAGGTAGCTGGACTTTGGATATCCCCTTGCCAGCAATATAAGCCCACAAAGAGGAGGTCAAGGTTTGTACTTTGCTCCCTGACTCATGGTCCCAGAGACAGCACAGGCAGAGCCAAAGGAATTACTCATGTGTGGAACAGCTTTTATTGTAGATATTTACAGCACTTGGCCTTGGATTCTAGAGCACCAGCTGATCCTTTTTTGCTAGCTGTTAGGGTTGAAATGACATATGCACACACAGCAAAATTTTGGACAAGGCAGCCTCCCCAACAAAATGCTGATGTCTGCAATTAAACTTATCTCTGTATGGAAATGTTCCCCAGGCACCAATTCCTAGTCCAAGTGCTTTTTGGAGGTGTCAGAAGGTTTGCATTCCCCTACTCTTGGATAATCAAACACTGCTTGCAAGCTTGTTTGGATGTTGAAATAAGAACAAGCAGAGAGTTCGAGCACGTATGGTTTGTAGCATTTTAGGGACACAAGTCTGGATGGTACTTCCTTCATCAGTGTATCCCTTCCTGTGCCATGGTGGGAGATAGATAAGTGTAATTCAGTTCAGAAATTCATCAAATTCAGTTCTCCATCCCTGCTGTTGGAAAGCAGGTCTACCCACATGCACCTGCAGCAGGCCTTATCATGAAAGTGCACCCGTGAGAGGGCACATAGGCTATGGATGCGGGTGGATCCAACATCAATAACCCAGTCTCTTTTCATTGGCACTAAAATTAAATGTCTGGCTTGTGGACAACGACCATTTATATTGCTCACAGCTAGAGCCTTTGCTCCTCCTCACATCATAACTGTAGGATCAAATGATCTAATGGGACTTAAATGCACAATGTATTTCCACAGCTCTTTGCGGAGCTGCAGTGGTCAAGAAGAACTGCACTGTGCTAAGAAAGTGGCAGGTGTGTGCCAGGGCACTGCTGCAGACAGAAGCTAAGAAGAGACTTCCAGCCACGCAGATCAAAGCCCTCGAACGCAAAAGAGATGCTCAAATGACATGAAGTCAATGGGCCTCTGTTCAGGCACAGCTGTCCGCCGATACGTGAAAAATACTGTGGGACTGGGGCCACAGAGATTAACATAAAGCCACAATTGCTGACACTTTAAGCAGCGGATGTCCTCACCTTAATTGACTTTTGCTTTTCTGCCCTCCCTGAAGCAAACAGTAGGAGTTAATGTTGTCGCTTCTTACAGTTTCTGAGCTTTTAGTGTCTTATGTCATAGCTTGAGTGTTTATAGTTTTTCAGCTTGTTTCCGAACTATGTTTGAGTTTGAATTCTTTTGAAAAGGTAAAAAGAGAACATTTTTCTTGGAGAGCTTTGAAATCCACATTAATAAAGCTGGCAGGGCCCTCTCAGTTAAGTTTGTTTTCACTTTTTTGTGTTATTAGCAATTTCTTTACACAACCTATTTTTTGCTCATGTATTTACCATATAAAGCAATGACGGCTCAGTTGGCATCACTAGAATTATATAAACGTATGGTTTTATTAAGTGGAAGTTTTTTACTTCTGTTTGCTGAAATACCTGATGATGTTTTGGTTTTAAAAGGTGTGTTACATGTAACAGCTGTGCATATTTGCACTCTAGCTCAGATTTTTATACTACGCCAAGTTCATAAATGTTATTGAGCAACAACCTCTGAGATTTTTAAACAATCAAGAAAGCAAATGTTGGTGAGAGAAGCAGCACAGAATAACACCTTTTTGATTTTTCCAACTGATTAGGGATTGTCCTGTTTTGTAAGTGTAAGAACAAGTCCAGACTCAGAGGGAGCCCTCCTATGGGACCTTGGAGTTCTCGGGGAAGGGGTTTCCCTAGCTGCTTTCATTTATGCCTTTGAAGCCACATTATATGTAAGCACACCATGCTTCCCCTTGGAATGTCAGCCTCAGAAGCCCAGAAAGTCTCCTCCAGTCCATGTCCCTCATTAACTCCCACAGGATTATCCCAGGCTGCCCCTGGACCAGCCCAGCACTGCCCTGCTCTTGCCAGTGCACCACTGAAGAACAGCCCATTGGTGGCCACGTTACTCCAGCCAACAGCTATTCCATGCCCAAAATAGCCGGTCATGGCTTGTGGAACGGCCACAAGCAGCTGGAGGACACTCTTGTGCCTCTTCACCCACTTGCATTTCACAAGGGGTATGCAGATGTCCCTCTGCCCAGGCTTCGGCATGCAGCTGAGGCAGGCAGAGGCAACTGCAACCCAAAGAATTCGGGGTTGCCTCAGCTGTACTCCCCACGGATCCGCAGGAGCCGGCGGCCAAACTAGGAATCAGACCCAGGCCTCTTTCACAACAGGAGAGGACATCGCCTCCAGCGGGAAAGGGTATATGACGCCTGCCTTCCAGTTATGCCCAGCTTATGATCAGAAATGATGGCCGAGTTTGTGCAGGCAATAGAAGTAGTTATTCCGCTAAAAAAATGATTCCATGTGAAACTGCTATGTATTTTTCTGTCTGTAATATTTTAATCACATATTGAAATATGTTTTGAATTAAAACTTATAACCCTCTAAATAAACAGAAGGTGGAACTCAACAGTTAGTGACTGAGTCAAAGTACTGAGAATAATGAGAATAATTAGCAGATATAATATCGGGAAAAGCTTTCAGCATGCCTACTTTACCCCTTTCCTCTCTTCTTAGACTGACATATTCCTAAAAGACTCGAGACATTTCAAAACCTGTGATATTTTTCCATGATCAACCTTAATCATATACCCAAACCTCCACTTTGGCCTCAAGTATAGCTTTTCACTTAAAAGCATGCATTTGGCAACCTGAACCTTTCAGTCAAACATGCTGTGACTTCCCCATGACACTCATGAAAATAAGACTGAATGAAGAATTTTCATGAACATCCCATGCTCCCTGATTTTAGCTCTTTACCACCCAAAATAATAACATATCTTGTGCCGTGCTGTGCAAAAAAGAGTTGGTGGTATAGCGAAGGCAGCACATCAACAGGAGTCCCAAGCAAACATGTGTTTCCATGCTTAGCTTTATACCCACTGGAAATCAAAGTGCCTGTCTACAGTGAAGGCTTTGCATAAGGATTTGCGTATCAAAGCCCAGAGGAGAAATGTGATGCTAAATGGAAGGTAAAAAAGAAAGTTTTGTTGACTGGCTTTTTTGGTGTTTGGTCTTAAGCAGGAACGATGTTTTTCCAGAAGGTCTACCGGTAAGAAGGGTGGAAATACAAACCCTGGTACTGGTTTACTAGTGTCTGTTTATTTCTTGCCATGCCTCTTTAGAGTGTCTGTGGTATAAACTGACACAGAGGATGGACGGAAGGGTGTTTTGTTTTAAAAACTTCATTTCTTGCATAAGGAATCATACACATGCTTCCTCTTGATATCATCTGTAAACAGAACATTTTAGCCAACATTTTATTAAGTTTTCAATCCTGCGAACACTCGAGGGGGTTAGCAAGATGCTAGAAGTTAAGCCTAACTGTAAATATTTCCAGGGTTGGGGCCTACGTGTCTGCTCCGGTTCTCTTTGTTAACATGATGTGATTGAGCTACGTGTTGCATTGCTGCAGCGAGGGCTGCCCACGTGGTGAAAGTGTATTAATAGCCTTAATACAGGGTTATGAAAGCCAGGTTATGTGCCAGAGAAGCGGCTCGCGTGAGCTGCTCCAGATCGGCCAGGGTGATACAGCGAGTGTGACTCTGCAGTCAACTACGGCAGCAATTCAGAGCCTCCCACAAAACGGAGGGAGCAGAAGAGGGAGGACCAAGCCACCCCCCATGCTCACACTGTCCCTGGTGGCAGCTGCCGGCCCGGTCCAGCCCCATGATGGTGGAAAAACCACAGATGCATAGGCACGGAGGGAAGCAGAGGACAGCAAGAGGCCTCCTCACCGTACCTGCCCTCCTCAGAGAGGGGAGGAGGAGGTGTCGGCAAGGGACAGCTGAAAATGGGATGTCATCAGTCCAAGCTTAGGAAAAACTGGCTTCATCTATTTTGTCTTCCTCAACAGAGAGCCTGGAGTGGGATTTTCGCATGGCTTAAGAAAAAGTTCCCGTGTGAATGGGCAGATGAGAAAAATCAAGGGTATTAGCTTCTGCGACAGTGGCAAACCTGTCACCACTGCAGAGGTCTTTCTCCCTGCCCCTGATGCCCCCTCCCTGATGCCTTTCTTTGTCAGAGGGAGAAGGCAAAGGGGAAGGGACAGCAGGTGGCAGCGACAGTGAAGTCAGGCAAAAACACGAGCCAGAAAGTGAAAACTACAGGATATCCTTCTGCATCACCTTCCTGCGCCGTTTTTGATCAGAGTACATGTGTCTTGTCTTTGTTTCTCACCGTCTTACTCTATTTTAATTGGCAACAAATTAAATTAATTTTTCCCAAGTCAAGTCTGATTTGCCAGCAACTGGTAAGGGATTTTTGCCTCAACCTACAAGCTTTTCTATCTTATTTTCTCCCCCTTGTTCTGCTGAGGAGGAGGAATGAGGAGCAGCTGGGTGAGCAGCTAGAACCAGCAAAAGTTGACCCATCACAATACTTCTTTGCCTATGATTAATGTTACAACCTTTTATTTTACTCCTTTCATTGATAAAATGGAGATATTAAGCACCCCGATGTGCCAGGCAAAATCTGTGATGAAGTCTTGCCTCCAGCTCAACTGACCTTGTGATTAAAATGATGTCTCAGCATTGACATATAGATGTATCCAGAACTGAGGAGACCTTTTAGGTGTCTGTTCTATCAGAAGACACCTAAACAAGTCTTACTGACTTACATGCCCTTATACCTGACAGCAAACAATGATTTCTCATTTATTTTTTCCCTAACATTAAAGAAGTGCAAAGACACAATCTGAAGTTCCAGCCTCATATTAGAAAACAAGGGGGACTGAAAGTAGAAAAAAATAAGAGGTAGCCATCCCATGCCCTGCTCAAAGTGTTGATAAAACTGTCAAAAAGCAAGAACAGATTAGCAACATCACAAGCCCTGTCCTGAAAGAGATGAAACAAGTTATGGAAGAGCTAGACACTCTGCAAATGTCTGTGAATTGCATTGATGTAACAAAGGTATTTTGTCTTATTTCTAATAAACTGCTTGAATGTCTTTGTATCTTAATTTTCTACCTGTTAAATAAGGATAACACTTGCTAGGGGCTTTTGAGGACACAATCCTTAATGACTGCAAGTTGCTCATTTGAGAGCCATATAAGCACAATGAGGGAATCAAAAATATAAAGCTTAGAAGAAGGTAATTAATGAGGGCTTCTGAAAGCCAACGAGCTTTTAAAAAATGGAGTTGACCCAGCTACAGGATTCAGTAACTGATTTTTTTTTATTATTTGATTGATGTATTTATGGCTTTTGTTGGATTTAAGCTTGGGTGATTTGGTCCTCATCTCAGAAGGAGCCTGTAGCACAACTAGGTCTCCCAAAAACTACAGAGACGGTTTATCCTATTTTGGTATACAGCAAATATTAAAGGAAGACACACCAGAACTGTACTTAAAACCATGACTTTGCATTATAATCTCTTGCAGCATTTCTGAAATATTTGCATAGGTCACAGGATAAATTGATGAATGCCTGGATTAAAGCATCTAAATAAAGATCCTGATGCAAATCCCCAAATTTGCTGTTAAGTGAAGCTGCCTTTTAAGGTTCTCTCTCCTGAGGTATGTATTGCTGAGATATGTACTCCCTTACATGTTATTTCCATCAGCCTTGAATAAAAGAGATGCAGGAGAGAGTATTTCACTCTTGGCTGGCTAGCACTTTCTCCACTTGCGATAGAAGTCCAGCTTGGCAGCAAGATCGAAGCTAACAGATGATCTCCATTACAATCCCTTGCAGGTAGTGCAGAGATTAGTGAAAACACTGGGACTAGCAACTCTTCTGTCCTTAAAAAAGTTGCACTTACATAGTAAACCCCCTCCCTCTCTTTAGAAGAGGAAAGCTCAGTGCTGTTGAGGCTTATTATTCAACTGCTGGATACAGAAATGCACAACTCTTGCTCAATTCTGTACCTTTTTTCCCCAAAGTTTCACTGTGCTTTTTGAGTAACAGGCATTTCCCCATTTACTTCTCAAATGGCTACTGTTGTGTGTTGGTTTGAAGCCTCAGACTTCAGAGAAAGGATCCGAACCCTAAACTGAGGAGACTAGAAATGCCATTTCCCATTTGTGATGCAAGTCTCATGGAAGTCATCCACTGCTCAGCCGATATAGGCTCTTATTTAAAATCAAAGCAGGATTTAAGATGGAAAACACCAACCATGACCTAGTATGAAGAGAAGGTAATAAAACACATGAGAAAAATGCTAAGACTGGTCATAACAGCCACCTCTGTGCCAATGCTGACAGAAAGAGTAGCATCTTCTGGTCTCCCAGAGTCTACAGATACTCTTGTTTGAGTGATCCAGATGTCAGACAACAGAGACAAAAAATGTTGTTATTTTACCAAAAGACAAAGTAAGCAAGGTCAGTGCCTCAATAAATTCAAGGAGTATGTCCTCAGCATACTGAGGTGGCTCAAATATTTGAAACAATTGAAATTCTTCTTTTTCACTCTTTCTGTAAGGTGGTAGAGGGCTTCTGGCCTGCTCACATAGCAAAATCTACCCTTGGCTGTATTGAGCAAGGCTTTCGTGTCAGACACCAATGTGGCACAAGTTGGGTAATATTTATTGTCAGCAAAAGTCACAGAGTGATCTAAGATATTTGGATGTTTTAATGCAAGGTATCTAACTTTTATAAAGGATACCAAATACTCCCAGGACTAGTGTCTGTGGAATTCCCCTTCATTATAGTAAGTGCAGGAAAACACTTCACAAGGTGTAGAAAGGCAAGATCCAAGTCCAAATAAAAAGTAAAGGGGGAAAATTGTAATCTAACATTTTGAATACTACTTGATTATTGTGACTGGTGTAATACCTCTGTCAGAGGTAATGGAAAAACTGATGATGAACACAGGATTGTATTTGTGAAAACTGTGTTTTTAGGTAACCTCAAGAAGTGTGTTGGACTGTAACAGAGATCAGACAGTACACTGATCCCAGACACCTTAATTTATAACCACAGTTAGAATGGGTCTAACTTTCTTCCCTAGGTGTCACGGTTATTAAAGAGGAGAAAAAAAGCTCTGTCAGGCAATAAAAAAGGCTGTTTATCAAGCAGGAGCATCTTCAGATAAACATAGGAAAGGTGAAAGAGGAACCCTCTCAGAACAAGTAATCTGAGACCCAGAGGACCACCAAGAACTGCAGTTTGAGAGGGTCAGCCCCATCCCTGCAAATCAAGAGGAAACCCCATCTAATCCAGCTTTTAGCAAAGCATGGATTAGATGAGTCTAAACACGTATATAAATTGTTTGGGGAGTGGAGGGTGGTTAATCACTTCCCTTAATGTTTTTTGCCCTTTGTTAAATGCATTTACTGCCAACTCTTGATCATCCAGCATAACAGGGAGGAAGGGTGGGGTAAGAGGGCATGAAACAAAAAATATGGATAAGGTAAAGCATGCAAATGAGGCTATTAAAATGATACAGGGAGAATGTGAAGGAAAAAAGGAAGGCTAGTAAAATGGATCCTCATATTAGTACTTCCTCATCCACGTTAAGTTCAGAACAATACAGTGCGTACATGGTATTTAGGTGTGGAAGCAGCATTGCAAGGAGCTAACAGACCCACTAATGGCAGGACATCTCGGAGGGTTTCCTGCCCTTCACCTGCCTATCAGGCTGTTCCCACCATTTGCTGTGATGCATCACACCCTCTGCTAAGCAGACACCACTGTTTGCATGGATGTGCTAGAACTAGGGTGAGGGAAGTGCCCAGCCTGAAATTTAACTCCACCGTTGTTTATGCTCAAATTTCTTGACAGTTCTTATAGGGAGTATCAGCATTATATAGGCTCTGGTCATGAAGAATGACCAGCACGCCCAGGTAGACCAGGTAAGCAATAAGCAGAGCACTGTCTAGCAAGATGAAAGCCTCTTTGGAATGAGCGTGGCCAATGCCCACATCTGCTAAGTGATGGTAATGATCCCCTACATCACATAGATGTCTTGAAGGTAAAAAATTATTGATAGGGACAGTAATGAGTTTTCATTATGAGGAGTTTCATGGAGACTGTAACACTTCTTGCAGTACTTGTGAAATCCTCTGTCCAAAGTACATGGAGAAAGTGTGGTATCTGTTGAAATCGCAGTGTGATAAAAATATCAAAATGTCATGGAGCTCAGGGTATGCATGAATGTAGTCCTTGCCAGTTGCTGAGGGACTTTGCAGCCAATGTTACAGTTATATTTAACTTCTGAAACACTTTTGCAGACATACTATAATGCAACATTTTGTTTTGCCTGATTGCTTTTATTTGATCCCTTCTTTGCAGGGAGATTTTTTGTATATTTGACACTAGCAGTTGTTTTGACCATGAAAATTTGGATTTAGGTCAGCTGTTCACAAGCAATTTAGATGGTGACACAAATTCTTCGGTAGGAATACTTTCACCACCAGATAGCGAGATGCACATGTCAGACCTCAACAGTCTTTTAAACCACTTGCCTATGGATTTATGAGTGATACAGTCATGTCTGAATTCACATTCTTAAGCAAACCTCCCTCTTCAGACTTAACTTGCTGCGGTAACAGACTTTTGCTACGGTATGTGACTGATAATAGCCAAGGGGAGAGGTTAACATAAAACTAAATGCTAGGCCATCCCCTAGATGTTGATCTGGGTAGAAAGTTAGTATTCAATATATGCACAGCTTTGCCTTCTCTGTTCTTGGAACGTATCACTTAAAATACGTTAGCTCACAGGTTCTAACAAGCGCATCAATCAACAAACAGCCGGGAGGTGCGAACAGCCGTTGATGTCTCGGGTCAGATAGGGATGCTACAGTAGACAGTTATACTCGTGGCTACAAACGTGGCCAACTCCTGGTCAAGACCGAGGCCTTCCCTTCCCCACCGAGTCGGTTCAGCCCAGGTGCACCAGCCAGTGTAGAATATTCCCAATGCACGGCCACCCTCCTTTGGGTGCAGGCAGCTACAGAAGGAAAGGCGCTCCACATCAGTCCCAGCATGACCCACATCACCATCTTCATCACTAGATCTGACCTACTACTGGTGCCAGGAGAAGACTATGACTCGTGGCTATAACACGAGGAGGACATGGAGAGCCACAGGTGACTAGGGGGATTTTACAGTTGCCTGATAAACAGTAAGGACAGGTAAAGATCCATGGCTGCCTTCCCTAAGGTCCGTAACTGACTTTTACACTACCTGTTTTTCATTTCCCTTCGCTCTTGCCCAACGATAAAATAGTTGAAAACATTTTATCATGGACAAAACTCAACACATTTTTCACCATGCTTATTTCAGAAGCAAACAGATAAAGCAGATGTAAAAAACTTGTATGAGGAAGCCACAAGAAAAATTCAGCTGAAAGATAGTTTGGCAGTCTTTAGGAGATATGTAAGGTGACCTGGATTACGTACACTCCTACCCCTGCCCAGTAAAAAAAACTGTTCAAGAGAGAAATTTTGCCTTCAGTTATAATGCCTGTGGTTGTATTAAAATCATCAGAGTGGTATTACATCAGTCAGTGTAAAATATCTACAGAAAATTTCTTTGTGATCTAAATAAGGCCCAGCACCAAATAAATGCATTCTTATTTCTACAGATGTTGTTGAGTTTAAACTAAGCCAAGCTTCCTGGCAGCCTTTGCCTTTGTAGATTGAACTAACCTAAATCCTGAACCCCAAAGTCTGGTGCATTATATCTGCTGAATAATAAAACCTTTGATTCACGCAGCCAGAGGTAGACCACGTCCCCCTTGAATCCAATTTTGATAAAAGTTCGCTGATGGAAAACAGAAAGAATTGGTAGTGCTTAATTTTGAGTGCATACAGACCTATATAGGCTATTTGAGGATAAAATTTTGGGGGCTCCCAAAATTTCTGCATTTGTTTTTTTTCAGCAGCTTTGATAATTAGCTCATGTAAAAGCAGAAATTATAGGGAAACATATAACTTAAAATCATATGATGTCCTCAAAAAAAAAAAAAGAGTGTACTTCTAATTAAAGTGACGATGGACATTGTTTTGTTTTTTCTCATTACTGCTGATTATCAAAACACTTAGAGGTTTTCTCTCTCAACCCTGTCATCCTGCTTAATAAAAAACAACAGCTAATGACATCCAAATCAATAAATAAATGGAAAAAAAAATAATGTGCTAATCATGCATATCACAGAAGACGTCACAGAAGAACAATCTCTATAAATAATCATGCTGGGCACAATCATTAGCACCGAATGACAATGGATTCCCTTTCTCTGCTCAAAGCCAAACCACTCAGCTGCTCAACAGCTAATAACAGAATGCTTAGAATAGGTGTTGGTTAGGGGCAAACCCTTCAGTAATCACAAGCAGCAATGGGCAAAGAGTTCTGCAAAATCAGATGAATTTCTGACAAAAAAAAAAAAACAGCTTAAAGTTATTGAAAGTGTTCTTCCAAGGATTATTTTTTTAAAAGCATCAGGTTTTTAGTCCCCTATTCAATGGGCCTAATATGCCATCTGCTGTTTTAATCCTAAATTAGAACAGGTTTTGCAGGAAGCTCTCATTCTGCAGCGTTTAAAGAAATAGGCTGAAAAAGTGAAAAGTGTGGGAGTTTTTATTTTTAATTTTGGAAACAGCAGTTTATGCAAACACTGGCAAAGAAATTAAAACGCCACCATTTTTAATACTGCTGAGATACTGGTAACGCTTAAATCTAATCCATGGCAAACTATGCTTGCACTGTAGACTAAAATACGATGATCTATTAGCTCCACCTGGTGTCTTACTTTGCATTGCAAGTTTTGCATCTTTCCTTGACAGTTTTTTTTTTTTTCCCTGAGAAGCACTAGAAAATTATTTAAAAGGCAAGATTTATGCCTTTTCTAGGTTTTTACCCCGCTGAGTGAAATTCCACAGCAGTTCATTACGTTTAGCTTTCTAGCCCTCGATTTTCAAAAAATAAGAGTGGAGTTGATACGGAGCGGGTACCATCCAGATGGCAAATACGCCTCTACGTGCCTTCGAGAGCAACCCAACCCAACCCAACGCCCTGGGGTTACTCACAGGAAGAGATTTATGCCCTTGCAAGACTATAGACTCGGTGTGTGGCACCACCGCGCGTTTCTGAGGAAGCAAACCTTTTGTAAATGTTCCTGCACCACGCGATTTACACGGAGGTAGCGCAACACATTAACCTGCCTGCCTTGGGCGTTCGCAGCAGCACACCCAGCGATAAGTTGGAAAACAAAGCAATTGCCACTTTTTTTCACTGAAACGCTTTCTTGGATATGATCTAAAAGCCAGGGAAGCTTTAGGCCGAATCACGGAACTGTTGAGAACAGCACTGAAATGTAAGCCTTTCCACTCAGCCTATAGTTTGAAACCTGGGAGGTGAACCGTAAAAAGCTGCTGAGAAAAAAAAATTATAGGCGAGTGCCACCTGGTGGATAAGCAGGAAGGCTTGTCACACCAAAAAAAAGGGTTTTAAGGTGGTCAGGCCCTTTTCGAAACAGAGATTTTTAAACCAAAATGTAACGGCAAAATATCACCGCAAAGGTGCACCCGGCAGCTGGGTGGACATGTCCTTGGTGACACCCAAGTGGCCTCACTCCAGTCCCCGCTGATCCATGCGGTACCCTGATCACGCTGACCAGCTAGGAGGTTTTTGTGCTTTTAATTACTATCTTCGCAACCGTAACTATTTTTAATTAATGTAGGCTCAAAAATAAATTATGAAATAGCTTTCTTTTCAAATCTCTGTTTTTTGTACCATATTTCTAGGCTTTTAAACCTGTAATGCCCTGAATATTCAAAACACAGACAACTGCTAGTTACGTGTCGTATGGGGCACAAAATTAACAGCATGAATGACCCACGCCTTTGTTGTGAGTTTTAAGGCCTCGGGAAAGCATGGCAGGGTTGGGTACACATTGCCAGATCTCCAAGATAAGGGTAGAGGTTGGCACACATCCCCGATTTGAGCGAAAAATTAAGCCTCTGTTGTAACTGACTGGATATTTCCGCTCCTGACTTATTAAGGGGCAGCAGCCGCACAGTCCCAAAGCCAAGACTCTGCTGGAAAAGTCCAGCATTTCCTGCTGTATTCCAAGGAAAATCCCTCATCAGAGGCCCAGTGGTGGTTTTGCTCACCACTATGCAGGACAACGGGACTTTTGTGGAATAAGCAACTGGAAAGTCAGGTTTATCTCTTCACGTGCTTTCTGCCCAACTTAAAAAAAACCTTACGTTCCTAAACTTGTATGATTTACAGGGCAGCATGGGAAATAAATGTATTACCGGAACTCAGCAGGCAATCAGACGGCGCAGCTGACAGAGAAGCATGGCTCCAAGTTTACGTGACACAGTTTAAACCAGGGAGAAAACCCTTTGGTTTAGATTTAGTGGCATCAATGGGCCACCCCATCCCACGAGAACAGTGGGTACATAAAAATTTTAGAAATGTTCGCTCTGTCACAAGGACGATGTATTTCGCTACTTGTGTCTTCAGCCTCTGAGATTTATGCTTGTGTAAAACGCAGCGTCGAGTGACACTGATGCATCTGTGTTGAACGTGGAAGCCTAGGAGTCGTCCCCAAAAGGTACAGGGCTCCTGTTTGCATTCACACATTCCCTCGCTGCTTCTTTGCCCTCGTCCTCCACAGCAAGGGCCTCAGCAAGGAGGAGGGAGCAGCATTACTCGGACTGCGCACATCGCCCGCGCGTCGCACAGAGAGAATTAAGTGGATTAGCTGTACCCCTATGGTTGGTTGGGGCTTCAAAGGAAAATACTGGCTGCACCTACGTAAATGTCTCTGTTTAAGTGATTTAAGAGGAACCATTTCCCAGAAGTACAGGTGCACAGCTGACTGCAGCTATTAGGGCCTGAAAAGGGCAAGAACTGCTTTAATTAAAAAAAAAAAAAAAAAAAAAAAGGAAAAGAGACGAATGCCCCCAGGAATCTCCCTCACCCCTCTCTCCCTACCCGCCCCCGCCATCCCCGGGAGCTCCGGGCCGTCCACCTGCCGCTCCCCAGCCCCGGCCGGAGACCCCAGCCCCGCGGCCATCGGCTCCAACCTGCGCCCCCGCGGTACGGAGCAGGGTGCGGAGCCGGGCGGGCGCGGAAGGGCGGCGGAGCCGGCGCGCCCCTCCCGCCCCGCACAGACCCGGGGGACCGGGGTGGGCGGCGGGGGAAGGAGCACAGCCCGTCCCGTCCCCCCTCCCCCCCGCAGCCGAGGGCCGACCCCGGGGCTCTGCCCGCCGCGCCGCGCCCCGTCGTCGGCGGCTCCGCGGCGGCCCCCGGCGAGTACCCCTGGACGGTCCATCTCTCGATGGGCTGCGGCGGCTCCCTCTACGCCGACGACCTCGTCCTCACCGCCGCGCACTGCCTCGACGGCACCGTCCGCCCCGACCAGGTCACCGCGACCCTCGGCACCACCGACCTCGACAGCCCCGACGCGCTCAAGGTGCGCGGCACCAAAGCCGTCCTCGCCCCGGGCTACGACGGATCGGGCAAGGACTGGGCCCTCCTCGAACTCGCCGAGCCCGTCGACCTCCCCGCCCTCCCGCTCACCCCGTCGAAGCGCTACGACAAGGGCACCTTCACCGTCGCCGGC
>JAOXJM010000001.1:109890974-109901394 GCA_026413425.1 Tringa solitaria | reverse complement strand
TTTTTCTCTTTCCCCCTCTTTCTTTTTCTCTTTCCCCCTCTTTCTTTTTCTCTTTCCCCCTCTTTCTTTTTCTCTTTTCTTTTTTTTTCTCAAGAGTGCTTTCTCTGACATAACAGCATGGAGTTAACCTTTTACATGCTGTCAATGAATTTATGAGACCCTTAGTTTTACAAAAATGGTGGCACAAATTGACTCAAAGACTTAGGTTATGAATGTTACAAAGCAAATGCACTTCCCTTTGGAAACCTGTTGGGTTTTTTTTTTTACCTTTTTTCTTTTTTAACCTTTTTTTCTTCCTTTATCAGGTGAGTGTTTGTTGGACAAGCCCCACAAACCAATCCAGCTTCCTTCTGACTTGCCTGGCACGTTGTACGATGCCAACAGACAGTGCCAGTTTACATTTGGAGATGAGTCCAAGCACTGCCCCGATGCAGCCAGTACGTGTACGACGCTGTGGTGTACTGGCACTTCTGGAGGACTGCTGGTGTGCCAAACCAAACACTTCCCTTGGGCAGACGGCACCAGTTGCGGGGAAGGGAAGTGGTGCATGAATGGCAAGTGTGTGAATAAAACTGAGAAGAAGCATTATGATGTAAGTATTAAAAAAGAAACCAGACTGTGTCTTGGGTTGCAGAGTTGCAGGGCTAATCCTTCAGTGGGAGTAAGCAGTTAAAAGGGCTTGAATAAACGGAGGCAGAAAGCTAATAGAACGAACTTAGAGCTTTTTTTTATGACAAGTGGCTTAGGTAGGAATGAGCATGATTGTGGTTTTTGTGGTTTGGTTTTGCTTTTACTGTATCAACATTTTTGTTCTGCTTTTCTTGTCATTCCAGACGCCGGTGCATGGGAGCTGGGGGTCCTGGGGGGCGTGGGGAGAGTGCTCCCGGACCTGTGGCGGTGGAGTGCAGTACTCCTTCAGGGAGTGTGACAACCCTGTCCCCAGGAATGGGGGAAAATACTGTGAAGGGAAGCGGGTGCAATACAGATCGTGTAACATCGAGGACTGTCCAGACAATGATGGTAATTTTTCCCCATTTTTGAGGTGAAGGAAGGGTATCTTGCGGAGGAAGAGCATGTACAGAAGATGATCTAATGTCCACCTGTCTTTCCTCTGCCTGCAGGCAAAACCTTTAGGGAGGAACAATGTGAAAAGCACAATGAGTTTTCCAAATCTCCCTTTGGAAGTGGACCTGCAGTGGAGTGGACACCCAAGTTTGCTGGTGTCTCTCCGAAGGACAGATGCAAGCTGGTATGCCGAGCAAAAGGAACAGGATACTTCTTTGTTTTACAGCCAAAGGTATTTCAAAACTGCCCCTCTTCCATCTAATAACGAATAAGATTTTTATTTCCTCTATGTGAAGTTAAGAGTCAAGTGCTGTAGAAATCTGAAAATCTGTTTTTCTCATATTTAAGCTAGATTCTTCCTTCTTTTCTTCCTACACGTACAGCTTGATCAGTGCAAGCATGCTTTAAATATTCTGGCACAGTCCTTCCAGTTATTTCACATATCCCGCCTCTTCTACACACTCCACCCTAGTTTCCTTTCCTCTCCTTCCACCAATTCGATTATATTGAGATATGCTTGGAAAACTGAGAGGGTTCTTTGCCAAAACATTGGTGATTTCTCGTACTGGTTACTAATATGCTGACAGCTTAAAATAAACAAAAGGAAAAACGTTCGTCTCACATAGCTACTTGAACTCACTGTCATAAGATGTTGAGAGCCAGTAACTACCAGGGTGGTGACACAGATATTTTTTGTAGAGCAGTACTCCTAGAAATGAAGGATACGTTACACACCATTAAAAGAAATTTTGGTCCTGTAATTCGAAGACATGGCTACCTTCTAGTGACATTTAGAAATCAATGTCCTTTTTTTTAATATTAAATCAGTAAAACAGTTCTGTGGGGCTTTTTTTGGGGGTGGGGTGGGGTGTTAATAAAAACTGAAATTGGTTGTTTTCTTCTGTCACCATGGCATCGCTTTTGCAAGTGAGATGAAAGAGCACTCATATGTCCAGCTATCTGTGGGCTGCTTTGGTTTTTAGTTTCAAAAGCCCTGAAGACACGGGTGCCGTCAATATTTTGCATTTTGTATGTGTCTGTATTAGGCAATTTCAAAGCAATGTGCATCTTCTAACCAAATGCCCCACTGCTTGTTTCCTGCAAAGGTTGTGGATGGTACCCCGTGCAGCCCCGATTCCACCTCTGTCTGCGTCCAGGGACAGTGCGTAAAGGCTGGCTGCGACCGTATGATAGGGTCCAATAAGAAGTTTGACAAATGTGGTATCTGCGGTGGCAACGGCTCCACTTGCAAGAAAGTGTCTGGCACACTTGTTAGAGCAAAGTGAGTACATGGCTGCTGCTAGTATTTTGTTCTTGGTGAACGTTTTGTGGGTGTAAGCTTTGGGGTTCCAAGGCGGTGAGATGTTACCCCAGTTTATCGTTGGAACTGAGATTTGGTCTGTCAGAGCCACCTGACTGAAGATACCTTACAGTGAGATCCCAGCAAAAGAAAGCCTCTTACGCATGGGCACGCCTCTGCCACGGCAATAATGTGGGATGTGACTTTGCAAATCCCTTAATCCATTAATTCGATTAGGTCGGGAGCTCATGAGCTTAATGCTTCAGCTTCAAATGAAAGGCAATCTTGCGCCGGGCAGCTTCTTCCCTTTCCCAGGGAAGAACAGAGGACTCAGTCTTTCTCTTTTCTCTTGGGCAGACCTGGCTACCATGACGTCGTCACCATTCCAGCTGGGGCAACCAACATTGAGGTGAAGCAGCGAAACCACAGGGGCGCGAGGCATGACGGCAGCTTCCTCGCCATCAAAGCCGCCGACGGCACCTACGTCCTCAACGGCGACTACACCCTGTCGACGCTGGAGCAGGACATCACCTACAAGGGCAGCGTGCTGAGGTACAGCGGCTCCTCCGCCGCCCTGGAGAGGATCCGCAGCTTCAGCCCTCTGAAGGAGCCTCTGACCATCCAAGTCCTCACGGTGGGGGACCTGCCGCAGCCCAAGATCAAGTACACCTATTTCGTGAAGAAGCCCACGCAGCCTGGGTCGGAGAAGGCGCCTGGTAGAAAGAAAGAGTCCTTCAACGCCATCAGGGAGATCATCTCCTCCGAGTGGGTCATCGAGGAGTGGGGCGAGTGCTCCAAGTCGTGCGGCTCGGGCTGGCAGCGGCGGGCGGTGGAGTGCAGGGACCCTCGGGGGCGGCCGGCCACCGACTGCGCCCGGGAGCTGAAGCCCAGCGACGTCCGTCCCTGCGCCGACGTGCCCTGCCCGCAGTGGCAGCTGGGGGACTGGTCGCCCTGCTCTAAGACGTGCGGGAAAGGTTTCAAGAAGAGATTGTTGAAATGTATTTCTTACGAGGGCAGCGTGCTGCCGCAAGAAAGCTGTGAGCCTTCCAAGAAACCGAAACACCTAATAGACTTCTGCAACGTTACGGACTGCAGTTAAATAGTATAAGTTGGGAAAGCTAATTTTTTTTTTTATTATTAATTTTTTTCCTTCAGAACAATGCACTGAAAAAAGAGGGCTAGAGGCAGCGCATGTGTTTTTTGCATACAAAATTAATGGTGAGGACCCGTTGAGGTGGGACAGTGCAAGTAGCTTTAGTTGGCGTTGCATCCTAAAGACACCCCGCCAACTGAAAATTTGGTAAAGATAGGAGACCCATGTCACTCACTCGTCTTCAGCAGATAAGGCTCAAGGGCATTATAATTGCCTTTTTTTTTTTTACGTCTGTTACAAATTAAACAAAACGTGAGCAGTGCCCAAAACATGTTTAAGCAAACATTTTGGGGTTCGGTTATTTCTCCCTTTTTTTGGATTTATATTGTGGTACTTACCAAGTCCCCATGTGTAGGAAGGGGAGGGAAAGAGGAGCAGGAAAGATAGCTTAAAATAATTGGTCAGGGCTTACCTACCTCACGAAGGGCAAAAACAGGATTAGAAAAGGAGCTTTAACTATGTCATTCATGGCTGCTATTGTTTCAGAGAATAGTTTTATATAAAAATAAAGCCATATTCTCCACCTCTAAAGAGTAAGAAATACCAAGGTCAGTCAACTCCACAAATATCTAGAATATCATTTTTTTAAAGTATCTTTATGTCATCCCAATGTGCCTGTCCATTTCTCTCATCCACTCCAATGCCATTGTGGTGACACACGTAATCCAGAGGCTAGAAAAAGTGGAAATCTTCATGGAGCAGGTAGCGTCTCTGAGTAGTTGCTCTTTGTGCCTTCTGAATACCTTCCACTGGCTTTTCCGATTCAAGCTTGGTCCTACCATCCTGTCTAACAGACTTGATGGCATTTGGGAGCATTTGAGTCATGCTTTCATGTTCAGATCTTTAACCTTGCCCCAGCCAATGGAAATTACTTGCATTTGGGTTTAAAAAAAAAAAAAAAGACCAAAGAAATCCCGCTATGAATGGGAACCTCTCCTGTGTGGCCTCTGCTGGGTTTGTAGTGCTCCAATCACTGATAAGGCGGAAAAACAAAGCTGAAGGATAGCAGGTCCATCCACAGCAATACGCCAGCATTCGCCTAATTAAAGTTTGTGCCAGTCCATAGATAATGAGAGAATATGGCTTTCCATATGTATATAGTAAAATATATTACTATAGATTTTATATACTTTATAAGTATTTTATATTTCTTTCCCTTCTGGGAAGGGTTATAATTTGTAATAAATGCATATAATGAGCGTATTTATTTTTATACTTCTTGTCTAATGTGATCTTCTAAGTTATCGCTTTTTTAAAAGAACATATAACAAGGATAGAGTATTTATACAGTATAATATGTTACTAGAGGTAATAAATGAACCCTATAAATTTTGGAAACGGAGCGTCTTTATTTCACTGGAGTCAAACTGGTCCATCGAGCGGAAAGAGCTTGGAATCTAAGGCAATATTACAAAAAAAGCTAAACTGCATTTTTCAAACTGACTGGTAGCTTAGGCTACTGATTGACTGTGTTAGTGAAGAGGTTTGGAAAACTCTAGCCATAATATCATATACCACGTTAAAAGGGGTAATTTTGTGTTTTATTACTTAACCACTAACAGGGTGCTCAGGACTGTTGTTTCATCTTTAAAAAAAAATGGAGTGCAACTAGACTGATGCCACTGGTTTTAATAACTGCTTACAGAGGGAGTATTGCTGTCAGTGGTGTTTATAACCAACAAAATATGTACAAAAGTAGCAGTTTTACCTGCTCTGCTTAACCTTACCCTACTGGGAAAGAAGCATTCAAAATTCAGACCCATTAACTAACAGTCAGAGGTTTCCCTCATAAATTTCTGGAGGGCCTCCTCATCATGCTTTTCTAATTAGAAGTACTGTATGTATGAGCTGTTCTAACGCTGTTGGTAACACGTTTTATAATGTTAAAATACATACTAAGCATCAAGAAACTGATTTTTGCTCCCTCATTTCTGATCTCATGACCATTGCAGTCGAGGGAAAATCTTCTGTTGAACTCGGTAGGATTTTTGCCATGGAATTTGAGACATCAGTCATTTATGAGTACTTTTGGCTTTGTGTCATGTAAAAATCTATTAAAACTTCCTTTGCCAATGTTTGGACTCTGTCTTGCAGAAATAGTTCCCACTTTATTCCACGGATAAAATCCTGGCCCCTCTAAAGTACATAGAAAAATTCTCATCACGTCACACTTCATTGAGGACTACTTTGTCTTTGACATGCAAAAATACTGGGGAACATTTTACTTCTAACATTATTCAGGAGGCAGCTGATCTCTTTCTGTTGTTATAAATGCTTAGAAGTATTTATAAATACAAAAAATATTTATTTGTATACTTGTAGATATACACATGTATATTTTTCTACAGCAGGTCAAATTTAGGAATATATACATTTTCAAAAAGAAAAAAATGCATTTTTATTTGCATTTTCTGCTGTTGATCTTACTCCTTGTAGACTTCATATCCTAATGTGTAGCTGTTGGTTGGCGTTGCCTGAAACTCTCTCCATTGAAGGAGCTACAGTCCTGAAACTGCAAGACCCTGACATATCTACAGAATTGGGGTGGTCCGGCGACTGCTGGGTGATGGAGATTGCCCAGATTTGTTCTCATCAACCTAGAAGAAACATTCAAGGCAAAGCTAAAAAAGCCCTGCGGAGGAAACGGCTTCTCCCAGACCTACAGGTATCAATTAAAGCAAGGCCAAGGTGCTGACATACCCTCACTTCTTGCAGTAGCGCTTAAGGAGGCTCTTGGGAGAGAAAAATGGTGTTTCACAGGCACCGCCTTTCATGCTGAAGGGAATTTGGATTCAATCAAATTCAGCAAATTCCTCCTTTTTCAACAAAAGGTGCTGAAGTGTTCTGCATTTCCAAAATTCTTCGGCCCGCGTTACCCAGACTAGGTCAGTCAGCCCTGCCGTTAACTGCATCTAAGTGAGGAGTCAAAGGGGCTGATGGAAACCAAAAACATTCGATATTTTACAATAACAATAACTTTTTTTTTTTTTTACACTCCTGGAAAGGGCTGCATAATAAAATGAGTGATGAACTCATAAAAAGTTATGATATAATGGCAGCCTATTTGCTATGGTGGCATTCATTTCTTCAGAGCATAAACATAGCAGCAGAAGGTGAACTCGTTACCCGTATTTGTAGCGCAGCTGACCAAGACTGCATTTCCAAGTCATAGTTTACTGACTACATATTTTTCTTTGACCAGATCATGAATTCTCAGCAGTTGCCTCTGTTATACAGTAATATGGTGGCTGAAATTATATCCTATTTTTAATTAAGCTGGGTTATAGAGAACTTGCTCCAAATAACGTATTAATTAAACTATGCAATCAAAGAACTGCTCCCTTCCAAAGTGCCCTTTGGTTACAAGAAAGCCTGCTGCTCTAGGTGACCCAGCAAAGGGAAACAAGCAAAAACAGCAGAGCATATTTAGCTGTGCAGCAATCAAGACCACAATTAAACACATCCCCTGCACTAAGAGTCTGGCAATTTATAGCTTTTATTACAAAGGACCGGAGAGTTACGTGCTTTTTCATTACTGTGCGTGTTCATTACTGTGAGCAGGAATCACAACAGTCTCTTGCTGACTCATAAGGCACGTTCTTGGGAGCAGAAGTGGGACTGAAGCTTTTGTCGGGGTGTGTGCAAGAGCTGGTGCTCTTTGCCAGCCCAGGTGCTCCCTCCTTGGGCCAGGGCCACTTGTTCCACTGATGCCCAAATGGGCTTCAGATCCTTGACAAAGATAGTTGCTTTCAACCAGGTTCTTTCAGCTGTCCAGCTTTAACAGATTGGGGTGGGAGGTTTCCAGTGTCCAGCATTTCAGCTGAGGACAACCTCACTGCAGTTTGGAGCCAAATTTGTCTGGCTTTCTCCCAGATTCAGAGAAGCCAGTTGTTATAACCTGTTTTTTTAACATTTTGGTGTCATAAGATAAATGGGTTTAGCTGAGTAGTGTGTGCTTGATAGACGAGATCTGTAGCTTCAAGTATTTTCAGAGGTGTGGGGAGAGGCAGGTATCTAAATAAATGAAATGTCTTCCTTAATCTCCCTAAGTTTCACTGCTTTCAAGTCTGAGTGATCTTCCAGTTCTTGGAAAGGCTAAAGTCTCTCTATGGGCAGAGTGTGGCAAAAGAAAGCAATGTAGCAAGTAAGTAGTTCTTTGCCGTTTCAGGCATCGTGAGACTGAAGAAAAACTCTTTCCAGCCTTTCAACAGCCTCAAACAGCTTCGTATAGGGACAGAAGTCCAGTGTGTGGGTTAGATCACCAGAATCCAATCATCAAACTTCACTGTCTAGGTTAGAAAATAATGGGGAATTCAAAGAAGGAAACAGTTATACTGCAGAAGAACCTCCCAGGCTAATTAGATGTAAAACTGTGATATCTACACTGGGTAAGCACTGTAAATGGGGCTACTAGGAAATTTGAAGTAGTTGTTTTCCTGTGGCACTGTTAACATCATAAATAATATAATTTACTGCTTTCAATTACTCTTGAAATAGAGAAAAAAACCACCAGTATGTGATAAGGTTCCAAAGCTACTGCGTTCCCCTCTCTTTACTCCCCGTGTTGCACAAACAAGAGATGCTGGCGTTGCCCAAATAACTGTTTTGCCACTGATTGAAATACATGTGGTTTCAGAGCAAAGAAAGGTCGATTGCTATGATAGAAGTCGGTTCTGTTTGAGCTTTCCAGAGTAAAGAAATAATTCTATATATCTGGTATGGAAAAATCCTGAAATTGCCTAGAGCTGCTATATACTTTAGTAGCTGATACCTGCATTTCAGAGCCATCAGTTGCCTGAGCATATTTGGAGCTGTAATTTTAATGTCAGGACACTGACTTAAAGGATGAAGGCCCCAGAGTTATGTATACGAACAACACTCTGATTTGCCAGCTACTAGCAAATCTGGCATTCCACTTTCTGAAATGCAGCTCCACGTAGCTTGTGATGTGGCAACTGGATTCTTTCCTTTGTAGTTTCACACTAGCTTTCATTCAAATCCACATGTCCAAGCACTTTATGTTTCAGTAAAAGTCTAGCACACCTTGCACAGAAAAATGAGTGAGACCTTCACTTTTATAGTTGCCACATCGCAAGGGGTAAGCAGATGCAAAATAATGTGATTCGCTGAATGCTGTAGGACAAGTAGGTGATACGGTCTAGGTGGGGGGAAACTTTTACACCAAGTATCTTAACCCACTAGCTAGGTTAGGGAATGGAGAAGAAAACAGTCCCACAGAAATTTGGAAAGGCAGCTTCAGAAGAACAGCCCAGACTCCTCAGCAAACACTCCCACCATAATGGCTGGCTTCTGCTCATCAGCTGGCTATGAAATTGCTCTCACAGCTTTGCTTCAACGGCCTGACCTTATTCTGGGCCTCATACACCTGGGAAAGCTTTTCATCCCATGCAATTGCAAACATGCCTACCAACCACCATTTGGAGCAAAGATCAACTCCTGGGCGATACGGTCACTGGCTCCTTAGTCCTCAAGGCAAAGAGGGTGTAATTAGGTGAAGAGTTTTCCCTAGCAAATGTCACCCAAATACAGCAAACCAAACGTCTGCCCTCACAGCCCCTGAAAACAAAGGCGAATCCCTAGGACAGGCCTAGGCTACAACAGCATTCAGCGATAGCCCTCATTTTGCACAAACATTTGCGTTTTGCCCCATTTTGCATAAATAGAGTGCGCTGTTCTAACATGTGGAGGCAGGGAAAGAACAGACCAGGAGAACCACCTCTCTTAGCAGTGCCCACTTGATAGCTCCTTCACGGCAGCACTGAACCTTGATGCTTTCCTAGTAAAACAGCAGCTACAAACGTGCATTCATGCCGGATACTCCCCCTCAAATCACAAAACAACCTGTGTCAACAGAAGGGAAGTCAAAACACAGTTGTTATGTTCACAAGTGGTGCTATGAACATGGTGTTTTAATAAACGCTTCTGTTCCCAAAGCCTGGGGCAGCCTGATTATTGCTGGAGATGAAAGTAGCATTGTTTGGACTCACAGATCCATTTTGCGGCACCCGACAGTGTAAGAGGGTCTTGTGTAAAAGAGATTTAATGTTGGGCAATAGAAGAACAGTGTCATACAGCACCTTTGCCTGTAAGCTGGCTTGATAGCTTCAATGTGATATAGGATAGTCCTTGGTCGTATTGCAGCCTACAACCGTAAGCTAATGAGATCCCAGGTGCCTGGACAATATTTACATTTAAGCACCCCAAATCTAAGTTGAACCAGTGCAAAATCTGCCGTCCTTAATACACTGTACTTTTTTTTGTGTAAGAATGCTACAAAACTAATTCGAGTTTCTACCAGCTCGTGATTCTTCCCAGATATTCCATTTGAAAATTAATATTTTCTCCAATATTAGTTGCACTCAACCATAATATATTTTCCTACAAGTACAAAAAGGAGCTGGTTGTTCCAATATAGTGGGAACAATTGGAGCTAAGGAGAGAGGGAAGTCATATGGTTATAATCAGGCAAGCTGAAAGCAGTGGCCATTTTAATTGTGCACCAATGTATTTCTCAGTATAACTAAGACAATATGCCTGTCTTCTCCCAAACAATTTAAATATATACTGCCGCTTTGTAAGATTTTCACATACAAAACTGGAGATGAAGTTTGGGATAAGAAAACAACTGAAATTCAATAATTTTTATTAAAGATTTCTCTGTCAAGCAACGCATCTTAATGGGGATTCTTTTCTAATTTTTTATTCTAATTGAAAGCAAATAACATCAAAAATTGCCATGAAGCTTTAAAACAATTAGCTTCTGGTTTTCATATTCTGTTTACTTCAATTTTCTGACAGCCAGACTGGCAACAAAAAATGGATGCTGCCATATGAAGAAAGAAGGATGCTCAGAGACATACACTGAAGGCAGAGCTTAGTGC
>JAOXJM010000001.1:109832575-109851103 GCA_026413425.1 Tringa solitaria | reverse complement strand
AAGATTGCATCCCTTTATCTTCTCTGGCTGTGAGCCTTGAACTGCCTCCCCTCTTACTGACCTTCTTTCTCTCAGGCAAATCAGGACTGTCATAGGGTAAGACTGAAGCCTTCTCTGTGGTAATAAACATCAGATATTAGATGTACAAGAACACTCATTGTGGAGTCCATTGTTTTACCTTCCCTAGGGGTAGACCTTAGGTAATCCTGTATAGCTGCCTTTCATTTAACTCTGTTCATTTTGGCAAAGGATTCTGCAACGCTTAACAATGCAATTAGACCAGATGCATTATTCTTAAAAGCACCAGCAATTTATAGCACACTTTTTTGGTTCACCTCAGTGCATTTGGGAAATCAGTTTTGTAAGCATATCTGCTGTTCGACTGACAGTACTGTGATTGACTCCACCAATTTCACTGAGGTTTATGGCTTCACTCGTTGCTTTGATATCATACCTCCTGGATCATGTGGATATGAGAATCTCATTTATAAAAATAAAGATTTCCAAACCTCACAAGTCTGGTTGGAAACTGGAAAGTAAGACCACATTTCAATGTGTAAAGAGAAACAGAAAAAAACTACTACTACTACAGAAAGCTACTTATATACCTAAAATAATCACATTTTCCTTTTGAAGCCAATAAGGGCATAGGAATGTATAAATTCTTAACTTGGAACACCTGGAATTAGCAAGACTGAAATAAGGCATTTCTTATAGCTGAGTATTGGACTTCATTTGCCTGTTCAGAAGACAACAAGAAAGCGAGATATTTGGGAACAAAAAGCTCTTATCTAGTATGGGAGGGGGTTTTGGTGGGTTTTTATTTACAGTGCATGTCACTCTTACGCAGGCAGCCCAAGATGAATTAAACATAGGATTATTCTTTTTCCTTTAGTGAGAGATGTATCTGAGGAGATTGGAGAGAGAATACCTCACAAAGCTATAGAAAGAGGGCATTGCAATATCTATTGATTGATAACCAGTCCAGAAAGTAATTGCATTGAATGCTCATAAACCTCCTCAAAATATCACTTGAACAGAGGGAAGAGACAATGATGATTAATATCTAGTTGTCCAGGCTACTATTTCACCGTGGCTTCTTCAGTATTTTTTTGAGAGGTCTTACCTGTATTGGCTGAGGTTAAGGTATTGAAAATGCTTCAGATGTGCAAGTTATTACTTCTGCTAAAGGAAAATTGACTCTATTATTTGAAGGATCCTTTCTATGGCTTTTTTACCAGTCATTAAAGAAAGATACAGGCAGAAGAACATAAAGAAAAATACTTATGAATACAGCTCCAGAATACAAAACTGAATCTAAATACTCGAATGAACACAATTAGTTGTTATGGTCTCATTTTTTAGCTGTATGTGGATTTCTCTATAATAAATAGTCCATCAAACTATATTCAAACCCTATCCTTTTTATGAGCATTGTAATATGGATTTTTTTAAATGGTTGTGCTAGCACTGCAATATAATAAAGTGTAGAAATATGTGCAGATTATCAAAGACTTTTCATAACTGGGCATAAATAGAACTTTTGTAGAAAGTTAATGGTATCTCAGCCATGTTAGAATTCACTGGTCTGTCTCTTAATTTTTATCTGAAAAATCAATTTCATAGACAATAAGAAAGTCCTTGCAGCATACATTTGTAGTAGCATACGCACTGTTCTAGTGGCAAAAGCCGGCCTCTAGTCTTGCAGTGGAACAGTATCAGAAGTATTACTTGATTTTTCAGAAGTACCTCTGTATATCATCCCTTGGTGTCTAAATCTAACATAGCCATTTATGGCATTGCACATTTTTTTCCAGGAGATACTATTCCTTCAGGAAATTCTCTCTGGCATTATAAAGCAATGATGGATTAACCATCTTCCATAGTGCTTCAGTAAGTGGCAGTCAATGCGGCTTTAAATATGGAGACCTGGTATTACCCAACCACCCTTTTCTTTTCAGCGTGGGGAAATTTTGTTATTCCTTTTTTATGGAGATTCGCATAATGAGGCTGAAAAGGAAAGGAATGGAGTATTCGTGTGAATGCAAAACAGAAACATGAAGTATTAGATTTTCACCCGTCTCCACCTGTGAAACGATGCATGACAAAGGATACTCACATTTTAGCTTGTGATCAAGGTTCTTATATGCCATGGTTTTGGCAATTTCTCTAAATACTGCTACACATACATCCTGCATTTCAGACAACAACCAGTTACTTTTTGAAATTTGGAGGGAAAGAGGAGGGTTTTTATATACCATTTCTTTTTGCTTTTTCTGCCATGCCTCTCCTCTTTTTCTTATTTTGTTACAGAAGTGCAGTGAAAGTGAGCTAGAAGGGAAACAGTAAAAATGGACCTATGCGTAGCTAGCAAAAAACTTGGTAATTCATTCTGTTGGAGTATTTGTCTCCCCAAAATGTTCACAAAGATAATATTAAAAAGGATTTATTTACAAAACTATAAAAAGTTGGCACTTTTAGTTCTGTCTGCTATGGGATGGAGTATTGATATTATGAACTTGCTCCAGATGCTGACTTTTCATTCTTGTGTTTTTCTCAACCCATTTTGGAGGGTTTTGACATATGTTCTTTAACAATCCACCGCAATCAAGTACACAGATTTGTTCAGAAGAGAAGGAAAAATGCAACTTTTGTGACATTGTTATGTTCTTACAATCCCAGTGCCCTCCTCTCTGAGTGATTCACTTCCATTTAATGAAGAAAGCAAGACTCAAATGGGTGAGGTGATGTGCAATTTCAAGCCAGCGATGTCCAATTCTTTTTACCCATTTCCTTCAAAGGACTATTCTGGAGAGACACAGGAAATCATAAAAAGGCCTGCATGGACCTGTGGACCCATTAATCAGCCCTCAGAGCTGTGTAGTAATTCTTGATATGCTCCAGATGTCCATCATCAGTATCACTGGTGTCCGTGTGGATGCGTGCCATGTAATAGCAATGGCCAGCCTCAACAGCATGCCAGATCAGAACCCCCAGCAGCAGCAACCCTGCCAGGACAGCAAGCCAAGTCAGTAAATGAGTGCCTGTGCATGCCTAACTACTACTAATTTACAGGACTGAAAATGTAAAGTTCCCAAAGCTTTTAAAAAAGCTATGGAAAGAGACAGCATTTCTAGACACTTATTTACCAGGAATCGGGAAGGCAAAGGAAGTTTCCTTATGCAACAAAGACCTATTTTATTTCTTATTTTCACTCACATTATTTTTAAGACAGCCCCCAAACTGACACTGTTACACAAAGCAAAACTATACAAGGCCACCACAGCACAGATAAAGATACAAGGGCAGTCAAAGAAAATTACTTTTTTATCTGATTACTCTTTTTTTTTTCTCAGCTGGGTCAGGTTGTCACTATAATTCTGTTTCTCTCTGTCTCAAAAAAGGGCTTTGCTGATCACATATGATAGGATCATCAAAACTGTGGAAAAGAATTGTGTGAACTTATGATATTTACTGATAAATTTTACTTGAACCTGAAATGCTCCTTAAACAACTTCAGAAAGTCAGTATGCACTGGATACAGATAGGTCAAGAAATCTCTAATAAGAGTTTAATAAATCATTGTTAGCTCATAGATGAGGCTTGATCTCAGACAAAACTCCTGTTTCCTTCAAGTAGAATATTTCATGCTTGTCCCACTTCATAGGTGGAAAAAAAACAACCCTGTCCTAAAAGCGAGGACATGTTGAAAATGTAAATTTTCTTTTCAAGTTCTGCCATTAGCACTTCTCAAGTGGCACGGTTCCAAGGAAAAAACATCATGTTTTACCTTACAACCTTGCTATGCAGACTCACCAGTGCTTTTGAGCACCAGAGCGATTGATTTTAAATTTACAGGTAACAAGTACTTAAAAGCAGAACTGAAAGCTGATTTGAAGCTTCCAGTTCAGTTTGGTAAAAAGACAAACTTAAAGTGAATACCAATTGGCTTGCAGGAATGGCTGATAAAATCTATAAATCACTGATTAGAAATACTCAGGTTGGAGTTTTTTATTCTTTATACTCAGAAATTTTCATGTTCTATCTCTCTGGGAAAGATGAAATATCTTTATCCCATTTGAAAAATGAGGAAGAGATGTTATAGAGCCTAACTTCTCTTCTGTTCCTCCCACTCCCAGTCTAATAAACAGAAAAAAAAAAAAAAAAGAGATAAAATAACTACATCAAGTGCCCTAAGTGATAAAAAAAGAATTTATGAAGAGGGATTGATGACCCTAGTGTGAAACCACTAAGGGTCATCAATCCTTAGTGCAGCTAAGGCAATTTGCAAGCCCAGAACAAGCAACAGAAGGATCAGTTGAGTGCCATTTAAAGTAAAACAACCTGTATTCACATTGCTCGATATGGTGCCATTTACTTTAGATTTTGTTTTTCTAGCCTTCAGATAGCTCACATGTTCTGTTTGAATTGTCTAGGGTTCTTGTTTTACTTTTTCTTTCAGCAAGAGCTTTTAATTTAGGTCATTTTGTATAGCTTGTACCGAAAAAAGAAGATACTAGGAAATGAAATGTTTTGTTGCTGTAGGCTAGTGCTTGCTGTGTGATCTTTTCTGAAATTAGCACCATAATTATTATTTGTGGTATCATGCCATGTTCAACAAATGAATGTGTTTTAAGGCTTAGCTGTCTGCATGACAGTGGCATAAGTGAGTATCAGGGACTGTGTTCTTTTACGACTTAACATGAATACAACAGAAGGGTAATGAGTATAAGCAGGGAAGAAAAGACTCAGATCTGAGGCTGCAGCATTATGTTCTTTATTCCTTTTTCTTTTTGAATCACTGTGGCAGAAGTTATAGCACCAGCAGATACTCACACAGCTATCTAGCCTATGCAAGGCCAAACTGTAAGCTAGACAAAATTTTGCCTATGGTCCTAATAAGAAATAAAGATTAGTTAAAAAATGGCAAGTCTGTGCAAATCTCTAACTTTTTGCTAAAGAAGTAATTTGGCTGTGTAGAGATTTAGTCTGCTTAGCAAGAAAGAGAAACTGATAAATAGGCATTACTATTTTATTCCCTGCACCAAAAATGGCACATGTGAAAAGCAGTGCTAAGCACCCTCCTGCTGTTCCTCTAACATCTCCTCAGAAGTCATTTCATTCACTTATCTTTCTTTCCCTTACTGCCCTTCCTTACCCCTGTGCTATTAACGTTTTCTATTGTTCTGCTTTTCTCTTACAGCAGCCACCCATGGGCTCTAATTGGTAGTAGGACCTACTGTGCTGAGCACAACGTGAATACAGATGAAGAACACTAGTCCCTCCCCCGAAAAACTTCCAGCTCTCTGCTCTCGTTTTTCCCTGACTTCATTCACTTCTTTAAGAGTAAAAGCGATAGGCTGTTAAGGATATGTGAAGTGAGTTCAGCCCCATATCAGCTATAAGAGTTATGGGAAATTTCTGATATGCTCCTGGACTCTACAAGAGTAGAAGTAGCCTTTTGAGCAGCCTTCATTTTACAGGAAATAATTATAATAATAAATCATCTTCTGCATCTTCTTTCATACATGTTATCTTTTCTAGTCTGTCTTCTCCAATTTTCTTTCTGTCTGATATGACTGTAAACTTTCCAGGTATGCTGGCATGATTGTGTAGGGGGCTGTGTGAGGTACTTTGCTTATGTAGCATGGAACATATACTTGCTAGTAATAAAGTTCATGGCATCATCCATGGTCACAAATAATTTAATAATTTCCACAGCAATCAAAGGAAAAAACAGTTTAAAATAGATTTTGCCATAGCATGTTATTTAAAATATGTATTCAGGCATTGGCAAATATGTGTGGAAGGCAAGTGTGGCCAAAAGAAAAATTTCTTTATTCTGCAACTCTACAATCTAAAAGTCAGTCAGAAGGGAAAACCACTCCTCTCAATGGGAAGTTCACACAGGGGAAGTGCCCTTACCTGTACGTCTCTGCACTCAGCCTATAGTATCTCAGATACATAGAGCATCACATGGGCCTCATCGAGCCAATAGTTAAGAAAGCAAAAATCAAATTATTAAAATTACTTCTAGCACTGCCTAATGCCCTAGGGAATATTGTAGGGAGAAATTATCTGACGGCAATGGTCTGGGACCTTCCAGGATGAATAGTAGAATCAAAAACAAAAACATTGTGAGAAATGCACAATACAATTCTTAAAAAGTAGATATGACCCTTAATGATTTCATCAGATTCATCAGTAATGCCATGGAGGTCATTGATGGAAAAAAAAAAAAAAGAAGAATATATTTGTAAATTACATCTTATTTTGGAAAAGGTAACAATACTCAACACTGTTGTGTTATAAGGTCTGTGGTAAAATTTGTGCCAAACTAGAATTCATCTATAAATTTGACAAAGAAAGATGATTAAAAGGAGAAGAAATTTAGTCAACTTTACAACTTTCCTCCAGAAACACCAGAAACATCTTCAGAAACACCATAGGACATATTCAGTTCTTCAATTTGGGGAAAAGGGGTGTGAGAATAGGTTTGAAAGCAAAAGTCAACCTAGCACTGACTGCCTCATTGACACTCAGATTCATTTCAGTAAACAGTGAGGCTGTGGGAGAAGAGATGAAGCCAGGTACGACTAATCTAAATGTCTAGAGATAATAAGTTGCCCCTAGTTAAAGGAATGTGCTGTATCTAGTCCTGCCTACGTGATGTTTCTACATCCACCATTACAATTTATTGTTATTATTATTATGCTTTTATATGTCTAGAAATGTACATGGCACCTTACACTATTAAACCTATAAGTTTCTGCTTCTTGCCAATTCAACTGTGAAACACAAAGCAATAATATCAATGATATAAAAATTATGTGATATTTTCTATAATCTATTTATATGGAAGAATAAAAATCTTCATATAAAGTATTCTGCTCAGTTCCTTCAGAAGCCAATGAGGATTCCTAGCAGGAAAAAAGAATTTGCATTAATCAAACAGGAGAAAGATGATTTTGAAGATTTACTATTTTAACAGCATAATTTGTTATTTTTTAAGTGAGACAACAGAAACAAGATATTGAAAATGGAAGTAAGAATGGAGTTTGTAGCTCCTGAATTGGTTGATATAGCTTTTAGATGTTTTCAATGAGGTAGCACTTTTGGAGATACGGCCTCTGTTTTCCTTCCTCCCCTCACATTCTGCACATCCTTAGGAATCAGCTTTTCCCTAACAGCTGAGGCCCTTCCCTGCATAAGACCACTGCATCCATCTGAGTTTGATGCAGGCCTGGAACCTTGCCTAGCAGAAGGATGTAAGGAAAAGAAAGGACAGGAGGCATTTGCTCACCACTATCAGCTGGGAAATTCAAAATCAAATGAGGGATGCAAAACTCTTGTGTAGATTAACAACACAAAGCCAGTCACTGATTGATCACTTTAGTTTCCCCATCTGTGGCATACCAAACATTTTAGTGCTTTTCCATTGACAAATTACTGAATGGAAGACCTGGGAAAATGCCTTTTAAAAATGAAATGGCTTTACCTGCATTCAGATGTTTGAAACCATGAATATTCTAGCAAACGAATTTACAAGTGGGAACAGTCACTGCAGCATTAAAATTATATGCAGTTATGGAAGATATTCATGAAAATGATGTTTGAATTCATAAATATCAAAAAGTTAAGGAATTACACTTATCAAATGCATAAAGAGCAAAGAGTCCCTGAGGATAGGCATCCAGTCTGGACCCAGCAGTGTCTGCCTTGATGCTGCATTCAAGTCTCTGCGGCCACAAATGTTCACCCAAGTGGTTTCAGTAGTGAGATCCAGCACCACTGATTGACTTTTGATTGTAAGAGAGTCACAAGAGACTGCTTATAAACTGTTTGGGGGAAAGCTGAATAATGAATAGATTCAAGCAAATAGCATTCTGCTCTTAGGAAAATGAACCATTGCCTCCAAGCGAAGGTACCCTTGTGGCCAATGTTGCTTTCCAGAAACAGGGACTGCAGAAAAAAAGAGAAAAAAAAGAAGACAGAAGGAGCTGGCCACAGATGTTAATTAGTGAAATTACTCCATGTTATTTTTACAGTACATTACGAATAGCATTTATTATTTTATCAGTATTTCTAAAACAATATGAGGGCTCTTTCCTTTATCATGTTTTTGTAACCTTCCCCACTGTGTCCTCTATTGTACCTCCGGCAAAATTGTCATTGATTTCAGTGCAAGTCTCAGTAAGATCCTCCCCATTTGGGTTTTATTACTTAGGATTTAATCTGTACTCTTAGAAACAAATACGTTCATTTGCCCTTCATATAACTACACTCACAGACTGAAAGCTCCAAGTAATTTTGAACTTAACATAAATAAACACATTTAACAGTATGATTACCAAGCTATTAAATCTGAAAAACTAGAATCTGACATTTTAGAACCTATGCGTGATTCATAGCCTTGTCTACGCTAGAAGAAAGACGTGTTATTTCATACCGATATGATGCCCAAAGATGCTGTACGCTTCTGGTGTCATAACTGTGAAAAGTGTACTATCTGGCTGTTCAATTTCAAAAATGCAACAAAATAATACTGAATTTGATCATTTGCCATTGTATTGCTTCCTTCAGCAATGAAGAAGTGATGGGTTTTGGTTTTGTTGGTTAGGTATAGCCATGCATGCAAACTGATTAAGAAAGTAGGATATCATGGAAATGTGTAACAAGCATATGACCCACTCTGAACTACCAGTTTGGAAGTGTTTCTGGAATCCTGGTGTGATCACACCTGAGCCACGTTTTCCAGTCCTACTCAAGAGTCCCAAGCATGAAGGATGCACTCACAGCCTCAAAGAAAAGAAAAAAGGGCAGCTGCTAAATATAGCTGGCCCCGTCCCTTCTGCCAGTTGTGCTCCAGTCTCGCCTGGCCTGCCATGACTGATATGGCAAAAGAAAGGTCCTCACTTTTAATTCAGATTCTGCAGGAGGGCTGCAGTTGAACAAAGAAAGGAAACACTATGAATATAGTTGAATTTAACAAAATCATGATTTGACCTTCTTTATAAAGCTCCCCGTGATCCTCGGATGAAAGTTGTGAACCACTCTACAAAACATGGCTGGTGTGCTCCCGGCCTGTGCTCTGTCCCCACCCTCTTCTTCATTTTGAGGTACCGAACACCAAATCCCGCACGCACACTAGCAGCTGGTTCCATGTACAGTAAGGAAAGGCTTCGTTTTATTTCTGTTCAAACCCTTGACGGCAGCGGTTTGTCGAACGCCTCGGTGGATTTGAACCTGGCTGTGCCCGTGCTAACTGTGGAGCGGGGCATGCAGGGCAGCAAGAGGCCGTGATGCCCGGCCTTACTAAACACAATCCGGTTCAAGTCTAAGCAGACATCTCTATTTGCCGCTTGGCTCAGTTAAGGTGCCTCCTTGTGCCTTAATTATCACCCCTCAGCACACGCTGCTACGTCTGTAATATCTATATAGTTTATACGAGCTGTTCTTAAAAGTAGCTGCGTTTTAAAGGGCAATATTTGCCTATGAGAAGAAATAACCTGGAAATGATGCTGAAGTAGCCTTTCAAAGTAAAGGAAGCAAACATTTTTAAAACGTTTACGTTATGCTGTTTTACAGTCGCAAAGCACAAATATACAAGCAATAATACTCTACTGTCCCTAGTGTCCTGCTGCTTGCCCGGTTATGACAGTCCCCCAGCAGGGACTGTGTGGGGTGTGTGTGGTGAAGCGATTTTTTTAAAAAAGGTAGACTATGATGGTTTTTAGGTTCATTAGGTGGCATGTGAACTGAGGTGTAGGAAAAAAGTTAAACTGAAGAAGTGTCTGCAATGGAAGCAGCAGAATGATTCCCACAGGATGCATTGCAATAAAGAAATGTCAGAATACTTTATTCCTGTCTGTCCTTATTCAGCTAAGCTAGTGGATTTAACAATTTATAGGTAAAGTTTGGAGGCCTGGTACAGCTTTATGCACTCGTAATGTAGAAAAGACCACGAAGGGCACTCTTTCTGCCATGGCTACTACAAAGCCTTCCCAGACTCAGTCACAGAGTCTTAAAATATAACCGAAAGATCATGATAATTTCAGCTGAACTGATGCCTGCAAGTGATGCCTGTTCAGAGTGTCGGTGACTGTCCTCAGAGGTGGGGCCCAGAGCAAGATGTCCACCGCCCCACTCGGGGCACCCTTAGTGCAAGGGACACCTCCTGCATCAGCCTGAGATCTGCAGCCTCTGCCCGGGTGCCCGGGGAGAAGGTGGTGGTGCAGGAGGGGTGGGTGGTCCCTCCTGGGCAAGCAGCACCACACTCCGACTGCAGCAGAGTGGCATTTCCTTGTCTTTTTAATGCCACCTACTTCTTTTCAACTCCTAAGCCTCTCTGACATCTATGAGAGTTAACCACACTGAAGAATGTCATTCTTAAAATTTATGCTGATGAGAGTGTCAAAAATATAATGCAAATAGGCTGAACACAGAGAAGCAAAATGAATGAGGCAGATAGCTCATTATTTTTATTTTTCATCTAGTCAGTCCTAGATGGTTACGTTATGAACAAGCCCAAGCTTGATCCTAGGATGGGCAGACCCATGAGCTCTTCTCCTAAGGCATTAGTTGCAGATCGCTTCCCTTTGAATACACGCAGAGGAACATTTTGTAGGGACAAACTATCAGAGTTCTGGCACTCTTCTTCTTTGGTGGCAGGGTTCTACAGTCTTTAGCCATTCCACTGGTCCCAGAGATGGATCAGGGCTTTAAACATTTTGCTTCAGCTAAAGGTTCATTGGGCACCTAAAAGACATATTAAATGATTAATGCATGCCCTTCTCTTCATGTCTTAAAAGTAGCAGTGCATAATGTTACCAAGGGCCTCTTTGAGTGTATCTTCTTATTAGCATGAATTTATAATATTAAATATAGTTTTAACTTTGATGGACATGCACCATTAACATTTAGTAGACAATTATAAGCACTTTATCAGATCATATACAGGAAAACGACAGGGCCTTTTTACACCCAAGTTGACATTTTTAACTCACTATTTACTATGTTTTTGTGTCACTGACTGACCTTGTAAGCACAAGGCCTGTGAGTAATGTACAGAGTCCTCAACTGTGAACAACAAATGATGTGTCAATAGTTACAGCAGGAGAGTGGCATATTTGTTGGACAGTTTGTTTCTTTCACTCCATAAAATATAAACCATTCAGCTTGGCAGATTTGGATTTGCAGTCACAAACAAAAGAGAAGGGAGAAAAAAAGCTCAAGCACGGTAGTAGGCAGTAAGTTTGTGTTAAAAAGAAGGCAGGGGGTGGTGGGCAGCCTTAGATTTCTTTCATTTTACGGCTTTTTTATACTTTACTGCAGAGTTCAAGGTAAGCAGGGGATATCAAAAGCTGTATTTTGTTTTCTTATAGTAAGTTTTAACAATAAGAATCCAGAAAGTGCCGGAGAGTAACATGTTGCTTCAGAAAACCCTATATTGGTAGTAGCAGCTGAAGAGAAGACTCACCTGGCAGCTGGAGTTATGAGAAGGGGGTTGGGAGGATTAGTTCATTTCTAAGATGAGGCACAAAACAATTTCACCTTTTAACCTTCCTTCCCCTTCCTCTTCTTTCAGTGAAGAATAATGATGAAGATAGGAGGAGGCAGAGAAAGGAGATTAATAACTTTTTTTTTTTACTGCTCTTAGGACCAGATAGAAGAGAGGGAGCACTGAAAGTACTTACTTTCTAAGCTATGCTATATTTGCTCCCTGGTTTTCAAGCAGAATGTACTGCACACAATTTTTATCATAATTCATGTGACAGGAATAAATGCGGCTGTGACAAGCAATGAGAAGGTCTGTGCTGTACTGTGCATTCCTTCCCAGGTCCATACTCAGTATTAGCAGGTTCTCTCTTTTCACCAAGGTCTTTCTGTTCCTTAAGTCACATGACTACATGAAATGTATAGCGCTTTTTTTTTTCTTCCTCAATTTTATAAACAAGAGCTTTTTTCAGAGGGATATTTGAAGTTCGGATAGTGGAAACAGGAAACCAGAAGGCAAATAAAAACAATGCTGTATTTACTTTATTTTTAAACTTTTACATTCTTATGGAGGCATGTTTATGATGACTTAATAATTGGGCTGGCAAAAGCAAGAAAACTCCAATGATTTTGACTTCTAGTCTACTGTCTGATTTTCCAAGTACCCTCTATTTTCAAGGTATAATCTATATGACAAAAGATTGCAGGACTGAATCGTGACCTGACATGTGTGGTACGACCTGTTGTTTCAAATAGAAATCTACACAGGGGAACCGTGGAGAGAGCAGGATTCTTTGGGAGGCTTCTTCTTTCTCCCTCCTATACAGGGTAGTCATTAAAAGCCAAACTGAACCACATGGGCACGCCAGGCATGAGCCATCCCCTCCACTCTCATGGCTGATGCTACGGGAGGTGTCAGTCTTCATTTCCTGGTTATTGACCACCTGAGAAGTGGCTAATACTGACCTATATGAATCCTACTGCCCCATCCAGACACTCAGTCTGCTCTAGCGAATATTGCACCCTCCATTTCTGGCCTGATCAACAAGTTCTTCCTCCCTCTTCTCCTCCACAGCCTTCCTCAGTTTCAGTCCCAGGGTCCTTCCACACCGTTATTTCCCTTCCTGCACTTCTAACCTAGCTCTTTGTGGGTCGTTAGCCAACTGAGTGTTGCTGGGACCAGGGTAGGGATTGCTGAGAGCACAGGGCAAACACTCGTGTAACCTTCAAGTTGCAGTGGGGAGTTTTTTGCAGCCCTTGAAAGATCTACACTGGGGAATAATCCACAGCAGATGGAATGAACAGAGATTAACAGCTGCCAGATGCTCTGATGAGCAATGTGAACTGACGTTTCCAAATGCACATAATTTGGCCAAATTTGGGTAAGACTTTGCAGGGGACAACCCACAATGTATGATGACTCCTCACCACATCTGAACTTGTAGCTCCAAAAATGCTAGAACTGTCATATGCGGTATTCTATAGGAAATTTTTAGTATAAACAAGGCAACACGTTTGTTCTTAATCTCCTTAGAAATATCTGAATGATTCTAAATGATCAGGTGCAGGGGACAGGTAGACAGCACAGCACATTGCAGCCCAGGAGGTCTAAATATGCCAATACTGTGATGCAATATTACCTTATACTTAAAAATCTACCTATCCCCAACACTGTGACTACTGAATTCAAGTTCTTTACTTAATTACAAACTTTATCTACAGAGTACTTCTGCAGATAAAAAGAATTAATGTTTAAGAAGCTGACCCAGTCCCTTGGTGCTGCCTGGGGTGGGATCCATCTGTTTGACTTCCTAGCAGTTAGGCATTGAATATCAGTTAGCCAAGGGAGAAACAGGGAGACAGGCCTCCTCTGGCAGTATGTCATTTCTCCACAGCCAGCATCTCACTCTCAGGGAGTAAAGCATCCTTGAGTGCTGCCTGTCTGTATCGACTGACCACAGTAGGAATTTAGGCAGTGGGTACAGTTAGACATCTAATGTGTAAGTATCTGAAGTGAGGCAAAATAAATCCTGGCAGAGGAAGCTTTCTATTAAAAAATTGGAGTTGGAACAGGCACTATAATTCATTCTGGCTAAAGAATCTAAGCTTATAACACTTTGAATCTCAGTCTCATAACTAACCTCAGTAAAACCCAAAGCAGATTTTAAGACGGGCGGGAGTGGGGGAGGAAGCCTTTCTGTAGCAGAAGCAGCCTGATACCATCTTGTGTGATCACAAACCCAAGCCAAGATCTGTATCAGTCCTGACAGTTTGGCAGGGGAAAGTGTGGAGAGGATGCAGAGGTCTTATTTTTCACTCTTCCACTAAAGAAGCTAGTGTGGCTGAACCAACAGGAGATGGCTACAGCTTTCTCCTGGCACAGGGCCAAAGCAAATTACCTTTCCTCAAGTAAGTGAGAAAGCACAAAAAGAAGTTTAGGATTAGCTCCAAGAAGACAGTCACCACCCTTCCCACACAATTGTCAATGTGGAAAAAGTGCTGGGCTGTAGGACTTCAGGGTTCAGGCGCAATCAGGATGCTAAGAAGAAAAAGACTCAGTAGGTTGGCACATATTCTGGTTGAAGTACAATATCCTATTTCTCAAAAAAGAATTTTTTTTTTTATTTTGGATTTTGATCTATTTTTGAAGTTCAAGGCATTATGAAAGAACATTAATTGAGTCCAGAATAGTTAATCTCTGCAGGAGGGTATATGAGTCATGTTTATTTCCAGCTAAAGAAGCTCAGTCTCACAATGACCAAAGAGAAAGTGGTCTCAAATGTAGTGCAGGGAATATAATCTTATTCCAAACTTTTTGGACAGGTTAGATATATTTTTTTTCAATATGTAATATTTTATAAGTATTTGAACACTCCAAAAGACTATGAGGGATATTCTTGCCTTCTGGTTTTCTTTTTTCAGATTTCAAAAGAGATCAAACTGTAAGCATAATTGATCTATCAAGTTTTGTGTTGGACCCTTCAAAAAATTCAGCCCCATATTTATGCTTTCTATTGTAACAAGCAGTGACTCAGCTAACATTTAGCAGAACAATTCTTTCCTTTAGATTTATTACAATTTGAGAATTACAGGCCATTAGCCATGGACTGCTCATGTGTGACAAGCTGAATGTCTTGCTGATGTTTAGTGGCAGACAGTATCTTCAAACAGTAAAACATGATACCATCAACATTACAGTTGACTGAGCCAAGCACTTAAGCATCACAGGCTGGAATCAAGGGTACAGTTTCCACTAGTGCAAGGTCAATTATCACTAATAATCTTTCCTAGAGGTTGAAGCGTTATGAACTGTTTCATAGGAAATCCTAGGGTTTGGATCAGAAAGATCCAGCATTGTCATCCTGAGATTTATTTTTTTTTTTAAGGTGAGAAGCTAAGATCAGTGCTTTGGGTTTATTCTCTGCTGTCCCTTGTATATATGTGGGTAGAAAGCCAGTACAAAGGATGCCCTTGCTTGCAGTAGTGATACTAAGTAAGGTAGAGGGATTGGCTGGAGTATGGGAGATGTACGCCATCCTCCACTGCCTCTGAGGGGTAATCTCCAAAGGAATATAATATTGGCCATGCTCTGGGAGTACAACAGAGAGGAAGTTCCTCTTAGATCTAATGATTATTTTTTTCTGTTTTCTTGAGGACCTCTGAGGAATATGTTGAAAATTAGAGGGCTGTTGTCCTTCCCAAGAATCTCCCCTGCATTCAAGCAGGTTGTTTGAATTCTTGCCTAAGAAGGAAAGAAGTAATAGTAGTAAGTAGTTCTTTTCATCTGTGTGTGCATCACTGACAGGGTACGGGTAGGATATGTTATATTTCATTTGTTGTTTTGGGGTGTTTTTTTAATAAACATATTAAGTTTTTCTAAATTCCATATTCTGCTTTACTTTATTTTATAGGCTAGACCAGTTCACCTCTTCCCCTGCTGTGTTACTGCGTACCATCTCTGAATGGATTATTTTGAACATCTTTACATTTAAAGTGTACGAACTTAACATTTTCTTTTATCATTTATTTTACCATTTTGCAAGGAAATACACAATTTTGAAGGCAAGTGCTGTGACTAGCCCTGCAGTTTTCAGTGGAAGAAAAGATTTACAATATCCTACATTCACAGCATTAATACAGTAATATTACAAGTAGTTTTCAGTAAGGTAAGTCAGGTTCTGGAAGCAGCATGGTAGCACAGAGGTCCATGTGTTTCGGTTTGGTTGGTTGTTTAAAAATAGCTAGCGTCTCTCCATATTATGCTGCAAATTGTTGTACAGGCATGTCCTTCAACATCTGAACTCCTTGCTAGACTTCTGTATCTCAAAATCAAATACACTAAGTTTGTGTTTCCTTACAGCTTTAGAATTTAGTTCTAATGCAGAAAAGCAAGAAAAGCTTGCCATCTAAATACAAGGTCTGGCACTTAGTAATAAAGGAGTTAATAGGATGCTTTGTTATACAAGTTGGAATAGAGTTTTGGTTGTTTGGTGGGTTTTTTTGCTTCTCAATTGAATTTTAGAAGTTATGGGGTAAGAAAATGTATTTTTTCTAGGTTAGTTTTAAAAGAAGAATAACAGGGAAAAAAGAGTGTTAAAAATAATTTATCTAGAACTATATGTCTTACATGTAATTCCTGGAATTTCAGAACTGAAACCAAGAGCAACAAGTCCAGACAAGACGATTTAGTATAGTGAATTCAAAATATCATTATTTTCTCTCCTGATTGCAGCTCTGTGCTTCAGCAGATTAATAGGAAATATATAACTAGAATTAATCTCAAACTATTAAAAATGGATTACGAACTTTTATATCCAGTAAACTGCAAGGTTTCAAATTTTAATCTGACTTGCATTTTGGTGAAAGCCTGGAATCTTGTGCAATTTGCTAGATGTCAAGGGATTTGAGACAGCAAGTATGCAAGTAATCTTTTGAACTTTTCATCTCCCTTCTTATGACAATTAATAAATTTATTATGTTTTGATTTATATTCCATGAGGGAATTTGATCATTCAAATGTATACTGATTCTTTTCTTGTTTTCACCCAGTCAAGAAGCATTAATCAAAACTATTCAAAAACTCATAACCTGCAGCAGTGACAAGCGCTGTATTCCTAACAAGCTGGTGGACATCAGCAAATTTCCCCACAACAGCACATGTCCAGGTATTTTGGCAGGACTGAGGTTTGCATGGTTCTAATTCTGTGAAATATGCCATGGAAAAAATTTGAAACAGATTCTGAACTTTCAACCCAACACATCCAAAAATAGGGCAGCAAAGAACATAAGCTTCCCTTCTTTCCTATAACACTATATAGCCCTAGTGTTATGGAGGATGGTTTTGAGACACTGATTACTCTTCCTACTTCATTTGGCAGGCTGTCAAGGCAGACCTACATTAGTCTAGTCATGGACAGAAAGCCAGAACAGGCTATTTTTGTAGAAAAACACCTACCAGGACCTAATGTGAGGTGATGTTCACTTAGACTGCGTTTTGCTCCAAATTCTGAAGAGTGCTGAGCAAACCATTACATTTCAGAGTGCATTGAGAAAACAAGCTTGGAAGTTACAAACCCTGAGTTCTGTTTCTAGATCTGTTACTGATTTTGCTTATTATCTCAGTCCCATAGTACTTGGTGCTTCTGTGGTGCTTCTGTTTTTCTGCATAATGACTAGAGATAGTAAGGCATAACTCAGAAAGGCAGTATAAAGTTAAGAGTACTTTCGAGATCCCTGCCTTGAAGGTACTGAAAATCCTGTAGCTATTGTTAAAGTCCACTGGCCTATTCCTGTGTAATTACTAAAATGCTATGAAATTCCCATCTACTTTCTTGTGGTCTAACAATCTGTTGTTATGGTGGAGGTACATAATAATTCTTTTGAATCTGTAGGGATTAATTTACCGCTGTGTATTTTCCATTTCAGTCTCTGAGTAGTTAACAAGAATAAGGAGGAAAAGTATCCACACTGTTTCTACCTGTGGACCATACACTACTGTCCATGTGCTCAGATTCAAAAGCAAACAAGTGTCTCTGGCCTCTTAGGGATGAGTTATTTGGATACAAAATACTAGACTAGCATTTGGTTTCTACCAGTGCAGCCCATCAGGCACCTTCTCTCATATTCATTTCAAAATTTTCTCCTCGTCTATGTTTCCTGTGAAAAATACTTTCAGAATTATTGTGTATCACTACCTCATCACCTGTGATGTCTACGCAAAGCCTCCCAGTGACAACAGCTATTTAAAAGACAAGCTAACACAGTGACTTCTGCTGCTCGCTTGTAAAACCCACAATAAAAGCTAGTTAACCTAATATCAGGCTGAAAAATATTAACAGATCTTAAAAGGATTAAAAAAATTCTAAATCAATACTGTAATTCAATATTATGGTGGCACTTAGCATAAAACATGTTCTGTATAATGGTAATTTGCAATACGTCCATGGCTTCTGGTGCCATGCACTAGCTTGCCAGTTGAACACTGTGTCTGAATAAAGACTGTAGTTATATACAGAATAAATGAACAAATAGGTTTACACATTTTCCCACAAAATTTCTAATGAGAATATTGGGAGGTTTCTTTTGGTTTTCTCTTTTGCTCGTGAGTCAGACTGTCTGTCCTTATTCCAGCTGCCTCAAAGTCAGCTTATGCCTCCACTTCCCTGTTCAAACATAACAACTTCTTCCTGAGGAGCCCTGAGGAGAAGGACTTGCGGGTGTTGGTTGGTTAAAAGCTCAACATCAGCTGGCAATGTGTGCTCGCAGCCCAAAAAGCCAACTGCATTCTGGGCTGCATCAAAAGAAACCCAGCCAGCAGGTCAAGGGAGGCGATTCTGCCCCTCTACTCCGCTCTTGTGAAACCCCGTCTTGAGTACTGCATCCAGCTCTGGAGCCCCCAACATAAGAAGGACATGGACCTGTTGAACTGTGTCCAGAGGAGGGCCACAAAGATGATGAGAGGGCTGGAGCACCTCTCCTATGAAGATAGGCTGAGAGAGCTGGGGTTGTTCAGCCTGGAGAAGAGAAGGCTCC
>JAOXJM010000001.1:109814201-109826530 GCA_026413425.1 Tringa solitaria | reverse complement strand
GAGCAACCTGCTCTAGTGGGAGGTGCCCCTGCCCATGGCAGGGGGGTTGGAACTCAAGGATCTTTAAAATCCCTTCCAACCTGAACCATTCCATGATTTTATGATATTTTCCACTTCAGGGCATTTGCGATGGCTAGCAACATTCCTAACTTCCTTTCTAAAATATATGGCGTGCCGACACAGGGAATTGTTCAGAAGAACCTCGCTCAGAAGCAGACCGAGAGCAGAGTGAAATTAGGCGTCAGATGCATAACATAAACCACATAAGAAACAAAAATGTGCTTAAGGCAAGCCATAGTCTCTCTGCAGTCCCATTTCCTACTGAGTTCTCACAGCAGCCTGTGTGGCAGTTCTGGTTTCTTGCTCACTGACTAAAATTTGGCTGATGACATGGGCTTCCCTTGTAAGTGCAGTAGCATTACCTGGGCATTTGCGGTGTAATTGCCAACAGGCTACTTGGGCACTGGCACAGTAATATGCCTCCCATGCAGCATTGGTAGGCACAAACTTTCGCTTCTCCTTTCTGTTCAACTTCTGTGAGTCAAAAATAACACAGAATGAATTATACCACATAATAATCCGTGTGTCCCAAACTGAGATCACTGCCTGCAATGTTTGGACAACAAATGCTGTTAATAACCTTTCTGTCTAAACATATGACAAGAAAATCTGCTTCTATTAACAACATTTTTTTGTAAGTGAAAATGTAATCTTAAAACTCTTGTCAGCAAAATACCCTCAGACAGGAAAGTCTGTCCTATCTCTTATTCCATATGGGTCATTGTAACTCGTCTCGCTAGAGGTGCCAGGCACTCTTGCTGGTTCTGGTTGTTTACCAGACCATTTTGTAATCACTTTCAAGAGGATTCTGCAACTTAAGACAGAAAGACCCTTAGTAATTAACCCAAAGGTGAAATGAAAATATAGGTTATCTACATTTTATATAAGAAGCTGTTTTATGATACAATGTGGACAGGTTCCAGAAATCTGATGTTGTAAGTTTCTTAATGAATCTCAGAAGAGCAACAAGAGCAGAAACAAGCTTTACGTCTGGTGTCAAATTATGGTTACCTCAACAACACTCCAGTCAGAGACACAGTCATGGATGCAGAGACACTCCTCCTCTCCCCCTCTCTCTGTCTTTCTCTTGCTTACCACCAAATGTTTCTACAGAGGATGTAGCTATAATATTAGGGTGTAACACACCTGAATGCAGCCCTTTGTGGAGAGTTCTGACAGTTCCCACCTCCTAGAAAGGTTTGTTTCCAGTCTTTCTGTGCTCTTCCCTTTCCATTTCCAGATGCAGCTGATGTAGGGTCCCACTCAGATGGCATTACACACCCCTCCGGGGCCACCTGGCTCACAAGAACTGCTTTGAAGACAAGGAGCAGTGTGCCAGCCATATCGTCTCTGGATACATCTCATCTACTAATTTATCCAGAACATGAGTGCAGGTTTTCAGTTAAATAAGGTAGTCTGCAAGGTATGGTATAAAGGATTACACTTTCAGTCTTAACGTACAGGATGAACAAAAAGTTGAAAGGTGGAGGATGAGAACAGACTCACTGATGGACAAGGAAGTCCAGTCCAGCATCCTCAAGGTCTTTGGGGACCTCTGTTCACTGGATGTCAGGTCCTTGAAAACCCTTTTGAATACATGGGCTCCAAAAAGATTGTGAGGGAGCCAGAAATTGAGATCATATCCTCTGTTTTCCAGTCCAGGCCCTGCTCAAAAGGCTTCTGGTTAAGGGGCAGCTGTTGCAAGGAGCAGAAGTGATGCCTGAAGTAGAAGTAAAACTGGACCATGTGTTGAAAGGAAAGCCAAGGTTTGCTTACTTCAATTAGTCTCAGAAAAATAAAGTTACAAGGACTGAGTTGCATGGCTTTTATCAGTAGCTTTTTCTCCTGTATTTCCACTTCAAAAATATCAGAGAGGATGGAAGTATAAAGGTGAAAAAAGAAATCTTCTAACTCCTGGAAACTCTACTGAATATCAGATGGAATATCAAAGAGTTTAAAAGGTGAAGTTTTCTATGTTTTTTTACAGTTGTCCTTAAGTACTGCCTGATTTGTACCTTAGTTTATATCTCCATGAGGAAAAAAACACCATTAAGTAAATTCAGCAAGAGAGATTATCTTTCAGCATTTGAGCTGAGTTAATTAACACGAATTGAGAACATGTATTTCTTTCTATTGACAGCATACCCTGGAATACATAAACTCAGAAATAATGTGGGATTTTTTGTTGGGAGACAGGCTAATGATTGTTTATTTCAAATTCTTAAGTGAAACGCTAAGACTGTAGAAATTTTAGCAGAACCTTGCTGATTTATACAGGACACAAGATGCTGAAATTAAATAGGTGCTAACAAAAGCAAAACAAAAATGACTTTTAAACAATTGTGTTAAAACCCTATTTCGTTGTAATAGCTCATTTTCTTGTCTCTTGTGCAGTCAGGGTTTCATTAGTTGTCCAGTGAAAAGAACCATCCAGTCCAGGCAGGATCTGAATCCCTAATGATAGACAGGATGGAAGGGAAAAACTAAGTGGCTTTAATATATAAGGCAGCCTAACTTTGGTCCAGGCTTGGAGAGCATCCCAAATGTTAGAATTATACAGAATTGCAAGAGAATATTCCCGCTGACTTAAAGCTAACATCCCTTTCTCCATCCAACAGCTCTTAAATATGCAGCTTTTTCTTTTTTTCAAAGCATTACATTATCAATGCAACATGTTGCTTTTGGTGATAACCACCAAGCAGCAAGACATTTACTTCTGTGATGTCAGGTAAAGGAAATTTTCCAGGCCAGATTTTTGTATGTTGTGTGACTGCTAAGCTATCAATGAATTAATTAAAGAGACATTTCCATATCGTATGTGACAAATTGTTAGTGATACTACAAGGAAAAGAAGCGTCGGAGGGGAGCCGCCATTTGGTGATTCATCGTGTTTCCGGCTCTCCTACTGCTTTGTACGCATCCTACTGCAAGTAGCTGCTATTGTGTTGTTACTGATGCATTTTTCACACAGGCTGTAATCTCAGTCTCTGCTTGCAGCAGCGAACATTGTATTTCTATATTTTCTGCATTGTTTCAGAGGTCAGGAGATTGCAGATTTACATGCCTTGCTCTGTTACGCAAAGCATGCACATCACGAGGAAAAAAAGTGGACAAAAAAGAAGAGACTGTCTTGTAACTCTCATTCAGATAAAAGGAGATGAATTCTTCTACATTAATTACACCAGTATTCAAGGATGAGAAGTCTCCATGGCAACCTTGTTGTCATATGGCATGCATAAAGATCCAAATATCCTATGAAACTACAATTTACTTTTTTAAAATACTGAAGGACAGGGGAAAAGGCATATTAAGGTGTGCCTCAGTAAACATCAGTATATAGCTGTGTCCATAAATAACCAGAAGAAATCTGAGGTCCTTACTGGTGCATTTTTTTAATCAGTCTTTGCATGTGCAAAACTTTTATTCATGACAGCGTTGTTTAGGACCTGCATGAGGACTCCAAGGTCAGTCATGTCTTTGCATGAGAAGCTTTCTCATTCTTCTCATTAACTGCATCTGAGATTATAATTTTAAAGGGAGAAGAGCTATTGTAGGACCCTATCATCCACTACAGCAGGGAGCATATCTACTGGGACAGAAAACTTAACCAGAGGTGAGTCAGAGCAGAAAACACCTTTGCCCAACAGCTTTTAGCAGTATAATTTTTATTGTTTCTTCTTTTTATACTGGCAAATGAAGACCTGTAGGCCTGGTATCAGTGTAGGGCAAACTAACAGAAGCTGCACTAAAGAACCAATTCAAAAATGCACAGACAAATCTGACATTGGGGAAGATCACTTATTGGGAGGGGGGAGGGTGGACACAAGTCATGCCTCACAAATCTGCATGAGCCCTCTGAGGTTGATTGAGTGGACGGAGCACACAGACAAGCCTCACAGACTCATGGTCTATCACATCTCCAGAAGGCTTTCAGCCTCCTCTCCAAGCAGAAAGCTCTTCAAGAGACTCAGTTGCTGGAGCCTAAAAGGAGAAAGTCATGGATTAGAACTTTAATAAAAGGCAGGAAACAAAAAAGTAGGAATAAATGACACTTGTGCAAAACAGGAGAGCTTGTAGAAATTAGCGCTAGGACCTATGCTGTCTAAAATACCCCTGAATTATCTAAAAACGAGTAGAGAGTGCAGTGTCAATTTGCAGTTGATACTAAATTTTTCAGGGTAATGGTCAAGAGAAAAGAAAAAAAGTCAGCTGTGACAGGCTGCAGAAGGTTCTTAGAAGAAAGACGGGTGAATAAAATGGCATATGAATTTCACTGTTTGTGAGGTGATTCACAAGAGGAAAAACAGCCCTCACTTTGCATACTGAATGATGGGCTCTGAACTACCAATTACCGCTCAGAACAGAGATCTTGGAAGTATAATAAATAGTTTGGTAAAAATGTCAGCTCAAAGCTTGGCAGCGGTCAAAAAAGCAGATAGAACAGAGAACAAAAGAACAAGTATCACTAGGCTGCTGTACAGATCTAGATGGTAGCTGCATCCTCAGTAGGATGTATAACCTTCATCCCCCCCATCTCACGAGAATACAATACTATTAGAAATGGTGCAGCAAAAGGTAACACAGATGGTTAAGGTGTGGGGCTTCCATACAAGAAGAGATTAAGCAGACTAGAACCCTTCAGCTTGTAAGATAAATGACCTTTATAATATCAATAAAGTCATGATAATGCAGAGGTAAATAAAGGATGATTATTCACTGCTTCTCAGTATAAGGACAAAGGGGCATCAAATGAATCATAAAAGCAACAGGCTCAAAGCAAACAAAAGGAGTCACCTTCTACACAATCCATTGCTCAGATGTGGATTCCCTTATCCTCTAATCAGCTACTGTCAGTGTTGTACATGCCATTCCACATCAAACTCTTGGGAAAAAATAGTCAAAAGCCAGCTGCAAGTATACTCCTCATATTGTCTAAATGTATCTTAGACTTGGCACGATATAGATTTGAACCAGAAGAAGGATTAAAAAAATTTAATGCATGACTTCCTGAAGATGATGGAGGGCTGTTTTGATTGTTCTGAACTTCTGTGCAGAAGCTCACACTCTTGGTCATGCAGTACTGTAGTTTTTCATCAGAAAAATGACATATGTCCAAGGGTATGCACTTAGATAAAGAAATTTACTAAATGCATAGGGAGGGTGGCAACCTGCATTCAGCAATTATGGATTGCTACAAAGATCATTTCTTTCTCTTTTCATTTAGCATCTGTATGAAGTCATGCTACGGAATCAGAGTGATAATGTGCAAAAAACTTTTATTATTTCTCATCTTTATAGACAATCTGAAGAGTACAGACTGGGTGCATGGACTGTAAAATGGGTGAAAAGCTGACAAGAGCATTGGGCTGAAATAATAGTACTCAGCGGTTCAAAATCTACTAACAGCTGATTACTGTCAGCATTCCTCAGGGTTGAGTACTGAGGCCAACTGTTTGACACCTCCACTCGTGACTTGGGCAGTGTGACAGAATTCAGCTTCATGGATAACACCAAACCAAGGGTCAGTGGTTGGCAAGGCAAAGGAGAGAGCTGCATGCAAAGAGACCTCAATAGCTGAGAAACAGGTTGAAAAAATCCTCCTGAGGTTCAACAAAGACAAACACAATCCCTCATCTGGGATTGAATAATGCTGTGAAGCAGCACGGGTTGAGAACTGACCACTCAGGAGGCAGCTTTGCAGAAAAGGAGCTGGGTTGCTGGTGGCCGACAGGCCGAACATGAGCAGCAGTGCAATACCTGGGTATTGGCCAGTACCACATACCGGGCCAAGTTAGAAAGACCCAAATCAGCAGGTCAAGGGAAGTGATGCTTCTTCTATATGCAGCTCTTCTAAGATCCCAGCTGGAGGTCTGGCAAGAGAAGCACCAACACACCGGAGCAAGTCTGGGGACAGATCACTAGGATGCTAAGGCTCTGGTGCACATGACGTGCAAAGAGAGACAGAGGGAGCTTGGTTTGTTCAGACTGGAGAACAGATAGCTTCAGGGTGGCCAGAGGACCAATTGCCTTCAGCTGTCTTCTGAGGTTTATAGTAGAGACAGACTTAGAAAGGTAGGAGGTGCACAGCAAAAGGACAGCAGGCAATCTTCACAAGTCACAACAAGGGAAATTCCAACCATAAGGTAAAAAGATCACAATTGTGGTGTTTACACACTAGCTCAGGTTGCCCAGTGAATTTTCAGAACATCCATCCATGGAAATATTTGAAACATGACTGTACAAACACTGACCAACCTAAGCTGATTTTGAAGTTAGCCCTGCCTGGAGCAGGGTGTTGAGTTACACTCCAGAGTACCTAGCTGTCCTGGGATGCCAAGGGATGCTGGGCATTTCTCTAGCATATTCAAACAGGTAACAGGTACTGGGTGTACCTGTTCGTGTGTGCTGAACAGGCTGGTGTGGAGCTGCTTATGCAGCTGCTCAGAGCATTTGGAAGGACTGTCTCCTCAAGGTCCTCCTTGATGTCTACCAAGCCCCACAGAAGGTAAATACTTCCCAGCTGGGAGGCCCATGTATCCTCTGTAGCACAATTTGTCCTGCAAAGAATGAAATTACCATATGGCTGTTGGCATTTTAAAGACATAAGGAATATTTCCTTCTCACCTGTGGATATTTATAGCTGGAACACTATCTGGGGAGAGACTGCAAAAGTGTTACTATAATGCTTTATTGTCTGTGAAATCTTTTTCATGTATTTATTTTTATGTAGTTATTCTACTAGGTAAAAATATCTTATTTTATCCTTTTTCTGGGCTTGGGTTTCTTTTAATTATTGTTCTTTCAAGTTTAGGTAGAAATCAACAATTCTTACCTTCCATTCAGGAAACTAGGAAGGTTCCATCTTGGGTAAATACATATTTATTCATACTTAATAGAGGAAAATTACTCCCACTGGAGCTATTAGTCTATCAGCCAAGTACATAATTAAGCTTTTTTAAAGCATATTATGTACTCAGCAGACCAGAATGACAATACAGAAGTTACTCTAGTCAGTCTATCTGGTAAATAGGCAATTATACCTTTTATTCAAATTTTTATTTACCATTTAAAAGAATCATTCAAGTTCATTAAATTTTCTACAGATAGGACTCTTGTCCATCGTTCTATGTAACAATGTTTAATTTATTCAACTGAATTGAACATGTATTTTGAGTTGTTAGTGGGGTGTGGGGTTAGTGGGGTGTGCATATGTTGCCCAACATGTCACGAAAGTCTTATGCATAAAAAAAAAAATGCATCTAGAGTGCATCACTTACTTTCTGCCTGTTGCTGCCTCTCTTGGGGCTTCTACAAGCTTCCCAAATCCCTACCATGAAAAATATGTCAGCATTTTGAGAGTTATAAAAATGTGCCACAAAAATAATTTACCTTAACATGAGAATGATATATAAATATATGGTGCTCCTGTCCTGACAGGACAGGATAAATGACAGGTTAAATATGCAATACAGCTAATAGTAGCTGGATGTAAAAGCCTTACACTGAGCTTTTCCGTTTGTTTTCAGGAACATTTCATCACTTATAAATTAAGGTCATCCTTATTTAGGAAATAATTACACACTTCATCTTCCTTTTAAGTGAACCAACATTAAGAATGGGTTTGAGCGTCCTGCTTAAGCAGGTGCTCAGTTTATATCGATTTTGAAAACATCAACACTGAAGAGAGATCTCTTTTAAATAATTTCTATCCACTAATAATTTTTTTTATTATACTTTTATGTGTTATGCATGCAATTTAAAATGCAAAAAGTAAACAACATAGTACAAGTTACAACTTTTCGGTATTGATTCAGCAAAGCTTTTGAGCACAAGCTTAACTTTATCAAACAGGTAGTTCCATACCAGTGGAAGTAATGAGATCATTCCTAGAAATATAAAATTGAGGCTTTTTCATCTTTTTAGTTTTGTACAGAAGACTATGCTCGAATTGATGAATGCCCAGAATCATGATATCCTAGAGACCTGTAAATAGCTTACAAAAAATAGACAAGTTGTTTACTGTCAGAAGGAATAAAAGCGGTTATCTTTGACAAACAAGTATAATACCATTGTAGACTTTTAATATTGCCCTCTTTCAGCATAACCAACTGCATTTTTACAGGGATTTTTAAAAGGTTTTTGTGGAATAGAGAATTTAGGCAAGAAGCATTTTTGAAACTAGAAGGATGTTGGTGATGGTCTTTGTTGTAGAATTTGAAGAAGAGACTGAGCAGGAATCCCTGGGCTCAAAGTAATGCTTCTTTGTTCTTTACTCAACAGAGAGAATGGCAATAAAAAAGCAGCTCTTGTAGGAAACAGACCTTTAAAATCCAAGCCTATTAAAATCTGTGAAATGACCTCTATTCTGGAAAATGTGGATGCTGCTGATTCTCTTTCTTCCTCCAAATAACAAATGGCCTTGGATATATTCAGCTACATTCCAGCCTTCAGACATGGATGCTACTATGAACTATGCATTCACTTGCACAGCATATTAGTAAAGACTTCTATCATCCTGGTATAATAATGGAACAAACAACAGGAAAATTTTTAAAAGCCTCACTTTTACCTGTTGGCAAGCGACTAGGATTTTTCTTCTCTCGATGTTGGTTATGGTGTTTCTTACTATAACACAAGTTCATCAGCAATCTTTATGTTACCAAAGAAATCCTTCTTTCTTTTACTGTTGTGCTGAGAATGTAAAAAGTGATATACATTTAAATCTATTATGTATTGATTTATTATACCTGTAGAATTTGAACCATAAGACAAAACATACCTTCTATTGCAGATTCTGTGTTGGTTTTCAATGTATCTCACAAAGCAATAGTGAACTAAGCCCTCTGTGGGCAGCTGTTATTGTCCAATTTAATTTATGGTTTGATAAACAGGGAATACAAAGGTTAAGGAGCTCAAAAAGAAAATCCTTGACACTCCTGAGAATAAGTCTCATTTTTTTGCTTTCAGCCCTCTTTTTCTGTTATTCTTTCTGTTTCTCACTGTGGCTTCCAAAAAGTAATTGGGATTTTATCCTGTGGTTCAATACCTTCCCAGCTTATGAGTTTGCATTTATGTTTTTGTGCAGTTTGCACCTTCTACAAGCTTTGCTACAAGTTTACGCTACAAGCTTGTAGCGTAAATATCATAAGCAAGATCCTTATTTGCTGTAGAATGGTGTAACTGCTCAGATTTCAGTGGCTCTAAGGCAGTTTACAACAGAAGAGGCTCTAGTCATGAATTCCAAACATAAATGGCATGTTTCAAATATTTTTCATGAATTTACTGGGTTTTTTTTAATCTGAACGCTAAAGTAGGATTTACCTAATCCTCAAGAACACTGCTTTTTTATGGGTATTTTCCATTTTTTTTTTATCATGCCCTGTAAGGATATCTCTGACAGCCAGGAGTTAGAATATCACTGTTTCCTGAAGAGGTCACTCCTTGACTGCTTGTCATATGGACACAGATATTATTGACCAATAATATTGCCTTACGGAAGCCAAACTGGTATTTCATTTGAGAGTTATGGTTATGAACACATATGTATTATATGTGCCAACTTCCTTTTTTAATGTTTTAGTGGCCTGAATGTGGCCAGCTGGTGTAATATAGTGGTTATAATTAAGATGCCCACTTTTTTTACAGGTAGAATTATTTTCTGTTCTGAATAGAGAAAATATCAATCATTGTGTGATAACTGTCTGCAAATCCTAATTTTCAGTGACAATCATTTTATTGTAACTAATGAAATGTAAACTTATGCATAGGCTGTGAAACATCTTTGAGATAACTTGTATTCATTGTTACTTTCTTTTTAATCAGTGTTGCATTACTAACTGAGTATACAACCAAAAGCAAGAGACCTTTGGAGAAGATTTTCAGGAAAGGAATTGATTAAAAATGACCTTTCAGAGTTTCAGTTTTCCAGCTGATCTCCCTGAAGCAACCCTCATTGGTCATCAACCAGTTATTATAATTACCTCTGATCACTGTAAACAGGTGAATGGAATTTTAAACTCGTGCTTTCTCACAGAAATGTCTGGCAGGAAGAGAAATAATGAATACAATGTAGAAGGCTGGTATCTTGGACAGACAGGGACTCCAGATAGAACAAAGGAAATGGAAAGGATATGCTCATTATATATGTTGTGCCTTGCACAGACATCTGACTCAATTTTGCTCTCAGAAAATCACCCGACCAGAAAAGTTTAAAAAAGAAGGAAGTAATGGTTAACTCAGAGCAGGTTCTAGTCCCTCTCACCAGGCAATCCCACCAATTCCCATGCCAGAACAAGAGAAGGGGGTACCAGGAGCAGACTGGGAACATGGATGCATAACAAAGAGGCTTCTTTTGGAGGAAGTTGTGGTGCAAGATGCTTGCAGGACTGGGTTAAGTTGCACCTGTCCATAACAACATAATGTCATTGGTTTTCACTGGAATTGCCTCGAGCTGGTAGGAGAGCGTAGGCAGCTCTCCCATAAGCAAATTGCATGATTGCATTGGTGTGCTATTAGTAAAATCCCATACCTATCAAATTTGGCACATGGACAAGCTAGGTGCTGAAGAGCTGTAGAGACACAAATTTCCAATAGAACAGATTTTTAGCTGCTCAGAATCAACACATGAATATAGTTTCCCTGTGTTCCTTCCTCCTCCATCACTCACCTTCCTGGGACCCTCAATAAGCCTACACGGAGTGTTGCTTTCATGAGATGGTGAGGACAAAGCCCTGTGCTGCAATAATTTTCACAAGCTGACCCATTCTGGTGTCTAAATAGCAGCTTCAGAAAGAATGTCCCTATAGGTGAAAGGCTAAAGTACCTGATAAAATATTGCCCCTACTGCATCTGATGCATGTGCTTTTCCCCTACCCTTTATAAAAAATAGTTACTAATTGTATATTGGGTAATCCATTATAACAGGATAATTCTGGATAGATGCAATTGAATCTAAATGTACACAGACATGCCTTCTCTTCTGATTAAGTTACTAATCTCTTGTCTGATCTCCTACAACCCATTTTACCAAGTCTTTCATCACTCTGAAAAGATAATTTTTTCAGTTCCAAAATGGAATGTATATGGCTTGATTATAATGGCTCCCCCTTATGATTATATGCTTGTGCTGTTCCAGCCCTTTGCTTTTCAGTTCCACATCTTGTGTCACCACATGACGAACTCTGCAGAATACAATTAACAGCTGTTGTGCTGCTGGCAAGGGTGACATTTCACACAAGCTGCCTCTAAATTCAAAAGAAAAACCTTTAAAAAAAATTTAAGAGATTGAAAACCTTCCACTCCCAAAGTTAAGGCATACCATGAAAAGTGGGCCATTGCTGGAAAATGGATCACCTGAACTATTATGTTAGCCATCCATGAAATCTCTAGAAAATATTTTCTTCTTCAAAAATTATTCCTTAAACAAAAGCCTCTGAACCTTGATCTCTGTAGGAGACAGCAGGACCGCCAATGACCCAAAGGTCTGGGAAGAATAAAGAAGGTGCATTTGTCACTTGTTAGACATGTTGCTACTAATGGTATTTTTTATTTGTATTAACAGCTCCTTGATTCCAGTAAGTCCTTCTTACAGCAAGAAGTCATTGTAAGACGTCTGTGGGGCATTTCTCAGAATGCTAAGCTTTAATCTTCCACTTATTACTCCCTGGCACTTACTTCTGAATCCCTGTGCTTTTTCTCTGTCTCTAGCCCCAGGACTTGAAGACTGTCAGATCTCAGGGTTTGAGGAGGAAGCCTGTGGCTGCCTCACATAAGAGCCACCACGGAAAAGCATGGATAGAGTATCTGACAACTGCCCTTTCTTTCTCTGAATCCAGTGCCCCCTACGGACATTGCCTCCTAGCCTTAGCCAGAAGCACTGGTTCTCCACAAACGAGCATCTTGTGCTGCTCTTGTACTCAAACGCCAGACAGCCAAGAACCAGACAAACAGTTCTGTTTTTCCATGCTGTCTGCTACAGAGGAGACTTACCACTACTCACTCTTCTGAAATCCTGCTGCAACATCTTGTGAGGCTTGGAAGTGAGGGTTAAGTCTTGGGGTTACCCACCAGAACAGAACAGCCAGCAGAACAACAATAATGTTACAAGGATAGCATTAGGCTATTTCCCCAGTCCTTTTTCTACAACAACCAACTACCCTTCAGTTATAACATAGAATCATAGAATCATAGAATGGTTAGAGTTGGAAGGGACCTAAAAGATCATTGAGTTCCAACCCCTCTGCCATGGGCAGGGACACCTCCCACTAGAC
>JAOXJM010000001.1:109755753-109782512 GCA_026413425.1 Tringa solitaria | reverse complement strand
CTCCCCAGAGCCTTCTCTTCTCCAGGCTGAACAACCCCGGCTCTCTCAGCCTGTCCTCATAGGAGAGGTGCTCCATCCCTCCCCTGGACCCGTTCCAACAGGTCCATGTCCTTCCTGTGTTGAGGACTCCAGGGCTGGATAATCTTGTATGAATGAAGAGTGGGGACAGGGCTATTATACCCAGAATGTCAAACAAGTTGCAAATTCTTACAAGTTGCTCTCATACAGTTTAAAAAAAAATAAAAAATCATTACACTTTTTAAGGAAGGAGCCTGCCCTTCTTCTCCAGTTGATAAATATTTCATGCTGAAATAATGCATGAGGTAGCAGAGCTCACACCACGCTGCAGGGCTGGAATCGCTCTTCTTGGATTCTGATTGAAGTGGCTCGCTGGGGAACTGCGCGTCTGCTGGAGCCAACGTACCCAAATCTGCCACCGCAGGGGCTGCTCCTCGGCGGCAGCGTATGAGGGAAACCGTTTGGCTGGCAGGGGCTGAGGGCGAGCTGTGTGCCTTGCTCCCGGGGTTGGTGGAGAGGTTGAACTTTAAGAAAACAGGGAAAAAAAAAAAAGTAATGTTGGGTCTAATGTTATTCTGCAGTGCAATTACAAATGCACCCTTTTCACCAGGTAATGGGTAAGTTAAATCAGTGCATGAATCATTAAGGAAAAAGCTGCTTTTTTTCCCCTTCTTTTTTTTTTTGTTTTTTTGTGGGTTTTTTTTCTCCTTTTCTGGCTCAGAGGTTCAGATTTTGGGCTGCTGGTGGTTAAGTAGGGTAATTAACGAGTTAGTCTCAGGAGACGGTTATGGGAAAGGAGGAGGAAACCTCCTCTCCTTTTTGTGGCTTTGGGGTGGAAAGGTAGATTCCCTGAGCGTCCAGCCGGGAGCGCTTCATGGAAATGGGGTTTGACTGCAGCAGTGTGTGGCAGTGGAAATAAAGGCTTGGGGGGGAGGGGGGGTGCTGCTTAGCTGCCCCCACCCCAAGCATTGAGATGGTGTCGATCCCAACGTCAAAGCTGCCCCTGGACCCCCGGGAAGCGGCAGCTGCCAGCCTCTAGCAGGACCTGGGGAGAGGCGAGATGAAGTTCTGGGGACGCTGTGCAAGGAATGCATGAATGCCCATTACAGCTTGTCATTTATCATGGAAATTAGGTGTACAGGGCAGACTATATAGTGTAATTTAGTACTATTTGTATTCCCCAAGTCAGCTCATTTTATCTGCATAAAACACTTAATTTCCTGTGCTCCGTCTCTCCTAATATTTGATTTTGTCATGAGCCCCACAGAATATGGGGATTCCTGGAGGTCATCTGTTTCTGGTTATCTGAAAGGGAAGATGTAAAAGAACTGAAGCTGAAATAAACACCCTGCCAATTAAAATATTATATGTTTCCTTTTCTGAATCACTCGTAATTTGCATGATCTGCTGAGAACTACTGGGGAAAAGCCCTTGGAGAAATATTACAAAATGCCCAGATGATTTGCATATTTAAACAATTTATTCAGCAATCTGTTAAATCTTAAATGATCTGTTGAAACAGAAAATATAAATCACCCAATATTTTAGTGCAAATGAGGCTTCTTCGTTGAAAGATAAAACTTAATTGTACATTGTGTTGTTCTGTTAGCAGGATTTTTTATCCTGTTCAGCTTTCATAAGGTCAGTAATTAATTGTTTTACCAAGCCAGTGGTTTGTTGGGGATTATCTGCATCATCCCTGTGTCTGATGTGTGGGAGAGAAACACATGTTCCAGCCATGCTATAGCTTTTGTGATTCATCGGAATTATCTCCGCTAATACGGGGACTTCCTCCTCCCTCATTCATTTCGGGGAAGTATCAAGGCGAGAATTCAGGTCGGGTGCTGGATTGGGACTAGTGAAAGTCACAGGTAGATGCTGGGCTCTGGCACTCACGTCCCGGGCAGCCTTGGGCAAGCTGTCATCAGCTCAGCCTGTAAAGCATTGAAGGAATCGAGTGTTCCCAAATCTGTGAGCATGTGTGTAGTCTTTTTTATTTTCTTTTTTTTTTCCCTGTCTTGGTTGAAACCCCGTGGTACTGTTATTCATAATAAAGCATATTCCCTGCTCACTGGATGCATTTTGACAGAATTTAAGAGTGAAATTAAATCAGAATTACCTCCACATTTTATACTGCCTGCAATCCCAAAGCTGGGAACCAGATACTGCTTTACGGCTCCTTTTGGAAGTAGCAGAAAATCATTTCTTTCCCCCCTCTGTGTTTGCAGCGAGGCACCAGGAGGTGCAGTGAGTTATCTAAACATTTTAAATGAGCAAAGGGTGGAATTGTATCGCCGCTCAAACCCCATTTCTCCTGACACCGGGCCCCTTGCTCCGCTAACCGTGTCTCTGTGCAACTCTTTCCCAGATGCAGATTGGCAGGGCCTGGCATAGCTAATGGACTCGGTCCCTGATCTTACCCTGCAGACACTTGGCCCTGAACTTGGAATTTCATTTCTTTAAAAGTCGTTTTCATTGTTTGAAAAGAAACAGGCCATTCTAGCTGCTGACATGGGAGACTTAAAACCTGATTGGCAAATTTGAATGCAGAAAACAGGCTCTGGTTAAAATCCAAGTGCATAAGTGATACCGGTTGTATTTAACATTACTGTAATCAGCTCATTCCTTGTGGATCATTAAGTACTTGGAATTCTTTTTTCTTGCATTAGCTGTTTCAAACATCAGGAACAGGGTGGTTGTTGTTTTTCTCTAAAATGTAAACTCATAATTAGATTAACAAGTAAAAATACTGACAGACTGGCACAGAAAAGCTAAGAAACATGAAACTTCAGTCACGGGAAAAGGGTAGCATGGGTGTTGCTCTCTCAGCATCCTGAATTGTGCCAACGTTTCTTCTGTTTCTGTAGTGAGTTGACCTTGGCTGGCTGTCAGATGCCCACCCAGCTGCTCTCTCATTGCCTCTCTTCAACAGGTGGACAGGTAGAAGAAAATAATATGAAGAATCTCCCCACAGAAGCCACGCAGCAGTGTCCCCTGACAGCCCAGCCCGGCTGCCTGCACCCAGTAGTGTTTTAAAACCCAAATCTATTTAGGATCTAAATTAGTTCAGGTCCTCAAAATAAACCCTGCAGAAACAACGCAGCATATTGTCTCCAGCTTGGGAAGGCTGGGGTTTCAAGGATTAGTGGAGTCTGGACCTTGGTCTCTCAGGCAGCGGTAAGCTTGATGGTGGTGTCTGTACTCAAGCATGAGCCTCTCTGGCATGAAGATGTGCCAGTGGGAAGCCATGCTGTGAGCTGAGCCATCACTCTGTGTGTTTGGGGGTGCCTGGACCCAGACATGGATAGATGCAGAAGAGAAGTCCATCAGAGTCAAAGCTTCAGGAGGTGTCATTGTGTTCATCAGACTGGAGACAGCCATGCTCCACAGACAGCCGTCCCAAACGTGGGTTGATCACCCACCGGATTCCCTTGTATCTGCTGCCCTGGATGAGCTGGGAGAGGGGATGCAGCTGGGTCCAAAGGAGGAGGTGGTCTCCCACCACCAGCCCCATCTGTTTCCCTGCTGTGGTTGGGAGACGTGGTGACAAGCAAGCAAAAAAAGGTACTGAGAAAAAAGTTAAAGACCTCTGTGCTGTTAACGTTGCTTCTTTTCCAGCACCCATCTGAATGGAAGCTGTCCTCCTTGTCTGCCCTTTCTCCGTGGTAGGCAGCTGAGGCTTTTCCAGACAGCCTCACTCAGTGGCAGCGCACCCTTACTGTTCCAGGGGCTCTCACTGATGAGCATGTGACATGGTTCAAAATCTGGGGGAGCGGGGGGTTGCCTGATTTTTAATCGTGACATTAAAATTACATTAATTGGATTTACTACACAAAAATCCTCAAAAGCTTTTAGAAGTGAGAAATTAGATTTACAAATCCTTCCATGCCTTTACAGTACAAATCCTGCCAATAAATCCTAAATATGCTTTCAAATATAAATCCTTTCTTTACCTTTGGGATGGAAATCACTGATTTATGAATCAGAACAGTAAAAATCCTGAGGCTGTATCAGTTTTACAAATCCTGGCGTAATTTTTAAATGGAAAATTCTGGTCTTAAATTTCTGGGGTTTGTGTCACTTTATCCCTGGAAGAACAGTGCACGGTTTGCATCTGCTTCTGCATGCGCTGGCGTAGGTCCTGGTGGCTTATTTCGGCCTCGGTCACCAGTAAGAGACGTCCCACTGGACATGGTAGGAAAGAATCATAGAATCACAGAATCTTCTAGGTTGGAAGGGACCTTCAAGATCATCTTGTCTAACCATCAACCTAACTCTGACAAAAATAAACACCCATAAAACAAACAGAATACAACACCATCACTAAACCATGTCTCCCAGCACCACGCCAACCTGTCTTTTGAACACTTCCAGGGATGGTGCCTCAACCACCTCCATGGGCAAAAGAGAGGGTTTTCTTCTTTCTGCGGGGACTTTAAACTGTTAGACATGAGAGGCAATGGAATGGAGTGTGATTTGCTGCTTCTTGGCAGTGGCACGGGTCCCTTTGGTTGGTGCATTTAGAGGTTGGCTTCTCCCAGGGCTGACTGTCCCAGGCCACCCTTTTGCTCCTGACCCTGAGCGGAGAGGCAGGGCTGGCAGAGGTCCTGCGCGGATCAGAGGGGTGGGGAGCTCAGCAGCAGCCCTTGGCAGGAGATCAGCCTGGCCAAACGCGGCAAGCAGCGGGATGAAAATAATCCTGAAAGGCTGCTCAGAAGGAAAAGTCACTTTTGCCAAAACAGTGGCAGAGACTGTCATGTCTTTAAGGTGATTTCTTATACAAGACTGAATTTACTTCTGAATAGAATGGAAAATAACTTTTGCGTAGAATAAGTTCTTTTCTCCTCTGCTGGCAGTCATGTTTGTGTCTTCCTGCAGACTGCCCTGGTCTCCATCTTCTCCGCTGTTTTCCTTCTTCCTTGCTCCCCCAGGCAGGTTGTTTAGGTCCTGACGAAGACAGAAGAAAACATAACCGTGCCAGATAGCTACAGCCACGTGTCCAGTCTCCTCAGGGTTGCACGGCTGGCCTTCTCCACAGGTCCATGGCACTTGGCTGTTTCCCTTTGAAAAGCTTGTTCCCTGCAGCCGAGGGCACAGCCGCAGCTCGGGTGACACGACTGGGGGGCACTGGCTCAGCAGTAGCAGCACTCGCTTTTTTTGCTTTGCACTTTGAAAAAAAAGACATTCTGGAAGAGCTCCGGAGGTTCTGCCCGTGAAGCTGTGTTTGCAGAGGCTTTGCAGGGGTGGCAGGTGCCTCAGTCAGCAGTGGCTTTTATTGCAGCCCATTCCCTACACGGGGACAGATGCTTTCAGATGCTGACTGCCTTCCTGTCCTGTTTAACATCGCTACCCCAGGACCCTCACAAAACTGAGCACAGGAGCTTCCAGTGCCCTCAGCAGTGTGGCAGCCTCTGAACTTCCCTTACGTGGTGCTGCTCTGCTGCAGACACGGCCGTCCACAGCTGTGACGTGCAAACCCAAGATTGCCCTCACTGAGTAGCTCCCATGGAATGGCCGTATTGTCTTTCTGTCTTAGGCTTTAACTGAGCAAACACCCATGCACCTGGGGATGTAAACCAGGAGGAGGGAGGTGTAGTGAAAGAAAGGAGAACTTAAACAAAGCAGCAAAGAAATCTTTGAGCCCTGTCGTTTGAGATTCTGAGGTGAAAGCAGACTGGATTTTGACAATTACTGTGTTTAAAAAATCATAGTGGTGAAATGGGAAAACCAAATACTTTCCCCCATCAGTGGGATGTATTGTCACTGATGGAAAGCTACCCTAAAGACCTCTTAGCTCTATTTCCATATTTTGAAACTGCCAAGAAGTTGTCAGGTGATATTTTGCATAATTTGCCAGGACAAATGTTGTCGTTATACTCCTTGTACTATCATTGTACTCCATATAATCCTTGAAGGAAATACTGACTCGGGTGTGATTAACAGTGGGGGGAGAACCTGATGCACCTGGGTCAGAGGCTTGAATATTTGGTAGGTCCATACCAGCCCCCATTGCTGGCTTGACTTCTGCTCCACAATGTAATTCTGCATATTTATCTTGTTCACTGTACTGTTACCTAGTACAAAGCCAAGAGCTTAAATCATACTGACTTCTTCAAAACGCCTTCTTGCAAACACCTTAGAAATAACTTTGATCAGGTGAATGCTCACAATCCTAAGTGGCCAGTGGCGGAGCTTAGAAGAACGTGATTACAGACTGTCTTTAATTATCTCAAAGGGCAAGTTTCTTTTACATTTGACCCACTGCTAGCCCCCTGAAATTATTTGAATTGTTTTAAACTAGAAGAGGATAAATTCTGACTAGGTATAAGGAAGATTTTTTTTACAATGGGGGTGGTGAAACACTGGAACAGGTTGCCCAGAAAGGTTGCAGATGCCCCATCCCTGGAAGCATTCAAGGTCAGGTTGGATGGGGCTTTGAGTAACCTGATCTAGTTGAACATGTCTCTGCTTATTGCAGGGGGGTCGGACTAGGTGACCTTTAAAAGTCTCTTCCAACCCAAACCATTCTATTTTTCTATAATTCTGTGATGTCAAACCCATCTTTGGCCATTCTTCCGTCATGCACATGGAGATAAGGGGCAGAGCTGTGCCATCTTAGTTAAGACCTGATGCTGCGTCCTGGGACTTCGTATAACCAAGAGGTTTTCCATTGCGACCACCGTGGGGGTGAGCCTTTGATCATCTGTGCCCAGAGGTAATAACTGCACACAGTAAGGCCAAAATTTCCATAGTCTGCAAACCTCGTGAGCAGGCACGGTACCATTGACACAGAGGCAGTTATCCTGGCATGGTTTGAAGTTGGTTTTTCTCAGTATCTGCAGCCCTGCTGTGTCTGTCCAAGATGCACTGCCCTTACCACATGTATGCGACACAGTATGTACGCCCATATTTCTTCCTGGGACCAAATATTTGTTTTCAGGGTGGTTAATGAGAAGCTTAGGTTCATAAGATGACAGAGCAAAGCTCAGATGTGGCACTCTCTTGCCTTTTAAAATTGTGAAGAATATTAGCAGAATGTAGACTTAGGGCTTTCAGAGGAAAAATATGGGCTTACCTCAGAGTTGCTTCATTTTTTATTTTGTTACAGCTAGCATCACCCCAAGAATGACTGATACATACCTTCTGTATAACACGTGCTGTTACTTGTACTGTGGTTGGGCTTGTTGTAAAGCATGCTTTCCCTTAATGAGAGTCATTTTGAAGGTACTTTATGAACAATGCAAACAAATTCAAAACTTTATGAAAAGGAAGTACAGGAGTAACTTATACTGATGCCAAACTTTGAGTCAGTGCTCAGAAATGGTAAATAAAAACATAGTTCAGAGGTCTTTCTTTATGAGAGATGTAAGATTTATTTTTTTTCTGTTTGCCAGGTATGCAGAGCTTCCAGGACAAAGGAAATAGGGAGCAATATAATGTCAGTAATTTTGTGTCCAGCTCCAAGATATGTATTATGCATGAATACTTTTGCCTGGCAGGCAATGAATTTCAAAAAAGGTTGGATTTACACCACATAGATAACATTGAAAGAATTATGTTGCCAATGCCATCATGGCTTCCAAAGCATTTTATGTTCATGCAGGCTCATTTTGCTGAGGCAAAATAACTGTTTCCAGTCACCAAGTCCTGAGCCAAAAGTCTGCCTGGTTCCTGAAATGAAAGAAAATGCATTAATAGTTCCTGGTTTATTTGAAACATGGGGAAGTTGACACAAAGGTTAAAAGAACCGAAACGTTAAAGGGGGGAAACACATTGGTGGGGATTTTGATCATACTTGTTCTACAAAAGCTCACATATATTATTACGTACCTTCTTGACTTTTGTGCCTGGTTCAAAAGTGCACAAGAGCGCCATTAAGATTCCCGGGGCAGTACGTACCGTCTTCCTGTGTTGCGTTTGTGCCACCATTCCACTCCTGGTTTTTAAGGTCTGTGCATGTAATAATGGTCTGAGAAATGCACGTTGCTCGTCAAATGACTCACCCGCTGCTGCAGCACCAGTTTTGTGAAAGAAGGAGCAGCGCAGAGATTGACAGGGGCTTAGGGCCGTGCATAGCATGATGGCTCCCAGCATAGCAAGGTCTCAGTGTTGCGCTCAAAAGGCTCTTCTGCAGCCTGCCACGAGGATTTCGTGGAAGCGTTACAATCTCCTTTTTCCTACCACTTCTGCCATCGATGCCCAATTAGTTTCCCCCCCCCTCCACTGCTTTTCACCTTGCATGTTTATATGGCAGTAAAATGAGTGCAAACTCCTACCCTTTTAACGTGCAGACTTTTTACTGGGGTTTCGCTTCAGTGGGGATGGCCACACTGAAGAGGGAAACACAAAGATGAATGGGATGCGCTACCAGATTTTTTTTTTCCCTTTTTATTAACAGATAGGTGAGAAGACCGGTATCTTTATCCTGGGGAGTGATGCCGTTCCGCCCAGCTTCTTGGCCTATGACTTTGTGCCAAGTATTTTGTATTTCCCTGGACCTGAGGAAAGCTGGAGGCTTTTATCCCCCTTCTACACAGCAAGCAAACCTACAGCATAACTCTTTGCCTCGAATTCACTTGTTATTCATCCTCCAGTCAAAGGGTGAGAAAAAATCTAAGGGCTACTGTACAAAATAGGGGAAAGGCCTGAAGTTTTCTACTTCCAGCAGCTACACACAGCTTATCTGCAGCCCTCAATGCTTATGTATTGAGCATGTCAAAGGTTAGTGTTTCAGTAAGCATCTTCTTTGCCACAGTGCCTGAAGCAGGAGAAGCACCCAATAAACCCAAAGTTTTTGAATAGAGGTGCCTGGATGAAATGAGACTACCTCTAGTACGTTCTGGGGCTGCACTTTTCCATTTATTGCCAGTGTTGCTTATGTATTAGTGCCCTGATGCATAACTTCTTGAGTTTCCATTTGTATTTAGCCCAGATCAAAACTAATGGATCATGGAAATTTGCTGGTAGCCACAAACTGCTGCACATTTATTTATGGCTTGCGCAAGAACTCCTTGTGAATAGTGAAGGAAATTCAAGCCTGGAGTCAGACTGAGTCATTGGAGGGCTCTTAAGCTCAGCTTCAGTTTCTGGACCACATTCTTTATGTTTTAGACCCTTTGAATGCAGATGCTAAGGAAAAGGAAAGGATCCCACAGCCTGCATCAAGCTCTGCATTTCTGTACAGATCTTTGTGCTCTGACTCTCTAGGAAGCCTCTAGCACTGCTTTTTAGTATCTCCACATCGATGCAGTGAAACACTTGGAAACTATAAAGCTTTATTTTGCAATAGGGAGATGGATGCCTGTGGGAAGCAGCTAATATGTATGAGGACTGGAAATCCTGGGTTCTTTTTCAGGAACTGCTGCAGTTCAACCTCTTTTGCCTCCTCTTCTCTCGTAAAACAGGGTTGTCATTTACTTACCTTACAGGAGTGCTTTCATAAAGCTAATTTGCTGTCCTAAACACAATTTGTAAAACTCAATTAGGGACACCAGCATCAACTTCCACAACTTAAAAAATGTGATTTCTCATGTTTATCTTGGCAAAGGAAAACTGCTACATAGGAGCAAATGTAGAAAGAGTCCATTTATACTTTCAGATAGTGAAGAGAAGGCAGGCACTGAAGGCAAAATCCAGCCTGTGACCTCTAGTTTGTCCAGCCATGCTATTCCTTCCAGCATGACATCTCCATTTTATTTGATTCCTTCAGTCAAACTTACTCAGTTCCTGCCCTCAGGAGTGGAGATTGGTAGGGTGGGACAGGACTAAATATCATCCACTGCTCCCTGCTCGCCCCAGGGCAGCAGCAAATCTTTCCGCCGCTGCTGGCACTTCAAGGCTATGATTTTCTTGGCTGCATTTCCCAGCTTTGCCCTTCGAGCACTAATTTCTTTACGGCTCCACATAATAGGATGCTGCACACATCCTAAAAAAAAGCGCCTAAGGTTTCTCTAGAAGGTTAGAGGGGTGGGCACAGGTATTTGGGAGAGGTGTGATCTAGCTTTATCTTCATCGATTTACATGATACATAGGTGTTTGCTGAATTTAACCTTAACAACAGGGATTGTGTTTCCTTTTCTTGTAGTGTTTGGCTTGTCTTTATTTTTCCACATTAAATCATGGAGATGTTTTGGTTTTTTTTCTGGAAGTGATGGTTAACCAGCTACTGTCAAGTCTTTTAAAATGTTACTGGGCTGCTAAATAGGGAATTTTTTTTGCCCCTCATTCTATTTTTGCTTTCTATTTAAACTATTGTCACTTATCTCCGGTTTTTCAGTGTGACATTTTAATGAATGGCCTGTTCCCTCAGCTCGGTTCACAAAAGCTGTTCTACCTCTGATTTTATGTCGTGTCAGCTTGAGACCAGAATAGGTGAGCTTAACCTCTGAGCACCTGTGTGTTACATTTTTAAATACAATGTATTCTTTGATGGTCTGTGCCAGTTCTGATATCTCTACAGTGAATTGAGTACTTGCTCTCACCAAGCAGAAAATTTTGGAAGAGGAGGAACCTTCTGCTGTCCCGATTCAGAGGTCACATTGACATTACCAAAACAATAAAAAAAAACAACCCAGACATTCAGTGAAAAACTATGACCCCTGCCCTAAAATAGCAGTCAGATTTTATGCAGTTAAGTTAAACTTGCTTCTATTTTGTGTTTTCTTAATACATCAGACTGTAATTTGTGGCAGTTGAGTAAGTAATTATCAGCAACCTGAAGGGTCCCTGCGGTGTGGGTGGGAATCCCTGGGGAAGAGGTGAAGTGGGCACCTAGGGGCCAGTCCTGGGGGTTTCTAAGATGGATCTTCCCTTCTAATCAGCTAAAAATGTGACTCCTCCTGCCATAGGTGCTGGGTACTTGGATATCTTGGAACATTGGTCTCTGAGAGCCAGAATCATGGAAGAAAATTAGATTTGGGACTCTAGATCATTTATTTGCTTGTGGTGGTTTGAACTTGGATGGCTGCCTGATGCTAACCCAGCAACTCTCTCACTCCCTCTCTTCAACAGGCCAGGTGGAAGAAAAGAAGATGAAAAAGCTTGTGGGTTGAGATAAAGACAGAGACATCACTTATCAGCTGCTGTCATGGGCAAAACAGACTTGACCAAGGGAAAAATAATTTAATTTCTTGCCAATTAAATATGGAGTTGGATGGTGAGAAACAAAGACAAAAATTCATCCACCTTTGACTTACCTCACCTCCTGCCCCAGGCTTCACCCTAGGCTCAACTTCACTCCTTCATTCCCAACTCCTTTGCCTCCCTCTCCTGAATGGCACAGGAGGGAGTGGGGAATGGGAGGACCTCCTCTGTGACACTCCTTTCTCATCACACTTTGGCCCTGCACCACACTCCTCAGTGGGCTGTGGATACCTGCTTGGTGCAGTGCTGTCGGAGTTGGAGAAACTTATTTCTTCTGTCATTGGCCATAGTTTTACACAGAGGAAGTGCAGTAAGGGTCATTTGAGTGCTATTCAGGAGAAATTATTCTAAAACCCTCTGAGCTAGGTCCTTGGCTGGTGAATATCCACATTAATATTTGTCAGCCTCTCAAGCCAGCTGGGGGGCTGAAACAATTTTTTTTGTCCTCAGGAAGGAAAGGAGAAGCTGTTTTCCGTACTGTGAATATTGTCACATGTGCATGGTGTCAACTAATTAAAAATAGGTGAGGTTCTTTAGGAAGCTGGGAAAGAGATCTTCTCTCCCCACCATCTCCTACTTTCCCTCACCCTGAGATGGCTTCCTCACCTGAGGCTGAAGGTTGGGTAGTGGGACCAGAAGCACAGTGGAAAATGACAGTTAAAGGCAGTGAAACCCCTTATCTTGGTGTGCATCTCTGAAAATCCAGCACAGCTGTAAGGCTAGGGAAAGCAGAGTGTTTGATCATGACTTCTGAATCAAATATGCATTTAAACTCTCCTACTTCAAATCAGACCTAACTGCTTGCCCGTAGTCTAAACTGTCAATGATTGAGGATGATTTACATTTTGTTTTTGTAGAGTTTAATTCTGTAAGAAACTAAATAAGTGAAATGAAACAGCTTTCTATGCAATTAGTAAATGAGGAAAAGGCAAAATTAAAAAAAGGCTGTTCCCTTTGACAATTAAATAGGAAGAAAGGAGCACTGTGGTTTAAACCATATGAGCTTTCAGCTAAGCCTCTCATTAGTGGTGAAAACCTTTTTCTCTGAAATCTCCTGAACTCTCTTTTTGAGGGGGGAAAAGTAGGAAAAGTGCACTTTATCAAATTGCTGCTTTGAAATAGAAGGATTTAATTTATCTGTTTCTCCGTTTCCCAAAATTTGGTGTTTACAACAGGGTCTCCAGACCATTTATAATCTGGTAATGGGTCTAGCATAACCTTCAGTCTCTAAACAGTTGTTTATGTGATGATTACCAGATTCCTTTGTGGTGGGAGGGTCTGTTCACAATCCTCAAACCCATTAAAGAAATGAGGGGGTTGCAAAAAGATTTTGAAACAGATGAAACACCTTTCAAGATAAGTTGCTGACAAAGGAAAGCAAAAGCATAGTGGGACTGAAATGATTCCTTGGATACTTCATGCTACTTCTTTGGCAGCTGCAATATTTATATCTTACTGTGGTGGCTGTACTGAACATGTGCAGGCATATGCCGAGCAGTAGTTGCGAAATAAATATCTTAGATGTCAGAAATACAGAGAGACTACTTTTTATTTTACTTTCCTATATTCACTTCAAAAAATGCAAATTAGTTCTTAAAAATAATGGTCGTTTGTCATTGGTACAGTCCTGTTAGAAGCTTTGTTGTATTTGGTGAGTGCAGATCATGAAGGCTGAAAATCAAGTGATACCCTGATATTTGAAATTAAGGTCTTATAAAACATGCAAGCATGTATCTTTATCCACATGAGTACTCGGATCAGAAAAAAAAAAAAAAAAGCTGTAAATCTCTTTCTTTGTAATTATCTATGTGATAAAGCAGGGTAGAAACAATGTGGAAAAAAGGATTATTAAATAATTCCTAAGCAAAACCAAGCTACAGAGACATTACAATAATTAAGTAGCTAGAAGATCACATGTTTCATTATTTACAAGCTGGCAGGTCACGAGAAAGGCACAAGTGCATTTTTATGGCAGGAAATGCAGCCATTAAATTACACCATTAAGTCATATACACTGGTCATTGTATTCTCTTGCTTTATGGGTTTCGTATCGACTTTACCTTCTGTTCAGTGCTGTAGACAAGAGGGTAACATTAAAGACAGGCAGATAACAATGCATTTACCTGTTTCTTAAGTCATGTTTTTTGTTCAGGCAAACGTACATAGCTGAAGTCTGAAATAGTGAAACTGCAAAAAAGCCACTCAGAATGTAAGCTGTCCATTGCAAAAACCTGAAAATGAGAACTGTGTGATAAAACACCTCCATATTTTTCCTCATTTTCTCTAGTTTCTTCATTATACACAGTAATGTTCTGCTTTCCTTCTTTTTTTTTTGAAGTCTCAAAATTTTCTTTAGTGTTCCTGGTAGTTTTTTGCTTTTGTGCAGTGATTAAATTTCCTCAAATACCTGAGTGGCTAATTTGCTAATTAATGCCACCAAGTCAACTGCTGTTCTCATTCTCTGTGATCCTTTTTGCAGTTTGTGCGTGGATGTATCTTCAACGTGTGGCCAAAATGTGGTGGCTTCCCATGACGGGACCTCATTCTGTGGTGGGAGTCCGTGCGTGCCAGGTGATACAGCCGTGGGTTTCTGGTGCATTTCTCATACTTCTGGGTGCTCTCCTGTCAGGTGACTGGAATTTGGACAATCCCATCACGGTCACCCTCGCTCACTCCCACAACCTCTGTGTGTCGTTGCTGTCCCGTTCCTAAAACGTGCCTGGCCCAAGCCTTCAGTCTGGTTGAAACGTTCACTGTTCACGTGAAGGGTGAGAAGCCACAAGGCCGTTGTTTGAAAAGCGAGGCTCAATCCACAGGTGAAAGCACCACTGCTCGTAAAACTCTGATCTGTGTTAGAGAAATCACTGTGCCTTATTAGCTTCACCTGACTTCAGGTTTAGACCTTCTCGGCCTTCTCCGTTATGTCGTCTAGGCTGTTGGTACTTAAAACCCTGTGTCCTGGTTTTTGAGCTGAGATAGAGTTAATTTTCTTTCTAGTGGTTGCGTGGTCCTAGCTGCTGGCTGGGGTTAAGCCATGACACCCTGTTAATTCTTCACTCTGTTCCCAGCCTCCTTCCGTTTGGGCTCATGTCACGTACTAGATGCAGTGCATTCTGCTGCTTTTGCCAAGTCCAACATTCTGCCACTTACTTTTCTGTTCCTGCTTTCCTCGTTCCCCTTAAGCGCTGGAGTCCCAGTGCCACAAAGCATTTAAACATATGTTCAACTCTAAGTGATGAAGTGTTTTGTTGAGTCAGGACCTTTGCATTCAGCTCAGGCTGTTTGAGTGCGAGTAGCCTTTGAAGTTTGAAAGGCTCAAGGAGAGATCCTCAGAGGCAGAGAGAGGAGCAATTAATTCTTTCTTTTATTAGTGTTGTTGGTTCTTCAATGTAGTTGCTCTTGATTCCCATGTTTTACTTTCTTTGCCTTATTGTAGCATCAGCCTTTTTGCTTCACATCACTCTGTTCCTCTTTAATTTACGACTTGTCTTCCCCAGAGTTGGGAAGCATAATTCTACTTTGTACCTGAGAGAATTGCTGTACTGTACAGTTAGTTTAATTAATCTGGCTCATCCGTGGCATGCTTCTGATACCATCAGGCAGGTGACCAAGAATGCCACCCCCGTGCCATGAGGACTGTCTGAGGGTATGATCTCACCTCCCTTTCTCCTTATGGGATAAAAGTATCTGTGCTGGAGGAAATGTTTGCTTAATGCAAGAGCGTTCCTGTGTTTTGTATGGGAACAGTAGGTGCATGCAGCTGCTTCAGAAAGAAAAGAATTGAAAATTTGGAGACGTTTGGAATGGAGGTTGCTAATTAGATCCTTCTCTCAATTTCTGAGCTCAGAGCTTTCCCAGAACTTTGGTGACTTAGCACTGACTCAGAGAGACACGAGTCCTTTTGATGTCTTTGCGTATTTTTTTTTTAAACCTACTGCAGCTTAGCTTTGAATTCAGAACTTTTGCTTGCGTTGCACTCCGGGGTCACTGTGACCGGGCTCCCGCTATCACAGGCAACCCGTCACGTGATCGCTTTCCGAAATGTGCCAAGTTTAATATTCACACCTCTCAAGTAGCTAATCCTTCCTGCATCTTCTGGAAAGCTCTTCAGAGCTGTGCTCTTCTGATCATTGAGAATCTTTTCTTTTGCGAGCTTCCTCTGCCAGTGTGTTAATTCTAGTAATATATCTCTAAATTTACCCTGCATGTGCCATTTTGATGTAAAACTCTGAAATTGCTTTTTTTGATGCTTTCTTAAGTGATGGTGTTTCCAGATTGGAGTTGTTTTGGGGAGGGTTGCTGTATGGCAGAGTATATGTCACTGTATGTATCACAGTGTTCCTGTTCAGTATATTAGTTGACTGTGTACTAAAGTACATTTCTTGATTCAAGAGTGTAATTCTTGTTTGAATCGGGTTACATGGCTTGCTCACAGCAAAGGGCAGAATTCATTCCATTTTCCTGGGGAAGCATTTCTCTGTGTTACTTCACCGCGCTCTTGACCGACCTGTCTGCTCTTTCCAACAGTTGCACGTATATCTGAAATGACTGTAATGGAGTGTGACACTTGGAAAAAAAAATTGACCCCGTAAGCATAAATCTTAATGAAAACTGTAGTAATACGTTGTTTAGTGGTTGCGGATGCTTTTGATGTTGAATATTTTGCAAGCCATGTAATGGCATTCAGTCACTTCCCTCACACTGTTGTAGAATGGTGTGAAGTTCGGATTAGTAAGAGGTCGTGATATAACAGCAGTACTTCAAAGCCTCAAGGAAAATTTCGCAAAACGTTAACGTTTACAGATTGTTCTGTCAAAATAGCTCAAATTGTTGCTACATCTCTTATTTTTGCTGCCAGAGATACTGCGTGGAAATGAGCCCTCCTGGCTTGTGGATGCCGTTCTTGTTTCCCAGGGCCGTGACGACCGCTCAGCCCTGTTAAAGGACATGAGCTCACTAGAGCGTGCAGCACGGAAAGGGACACCTGAAGGTTGGCAGTGCTTTGGTGTTCCGGGTTGTGTTTAACTGCTGGCAAACAGGGTAATCACAGCACGGGAGAGCCTTCTGCCAGGCTTCCTCGCCTTCCCGAGAGGAGGGAGCAGAGCGTTTCTTCTCAAATAGGCGAGCGAGCGTCAAAGCTGTTACCTGAGGCAAAACTGAAGTGGAAGGGTAACATTTTAATTGTCTGGCAGACAGTGGATTCAGGCTTTTATTCAGCAAAGCACATGAAGACTGTGGACTTCGTTGGAGGCGTGGTATTTAAACCTAAGCATATGTTTAAGTTCATTCCCGAGGTTTCCAAGTGAGCGCTTCTCACCTTCCCTGCCTGAGAGAGGAAAAGACATTGGGCGCTGTGCCTACAGAAATCAGGGCACTTTGTTTGCTACATCTCCTTAGTGTAAAAACCAAAGTAAAGTGACACCGAAACTGCAAGGAAGGGACCAGGTGTCTCTTCTACACAGCTCTACAGGAATAAGCAGTGTCCTGTCTCCTGGGAAAGGGTAGTAAGGGACTGGGTCCTCAGGCTGCTCTCCCTCACTGCTCGGTGAGGTTTCTCTCTCTTTTGTCCTGGCCGTACAGGCAGATGAGCAAGGATTTTCACGCACTTGCAAGGGAAGTTATTGCTGATTCATTGGTAACTGGCTCTTCTCCAGCCCCCAAACAGCTCCTGAGGTGCTAGAGGTCAAATCTAGCTCTAACGTTATTTAATGTAGCGTGTGCACGCGTTTTTATCGTGTGGTGACTTCTGCATCCTCAGCATAGCTGCCTTCAGATAAAGCAACTGTCATGGGAACCTGTGAGAGCCACAGCATGTTTTTATAACTACAGTTTAATTTCCAGGTTTTTTTGGTTTTCTGACTCATAGTCCTTTTCTCCAGAAACATAAAATGATTCATATACCCAAGCACTTAACTCCTTTTACATTTGTAAATGGCACTTCATGCATGCTTAATGAGGGTATTCCAAACCACTAAAACCATAGTTTGCTTATGCTACATAATAAGGTTTGAATCCTGCAAAGACTTATGTAAATACTTTCAGGTTCAACGTAGCCTTTGCAAATGGTGACTTAGAGCCAGAATGTCCACTGGCTTAGACTCAGTGGGTCTTTCTGGTCCTCATAAGCTCTGACACAGCACCTGGGAAGAGAGAATCAGAAAGAAAAATGGAATTGGTGCTATAAATCTGATGCAGAAAAGAATGCAGAAGAGGCTCTTTTATTGCTTTCGCAGGGGTAAGAGTCGAGTGTTAAAGTATATTAGAGAAAGAAGATGGAAAGAAAAGATGAAAAACATTTTTTTTCTTTCACTCTCCTCCAGAATTTCTAAAATTAAACTCTCAGTGTCTTATTATTTTTATTGGAAGATATGAGGGAAAAATCCCTATGATGGATAATTCAAAGCCCAGATAGATTTAGTTAGACCCAAAATATACAGTACTGGCTAGCACTGCCTTTATAAAAGGTTTTGCAATGTTACTGAGGCAATGCACATAATGTACAATTTTCTTTTTAAAATGGAATCAAATAATTTATGATGCTGTAGTTTTAATCTCTTAATCCAGACTTTTTATCCCAGATCTTCTGGGAACCACTTCAGATTATTCAACGTCAAAAAAAATCCTGCATCTTTTTCGTTTGTCTAACAGGCAGAATTCTAAACACAGTGAAATCTTCTGATTTGAGTTGAAATTTAATAAATCATAAATGCATATTTCTGAAAAAGTCAAAAAACTTTTTTTCAGGTCCATAAAGCAGTGTTGTTTACAGGCATCTTTTCATTTGCGGGTATTTTATTGCTTTCTTATTCTATGTTATTCTCACTCTGTAGTTGTGATAAAGGATTTTTGGTTACACTCTTCTTCTTTGTTGCGTAAAATGACAAAATTCTCTCCTCCTTCTTCCCCCAATCTCCAAGAATTAAAAAAAAAAAAAAAAAGGAAGAGTTGATTTTATAAGCTTCTTCTCCAGGAGTAATTTATAGCTCACTAATGTCAGTGAAAGAGTACAACTGAAATAATACCAGTAGTTAGGAAAGGACCATGAATTGCAGGTAACTAGCACCGGCCCCGAGACTGCTTCAGCTGCTGGGTCCAAGTGCTCCCTCCCTCATGCTACTGGCATCCATGCAACATTCCATCAAAAGGAGCAGAAGCATTGCTGGTCTTTCCAGAAGGTGCATGAGGGAGCCAAAGCCTTCAGTTTGTTTGTACTCTTCACATACTTTTCCAGTAATATTGTGGATAAATACAGTTTGCACTCCTGGTGTTGCTGCGTTCGGGTGTCTTCTGATCTCTCCCAAGACACTACCTATTTCAGAGAAGCAATTCATGAAGAAACAGTGTGTTCCTGAAAAGGAGTTACTCTGGATGATCTGAGGTCCCATGCAACTTTTAAACAGGTGATGAGGATATATCGTAGAATGCCAGAGGAAGATCTGTGATCCCCCTTGAGGGAGAATGATGGACTCCTGAAAAACGGGCTGAATGAGCAGAGAGCATTTCACGGGTGAGGATCTCTACAATGCTCTTCCAGTTCAGTTCACATAAGAAAAGGCTGCAATCAGTTTTGTAATATCTGCTCTCTGGCATTTATTTGGTGGCTTCTCTCTCTGCACTCTGTGATCTTCATTCCTCTGAAAGCTCATGTTTGGCTTGCACTGTCCCTGTTGGGAGCTGATAGTGCACTTCTTTCCAGTGATTCACCAACTGTATATTTAGAGGCTATATTGCATCTAGGCAGAAATCTTTCAATATTAAAATATGTCTTACTTAGCAATCTACATAAGCTACTAGATTGGCATCTAGGTTACTTTTGTCTTCAGAGCTGACCACCAAGAAGGAAAAAAACGTTTCTGTTGGCCTCAACTTTTCCTTACTTGGGAAGGAGATCTTGAGTCAGCAACATGCAATTTTGTATGAAGCATGGACTGAATGCAAGATACCAAGTTTGAGCTTCTGCCTCCGTTAGAGTATTTTGAGACTGAACGCTTGAACCATAGCCTTCTTTGGGAGCCCCTGGGGGGAACCTAGAAGGACCAGGGTTGCAGCCTAGAAGAGCCACGTTTACATAATACAAACAGGTTTCTCATTAGCAAACTAAATAATAACATTGTCTTAGAGTTATATTCAGTGGTGTTTTGCTTTTCAGAGGCAACCCTGTAATGGAAAGGATTTACCTGGCAGGGAAATAAAGTGTTTTTACCTTGATTCACTCAGTCTTTGAGTTTCAGCCAAAGATATGCAGTCAGTTGAGTTTGGTATGAGTTTGTGCTGCCACCAGGAGCAGGCAGGAGAAGTCTTTTCCAGCGCTGCCCTCCTGAGCCACCTGGCCCTGGTCTCTGTAGTGCCAGCACAAGCATTTCTGTGAAATGCCTGCAGGATGCTTTGTCCAGGAATCGGGTCCCAGCTCTTAACAGCTGAGGAAAGTCACCCTGATGCTTGTCCTCTTTCACTCTGCCATCCAAATGAAACAGAGAGGAGAGTGCTGCTACTGCTTTTGTTGTTGTTTTCGTTGTTATTTTTCAGAAACTGCAACAAAAAGGTGTGGTGGTCATGTTAAGGGGCAGAGGGTTTTCTGCCAACAACCAGTTAATTCTCTTTCATTGGTTTCTTTGTTTCAGCCAAAGGGAATGTGGCAGCAGAGGATGGTTGGCTCATAGCTCTGCCAGCAACTACAGCTCACGCTGCAGTGGTTGGGGTAGTGGCTAGATGGGATACACAACGCTGTTGAGAAGAAGACAGTCTTATGATGGAGAAAATTAAATCCAGTAGAGACCAGCCTTTACTTTGCAAGTGAAGTTGATTGGAATGGGCAGAGTGGTGTGAAACTACAAAAACAGACATCAAGGCCAACAGCAAGAAAACGAAGGGAGGAAAGTGAAGACGTCCTGGAGTGGGGCAGAGCTCTCTTTTGTTTTCCACATCTAGTGTTTACTTCTCTGTTTAGCCAATTGCCTTGGAAATTGTGAGGAACTGCTCTTCTCAATTACAACAATCACAGTTCTTTCTCTTTGAAAATTAACTAACAGGTGGGTCACCTCCATCCTGCCTTGGTGCTCCTCTGCTTCAGGCAGCAAAAGTTAAGAGTGCCGTCTTTTGACCTTTTCCCTTAGTTCCCGCTCACTTGTTTCACCAACCAAAGGACAGTTTGCCCAGTGCAGCGTGTTCCCTGGCACACCAGAATCACGTCACGCGTGGCTGGCTCCGGGATTTGTTACAGGCTCAAAGCTGGCAGCAGGCGTGCAAAAAGGTGCCGAACTATCAACCTTTCTGGCAACTATGACTCTACAGGCTTGGCTTTGGGCCGGGTAAAAATACACTCTAGATGCGTGCCTGGGTAAAACTGGGCAGATTTGGCTGTTGATCACTCAGAGATTTCAGGATCTGACAGTCAAGAGGTCTAGAAGCCGGAGTAGTAAGTCAGGCTCCTATGGCAAGAACTTCCTAGGAAGGGAACTGCGGGATTCTCCTGCCCTGAGCTCATGGAGCATGTGAAGTGAAGCGTTCGCAGAAGCTGGTACACATAAAATCATTGTCAGAAATAGTATGTTAAGAATTACCAGAAAGATAATATTCTTGGGATTCTCCTAAGTGTTTATACCCAGTAACTCAGCTGCCAACAGTGAGCTATTACTGGGCGTTACTGACTTTGTGGTCTTCTTGGAAGCCCACCATATTGTCCTGACCTCTCGCACTTTGGTGGTCACAGGGCTGGAAGTTGGGCAGCAATTTCTGCCTCTCTCATTAGTGTTGATTCAGAAAGTATTTTAAATGGCAAGCTCAGCCAGCAGTGCAAACTGCAGGCATAAAAAGAATAAAATTCCCTGAATTAAAGCAAAGACTACGTTAGGTACAATTGTGCCATAATTTTCTGTTTAAGTCAACAGCAGGTTGGGCCTTGGATTCATGACCACAATGAGGAACGTTTTGGAAAGTGGAAATTGCATTATGGCTTCTGTTTCCTTTCCAGGGAAGCATGTGAAGCACATTACAGAGCGAGGGAAGGTCATGACTGCAGGGAGCAGCACAGGATGTCTGAGGGGGAAAGGTGGGGTGAGAGGAGCTGCTGCAAAACAAGGACAGAGAAGCAGCAGGAGAGCATGAGGGTGAAAAAGTGGTAACTGGAAACCTTGCAATATCTGAATTAGAATTCTTTCACATAAGAGATCCAAAAAATCCCTTCCCCCCATTACTTCTGTATTTCTGCCTCTTTTTAATCTCTTGTTTTCATTTAAATGTGCGTTGTTGGTTTTGGGGTTTTTTTTCACATTCTGGCAATGTTCTGAATTTTTTGAACTGGCAGGCAAATAGACTTAGTGATTCAAAACCAGCATCTGCATGTGTGCACGTATTAGTCTGCTGAAAATGCTGGGCAGGCTGGGACTGATCAAAATGTATTTGCTTAGCCATGATCAGTTAATAACACCACTGTGTATTAAGTATTGGGCTTGCTATATTGCGGCAGGCACCTCCCAGCTATATTTCATGCATCATTCCCTCTGTCCATAAATTTATTTCTGAGCCAACCCTGCACTGAGCCCCAAGCAGGGTGGAAGGGATGCCATCCCTCCCTCCACCCCCTCTCTCTAGGGCAGCGGGAGGATCCCAGGCCTGTCGTACACAGGCAGGGGAAGCGGTTTGGGAACCAGCTAGAGACAGAGCTTGCTTTCTCTACTCGCCCTTTACTGTAGCAGCTCCGCTGGCCTTTCCAGGATCATTTACTTTAAGCAATTTGCAGCACTACTGGCCAAGCAGTGTCTCCGGTAAATGCGCTGGGGAGAAAAGCATATGGTTTGGCATAAAGGAAGTAGGCATAAAATGTCTACATGTTTCTCAAAAGGCAAATTGTCTGAGAAGTCTGTCCGACGAGAGCCCAAGCTGTAATTACATATCCTTTTGGTTTGCAATTTATATGTTTTTCTCGCTGGTTTTGCAAGTATGCCACAGTTACGCTTCAGTGGCTCAGCAGCCTTTTAACAAGCTGTAGAAGGTACCTTTTGCTCAGGCACTGGCAGTACTAAAAGGCAGAACATCTGTCCTTTAACCCTTTGCAGAATTCTGCAGCTTAACCATATGGAGCAGTCTCAAAGCGATGACCTGTCCACAAGGAGCTGGGAGGAGGGAGGTCAGGAACCGGGATGATTACCCAGTACCTTTTCATTGTACAGCTGCTACTCTGGGTATTTTGGTGCTTGAGTTAATAATCTTGCAAGTATGACAAGGTAGAGAGGGAACGGCACAGAGGAAACTATTTGGAAGGAATTAAACATTAACAACACACCTTAAATACAACGGGTAGGAGCAAAAGGAAGGAAATACTGCCCAAGTACAGCCCGTACCCAGTTTTAACAGGCAGGCGGGATTTGTTTACGGAAGCCAACAATCATCTTCTTCCTCCCTGCATTAAAAAGTGTATTTAAAGGCAGTATAGTTGGAATTTTCTCTAAGTACAACTTGCAAAGTAAAGGCTCAAAGGCAAGCCTGGTCCGTTTAAGGTTTTTGCTACTGTGTTAACTAATTATTTAATTTAAAACAGTAACCAGAAGCTAGCTGACTGTTTAACTGATTCCTGACTTGGGTGATATTTGAGTCCCCGCTACCCTGGTGTCTGCATTTCAGGGCTGTAAAACTCTGTGGTGAGAAGGCTGCTGGCTCAGGCGTGTGGTACCCTGGCTAATTCAGGCTCTTTTCCATCAGCTTTTGCCATGGGGTCTCAAGGTACCCCAGTGGTAAAGCCAAAAATGCCCTGGACAGCAAAGCCAGTCTCTTAGAGGATCACTGACTACATGGTTTTATCCTTAGGAAGACAAAGGGATAACCATAGAGAGGGGCAAACACCCCGAAACAGGACTGCTTGCTCTGGTGAAGGCAGGAGGCAACAGCGTGCGACTCTGCTGCACTTCTGCTGTTGGTCCAAGTAAAATGGGGTTCGCCAAGCAAATTAAATAAATAGCCAAAACACCCTCTCCCTCCAAATAACATCAAGTCTGATTTGAGTCTGAAGAGTACATTTTTCAAAATGTCAGTGGCTGGATCAGAAGATCAAAGATGATTGACTTTTTATTTATTTATTTATTTTATCTCAGAGAATGAGTTTTAAAAAATCCCTTTTTGAGTGCCTGAAAGGGGAAAAAAATTAAAGGGTGTTTATTAGCATTAGTACTCCAAAATGTATTGCATGCATTATTATTAATATTATTCTAGACATGCAGTACGAGCAAATCATAGATACAGAGAGATAGCAATAAATTAATTGGAGAACTAAAACTGTAGTGGAAATTAGGAAAGATTATGAGATGGAAGAGATCAGCTGAGCAAAGTGAAGACTGAGAATGGCACATCTTTCTTGCACTAATATGGTAATGAAATATAGCGAAGGCAGAGTGGGAATACTGATCTTCACATGCTTCTAAAACTTCTTGCCATACTCGGGCAAATTTCTGTAAAATTGCTAACGTGATCTATTACAGGATGAAAAGATGTTTTTGCCAATATAAATGCATGTCTGGTACAGAGCTCTGTCACTTCTGCAACGATAGTTTCTAAATTGATAACAGTATTACAGGGTGAGCTGGGCTTTGGAAAAACTGGTGGCATAAGTTCACCTGTGCTAGCTTGAGCCTTGCATCTGCCAGTAGAAGACACAAGTCCAAGCAGGAGATGCAGGGCCCATAAACACTATGTAATGCATACAGGGAAAAACAACCCGTACTCCCATGTGAATTGATGGGCTCTGGGCTAACATTACCTTTCAGAAATGAGACTTGGTATTATGGTAAATAGTGCCATAAAATCTTTGTTCCTGACGGTTTGACAGTTAAGAAAAAACGGATCTAATACTGTGGATTATTTAAGAAGAAAATAGAGAGGAAAACAGGGAATGTTATTGAGCCTCTGTGTCATATTTTCTGCGGCTGCGGCTCTCGGAAAACAACAGAAGAGGATGAGAAAAAGTGCAAGGAGGGAAGGCCAGGGTGATCAGAGGCGTGGAGCGGTCCCTGGACACAGGACAGCCAAGTAGGATGGGGCTCCTGCAGGATGGGGAAGAGCTGGCTGCCAGGCGTGATGCTGAAGGTCTGCAAAACCCCGGGCAGTGTGGAAGGGTAGCTGGGGGCTGACGAGCCGAGAGCTGGGATCTCCCGGGCATTCAGTTCAGAATAGATCAGAGGAGACAGTTCTTCAGATACGTAATTAAGCTGGGGAGCTCTTTGCCACACGAGGCTGTGGATGCTAAAATTTACATGAGCTCAGGATGAGGCCGGGCAGGTTTGCAGAGGAGAAATCCACTGGGTGATACAGATGAAAAACAAACCAACCTGTCTGGGTCAGAAAGTTGCTGGGCTGCGAAATGTTGAAGGAGACCAGGAGAGAAAGTTTTCTTCTTTTTCTTGTGCTCTTCCTGAGGCGTCTTTTTGGCTATTTGCCCCTAGTGGCTTCTCCAGTTTAAGAAAACCTTTAAAGGCGTTCCAGGGAGGGAAAGGGCTAAGAGAGGCCATCTGCTTGTGAAGAACAACAAATGCAAACAGGGCAGGGGGATGAGGGTTGCACAACCCGAAGCTGGGGAGTCGGGGGCGCGGGGAGGGAGAGCAGAGCGCTGGGCAGCACCCGCTGCCTCCAACGCACCCGGGGGACGAGGGGTGCTGCCAGGTGGGGACACAGGAGGACATGCAAATGCAAATCAGCCCCACAGCATCCTCAGAAGACGTCATTGTCAATGGCTGTGGCTGTCCTGGAACACGGAGGAGGTGCAGGTGTAGAGCCATGAGGGCTAACGTGAGAGGGGGGGGGCAGCCCACGCCTCAGCTGGCAGGGTTTTGGGAGGAGGCTGAAGCAGCATTGAGGTGCAAGGAGGTGGCTGGAGGCTGGGCTGGCAGCCATCTGCCACCCAGCAAAAGCCCTCATCCCCTGCACAGAGCTCTGCTGGGCCAGAAGTGCTAACCTGTGAATGAGATTTTTATTCGTTCCAGCGGGATGTTGCTAAAAGCAGTTGGAAAGCTGCTGCTTTGAATATCTGATTTTTACCTCGACAATTTCTCTTGACATTTCCACATTTTTAACATTATTATTCCCTCTCCTTTTCTGTGCATTGTTTTTCTGTGGCAGTCCTTTTCTCTTCATTGGTTTTGCTTCTATAAAGGACTTTGCATAATGTTTTTCTTCAAATTGTTCCATTTCAAAGTTTTCCCTTTATTTCAAACTTTTGAGTTGGTGTGTGACTCTGCTGTTTGGTTTCTAGGTCTTCTTTTGCTTTACAGTGTCCTTTTTCTCTTAGGCACTTTGCCTTGAGCAGCTCTACAGTGATGATAGCATGAAAAATCTCTGTATCCCTCTGCGTCTCTATATGGAAGTCTAAAATATCAGTGAGGGAAAGAGAGACAAAGCAAGCATTTTTTAATATAAAACAAGGGGTATTTATTTATAGGATATTTATTTTCAAAAATTCCCTGGTAGCATGAAGAGAAACTTTGCCATTTTATAAAAAGTGCATGCTTATTTTTCTTTGTACGTTCTAGTCATACCACAGGCTTTCCACGAAAAGAACAAGCATTTATTTTTGTGCTGTGTGCCCAGAACAGCTACTGCGTGACCGTCATCCTGCCAGGATTTGGTGGGGAGAAGGTGCAGCCTGATGTTCAGAGTCAGAGTGCTCCTAGTTGTACTGGGGGCTGTTGTGAATGGCAGGGACTCCAGGTCTCCGAATCAGGATGGCTCGCCATCAGAGAGTGGTATGGTGGTATATATACTCTGGTGTAGGTATTTGGGAGAGTACATCTCCTGAAGTCCTCTCAAACAGCTCCCTTTCAACTCAAACGCTCGCTTCCTGGAGGAGTTTCACGTGTGTGGTACTGGGTCTGATCTGAAGCCCACTGAGACCAGCAAGCGCCTTTTTGCTGGTACTCAGGCTGTAACCGGATTTACAAAGTGACCTACATTTTTTGCTCCATATCTCAGCCTCTCTTTGCGTAACTATCCATAGGTGGTCTAAATTTACCACTGCAGTGTGAAAACCTGAATTCATGAGCAGCGGTGGGTCTAGCTACTTAAACTACTTTTTTGTCCTGATTTCAGAACCATGAGTAAGGCAGGCACTTACCAGTTTTGTCAACAGAGCTAAGCTGGTGAATGTTTTCTTTGGTAACCATTTTTGTTTCTGGTTCATGGCTATACCATCAGGAGCTACAGTGGGGACTAGCAAAAGAATTCTTTTGCAGATATTCCTTATTTTACTTACTGACCTGGGTTTGCTAGCCTGGCACAAGTGGTTTTTTTGCTTTCCAGTGTAGTCGTGTTAGGTTGAGAGCCCTTTTCCGGATCGTAAGTTTTGCCAGTGGATTTCAACCTTTTTTGAATTTCAGATGCGGGCAGATACAGATGGGCTTTCTACAGCTGTGTCTTGGTCTGCCGCTGTTCCGCCCTGCCTGCCAGTCAGCCCGCACCACCAAAGGAGCATTAGGAGAAGCTGTGGGACTGCAAGTGAGTCCTCAGATCTCAGCTCTGTCACCCAAAGCAAGCTGACAGGTTTATAGGTATCTGCTTAATGTCTTCCCCCTCTACTCTGCACTGGTGAGGCCACAACTGGAATACTGCGTCCAGTTCTG
>JAOXJM010000001.1:109721815-109755653 GCA_026413425.1 Tringa solitaria | reverse complement strand
CCTTCTCTGGAGATCTTCAAGACCCACCTGGATGCAGTCCTGAGTGATGTGCTCTAGGCAATCCTGGTTTGGCAGGGGAGTTGGACTAGATGATCTCGAGAGGTCCCTTCGAACTCTGATAATTCTGTGATTTCATGATTCCATGATCTCAGCAAAGGTGGAAACTCCTTTTGAAGATGGTATCAGACCTTTTGTCGTCTCTTTTCCTTTTCTTAGGAACACTGTTAGTTCTTAGGTAAGGTGTCATGGAATCTTCATTTAAATTAGCGGAACAATATTGCTTTGGGGCAGCTGCTGTTCATGCAGAAGGGGAGAGAGGGCTTTGGGAGTGAGGCTGGAGTGTTGGGTGGGCACCAGTGCATGTGAAGAATGCAACCCATCACTCGGGGCAGATGAACAAATGGCGTCTGGCTGACCACTTCTGCAACAAATGGGACACCTTTGCTTTCGGAGACAGCTGAGACAAACACTATTTGAACTGTGTTTATAATGGGCTTTGTTAATATACAACTTTTAATTTAGCACCGGGAAGGTAACGTGTGCTTTTTGTTACCCACCTCTGTCAGCCTTTAGGATGGAGGTTGTTTTTTTGCTCAGGGTGGAGCTGGTTAGAAGTGCAAGAAACTGCTGTGGTTTCTGGGATTTGAGCAGATCAGCTGGGCAGATCAGCTCCTGCATCCCAGCCTGGGATTCAAGAGCTGGGCAGCAGAGGACCATGTACAAAGCAGAAATGCAATGCAGGACCTGAGGCCAGTGGTCACAGTGGCTGGTTCTGCTTCTTCCACCTGGGAGAGGGATTATCTCAGCGTAATAGACTTCTCTGCAACTCTGCAATGCAATGCTCCCAGCAAAGGGCACAGTGATTCATCCACTAAATGGGTGTAGCAAAAGCGCTAGTGATTCACTGTTTGTTTGTTTATTTGTTTGTTTTTCAATAGAGGTACCTTGCATTATGCCTGATTTTTTAATTGTGATATTAGAAGAAAACTTTCTGGAATGAAGAGAGTATTGCATTAAAGTGTTTCCTGAAACAAACTTTTTTCTTCTACAGCAGTTTCTCTCAAGGTAGAGATAATGTTCCCGAAGAGAGCTGGATGGGAAAACTGGAAGTCTCTTGGTCACATCTTTCAAGAGCATCAGACTATTGTTTTCTTAGATGTAAACTATCAGGAATGCAGGGAGGTGAGAGGGTTGTTTCCCAGTTACTCATGGTGGTTAATACCAAAGCACTTGATCACATGAGTGTTTTTGACCTACTGGTTTTATGTCTAGGTGCTTTCTGCCATGAGTTAAGGTTTCATAAATTAGGCCTTCATGTTCTGCAAAATATTAACAGATTTGCTCTCCCTACACACACTTCATTCATTGCTACATAACAGCACAGAGCAATTTAGCTCCCTGGCAGGGTATTTTAGTAAGACAGCAAACTGTCTGTGTTTACTTATGCTATATAATTCAGTAATTGTCCTGCAAATCTTGGCCAAGTTCCTGAATAGTTGGGGCCTAAAAACAAGCTCTTAAATTCATATTTAGGTTCCTAAATAGAACATCTGATTTTTCAAGTATTGAGTCCATCCTGACTCGTGGTAACTTTTTGGAAGCCAGTAGGCTAGCAGCATTTTGAAAATCAGGCCTGCTACTTATTGCCACACTTGTATGGGGAAGCCTAATGGTGTTTTAGACTCCTTTTAATATTTGTCTTCGTAGTATTGCAGTGCCTGTTTTATTCCCTGCATCGCAATAATTCCTAGTGGAGCTTATTCTTGTTGACAAACTATCGGTTTGGATTGATTAAAATGTCCAGTAAAAAAAGTTACCAGCAAGATTGTTACTTGAAATCTTTGCTGGAAGATGAAGAGATGCACAGAGTAAGAATATTTCTGGCAAGTCACTGGGTTTTTTTCATAAAAAGGGCAGGCTATAAATACCATCTTTCATATGACATATGCTTCACTGTCTGTGCCTGACAACAAACCTGAGTGAACTAGGGTTCATCAGGAAAGCTGATTTTGCCCTCGATATTATTGGGAGTTCTTCAGTGCCTCTCGGTGAGGTTTTTCTCCCGTGTGTCAGTGCAATAAGGCTTCCTTTACTTTCTGTATATAATGTCAAGGAAAGTCTGATTCATTACTTCAGGGGCTGAGCTAAATTCTTTCCTCTGGACTGTTTTAAAAGAAATCGTTTAAGCCTCAAATAGTTACACTGGCCGCTGCAGCAGATGTGTAAAAGAGTGGGCATTTGCTTCGCTTCTTGCTGCTCATCCTCAAGAAGGTTCCCCTTAATCTGTGGGCTCAGAAGCACAGCAGAAGGACTTTTTCACCTAAGATAAAACAGTGACAAAACCATTCCTGTGGAAGCACAGCATACTGGCTCTTCGGGATGCTTCTGGAATATATTACTGAGGATAACTTAGTCTTTCTGAAAATCATACTGATGCCTTTAGGAAAAAAAAAAGCGTGATGAGAGGAAAAGGAATAAATTATTCTTGATAATATTTAAAATTATTATATTCAGAAGGCCCTGGAATGGGAAAATCTGGCCATCTTTCATTTCTTCTATTCAGATGCCCTGATGGATCAAAATTTGTGCCATTTTCAGTAATCAATATGCACTTTTTTTTTTCTCAAATGGGGGCCCTTCCTGAGAAAAGAATTTTGTTTCGTAAACGTTATTTGGCTGAGACTGACTGCACCTTTCCATTCCCCTCGCAGAGGCACGGCGATAGCTGGAATTGTTTTCGGCATCGTATTTATAATGGGAGTGATTGCGGGGATCGCCATCTGTATCTGCATGTGCATGAAGAACAACCGTGGGACTCGAGTAGGGGTCATCCGAACTACGCACATCAACGCTATCAGCGCGTACCCGGGTAAGGAAGCGAAATGACAGCCCTGCAGGAGTGCCTGTGTTCATGCCCAGAAGTGTGCCTTTGGATAGTTTCGGCTCCGCAGTTGAGTGGGGGATGTGAATACAGCAGCCGGCTCTTCTCGGTCCAGGGTGGGGGGGGACCGGCACGGCTCCCTGCTGAGAAGCGCAAAGGCATCTGGGCGCCCGCAGTGTTCCTCCGTGCACGGCTCTGCCCGGGCTAATTTATTCAAGCAACTCAGTGGGCTAATGAGATGTGGCGGGGCGCCACGCTCACACAGCTGCGTGGCTCGCGGTGCCCGCGCTAGCGCACTGGGACCTCACTCGGGGCGATGCTGCATTGTGCGGGGTAGACCTTCTCCCCGTGCCACAGGCTCTCTGGCGACGGACCGGTTGTTCTTCCTTTGTGTTCTGGTTCTTCTATTTGCTCTTGTTCACGTGCAGTCAGCTCCCTTTCATTGTCCGATATCATGGGGGCCCGGCATGCCACAGAGAGGGGAAAACCGGGACAATAAGGTCTGAGGGTGGTAGCGCAAAGCCTTCGAGTGGTGCCATGTGGAGTCCTAACGCAGCCCGAGCGGGCTGGGACTCGGCCAGAGCTCACAAGCCCTGCTGGGTGCTGCGGGATCCCAGATGACTTCTGCAAAGGTCCACAAGCGCCTTTGCAGTGTGTTCTCCCCCCAGGAGGGACCGCTGGCTGGCGTGCGGGGCTGGATCCGAGCTAGCTCTCTGCATCTGCCTGGCACCCTGCCTGAACTGGTGGGAACTTGGAGCACGGCGCAGAGATGCCCGCTGTGCCTTGGTCAAAGTTAGCTGAGATCTGGCGGTGTTCGTTAGCTCTGTTGCTGGACGTCCTCAGTGCAGGCTTGTCTGGGGATTTACATGGTTTTGGTGTAATGGTTTTTTAGGTGCAGGGCAGCAGCACCAGGGGAGGCACGGAGCCTAAGTCAGATCTGGCATTGAGCTAATAAGCTGTCATAGGCTTTGGGGCACCCCAGGGGACAGTAGGGATCCCTCCTGGGTCTTCTCCAGTGCAGTCGTGCCCATAGTGAGTGACAGCTGGTACATCGGGCTGTACCTGAGCTAGCCCTGTGCAGAGCCACTCTCTGCACCCCACTTGCCAACTCAGGCCAGTCTAGGATTGGGGTACAGGAGCACCAAAGGTGGATCTGCACCGAGCCAGCTGGGGTCTGCAAGGCTCATCTGTCTGGGCTCCCCACCATGTGAAAGTGGCCCTGTTGTTGAAGAGCAAAGCTGGCCCTGGAAACAGCATAACAGTGTTCATGCAATACAGCCAGGTCTTTGCTTCACTGACACTGTTAATTACAAATCCAGGAGCAATTGCCTTGGGATAACTCAAGAGTTCACTGTAACAAAAGGCAATGGTGTTTCATGAATGAAGTCCCCTCATCCCACACTTAGAGATCTCCTGCCTTTATGTTCCCTCCTGTTGCAAAGGTTGCAGCAAACCCCGGGTGCATTATGTATACTTATAGACAAGCTACGCAATATTTATTATGTGTTTCTTTATCACATTCACTGCTCTGTCTGTTTTCTCCCTCGTGCTCTTACTTTCTAGTTAAACTAAAACCATCTATAATCATCCTTATCATTGCAACTTTGTTTTGCATAGAGAGATGAGTAATGAAAGAAAATTGCAATATTCTCAACCGTGAATTGCTGAAGAGCTACTTCAGAATGTAATAGTCACTGCAAGCTGTAAAAACGAGAGCAAAATGAAGACTGTGGGGCTGTAGCCTTTTCCTCCCCAAGTCTGCTCCCGCGATGACTCACCCCAATCTCTCCACCACCAGGAGTTTGGCTCTCCACGCTCCCCGTTTCTTCTGGTGCAAACGTTAGTTCAAGCAGCTCGTCCTCGTAGCAGCAGCAGCAGGTTTATGGAGGATGGGGGAGCTCTGAAATTATTTCTGTGGTCCCCACTGCCACGATCACTTCTGGAGTAATGACTGACCTGGCTTTGGCTGCAGGCTTTGTGATCAGCCCTCCACCCTGCCATTACCTGTTTTGGACAGGAACGGCAAGTGAGGGACTGCCCTTCCTTTGCCTCAGCCACAGTGGCAGCCGGGTCTTCAGAGGGCAGGGAGCGCTTTTCATGGCACATTGGGATTTGAGTCTTTTCCCCCCATCGCAAACATCCTAGGTTTCTCTTTCCTCTCTATTCAAGTGCTATTTCACTGACAGTCTGCCTGAGACATCTAGGGAGAGGTTAAGAAATCATCTGTGATGCCATGAACAGAGAAGAAGCAAGCTCTGGACCTTAAAATTTGTAGAGACTACTCTAATGAGGTCTTGATGTGGAGCCTTCGGTTCCTACCGTGCTATGATTCTGCAGCAATTACTGTCTTTTTGATCACAGAATTAATCCTTCCCATGTAAGGTTATTAGAAGTAGCTGAGAAAATGTTTTCAGCTGTTTGTGAATATTTTTGTTGTTTCCTAAATGCCTGACCCAGTTTACAAATGGAGGGCTCTCCTCAGATATCTCCATTGGAGTAAACACAGCGAAAGCTTTTTCTTCCTCGGCCTGAACCCTGGGAAGATGTCCAGCATTTGCCCTGGAAGGTGTGATGCTGCTGTGCAGTCAGGAGCTTTCAGCTGTGTTTGGCCTGGCATGGCATGGCATGGCATGGCACACATCTCCCGGGAATCCAGAGGTCTGAGAGGTCTGTGGAGACCAGCAAAAGCCCTGGATGCACTATTAATTTGAGACAACATAAATCCACGTTGCTGCTGAACAGGGTGAAAGGGAACGGATCTGGTAAAAGCCCAACCTTCCTCCCCTGAAAAAGTATAGCTCTGCCACATCACCTGCCATGATATCTGCCACATCATCTGCCACATGGCCACTCAAACACCGTTAGCAGCACAATATGTCAGTGGGCACATGGCTAAGCAGAGGAGGAAAGGGCAATAAGCAAGGACTTGCATTGACATAAAGTGACTGTATAATGACAGTCGGAAAAACAGTGAGCGCATCGCCAGGAGACTGTACATCTGTTGTATGGAGGACTCAGTGTCAATGAAAAAAATATTTGGGGGCCTGCATCTGAAGGAAAAGATTTGTAACTATGTCTTCTTTTTTCTCCCGTTTCAGTGGCCCCACCACCATACAGTTATGAATACGAAATGGAGTACCCAGCTGACCTACCTCCACCTTACACTCCAACTCCACAGACTTCAATACAGTATCCTCCACCCCCTCCTTACCCTGGATATTCAGGGAAATAATTACACGGCTTCACGTGGATATTAGCAGCTTGTTGAAACAGCCAGCACCGTTGGGACAAATACTGTCAGCTCAGGGACAAACATGATGGGGTTTGCATCAACACCCATGGCCAGGTGTTGGAATAACCTTGGGAGGGTTGCCGTGGTCAGGATGAAGTCCACTCCAGACCATCACATCTCACGATTACACAACGTGTGACCAAAGAAACAGTTCCTGTAAGTTAGTGCCTGATGGGTAGTGCTTAGCATCAGTGCTTGCCTTCAGCTGCAGCCCGGTACAGCATGTGGGACTGGGTGTCTGCCCATGTAAGAAGGTGCAAGTGATGCAGACGGTTCAACGAGCTGTTCCAAAAGCACAAGAAGCAGCTGCTGGGGCTTATTGTGGGGGAAAACTCCAACTGTTGTCTTCAGGTGTTATGGCTTCCCATGAAATAAGGGGAATAAGGAAGAACAAGGAAGACTGAAGCTATTTTCAGTTTGTACTTCAGGCTGATAATACCCAACGATCAGCTGTGCATATTGGTCTGATAAGGGTATTACAAAGAGAAGTGCTGTCGGAGTTATTTAATAACCAAAAAATGATGGATATTATTTTTGGCCAAGTAGGTTGTTTTAAGTGCCTACTTTTAAACAGTTTGAGACTAGTTTGTGGCCTCAAATGTAAACAAAAGAGTGTTTTTATATGTGAAATACACTAATTTATAGATGATTTGCTTTTACTTCGACTTAAATACTGTATACATTGGGAATATGCTACAATGCTTTTCTATCAGCAAAAGATACTTTTGATTTTTTTCATAAGTGGGAGAAGAAATACGAACCAAATATTAAAAAATCATAGTTTGTCTTCGATTGGATTGTGTAAAGACTATTTTTTTAAAACCAAATCATATTGTTTACCAATAATAACTATACTCAGCCTGAGCAAAGAGATGAGCAGAGAGACTGTGAGCATCAGATTACTTTTTAATGTTGTCATGGTGTACGTCACCAATAATATTTTTTGCATGTCACGCATATTGTTTAAAATTACTTAATCTCTACTATGCAACGTACAGGTCTTTATGATTTAAAATGTTCCATATACTTACGGGGCTAACTGTAATTCAGCAGCAGCTATTTGACTTCAGAATAGAGCATCCAGATACCTAAAGCATCATCCTTCTATGGTAAGACTGACATGTTTCTCAGTTTTATATGCAAGTCACAAAGACAGCGAGCGGTTCTCTTCAGGAATTTAAAAGTGCTGAAAGTTCTTAGTTTGAGTTGGGTGGCTGGGCAATTTGAGAATGCTGCAGCCAAAATATCAGAAAGTGACAAAATTACAGCACCTAGACTTCAGGACAGCTGTAGCATCAGGTCCATTTCAGAGGGAGAGTCTGCAGATTACCCTGATTCCTGGAGATCAGAAGACATCTAAATGTTTTTCAGTGTAGACATCATCTTCTTTTCAGGTATATCAGTGTGTTACTTAAAAAAAAAAGCTTGCAAAAGGTGGTACAATATCCAAGTGAGGTCAACTGACAACCTCTTATCACCCCCTAAGTCTGGTGGTTTTGGCATTCAGTCCTGATTCAGGGAAGACCTTAAGCAACCTTTTAACTTTGAGCACAAAAGTTATTCAGAAGCTTTATTGTAAACAAGACCTTATTGACTGTTCTTGCTGAGATTTTGGAATTGTACTTGTCCTTTCTAGGCTGACTAAGTTTGTCCTCTTGAAACCCTTATATATCTTGAGGTTATATCTTGAAACCTGGCTTGAAAGCACAAATGGCCTCAGTCTTCGCCACTGTTAAGTTCGGAATATCTGTATTGTGGCCCTTGGCCAAACTGAGCCTTGAGTCACAGGCCCATTAGCTACCTAAGCATTTGTAACGCAGTCAGAGGAAAACTGAGCTGTGTCATGGGTTTGGATTGGTGCTGGTTCCTTGGAGCCTTCTCAAGGGAAGGAAAGTTGTATTCTCATTTCTGTCCTGAACATGTTATCTTTACAGTTACTTCTGCTCTGAGCTATGCCCTGTGACATTTCAGCTGGTACCATGACCTCTCAAGAGGCAGATGTTCCTCAGATGAAATCCTCCCATGAAGGGCAACCTTCTGCATGCAGTGTTTTGGCAGTCCCTGCTCAAAACCATCTGCTGAGGTACTGATGTGCCTGCCAACGTGGTGGCCAGCAGGAAGAACAGAATAAGCATAGTTTTCTCTGTGGGAAATCTGTTCCTACCACATCATTCTACGTTAGTGCCTCAGCACTTTCCAGTTGATAACAACGGATGATATTTCTGTGCCAAAAAGTTACCTTTAGATACCTTTAGATAAAGAGTATTGTCATTTTTCCCATTCTTGTATTCCATTTCTTTGTGCTGAACATGCAGACACACAAAACAAAGAGCAGTTTGTATTTGATGAATCCAGCGTCCTGAAAAATACAGAGAAAGAAAACTATCCTATGGATCGTAAATCTTCCCTTAGAGGAAGAATTTCTTCAGCCGTGATATTTGTCAGAACAAGTTATAAAGTAGATTTCTTAAATAAAAAGGCATTTCTGGGAAATAACTAAAAGTCTTTGATCACAGAGTCCTCTGTTTTTCAGCTTTGCAATTGTGTGTTGCCTCTGATGATACTGCACTAAAGTCACAGTCACCAAAGTACCTACTGTGTATATGTGGCTTATTCCAGGGGAAAATTATGGAAATTGAGAATTTCACAGTGACAGACAAATGCTATTTGTTTGCTATGAAAACACTAGTGAGGATGTTGATTTTAGTATGTTAATTAATGTTCTGCAGATCTTCGTGTATTGGGCCATTCCATACAATGACTTTTATCTCAAAGGACACCACATCTCTTGTCCTCGCTTAGGGCATAAAACATGAAGGTGTTGCCCTGCCAGCAAACCAGATAAAACTAGTACAGAGTAGCCTCTTTTCAACAGAAAGAGGTGATGATTGCATTGAAGAGAAGCAAAACAGAGACAGCAAAGGAAGAGGAGGGAGTCTGAAAGATTTATAAAAGTAAAGGAAAAGAACAAAGAAGTTGGTGCATAAACTAATGGGAGCATTTGCTAATACTAAAGTTGTATTAGTTTAACTTGGTTGAAAAAGTTGAAGTGTTGTTATACCTTTAGTATTATTTCTTTGTGTGGAAACATGTAATTTGTTCAACACCTCCATATTCGAAGTTCCTGCAGTACAGATATTGCCGGCCAGTAGTCATTTATTCTGTTTCACATGAATACCTTGCAGATGAGTGGGTTAGTACAAAGAGTTTTTACTTAGTCACGCTGACTTACTTCACTCTCATGCCCTACATCATATTGTAAAGTAAGAAAAAAATATGAAAATGTAGTCTGTGGCTGAGAAAGGCCAAATAATCTTTTGCTTTACTTGCTTGGCAGTGGACAATGTCGTAAATTTGGTCGATGAATGTAGCGTAGCCCAGGGCAGCTCATATACTTGGATCAAGTGCTACTGATTTTCTTGTCATCTGAGGTTGCTCTGTCTTTGGCTCATGATTTCAAGGCTTGGGGAGGGAAGGTCACCATGTCAGGAGTACAGGACCTGATCCCATCAGCCTTTCTCCTTGGTGTCCCAGTTTAGCACATTAGATGACTGCCTGGTTGCACGAGCACTGTTATGGATTGGAAGCAGCAGGAGTTGCAGGTGCTTACAAGGGCACATATGCTTGCATACGCGCTGATGCCAGTCCTCCTTTATGGAAAAAAATACATTCTGTGTGATGTCTTAGTTAATCATGTATTGGGGATATTTCAAGCCATGATTCATTTTGCAGACTTAATTTAATCTGGCATTTCTTTAACTTTTTTTTCCCAGAAAGAGCTACTTCCAAACCAGTTAGCTCTCTGACAGCCTACTGTTTCCAGGGTATATACCAAACAGCAGGAGAAATGTATTTAAGAGCTAATGACCCATTTGGGAGACTTTACAAATTAGGTAATAATCAGTTGGAGGAGTTAAAAGGCCAAGGCAAAGCCAAGGAAAGTTAATGTGCTAGGCTGCCATTACCTAAATGACACACTCCGATGAAAGAATCATTAATGCTATTATAAGCCTCTTTTAATTAATGAAAAATGTAACAATTTGCTTTTTAAATGTTGGTAACTTTGAAAGATGCAGTTTTTACCAGTGTACTAGAGCAGATTTTCAATAGTGCCACAGTGAAAAAATTAGATTGCTCCACAGAGCACCTGGATCGATATTAACACTGTTCTTGGTAGAGTAGAAATAGAGTCTTTCAATTTAAAGCAAATGCTCTCAGGACCCTTTGTGAAACCACAATGATATTTTTTGGATGTAATGGGATAGTTCATAAGGCACTGATGGCTATCTGTTAGAATAGTAAATGTTTGGCATTTCGGTATTCACTTTCATCCTGGAAGCTCTCCAAATACTTTAGTAACTAGAAAAATGATTATTTTAGTCACCTTGGAATAAAACACAACAGTATTTAACAGCATACAGTAGTAGTATGAGGCAGAAATTGCAGAAAAGAATTAAGAGAAATTGAATGTTTTTCTTCAGTTTCACTAAAATGTCAGTGCTTGGATAAAACACCTTGAGGAAGTAATGACTGGGACCTTTTATCAAATGGTCCCTGTTATTACTTTCCAGGGTAGCAGTACCCCAAGTCTAGCAGCAGGTTTCTGAGGTCTGAAAAGCAGAGCCCCAGTCCAAGCGTGGATTCCAGTGCACCCATTGTAAAAACACCCTTCCCCCTCTGTCGTGATTTTGGTGTTTCACAAAAAGAGATGAGCAGAGGACTAAAGAAAGAAGGAGTGATAGTCCCTCACTTGTACAAAAGGGAAAGAGAGATGGGGAAAAATAGGATGGTCAAAACTTTTTGATTTTGTACAACCTACCAGAGGATGGCTTGCTGGTGCTGTTGCTGGTGACTGTCACTGTAGGAAGAAAGAAAGCAATGAGCACAGAGTGTGCTGAAGAGTGGCCACACCAGCAGGAGAACAGACCACAGAAGCATCCATGGAGCTCTGTCTCAGGAAGCATGTAACTCAGAGTGCTGGAGGCAATAACTAGAGCAGAAATGTTTGTCTGTCCACTTTGCTGTGAAGATAAGATATTTACACAGCACTGGAAATGGAAAATGGGAATTATTTTTGTTATGCTATGCACCATTAGCATTTTGTGTCCTTAGAGGAGACTAGAAAAGGGCAGCTTTGGAATGCCATGGCTATCGCAGTCATGACTAGGAATGAACTAAAGCCAACAGAAACAAAAGGAAAGCCAAAGACTTTGGTGTTTCTGAAGAAAGTGGGTTTTTTTTTGTCAGCATAGCATATGGAGCTGGTTCCTTCATGGAGGCGAGCTGGCCTGCTGCCAGCGAAGGCAGCTGATATTAAGCAGCCGAAGGCTGCAGGAGGGAGAACTGGGAAGTGTGCAGTGCTGGTTTTCCCCAGGCCTGAGCCCACCTGAGCCCTCTGCTCTCACACAGGTAACCTGCTGGCAGAGAGGCTTCAAGGCAGTTCTCCTTTCTTGCATTAGTGCAAAGCTGGACACTTTAGCCCATAACACATCTTAAGCCCTCCACAACACGTCTGTGATATGTTCATTTTTAGGGACACAGGCAAAACCACTTTTTTATGGCCAGTAATCCATCCCCAGCTTTCTTTCAATAGATCCCACATTGTATTGATAGGAAGTTCTCCATTACAGGACCTAATCTGGACACTGGTACAGCCTTTCACCAGTTTATCCAAATGGCCTGGTCTTTTTTATATTACAGCGTATTTACCAGTGACTCATCTCATTACCCTTATTTTACATGCTCCCTCAAGGTCCGTCAGGGCCGTGTCCTTCTTTTACTGCTCCTTGCCAAAGAGCTTTTCTGAAGAGCACTGATCACAAGAAAACAATTTCCAAGCGGACCCTTCCCTGCCCCCCTGCATCACCACGGCGAGGAGCTGCCTGGGGAGGCTGGGCTCTGCGAGACTCAGGCCTGCCCTGGTTCTAAACATCGCCTCCTCTTCAGGGGAGGAAGGCCAGCTGTTTGGCAGCGATCCCGACATCATTCTCAGCCCAAGCTTTGCTTGTGATGAAACTCCTCTCTTTCTTTGTTTCCAAAAATCAGTGGTCAGTAAGGTTAGAAAGAGGAAAGGGAAATGGAAAAAGAAGTCATGCCCACATCTGCTTTCTGGTTTAGCTCAGCTCTGAGGGATGTATTTTCCCTTGTGCATTGCCAGCTATCAAGTTGATAGCATGTCTCCTCTTCTCTGAATGTTTCTGTTTACCTTCGCTGTAGAGCATCTTTAATGGGAAGGGAGGGTGTGCTGTGGGCATCTGTGCAACTGCAAAGCCCAAACGTTCCCTGGTGATTTTGGTACCTATAGCCCCTGCTTTGCACCTGGACCTTTATGAATGGTCGCTCAACTGGGAATTTTTTTTTACCCTTTTTGTTGAAGTATGATAAACTTCCTCGCTTAATTTTGAGAGATGTCACTTGGTCTTATACAGGCAATAACTTGTTGGTTAAGCTGTGCTTAATTAAACAAAATGTTAATCTATGTCTGGGAATCCAGTGAACGTATGTAGTGGTTCTCAAATTCTTTCATTATACCCTGAAACTTGAATAATAACTTGACAACTACAGCTTATATAGATTGTATGGTGGAATAAATCTGTATATGTGGGACTGGCCCTTGTTCAAGGCCAAATATCATAGCAGTGAGCTACTTTGTTACGGTAATGGGCTTCAGGTGATTCATTACTTGCCAAGGCATAAAGGGATACCAGGGTACCTGCCATTTATTGACAGGTAAGAGACAAGGTTGCTTCTGTACCTGCTACCTCACATAACAAGAGTTTATGAAATCATCTGAGGCTGCCCTTGTCAATTATCATCATCATTATTTCTGTGTTTAAAAAACAAGGCAGACTTCTTGTGGGCATTCATCAAAGAAATGCTGTGGTACTGCAGTCTACGCTACTGTGCCTCAGCTGAGACCTCATCAGGTATATTCTTGAGCTTAAGGAATGAAAATAAATACATACGTGCTGCATCGCTATTCCTTATTTGGGGGTGCTCTTCCTCCGAGGTGGAGGGTGGGGGATCGGCCACCTGGTTGAGGGCTGGGAAATCAGTGGATACACGTGTGTGCACATAGTGGTGAACTTGGAGGTAAACCATCCCAGCTGGGTGATAGGTTTGGGCTCCTTACCCACAAGCTGTGAGCCTGTGTTGAAGCAGTCTGCCACAGCCCTTGCTACGCTATCGCTGTCTATCCATCTTCGTAATCTACAAGAGACTACAGCGAGGTGTAAATGGTCCCTGTCCCGGAGAGAATGGTGGAGTAAAACAGAGTTTCCACCGGCTCCCATTATGTGATTACAACCAAAGGAGGGCAGTTTAGTAATCTGTCTCTACTGGGGAGGGCTGCCTCTCCCCAGCCGTGTGCGAGTGCTCACACACCCCTGTACAAGTGGCTGCTCCCTGGTTCTGCAGGGGTTGGTGTGTGGCACCCGTAAAGCAAATGGGGACATGGCAGTAAACGAGCTTGGCAGGAGCCAATTCTTGCTTTCATTAAAATCCTTCTGGTTGCTGGTATTTATTGCCGATTACAATTTCTGGTCAGCTTCAGTGAGTGAAATTGAGGACGAGCTGTGACTAGTGACATGGTGCAGAGAGGGGATGCTGTACGTCTCAAAGACTGAAGTCCTGCGGAAAGGTAAGATTGGCCTGATAATCAAGAAGCCTGGGAGAAGTTGCAGCAAAAGCATGTAGGTGAATTGATGCTTGTCTTTAAAGCCAGAAGAGTAGCATCCTGATGTTCCTGTCCCTTCCACACTTGGAAGATCAGGAGCCCAACTTATGTTTTTTGTCTAACTGATAAGTACAGAGAATTTCATTTTTAAGCGTGATCTACTCAGCGGTAAGCTTGGACAGTGATTCTTCTGACACCAGTAAAGATAATAAAAAGGATTGATTCAGATCTTAGATCTTGGCTTGTGGGAAGTGAGGGAAAACAAAGCATCCCACTAGTTGGAGCTCAAGATTCACTGAAGTTTTAAAGCACTTCTCCATCCATGGATGATAGACTTATTTTGGTCATGACAGTCAAGGTATCTGATAAGAGTTTTCATAAATGAAATAGAATAGTGTCTGGTTCTGTCTACAACAGAAGAATAATTCTGGTCTAGACAGAGCAAAGCGCCTGGTTCACCTGGTGCCCTGTTCACCATGACCCTCACATAAGACTTGCATGATGAAGCTGGGTTCAGCCAAGTGGGATCTATGTCCAGAAATATGCTTACTCATTTTATATAAATTCGATGAGTTGCTATTTTCAACCTTTGCAATTGAAAAGGGCAATTAAGTCTCTGCCATTTGCTTCTTCCATGCCCCAAGAGTAAGAAAATGAAGTACAGGTTGACCTCTGGCAGTAGCTCTGCCTGTCCTTGCCTTCCTGCAGAGCCCGGTGACAACACGGATAGAGGGAACAGGCACAGCTCCGAGCATCTGCATCCAGCCTTGGGAACTGTTAGACAATTATGTGGCCAACTCTGCAATCTCCAGACTGTTAATTTTTAAGACAGTATAGGTTTTTTTGTGTAAGTCATCTTCATATCTGGGTGCCCACCCGAGGGTTGAGAATATTTTGTTTGAATTTCCAGCTTCTGAAAAAAAAATCTACCTTCCTGTACCAATTATGTATTGCTATGAAGGCCAATTTCATTGGATCTAAAGGCTAAACAAACAAAATGATAAATCTTCCCTAGGCTTCACCTGAAGACTTCCTCACTTCAGATAATTGCTCCAGTCCACTATGGGTACAAGGGCTGGAAAATGACAGCCAAGGATTTCTGCTAAATGGAATTCTTCACGCTGGGCAGTGGGAGTGACTTTGGTGCTGCTTCTTTAAAATTTGCATGCTGCCATCTGTAAATTAGAAATGTTTCATTTATCCTGGTTATGAAAAAGAAATAGAACAACAGAAGGTAAGGGAGATTTTCAAGTGCAGATAAATCTTTCTGTTCTTCATATCTTGGAGGTCAGTGTTTAAAAGTAAGAAGCTGTAGATAAAGATCTTCAGCAATTTTCAGTCTTCTCTGGCCTATATATTTCCCAAGTGGCTGTCAAGTGTTATTTCTTCCTGGTGTTGTCAGCTTCTATTGCCTGGTACATGATATATATTTTAATTGACAGCCAGTAACCGCCATTCCAGTCATAGTGAAAACGGTATTTTATAGCCAGTGTGGATGGAAGTTGTAACTTGAGGATGTGTCAGTTACTTGTTGGAAATATGAATAATTGATACCAAACATAATACCTTTTCACAGGCCCTATTTATTAGAGACAATGCAATCACAAAATAGCTTGGGTTTGGTTGTTTTGGGGTTTTTTGTTTGGTTTTGTTCTGTTTTTTGTAGTTTCCTTTACGTATGATTTGCTAGTCTCTGTAATTCAGGAAGAAAATTACTCAGCAACTAGTTAGGGTCTGAGTGAAGACCTGAACATAGAAATGTAATAAGGCATGACAAAATGCTCGGTTTTGTCCAGAGAAATACTGAATACAAGGTCGACAGCTAAAGTGTCTCGCTGGCATCGTTCATTGAAATGTGCTGGCAGGACTTTGGGTCAGGTCTGCGTGGTGATGTAGAAGTGATTGTCACACATTGTAGCCCACCTGGGAGGGCAGCAGAGAGGACATAAGATGTAGACCCACAATGGGGAGGTACATGGGGCTCTGGAGAGACTGCACCACAGCCCGAGACTGCTACTGTAAGCCCCTCACCCCATACCTTTGCTGCTGCCGTTACTCGTGTCATCACTGGTAAATTTGTGTTGAGTTGAGTGAGATCTGACATCCCACAGACACAGCGTGAGAACAGAGTACGGTAGGAGAAGTAGTGCCATTTAAAGAATCTTTTTTGACTGAGCATACATTTACATTTACGTGGAAGATGAAGCTCCCATGGTGTATTTGGCTTCACTAGTGATCAATATGTTTTCTGTTACCTGTGCGGGTATTGCTGAGCTTGGCCAAGGTTCATCACTGACTTTCCTCACTGGTCTTGAAATCTAATTTTTCCTGGACTAGAGTGTGTAATACAGAGACTTAACTATATAAAACCTTTTTGCTGAGACCATGCCACTGACATCAGTTCTTGTGGTGACTGCGGGCTACCATGTCTGTCCTGAGCCCCTTCATGGAAGGAAGCATCCCTACCCTTGTGCACGCTGCAGGGGTATCATCAAGACCAGAAGGAAATTAGAACCATATAAGTGAGTTGGGAGGTGTCCCTTGTTTAAACTTTGTTCTTGATGTTGTAGGTTATAATTTGCTTTACAACAGACAGCCTACGAGAAAGTTGTGTTTTGATAAATGAAGGGTGGATAAGAATTGGATAGGATGGTTTTCTTTGGTTTTGAATAGGATGGTTTTCTTTGTTTTTTTTTACCCTGAAATGAGCAGCTGACCTGTGGTTTTGGGAGAATAAGGGGGGTTTTCCCCTTTTGTTTTCCTCTGTTGTTGAATGCTGAATAAACTTTCACAATGGAGGCAAAAGGAATGAAATCACTGTAATACAGGAAAGCTTCCCACCTACTCTGGGTTTGTAGCCTGCTTGGGCTAAGATGAGCTTGTATCCAGGTTTTCACCTTTTTTTTTTTTTCTGTCTTCCTTATCCACCCAGAGCGTTTTTCTTTGCAGTTTTTGAGGACTTTCCAGAGTTTTGCTGGGAAGATGCAGCAGACCCATTGAGGCCATCATGCAAGAGTGACAGGCAGGAAGGCTGACACATGGCTGCCCACACATCCCACAGGCCTGATGGGTCTGGGAAGGGGCAGAGAGGTCTCCAGCTCAGATGCTGCTGTTTGCTTGCTCCTCGTGGTAAATTAATTTTACCTTTGAAAGAGATTTTCTGCATCTTTACAGAGCTTTTCAGAAAGTTCAGATTTATTGTGTGTGCATTCATGTCTTTTCCCAGGAAATCTCCAGGCTTAAATAAAGGTGGCTGAAAAAGAAAGGAAAAAAAAAGATGTTTTGCCACAGGCTAAGCTAATAACCAGTCCTAGTTATCTTATTGCAAATCAAGTGAAAATAAAAGTCGGGGTTGTTTGTTTTAGTATTGACAGCAACTGTCTTCAGCTACACTCTGCAAGCAACAGGAGTCACTCCCCCCCATCTCTATTTCAGTGAGATAATTAGCTATCTCACAGCCTCACAAAAAAAAAAAAAGAGGCAAATACCCATCTTTCACATAAGAAATATACAGTCTTTTAAAAATCTCAACTGAGCTGAAGAAAGAAAGGGCTTCTTTTCCAGTTAAACCTGAACCAAAGCTGTAAGTTCAATTTTTGTGTGCCAAATGGGGTGAATCCCGATGGCTGCTCGGTGGCAACAAGGCACAGCCGCAGGGCACCTCGCTCCCTCTAACAAGACCATTGGCATCTGCTTTTGGGGGGGACCCTGTGGGGTGGGGACTCTGGGGCAAAGGGAGATGGTGGAGCCGGTCTGCGCTGCCACCACACAGCCATGGGGTGAGCTGGGTTCCCCCGCCAGCCCCTCTCCATGGACTGCCTCCCTCCTTGGTGGCTGGCACCTCATGCCCATCTGGGATGTGCCAGTTTTTTCATGAAGCATTGCCAGAAATACGAGTTCAATGAGACTGAAGTCTGCAGGTAGTTTGGAAAATTATCTTTTTGTGTCCCTTTCCTCTGAGAGCTGCCTGCTGAGCAAAAGAATGAAGTAAAAGTCCCTTGGCCCCAACTCTTCTGATCTGAGTGTAATTCCTCCTCTCAGTAGGGTAAGCAGCTTTGAGCCTCTGTTCATCTTTTTTGAGAGAGGATGGTGAATGCACTGACAGGTGAAATCCCAACACAAGATGACCGGATCATCTACAGATACGGCCTTGCATTGTGTCACATCAAAGCACGCACAAGAAAATACCAGAAAAAAACCCTTGCAGGTGGAAATATTATACAGTGAGATCTGTGCTCATTTGCTCTCAGAGGGCAGTCTGCTTATGGTGCCGAAGCCCAAATTGTGGCAACCCCCAGAAGAAATGACAGCCAACATGTTTGCTCTGGCAAAGAGCCCTCATCTCATGCAGAGGAGGAGATTTGGGGTTACCTGTCATCCGGCATTCAGGTCTCCGTGCCATCAAATATCTTCTTTCTGACTTCATGCTTCATATCAAGCTGGAACATTCCTATTTTACTTTAATAACTGCTTTAGTAACTGAGGTATTTCCCCCCCTTTTCTCCACTCCCCAACATATAATTAGGGTTTCTATTGGCATGAGGATGCCTCATTTGGCTACATCTCACTGGGTGCAAGTAACTGTATGGGAATGAAATACCTTATACCGTGGTTACAGCAAAGGAAAGTCATACTGCTTCACACGTACTGCCTATCATTTAATTCTAAATGCTTCTCAGAAAGGCAAGGAACTTCTATACATCCCTCTTAAGTTATTCTTCGATACAGAGCCCTTTCCCCCTTTGGGGACCTTTCAGAGACAAACCTAAAAGCCCCAAGCTAGCACAAAAGCCATCTCCTTGCCTTCTAGTGAAAACAGGGAAGAAATAACTAGGAACTATCACGGAATTTCAGAATTAATAGAATAATAGAATAATATTATCACTAATGGCAGTATATTGTGGGATTTTTTTTCTCCGCGTTCCCAGAGAGTGCTGTGAGAAGAGTTTGGTGAGACACAGTGGTGCTGGGGGACAAGGTAAGTAGTGGAGTAGGCAGAATCTCTCCGTTCCTTCAGAGAGGTACTTGCCTTGTTTGGAGTTCATATTCTTATGGTTATCTCTTCTTCCAGAGCCAGCTCAGCCTCCAGTGGCTTTGGGTTGATATATACCAGATGAGATCTTGCCCCCAAATACAAGGTAGGGTACCACTACGAGCACAATATAAGCCAGTATCTCCCTTAGTAAGGATTTAAACATATTATTTTTTTAATAAAAAAATAAAAGATTTAAACTTTTTTTTTAATAAAAGAAAAATGTTCTCTTACTCATTTTTCAAAGAGTGAGTAAATTCTTATTAGGTGGTATTTCCCAAAGGGAAGATGTTATGCCATTGTCTCTAAGCAGCTGCTGTTTCTCTGTTGTATGAAACTTTGGAGAAACATCTGGGGTAAATAGCAGTCTGTAACAGAAACACTGTGTCTGTCGTAAATGGGCATGGGCAAGCCTTGCCTACCACAAGGGCACAGGAGTGCCTTTTGCAGGGCAGAGAACAGACAACATACAGCATGGTCTACCCACCAGCTCTGAATAAAAACCTAGTTCATGTATTTGAGTCGTCTTTTCTAGGAGGGGCAGTTAACTCCTTGCCTTTAAAAAAGCACTTCTAAAGTTTAGAGAATGAAGAGCTTCTCTCGTGCTTGACCCCATTTGTGTCATCAAATAACAACAGTGCATTCCAGGATCTCTGAAGAGCTCAGCAAAGTAAAGAGTTTTTCAACTGATGAAAAGAAGGAGACACATTTCTGTGAATGCTACATAGGCATGAGGTGGTGTAACCTCACCACCCTTTAAGGAGAAAGTTAGTATTTCAGAACATTTCTTTTTAGATTTTTTTTTTAGTATGGATTCCCCACAGGATCTCTAGGATAGGCGAGATTCTTACAAGTAAACTTCTAATGACAGGTTTCCTTGACTCAGCACACATGAGCAAGAGTTTGGCATCCAGGGTAGGCTGGCGGTGTGGAACTCATTTCCCCAACCCTGACCCAAACGTTTCTGTTCCCTACCGCCCAGTCGGCATTACAGCTGGGGCTGCCTCCCTGCCGGAGCTCCTACCGGTGTCCTCGCTCCCCAGGCAGCACCCCATCCTCTGAGAGCAGCCTGTGGAGGGATGCTTTGTCTCTCCCACCTCCCACCACCCCAGTGCTGGGCCATTGCCCCAACGCCAGCAGTCCGTCAGGTGCTCCAGCCTACACAGGGCACGTCTCTGCAACGTGGACCCCCCTGAGGATTTCTCATCAGTTCCTTGCTCTCCTCAGCAAGCTGGAGAAGACTATTAAGACAAGGCTGAGGCATTCAAAGGCATGAATCTGGGCTAACTACCATACCAGGTTGCTGGTGACTTCAGGAGGGGCTGGAGAAGACCCACGCAGACTGGCAGGCTCTGGCACTGTGGACGTTATTAGTTTTCTTGTCACCTCAGCAGGAATCAGAGCTTTCTTCAGAGGCAGCCTTCAACAAATTCCTCTAGGGCCCAGGGCCTTCACAAACTTTGTTTCCATGAGGGATGAACTGTGTATACGTTAATTAAAGAGACGGCTCCTAAAAGGCAGCACTAGCCAAAGAGCAGAAGAGCCCAGCCCTGGTTAACACTGGCTTGTGCTGGCCTGGGGGAGTTGCACTGCTGAGGGCATGATCCTGGTCTGGGAGGGGAGAATGGCTGAGTCCTCCACAATCTGTGCAAATACTCTCACTGCAAGATGTAAAGCGCAAACTTCCATCTTTCCTGTATGAGAACCTGTGGTTTTTACATTGCTTTCCTGATGACAATCTTATTTTACATCAGCTATTTGAGATTTATCATTCCTCCAGCAGTAGTACACGAAGTCCTTTCTCTTCTGCATGCCATTTCTCATGCTTTCAGATCAAAAAGCTTTTGTGATAAGCAATTATTTGTTACACGCACATTACATGCTGATGTGAATTTCTCCGCAGCGCAGAGAAGAGGTGGAATAGTTAATAACCCCTCGCTCTGAGAAAGGCTGCAGAATAATAACACGGGATGCTGAAATAATCATTCTGCCATCAGTTGTTCTCCCCTGGGCCTGCCCACAAGAAGTCATATGGAGGACTGTTAGAGGCAGGCATCGCTGAAGATTGCCTGCTAATTTTACTCCCTGTAACATAATCTGTTTATTCAGAAGATGCACTCTATCTTCTCTGCTGTGATGCAGAAGAATCTTAATCTGACGTGATTTCTCTCATTCTTTCTCCTTATAATTAATATTGCTGCACAAAATCTGAGGCTTACTTTTTATTGCAAGCAATATATTATGAAGTGATTCTTTTTGCTCAAGAAAACGTAATCTATACTTTATTACTAACTCTCCAAATCTGCTTTTCTTTTATAATAATAGCATTGTCTCGGGAGACAGTAGTTAAATGTCTAGATTTTTTGGTTTTTATTGCAAAAGAAAACTTGATTAAAATGAGAGCAGGAATAGTCTAGAAAAGTATCGTTTATATAATTATTTAAATACAGCCTTTGTCTGAGTTTCAAACAGCTTCCCAAAGGTATCTGTTGATAATCCTATTTATGAGATATCCAAGGAACAATGGCTCTGGCTCACTTTGCAGAATGGCTGGCTTTCCTTTTCTTATTTTTCTGAGGATTTTTTTCTGTTCAAATCGAGTTTGGCCTGAGTTTCTGAAACTTGAGTGCCTGAAGCTCGTGAGCCATTTCGCCAGAACAAAAATCTGACTCCAAGGGCCCCAGCTGGAGTAAGCAGTACCTGGAGCTGCATACGCTTGCAGTGTTCAGAAGCAGCTGGGCAGTGATCAGTGTTTAACCTATTTACAGGATGCGTTCTCAAACCACTGACCAGAGGTTTTCTTCTCAATGTCCTGCTCTTTTCTGCTTTCCCCTGGGGTCCTGGTTCAAAGCAGATACAGCTCCCTCACCCAGTGGCCCTTCTTGTCCCCACGCTCACAGCAGCAGTAAATGAAATATGAAAACCTGCCCCAAATGCCATTTTAGCTATGTGACAGGGGACACTCTCAAGCAGCCAAAATGGAGAGCAATTGCCTGATTACGCAGTAAAATCAGTTGATGGCAAAGCTTTCTTTCCCATGATTCCTTTCTTTCGATTAATGTCTCTTTCCCTCATTATTTTACCCTCATTTTCCTTTCCAAATGTGTAACTGTTAATAGGATGGTTGAATGAATAGGACACTCACCTAGGATGTACTTTGCTTTTGCTCGTAACTCTGCTGCCGCTGTGATTTTCAACATCGCATCTTTGCTGTGCTTCAGTTCCCTGTCTGTAAGGTAGGGATGGCATTTCCCTGTATCAGAGAAGCATTGTAAAACAGAACCACTTAAAGTCAGCAAGGGGTTCAGGTATGGTTCTGGTGAGGCCATTAAAAAACTTGAATAGATTAATGGAGTGGTGCGCCCCTGTCTGCTAGCCAAAAAGCTTTTAGGAGACTGTCTCTCATCTCATCTGTACTACCTGTAGTGAGCAGGGAAACGGGGCTGTGGAGGTGAGGGGGAGTGGGGGAGGGTATAGGGGATGTGTGTATTCATGAAAGACAGATCACACAGAGGTCTTTGCAAAGTAGAAAAGGCTTGTCTTTAACCACAATAGGGGATAGTCCTCTGTAGAAATCTGCCTGTGGGTACAGATGAAGACAGAATGATTCTGACAATTTTAAAAAATTGCTTTTGACAAAATAATTGTGAATTCCAATTCCCCAGCCCTGGTTTATGGATGGTGGAGGAGTTTTGCAGAGGAAATAATGTTCTCCAGTGAAGACTGAACAATACTCTCCAAGCTCCCTTGAAGCCCCCCTCGAAGGCTAATCTTGCCTCGAGGCACTCCCTCAGGGTAGATATCTCTTGCCCAAAGGCCAGGAGGGCCTGGGTCTAAAAGGGCTTGCCTGGGCCACCCATGTAAAGTATAAAAGAAAAGACTTGAGTGTCAGTGTTGGAAGAAATAACTGACATTCCCCCAGTGGAAAACTGAGTTGAGGCCGTAGCCTAAGGAAACCCATCACCAGCAAGGCGGATTCATGGGTCAGTTCCCTGGGCCAGGTAAGTCCCTGTCATGGTGAGTTGTCCCTTGCTTCACTTGAGATCAACAGTCATGTGCCTCCTCAAAACGCCCTTCTCTCTGATACGCATAACTGCACACACAAGCAGTCGTCCTTCTACATTTGTGCTATGTTCTGCCTCAGCATCGTAGTGGTAACACCAAGGACTTAATATTTCAGCCAATCCAGGAATAAATTACTGTTCAGGACAATAAAAAGGACAAACATCAGTGTTTTAACAAAAGATGGTACAGCTCTGTGGGCCTTTGGGGAGAATCACTTGGACGGTAACCAGAGATATCCTTGTTTTGTTTGACATTTGGAGTCCTACTGGGGCAAATAGTTTCCTCCTTTCTTTAGTTCTGTGTCATTGTTTTAATTTTCTTATTGTCCCTAATTTTATTCAGAACCAAAGTATTCTGCATAAATTATATCAGGGCGAATAATAATAAAACTGTATTTTGTGGCTGAGGATTGCTCCTAACGAGCTGAGGATTGCTCTGTAACTGTGTATTGGCACCACAAAATGGGTTGCCATGTGACTGTGTTGGCTTATATCACCCAAAGAGTCTGAGTAAACAGGCAGGAATAAGGGAAAAAGGCCCTTGGGTTTAGGTTCAGTCTCCTTTGAACCTGCAGGATTCCAGGGATTCCAGGATTCTCTGGATCATTCCTTGATGGTCCAGAGAACAGAAGCAGGGGAGGATATGAGGGCTCTGACAGATGCTAAAAATGATGATGAGCTTATAAATGTAAGAGAGCAATTCATGTGGATGGTTTGTTCTCAAATCTTTTAATATATCAAAATGGGTCAATCCTACTTTTCAAAACAATTCATTGAGTTATACCACACCATACGTGGATTTCTGTAGGGAATACCAGGGCATGCCCGAACTCATGGACATCCACTGGATCAGCACAGTAAATATGCACTGCACTCGTGTCAAAAGCATGGCCAAAGTGGTAAAACGTGTGAGGTTGCTCCTGGAGCAGATCTCAGCAGTTTGGTGGAGAGGAGAAATCAGCATGAGGTAAACGCTGAGGAGGTGGAGTTACATACACTTGCAGCCATGCCACATGGGTCACTTGCCTGTGTAGGTTCGTTTAATTCCTATGGGATCTCATATCCAAGATGAATGTTCTCGACAAGAAATCTGAAATCCGTGGAAGGCAGGCAGAGCCAGTGTAAACAGCTGAAGTCTTAAAAAATAGGCATGAATATTCATGCAAAAATGTTTTCATTGTTCGACTCGGCCAAAAACCTTGCTCTGACTTTGTTGTTCTCCTTGTTGAGAAAAATGGGTTGCAGTAAAGCACAGCTTTTCAGACTACAGTTTCCTACATTTGTGTCATTCTTTGGACTTGTAATTAAATATTGAAGAGACAAAGGCGATTTGGCAGGCAGTCATACTCGCAGCAGTCTAATGTCATACGGTTTCTCTGAAAGAAAAATGTTCTGAAACAGATGAGATAATGTACTTAACTTTGAAAAAAAAGCCACTAAACACTCACTGGACAAATACTCTCATAACATTTTATCATCAGGACAACAAAATCAACACTTCTAAAACATCTGACTGTGGCAATGGCAGCTGAAGGTCCATGTTAACATTAGACCAGATTTTTACAGTGCAATTTTAAGTTTTCAAGGGCCACTATTTTTCTGTTTCTCTCCAACCAAATTAGGCTCAAAGCAGTGGGAGGCCAGCTTGCAGACGTCTCTTGAACAGTGTATTCCTTTTATGCAGTGATAAGTAAGAGGGTTTTTTTCAGGTTCTCCTAGCTTTTGGTGAAAGGCCATCTTTTCTTCTCCCTCCTATTATGATTTTCAAAAGACTCTCCGATGAAACTGCACAAACAGAACTGCAATAATTATATCTGTCTTGGTAAAAATAAAAGGTTGCTGTCTGCCTTTCCCAGAAGAAGGTATAAACTCAGTGCTCTCCTAGAAGCTTTTGATTATTATGCATCCGTGTATCCCTGACCTCCTGTTTGCCTTCAACTGAAGATTGTTGAGACTGAAAGAATGAATAAATAAACACAAATTTTTCAAAAGTTTGCAACTACTTGAAATGCTCCTGCCACAAGCAGCCCCCAGATAAAACACTGCAACAGGAAAATTCTCTCTTACAGTCTATTCCATTTAATTGGCCTAATTCTTCACACAGCTTAACCAGGGAGTGAATAACTTCAGAAGCTTAATTCTAAGTAAAACATGACTTCTATTTGCATAAAACTTCCTTCCCTGGGATTCAACAAGTTTATGTTCCTGCTAGTTTTATGGCTTTTCTCAGAACTGGTTTCCTTCAAAAGAAAAAATTGTGCTTCCTCGTTCCTGACGGCAGGAACCAGGGTCAGATCTGCACAACCACGCGCAGCTCAGCTGGCATCCGTACAGACAAATGCTCTCTCGGTACAGATCTGCCCCATCCTTACCATGCTATCAGCTACCATCCGGGTTACACTGGGGAAGAAGCCAACTTCTTCCTCCTCTTTTAGATACTCACTAACCTGAACATTGTTTAATGGCTTATTTGTATGTTTACTATATGCTGCATGAAACTTAAACCATTAAAAACTCAGCTGAACAGGACATTGGTTACACTGAAGCTCCTTCTGCAACTTTTTAATGACTGTAAGATTGATTTCTTATGTTGGTGACATTAATTAATACCACTGCTGCCTATGGAAGTGGCTATAGTTAATAATGTTCCCTCATGTTTTTCTGATTATTAGGCCTGGAAGTTTTTTTTATTTCCCTTTACATTACAGAAATATCATGTCTGCACTCTCTGAAACTGCATCAAGCTGACCCTACACTATAACTTGTCAGTCTTTTCATGAAGAGAAGGTTGCTTCTTTGGGGAAACAGGGACAGCCACGGCTCTTGACCTCTCCACACACACACAAAAAAAAAAAAATGCAGACAACAGGATCCTCGTTCACACTAAACCAGAGGCAAAAGCCAGGTCTTAGATTTATCTCTATCAGTCCAGAGGACATGAACCTTGTTAGAACAACTCAGCAACCTTGACTCTGAGAGCCTTCCATCTCTGTACGATGCCTCTGGTAGAGCTGACGTACTGTGTGAATTATTTTCTCATAAACAAAATCTAAATTTGAACTTCTTACATACTATCACTTAAACTGTCATCTGAAGAGAAGACAGCGCTCGTGTGACTTATATTCTGTGGCATAAATTGAAACAAGACAAAACTCGGATTCCCATAGCCAAAATGACACAGAGTATTTGTAGTACTCAGCAGTAAGGAAAACTTTATTTCCTCATTTTCCCCTGTCTTCTCTGATTCAGTAAATTCCATTTTGGAAGCTAATCATATTAAGTAGCTTAACTTATTGTAGGCATGATGGTGGGCAAGCACACATAAGTCTAATACCCAAATTATTCTCAGGGAGACAATCCATTGTGTCAGCTAGTGATCAAAGTGTCTATTCATATTCACAAAGCTGTATACAAAATGATTTAATTTCAACATCTAATCTTTCTCTTTTTTTTTTTTTAGCTGTAAGTGATTATGTGATAAACAAATCATTTGGAACCTAGAAGAGTGGTATCATTGTAAATATCTTTCCGTGTCTCAACTTACTTTTTAAGGGAAAAAATGGAAAATCTGAGTGGAAAATCTCAGTGGAAAATCTGAGAAGCTATGACCCAAAATGGTTCCCTCAACTGCTTGAGGAAGAGAGGGGATACAGGATATCTTTAGTGCATTTTCAAAGGCACATACAAAGAGGGAACACTATTAAAACTGATCCTGCTGTTCTCTGTTCTCCCTGAAGTTGTACTCCAAACATAGGTACTTTTATATTCTTGTTCTATACTGTGAACCTTGTTTTGAATAAGCATCCCAAGGAATGAAGCGCTCTTCTGGTGAGCCTTTGCTTTGTATTTTCTCTCTTAAATAAATAACGGGGCCTCTTTTCTGAATAAGATTTCACATTTGTAGCAGAAGAAGTCATCCTTATCATGGGACACTTGGAATTTATTGATGTTTTGGAAATAAAGAAGACAGAGTTTCTGTGAATTCTAGGATAAAGTATGCAAAATAACACTGGCTCTTTCTTAGTTGTTTCTTGTTTAAATAAAACATCATCTGTGCTAAACACTTACAGTACTTCTTTAGTCTAATAGTTAACATTTGCCCTCAAATCCCAGTCTCGGTAAGAAAAAGATCAGTAAGTATGGCTCACATATGAAAATCTTTTGTGGGCTTTGTTTAGTATCTTCATGTTCACATATAGCAAGAGTTGAACATTCTTGGGATTATTAATGTTAAACAGGAGAAGCAGCTCTAGAAAGACTCTTGAAAAGGTTTAAAACAACCCAAGGTGTTCTTGAGATACTAGCACTTCCCGAAAATACTGAAGAGAAACGTGCAGGTCTTTCTTCAGTCCAGTCACAGATTTGATTCAAAACTTAATTTACTTTATCTCATTTGTCATTTCTGAGCACAGGCAGTATCTGTGGTCTTTTTTGCTGGCTCCCCTTCAACTGTAGCCAACATTGAGTGTCTGAATGCTGATGCAGATTTTGGGTGACACCCAGCTGAGTCTCAGGGTGTGAAGAACCACCTGTTGCCCCAGCATACAGTTCTCTACCATTTGCACATCTGGATCCTCATCTTCCTCAGGAAAATCTCACTGCTCTATTTCCAGGTGCTCCTGCAACACCTTCCTTGCTCCTGCTGTGGATGCCTGGCTCTCACGGTCACAACTCTGCCAGCACCAGGGCTCAACACCAGCAGTTTGGGTCCTCTTCACCTCTGCAGTCCTCCCTTTAATGTAGTGGTCAGAGGGGCACCAAGCTTGTCACCAGCCCCGGTGAACAGTATGTCTAGTCTGAGGTTTTGTCCCTGAGGTTGCTATTAAAGCCTTTCTGAAAGGAGAGGGCTGGCACCAGTGCTGCAGTCGAGAGGGATGTGTCTACATGACTGGTTTAAAGGCTCCTGGGCACTGTGACATGATACCAGACTGATTTTTTTTAACAGTATTGGTGCAGGAGAGCTAGTACATTGCCAAACAATTCCTGGGTAGGACTATGGCAACTAGTGTGGACCAGGGAGCCCATTGCCAGCCTGCCCACTGCCAGGCTATGCCAGGGAGTCAAGGCTCAGGGTGCTCCATGGCTTCTCACCTCAGAGCCAGGGTACAGTCATGGATAGGTTTGATTTACTAGTGCACCTCCAAGCTACCCATGTTGGTTTTGATTCAAAAATTGCCATAGATTTTGGATCTGTGGCAGATCCTTTCTCTGGTATCTGTATACATACGTATGCACTGGAGCAAACAGGAATTTTTGTTTCTTTGCTTTGTTTTAAAATCTCCACAAAATTTGAGGTTTACGTGCCCAGGGATGTATGATAAGAAAAATATAATTTGACACTTGGTAGCAGAATAATTGGTTCCTGCCTTTTGTTCGGGCCACTGTCAATTTGCCACCTTTGTGTTTTTTTTTTAAAAAGCCAATGAAATGGCCTTCATGCAGGCATTAAGGCATCCTGATGCCATTAAAGTAAACAAGAAAACAAATAAAAGCTGTATCTGTCATGTTGCCTAAACTATATTGATGAGAAGGGAAACCAGACCATAGAAGTGATTATGTGTATCAGATATCTGTCAGCCTACGCTGTCATTATTCTCTGACATAAATACTTTGCTAGAAAGAGGACAATACTACCTATAAAAAAGAAGATTATCTGAAAAGGAAGTATAGCCTCCTTTTTGAGGGCCTAGACTTCTTTTTGCTTAGGACTCTTTCTTCTTTTGTTTTTTTGTAGCTATCTTCAAGGTAGAGAAATGTGAAATTTACTGACCTTCATAGTAATAGCAAGTATTGGCACATCTCTGTTAAAATATGGATTGTTTAGGCTAGCTAAGGCCTTGAGCTCCTGAAGAAAGAGCCACTCATTACAGGACAGCTGTTAAATTAGATGAATCAACAGCTGAAAACACCTTATTCTCTTCATTGCCTGCAGGTGGATCCTAGATAAAATGTGTAGTCTACTGGGATTCAGTTGCTTAAATATAAGGCTTTGTGTCACTTCAGCTTCTTTAGGCTCCTTGGAAGGGTAGTGTGGGGCTGGCAGAGGTGACCTAGGACTAGTGGATCCATGCATCTTCAGAAATAGCAGGTACGTTAAGCTGTGGGTATCCAAGTGATATTAAACATTTATGCCTTTGTTGTTGAATTATACTTAAAATGCCACAATTAGTGGAGGGGTGACTCCCTGTGTGCTATTGGGAAAAATGCCTCGATAAGAGGTCTGCAGCTCTTAGAATTTCAAGTGAAAAACAAGAAAAGCAATGTAAATCTCTTGGCAGTTTCAATGCAGAGAGAAGACTTTTATTAAGTATATGATAAAAAAAATAAGCTTTAAGCCACAAGGAATTACTGCACCTTCAGGAATCATTCTTTGCATGCCCTGTAGCTCTGGGTAATATCCAAGGAGCTCTACTGTTGTGACAGCAATGAAACCAGCTGAAGTGGGGGGTGTATGTACGTATAAATTGGGGGTGTTTCTCTGGTACCACTACAACTGCGAGAACAGTGAAGTTCTTGAGCTCCCAGCTCCTGTTTCAAGAAAGCAAGAAACTGTTTTTGTATCTGACCCTTTGCTGGAGCAGTGACACTAGTAGGATCCTGCCAAACAACGCTTTTGTTTCCGGAGTTCCTCAGCCATATACAGTTTGACTATGGTATCCACTAGACTTCTTATTTACACACTAGTATAGTAATGCTAGCAAGTAATTAATTTAGCTTTAGACCTATAATTGCTCACCAGGTTTTGTTTTCTGATACATGATGGAATTGTTTTGCTGCAGTGTCACAGAAACAAGACCTACTTTGTGTGTAAGCTTGTATTTACACATACATACGTGCATGTGAGCAAGCAAATACCTTTGTGTATGAGGATGTAAAAATCCTGGAGAGGGGAGGGAAAGGCATAGAAATAAATGATTCCTCGTCACAGCAGCACAGTAATTCAAATGGACAGGAAAATCCCTACAGCTGGGAGGCGAATCGCACACTTCTCAGCCTGTAAGACCCAGAAGGTAAGATGAAGTCTGCTCCCTCCCCAGTGTTCATGGGGAAGAAAAAAGGAATAGGAAAATTCAAGTTCTTTCTTTTCAGTACTGTTTTCTATAACTTAATCACGCTTCTGCATTTCTGATGTAAACAATGCTAGTGATAAAGATGAGAGCAAAAGAAAAATCAGAGGGAGGGATAACTGTGGAACAAATCCAGTAGTATCTCACAAAACACATGGCAGGAAGATGTATGCCATGAAAGGCTTTCTCCCCCTCCTTTCTTAATTCTTCAACTGCCTAGTATTACCCCTGAATATCCTTAATATACTTGTAGCTCATTTTTTTGGAAGTAAATATCTACCATGTGGCAAAACTCTGACAACCTCTGGAAGCTTCAGTGCTGTACCCCATTGCAGACAACTCACAGGCTGTTGCAGGAATCTCTGCGCCTAAATAGGGATGAGTCTTCAGCTATTGCCAGCTTCTGCCTTATGGATCTCTGAAGGGCTGGGTAATTCAGCTCCCTGTCTGATAGTCACGTTTTGAGATAACTTCTTAATTATACCATGAGTATGTGAGGAAGCTGCTCATCTGTTTAGAGTGTGGAGATTAAAATTAAAACTGTCTCAGTTTTCTCTGTTATTGTGTGGGTGTCAGTTCAACAAACTAATATGGAGCAGCCAACTATCAACTGAGATGTCAAAAAAGGCAGTCATTACAGCAGCTGGAAAGGCTGCTATTGGCTTTATTGCTGAAGGAAATGTTTGCTTAGTCTGTGTCAGCAGGTAACAATGAATCTATTAAAATAAACTCTGGATTAATTTCCTGGCACTTCACATTTCTTGAATGCCTAATCTCTCTGTAGTAAGTAGAATTGTTGTTCAGGTTTCAAGGATGAAACATGAATGGGTCTCCAAAGATAGATATTTTTTAATATGTTTATCAACAGTAGAAATGAGGGAACCCTTTTCTCTTCCATTTGTTATTCTTCTGATCAGCCAGGAGCTGGTGTAAAGATTTCATATCTCCCATGTTTCAGGAAGGCAGTATTGAATGATGACTGCCATTTTGGTGTTTCTGGTATGTATTAGTTTAAGAGGAATGACCACTTCTTGAGTTTAATCTTTCAACCTTATCATTCTGGGGGCAACAGCATGTTAGTTCAAGTAGAAAAGGCGTGAATAATAATTTTATTCACCTGCTCCATGGAGGGAAAAAAGCTGTCCCACAGTGAGGCTTACCCATGAATAAGAAAGGAAGGGCAGTACAAGAACTGTCAGTGTATTTTGGGGCACCGCCTGGAAAGCAAATAGGACATAGCCTTGTGTCAGCTGGCATTCAGCAGGGTTGATTTCATTTATGCTTACTGGTTAGTGGTTTGAATTTTATTTCATGTAAGAATGAGATCTAATTATACAATCAGTTAGGAGAAATGCCAGGTATTTCATTAGAGATGCCAGATGTTCTCAAGTGTAAGTTGTCTTATAGCTAGCCAAACCCCTTGCTGCTAAAACACCACAATAGTATCAGACTGTGCTTGCTACAGTGCACTTTAAGACTGTATCTTTCCTCTGGTTCTTGACAAACAGCTGTTTGTCCAGAGTGTTCTTCTAAATGACTACTGGAATATGTGAGTTTGGGATGTAGTTTGTATTAACAGAAGGTAAATCTCCTAGAGATGTGAAAGTTATACTTCTTGAGTTTTCTGTACTGGTTGGGAATGAGCGATGCTTCCAGAAAACGTGCAAGAAGCCCAGAGCATCCACTTTACCACTGTTGAAGGTCTGCAGTGCCTTGAAGTGCAGAGGCGCAGGGTCTCAGTCCTGTGGACTGTGGAGGAGGAGGTGGCAGTAGCCCCTGCAGAGGCACCATGACCCACTGAAGCCCTATTAGGTGTCATCCCTGCTGTTTGCTGGAGAAGCAGCAAGAAATGTGACTCGGGATCTGCAGGGTTTTTCCCTTTGGCTGCCTCTTCTGCCTCTCTGTCAGTGGCGCTGCTGGTCTCTGGCACCAGTGAAAGCTGCCTGCTGCTCCCCAGCAGGTGGGGATTGCAGGAGACAGGCAAAGTGGATGATCACTTACCTGGCTTTCTCAAACTGCTGGGGGGTGCCTTCTGAGGTGCCTCTGCTGCTTTCTGGTCATCGTTTTAGGATTCTTTCTGGTTAAAGGTGGCCTTTTACTTCCATGCCCCTGTGTTTGTGTCTGGGTACTAAATTGGCAGCAAAAGACTGGATTAGTTCAAATGTACTTCTTTCTAGTTGGAAATTACTTTGAAGTAGGATCTGGTGCACAGACCACTAACCAGCTTTAATCACATAAGGCCCAGTCCAGCCCCTTACTTGCTGTGGGATGTCTCTTGTACATGTTTTGGTTCAACCCCAGCTAAGCCCCACACAGCCACTCGCTCCCTTCCCCCAGTTGGGATGGAGGAGAGAAGCAGAAGGGTAAAAGTGAGAAAACTCATGGGTTGAGATAAAAACAGTTTAAAATGAAAGCCACACAAGCAAAGCAGAACAAGGAATTCATTCACTACTTTCCCATCAGCAGGCAGGTGTTCAGCCATCTCCAGGAAAGCTGGGCTCCATCATATATAATGGTTACTTGGGAAGACAAACACCCTCACTTGGAATGTCCCCCTTCCTTCTTTTCCCCCAGCATCGTATACTGAACATGATGTCATATGGTATAGAATATCCCTTTGGTCAGTTGGAGTTGGCTGTTCCAGCTGTGTTTCCTCCCAGCTTCTTGTGCAACTTCAGTCTGCTCACTGGTGGGGTGGTAGGAGGAGCAGGAAAAGCCTTGAATCTGTGTAAGCACTGCTCAGCAATTACTGATTATCAGTTATCAACAGTCTTTTCAGCACAAACCCAAAACATAGCCCCATGCTAGCAACTATGAAGAAAATTAACTCTATCCCAGCCAAAATCAGCACAGTACATAAGTGTAAAATACCTAACTACAGAGATTTCACTTCTAATGATTATACATCAAAATATCATATGACTCAGTGAAAGAGGCAAAGAAACTACTGCAGTGCAACCAACCATTGGAGTACTTCAATAAATGGGAATAAACTCTTTAAATACTGCCTATGTACAGTGCTGATAATCATGGCTAGATTTAAAACTGTGTATTGTGAGTCTTGATTCTATCCTAGAATAAAAACTGCAAATTCTGTATAGCTGGAGGAGAAATCTGTTCTTCTCTAAAAACAAATTTCCAACTTTACACTTGTTCAACACAAAAATGTATAGCTTTACAAGTTTGTGGGGTTTTTTTGTGAGTGTGTGGGCGGCTCTTTTCCTAGACACTGGTTTAAGAAGTCTTGTCACATGGCTTTAGTTCTCACAGTGCATGCAAAGGATGGCTTCAAGATGACTTTCTAAATGCAAATCTTGTATGATGTATCGATCAAATGTACTTCCTGACATGTTGTCTTGGAAGTGGAAGAGAGGCAGCCAGTATACTGGTTTGAGAGACTTAACTAGGAAATGTTCTGAGCCATTATCTGTATACAGAGAAACAGACCTTAATGAGATTTAAGCATATACTCAAAGTATATGCTTGAATGTTTACCTGGCACCGTGGAAGGTTTTCCTACCATTTTTTTTTTCCTCTCCAACCATCAAGACTTTGAATCTGAACTTGAAGTTTACCCACCCAGTGCAAATGAGGCTTTGAAAAAAGAAAATATTGGATTAAACTGAAAGCACCATTAAATATTGAAGAAAACTTGGAATTGCAAGTGCCTGGAGGAAAGACCAACCCTTTAGTAGGACAGCCATTAAAGAAAATGACACATTACATCCAAGATAAGAAATTACTCAAAATAATCTTAGAGGCTGGATCTTCTAGAAGCAGATTAAAAGCAGGAGTTTAATTTAGACAATCTGAATCCATCTTGGAGG
>JAOXJM010000001.1:109709633-109721715 GCA_026413425.1 Tringa solitaria | reverse complement strand
CCATCTTGGAGGACAGATACATTTCTAGAGATAAAATTTTTCCTTTGAATACTCCCAAGATCAAGCTTTGGCAACATTGTGATTGTATCCCTTAACCAAGCTCTTCACTTGGGAATGAATGCTACTGTTCTGTTTGCTGTCAAGCTTCCAGTTGCTGGAAAGGGGATGGTGATGTTTGCTATTGTAACATTTGGATTCTGAGTTAAAGTATTCAGCAAACAGGGCAGAAATGGAGCATGGCATATGTGATGCTTATTTTGATATACAACTGAGCCGTTACCCCAGGCTTTGACTGATGGTAGCTGCTGTCTTCAGGAATGATAAAGGATGGCTAATTGATGGCTGATTTGCCTTCTCTTTCATTATGTGTACTACGGTGCTACATTAAATATACTTCTATTTTGTGTTAATCCACTTGGGATATTCTTATTGTATGCAAAAATTTGCTTCTGCCTCTCCACCATGACTGTTTCTTAGTTTATTTTGATCAACATTTTTTGTGGGAGTTGATAGTAGGAGAAGATTCTGTGACTTTGTTAGTATATTTTTGACTAGAGGCAGATTATAACTATGTTGATATGGTGGTACAGCTGTGCTCTGCAGTTCATTCTCAAGCCTTACTCCCCAAGAAAAATGGGAGGTTAGGGGGAGATGAAGGAGCACGGAGGGAGTGTTCTCCTTGTCCTCATGAACACACTAGACCCTTCTCTTAAGTGATCAACACTGAAGTCTAACACACATGATGAACATGGGGTGCAAGTGGAGTGTGAATCCAAACCTAGCACTCAACAAGATGCTCTTGGTCCCTCCAACTAAGGCGTAGTTAAGGCATTCTCCTCTTGAGATGCAGAATTATCTCCTCCCCACTGTTGGGTCAGTGTTACATGGTGTCGCACCATCCCTGGAGGTGTTCAAAAGACAGGTTGACGTGGTGCTGGGAGACTGGGTTTAATGATGGTGTTGCCTTTTGTTTGCTGTGTGGGTGTTTATTTTTGTCAGAGTTAGGTTGATGGTTGGACAAGATGATCTTGAAGGTCCCTTCCAACCTAGAAGATTCTATAATTCTATGGACCGTGTGGGTGATGTTAAAAGGCACAAAATACAGATGATGCACTTGGTGTTCTCTGGAAGTCAAATACTGAATAGCCAAACGTGGCCTGGAATGAGACTGAAGAATAGAATAACTAGCTAAGAATGAGCTATATATATATAATGAGCTAGAATAACTAGCTCATAATTGTCAGTTTAATTTTATAAAGTGAATTGGTCAATCCTTGATTCTTGCCCTAAGTGTTTTTAGGCCTCTCTGCAGGATCAGAGGCATCATTACATATGTTTATACTATTCCATTTTAAGTTTACTTCACGCCATATAGACAAGAAATGTAACTTAAAATTAAAGCCAGCTCGTATACTAGAGTGTATTCCTTTGGCAGGAAGCAAAATGGATTTTGTGGTAAATTTCATAAGCGTGAAGTCTCCTGATAACAGGAACTGAATTTAGTGTCACCCCAGACTTGGCAACAGCAGTGTCTTGTTGGAAGATGAAAAGGATATGATAGGTAAAACTCAGAAGATAAAAGTAGTTATAACTATGTTTGGGGTTTTATTTTACAGGCAGGGGAAGAAGCAGAGCTGCTGGTTCTAATTCATCCCTAAAAGATAAAAATGTAGAAAATGTAAAATGGAGGTGGCTAGGCAACCATAAGGAAAATAATTTGTGAGTGTTGAAACACAGTAAGTATTGGGGGAAAACAGACTGAATCAGGAATAAAGCCAGGGCACCAATTTATTTTTATGATCTTCCAGGGAATCCTAAGCCAGTCCAGCTCTTAGTGATTTTTACCCCACATCCAAATGAATTCCTCTGTGTGTGTCCAAGCCCTGCCAAGTGGAAATGCAGGATTGCTGGTAACAGCCTGTAAAGCTCCCCATCGCTTCCCTTTCATGGGCCACTTGAAATGTTGTGCTACATGTTTGCTGATGTCCCTTTGGCTAATACCATGAGGAGCAGCTCTAGTGAAATAGGCATAAACAACTACAAATTGACTTTCAAGTGGCTGTCAGACACCTAGAAACTCACAGCTTCTGTTTAATGGAAGCACAAAGCCAACTCTGCGAAACCCTAAAGGCAGCCAGAGTTACAAACATGACTGATGCGGCTATTCCATTGAGATACAAAACCACTGTATTCAGGCCCAGGCTTGCTGTCAAACTCACAGCAGAGCTCAGTGTTTGAGTTGTAATTCAAAGGCTTTAATCCTTCTGAAGAAATATTTGTGTGATCCTAGAGAAGGGAACCTCTTACCTTCATTATAAGATGTTATAAATAGCTCCCCAGAAAAACGAACTTTTGCTACATTCGTGGAATCTAATAAATGTAATATTTCAGTCTTTTTGACACAGCATGACTTCAGCCACTGATTAGATCTGTGTCCTGCATATGCATGCATGGAATGCAGTGACAGAGATGGATATGCTTTCTCAGTTGAAATAATATCAAGTTTTCTTCACACTACACTCTTTTATTTTAAGCATATGGTGCAATAAGCTTTTATTTGGTTTATCTTAATTGTTAAACCAAACAGATACACAATGCGTGCCAATATCTTGCCTTATTCCTTTTTAAAGAAAAAGTCTCTTGGAACATTAATCTTCCCACTGACCATGTCTGCAGCTTTCCTCCTGAGCTCAGCAGGAAAATGAGATGCCTGCTGAAGGCCTTGTAGGATCCAATCTGGCATGTTTTGAAAATGTCAGCTTTACTGAGGGCTTTCCCTCACGAATTCTCATTGCAAATAAAATGATCCTGGGGAAAAGGGGGCTTTTCCCCTGAAGGGCTGGAAAATAACAAAATCATAATCCAGCTTTCCAGCAGTGCTCATAAAACTAAAGAAGAGGAAGCCTATAAAACAACACCTAAAAGAAGTATTTAATTACTGTGTAAACCCTTCTTACACATTTTTTTAAATTAATCTATTGGATTTTTCCCCCAAATACCATAATGTAAAAAAAAACCTCAGAATGCCAAATAGTCTTATGCAAGCTGATGTGATTTTTATATACCACTTTATACCTCTTGTGTTGCACAGAAAGCCTACTTTATAAATTCAAGGAAATGTTTTGCATTTAGCATTTCTGATTTGTTGATACCCCCTTCTTAAGGAGCAAAGGCGTTTCAACCCATTATGTCTAAAAAAGAAAAAAAAAATCACTTCAGTTCAGAATCAGGATGAATACATAGCCTTTTCACTTGTCTAACTAGACTGGTTTCAAATCCTACTTTTACTTGATCCATGGCAATTTGCTCTCATAGCCTCAGATACCAGCCATTTGTAGAAATGATCAGGCAAGAATGTTTTCTTCAGGAAGGCATTGTACTTAATGGTCTGAAAATTATTCCTTCAAATATGTATACTCAGCCTCCAAAAAGAATATGTTAAAGGATGTAATGTAGCCATAATAGTGTTATTCTTTCTCAGTGTTTGCTTCTCTTGGCTTAACTGTTAACTCTTTACAGGCTGCACTGAAGAAAAATCTGATCTGCATGGAATTTAGGTTGACACAAACTGAGTGGAGTTTCTGGGTACTTTTGAGGGAGGAAAAAAATCATACTACCCATTTTTAGCTTGCAAGAGCTGATGTGCTACGCATGCATACTCTGTTCCATGACCAGTGTGTGCCTGGAAAAAATCAGTTTAGTTTCTCAGTGTGCATGTGAGGTAGGGATTCTTGATAGCTTGTAGTGAGGAAAGATGAAGAACCAAGAGGATATGTGACTTAATGTTCCTGTACTCGCCAGGCATCCAAAGGAGGATCTCCAAGCTTGTAATCCTGTACCTTAAGATAAACCTGTCTGAACTCTTATGAGTGTTACTTCAGTGACTTTGTGGCGCTTCATACAATACCTTTTCCTTTCTCGCTACTTCTGTGGGATGTTTCTATTTGTGTGATGCTTTCATAGTACAGGCCTGTATTAAATTATGAGTATGGAGTCCTGCTGGCTCTTAATGCTGTCCTTGTCTATATTAGTGGGAGTACAAATCAGGGTAAAACCTTGGCTATTCAAAAAAACCTCATATTCCTTTCCAAAACTTTCACTGACTTTGCTCAAGTCAGATGTTTTACACAAAAATACTCTAGTTCCTTGCACGATACACTGTTAAGGGGTCATAAGGCTTCCAAAATCAATAGGTTTTCTCAGTAGCAATAACAATTAGGTAATCTTGATTTACTATATTGTAACTTGATATCAGAATCCACAATATTCTGTGGTATATCTGTCACATATAAATGCTCACCCTATATAGTTTTTCTGTCACCATTATAGCCAAGGAAACATTGCTCACATCTCTCTAATTCTGTAACTTCTCCCATGCCTAAGATAACACTAGTCATTAAAAAGCTTAACAGCAAATTATGCTATAATTTTGCAAGAAAACTTGATGGAGCAAATGGAGTAGGAGACCTCACTCAAATTTTGAGAGACAGAGCTGTTCCTTTGCAAGAGTGAGCTCTTTGGAGCTGTTGGAAGATTTACCTGAATGAAATCTGAGGTAAAATGGGTTATTGAGGAATGTTTCCGTTTAGGCTTTAGGGTAGGGGCTGGGGAGGAGAGCCCAAAGCACATTAAACAGCTGATCTAGAACAGAAGGGTATTGTAGCAGTGTCTAATCTCTACTCTGCTCATATACTATACCCTTGTACCTATAAATTATTTCACTAGTCCTGAAAGACAAGGATGCGAACGAAATCCCTGAAGTGTGGTCAGGGACAGCTAGAGGAGTCTCCAGCCTTTCCCTTGCCCTGCAGAGCCTCAGCTTCCTCTGACACCCTGAGGTCTACAGACTGAAGGGAGTAACTTTGTGCGTGAGTCTCTGGCTAGAATACCAAGATCCTTCACAGCTCTCACCTGCTGCATAGCCCATCAGAGTGTTCATAAGAGATTTTATGCACCATTTATTTCCTGCCTAGATGTGCTTAGGGCTTCACTGTAACTCTCAAAGATGCTGCCAAGCAGCCAAATACAATATAAGTCCAGAAGGATGCTCATAGCTTGTCAAAAACAAGGGAAGATGGACTCTGTGAATTGTCAGAGGGAGAGCTCCTGGCTGCTGAGATGCATCTTGCTGAGGGGAAGTTTGACACAAGCTTAGTCTGTTCTTGCAGGGAAATTCTCAGGTTGCACTTGCCCTGGGATATTGCTCTGGGATGTTGCTGGCTCTTGATGCCTGGTCTGTCACTGCCCTGCAGCAACCACGGTTAATCCATCACTTGAAGCTGGGAATGAAAACTTCACTGCAACTCACAGAGAACCTGCATGATCAGCCCCTCTATGTTGGCTTTGGGAGCCTTTTTTTTTTATCTGCTGAAATAGAAGCTGATTTTTGACAGATGTATCCTGGAAATGGAAGTATGATTAAGGAGACAGGATGTAGCCAGAGATGATAAAGGGCTTTATTTACTTCTCATCAGATCTTATTTCATGAAGATTTTAATCTTCTCTTGGAGTAGATCTATAAAAATAGAGGAAGTCAGTCTACCTACAGCCTACAATTTTTAAAGGAATATAAGGATGTCCTGGTTTGAGGTAAAACAGAACTGATTTTCTGTTCAGTAATTTTACTTTGCAGATAAACCTCTTCTAACTGAACTCTTTGAAATTAACAGTGTATTCTTAAGACTGTAGTTCACTCCCAGAGTAATGAAACCTGATTAGTTATAATTTATGCCAAGGAAGGGTATGTAGAAAGGCTCTTCCTTATACTTCTTACTATATCAACCAAGGTCAACTAACTGTTATTTGCCCCATTGGAGGGTCAGAAGCAGAAGATGCATAGAGGGGTCGCACCTGGAGGGAAGAGCAGAGAGACCCAAAACTGACCAATGGGGTATTCCATCCCATCTGCCCCATGCTTGGTATAAAAGCTGAGGGATGAAAGGGGTCAGCTCTCTCTCCTTCAGTGGCTGGTGCTCAAGGAGGAGTTTGTCTGTTCATCTGCCTTTGATCCCGATCTGTGCGTTCCTGACTCCAGATACAGAATCCAGTTCCCATCTGTCACTGAGTCCAGTGTGGGACTTTCCCAGTGCCTGCTGGTGATGTGATCATCATCCTGGGAGCTTGATATGGTTTTGTATATATCGCATATACTTATTTTTTTTAATTATTATTTTATTAACCTATTAATATTTTCATTAAAGTAGTTTAGTTTTTTTCCTAAACTCATAAGTCACTTCTCTCTCCCTTCTCTCCTTGGAGATACAGGGTTGGGGACAGCATCTGTTGATCACTTCACTGGCCAGTCCAGCCCAAACCACGACAAAGGACTAGCTTTTTTTTTTAATCCGTGCTTGCCCTTGTTGCCATTCAGCTCAGGGTGTACTGCCTACTCCTCTCATGCTGAAATCTAGAGCAAAATATCTAGGCATAGTTGGTGATCATGTTTCCTTAAGTGCCCTTTGTTAATCAAAGGTAATTGCAAAATTAGAAGGGTTTCACTGATAATCAGTTAAATGCTTTTACAGTCATTTGGTGTTCTACAGGCTCATTCTCATGAGTACGAGGAAAGCACACTAAAAATGGAAATACCAGACTTTTTGCAAAGCTTCTTTGTTCGTTCTTCTAAAAACAATTTATCCTAATCTCAGAGCAGAAAACTTAACTCTTATGCAGAAGGAAGATAATTTATGTTGAATGTTTGATGTTCAGTAATTAGATTGCTGATGTTTGATGATACGATTATGTACCAAGGGTATTTCCAAGTTAGATCAAGAAAATTTCAAGTGATGAATTTCCTGTTTTTCCTTCAGCTAACACTTTTGTCACAGAAATGACTTCCAGACTTCCAGTATATCTGACTGCACAAAGGAACTAGGACTGTTCCACAACTATTTAAGCCAATTCTTTAAAACATGTAAGAAGCTTTTAATCAGAGTTTACTGGGTAGGGAAAAAAACCAACCTTGCGATTCTTTGGTTTTTGTGGTTATGTTTATACATATTCTTGGATTAACATATGGAGCTATGAGACATTTGTTTGTAATTTGCCAATTTTTCTTAAAACTGCTGCTTTGATGATTTTCAAATTTTAGAAATATGGTAGCAGTATAAAAAAAATGAATTATTAAAAAGGTGTGTTTTCTGACTGCGTAAAGACCTAGCATATTGCTTTCAAAAAGTTAAAAACATTTGGAGAAAAACCTACAAAACCTTTGCAGCTTACTTTTAAAACACTGAGCTGCTAAAGTTCTCATTGGGATTAATGTTTCTGGGGCAGCAGAACAGTGACACTGACCTAGGGAAACATTTGACACCAGAGTCCACCTATGAAGACATAGTGTACTTGGCTTCATGATGTGAAAATCACACTTCATAACTGAAGCTAATTAATTTTTTTCTTGAAACATAAGCATTGCAACTTTTTTTTTAAAAAAACTGCTTGAATGAATTAAAGTGAAATTTTTGGGGGTTTTTTAAATTCTGTTCAGTGCCTGCAGACCTGAGGCTGCAGAGTATTGTTATTCGGTGCTTTAAACTTGAGCTGTGGAGGTTAGCTGTGATTGATCTCAAAACTTCCCCCTTGTTTCCTGACTGACCAGACAATGCCATTTTGTTTCTTTTGCCAGCTGCTGGAGTAGTAATTCCTGTAATCACAACGAGGGTGCTGCCGCTGTGTTTCTGTTGGGGAGAATATAAAAAGATTAGGAATTCTTTTAAAATTGAAAATCCCTTCCTTTGAACTCCCCCAGGTCTTGTTTCTGTGCAGGTCAGGCTGCTTTAAGACTTCTTGGTTTGGGTGCGAGGTTAAAATGTAAGCATTGTGAAAAAATGTAATGTCTCATCGCATTCAGATAAAGATCTTGGTATGTGTGCATGGGTGCCTGGGAGAAATCCCTGACTGTGTCAGGGAGATGCTGTGGGGTTCTGGCAGGGGGCCTGGGCTGAGTGGCCCCCTGCAGCTGCAGTGCTCCCCTGCTGAGAAACCCCCGCCGCTCAAATCTGGCTTTGATTTTTTTGCAAGCATAATAGGCAATTTATTCATAACAAAACTGACCATTTTGCACTGTTTAGAGGGGGTAAACCTGGAGGAGAGGAACAGCAAAAAGTCACCTCTATGCAGATTCTCAGACTTGCCTAATTTCTCCGGAGTTAAAGTCTACGAAGAAAAGGTGGCAAACCTTTTCTCACATACCTGAGCAAAAATACTCTTCAGCAGAGATAAGCACCCACAACTATTCCCGAGACTGGCATTACATTGACTAGATTAAATGCACCCTCCATCTATTCTTACATGGCGCAGTGAGGAGAAGACAGAGCACCGAGCACAAGGGTTTATTCTTACAGAAGTCATGAGTCTGTAGCTCCAGAAACTCAGACATGAATGTCACCCTCCCTCCCAGGACCAGAGGATACCAAGTACTGAAGTCACAATAGTGTACCAAGGACTATGAAAGCTCAACTTGCAGTGCTCTGAAACTGAGTAACTTGCTTCTGGCTTCTAAAAACAGGCTTTTGTTCTTCAGAAACATTGATTTAAAAGGTGGGAAATTGACACTGTGCTCTTCTAACAGGTAAAGCACAATATATTGTAGCTCTCAGGGAGCTTTGAGTATTTCTGTTTTACACAGAAAACAGTTGTTCAACTTCAGTTGATCTTGGTTACCTTTGCTAGTATTTCTGCAAGTTTATATGTTTGGGAAACCACTTTGTGAGGCATGATATAGCTTAACACTACCAAGATTTTCTGCAAGTATATTTCACATTGACGTGGTTTTTAAGTCTTTATTGTGAAGTTGTAACTGGTTTACTGTTTTGGGTGCTTTGATAGCCCTGTGTTCTTATAGAGCTAGCACTCAATGGAATTGAAGAGCAAATAAAAGTAAGTATCACGCATCAGGTGTTCTCATAAAACCGCCCCAAACTTGTTCTGCCGGCTGACCAAACACACAAAGGAGTGTTTGTTCCTCTTAATGCACTAGATTTTCTTGTGGGCTTTGCTTACCTTATCCTACCCTCACACAGACATGTATTATCAAGATTTATTCCAAGCGATATTAATTTGGAAAGCAGAGCGGTGGCCTGTCCACATTTGAACTGCCACCCCTTGAAAAATTGCTGTACCTGATAGAATGGTGTCAGTGTTATGCAGTGGTGAGAAATCTAAAGAGGAAGGAAACAGCCATGCGAAGAAAGCCTTACAAACTTGTTATATATAGTTACAGCTTCCAGTTTCATTAATATTGTTAGACATTGCTGACCTCCTCTATAGTCACCAGCTATTCACCTGAGGAAGCAAGGCATGCACAGCTGAGGTGAAATTGTAGGCTTACATTGGTGCAACCTCACTGACTTAACTAGATATGACTGAGAACAGCATGTGGCCAGCTAGATGACTCGGAAGATAGCCCAGGTCCATACTTTCAATGGATAATTGCAGACCTTTCCCTTCAGAAGCTGCTTGTGGGTTATAAACAGAAGAGAGGGAGAAATCTCTCTGTACTCAATTCAGAAATGCGGAGGGGGACAGGTCTCAGGCACACAAAGGTTTTCTGTTCTGATCTTTAGAACACCTTTGAAGGCCCTGAATTGCAAACAGGGCAACTTATATTGGGTCAGCAGATGATGCATCCAGCCTCATGCCATGGAGACTGTGCAGGCCTGAAGCAGTTAATGTGAAGGTTTTGTCTGAACACATCATGTTGCCATCTGCAATAGAGAAAGCTCAGAGACTTTGTGAGCAATTTTTTCTTCCCTGTAAGAAAAAGTAGAAACCTATGAACGAAGGGTGTTGTGAGCAGTGGGGGGCACCCATGTCTTCCACTGCTGTAACATCAGCTAGTCCCCACTTGCAAGGCAGTGCTACTTTCCACTGTTGGTAGATTTGGTGCTTTGCTCTGGATAATAACTTCCTAAAATGTGTGGGTATGGACATAGATGCTGGGTTTAATTAGTGATAGGTGATTTAAAAAAAAAAAAAGGCAGTCCAGTCCAGTAGCCACTCCTTTATCTCAGCTGCAGTACATTTCTGCACCTGTAGCTGGGATGAAGGAATGGCTTGTGAAATAATTCGGTTATGACCCGAGTATAACAGTGCAGTGAAACTGGTGTTGGGTTAGAGTAAAAACCCAAACATGTTCAAAAGCAGATATTTTTTTATATAGAAGCGTACAGGTACAGAATGCAATATACAAAGGCTGTGTGTGGAAAATTTGTTTGCAGTACTGTACTGTTAATATACCTGCTTGGGTTCTCAGTTTAAGTTTTCCAAGTTAAAGATGTCACCGTGATTGTAAAAGACATGCTGTGGTTAGTATCATCAGTTATGGTTGTGGATTTCCTTCCATCTCTAAACTGCAATTAAATGTTCCTATCATCCTGTAAATTAGCCTTTCTCTTTTAAACATCACATTTGCAACTCTGTGTTCATATAATCCTGTAATTATGTAACTATTTTCATTTCAGCACTGATTCAGCAATGTACTTAAGCATATGAATAATCTCTTTGAACCCAAAGGGACTCCTCACATGCTTAAAATTAGGCATGGTTTAATTACTTTGCTAAATCAGCAGCTATACTGGTATACAGAAATGGAGATAAAGGAGGTGGCTTGTACTTGTTGTAAATCCCGTTATTGAACTGGACATTCCTAAACTCTAATTTTACCTTCCTACTTTAAATGTTTTCAGCTGAATCATAGTGCTGGAGACACCATATATGAGGTATCTAGATTGAATCACATCTTTTAAAAACTACGTTTTCTCTAGAGGCAAAGGAGTGTTAAGAGGCTTAAGCTCTCCCTATCCTTGTGTGCTCTCTTGGACCTGACTGCCCTTTCAGGCGTGCCACTGGTTGCAGACCAGCACCAGAGAGGGCTTTCTTTCCATAAAAAGTGGATTGCTGTGCTTATCAGGATTACAACATGATCTCACATTGCATAGGTATGTCTGTGATGGTGATAAACTGTAATGCTTAAATTGGAACTGGTAGTGGAAATGGGAGGACTTGGGGCTACCTCAGTCTACTACACTAATGAAGAAAATATATGTATATATTTACATCCTGAGAAATCTCCAATGTGGTCTTCTGTCCTAAAATTGCATATTGTCTAGGACCTATAATGTTAACAGTTTTAACCAAAACATATCCATGAGGTCTCTTTTACCTTATGCTATATGAACTAGGAAACTTGAAGCATAGCCACTGAGTTGGAATTGCAGTTCTTCTATATTCAGAAGAAATGGGACAAGAAGAAGTACTCTTGGAAGAGGGTGGGAACATAAAAGAATAAAATGAAACATTGCAGACTACCTTTTGTAACAGAATATGAAAGTCTGTACCAAGTAACTCCATTTTTTACATTTGGAAACAGAGGCAAACAGGCTAAGTTTTTCAGAATTAAGTACAACTGAATGTTTTCTATGAGGCTCAATGTTGTGATAATTTTACAGAATTTTTCTTACCGTCATAATGTCTTGTCCTAGCATAGAAGAGCTTTCAGAGAGCAATAGTCTTACGCTGTGTCAAGTGAGACTGATAGAGTTGGTATCTTTGGTACTTACACAGGGATTATTTTACAAAATATCAAGACACAATCAAAATTCTCTACAACAGGGCAGGCAAGGACAGAATTCTGTCCCAAAGTCAGAATTTAATCTTAGCACACAGAGTACCAAAACCAGTACCAAAATATGCTTAAAGATTTTTTTTTTAGGGACACAGAATCCACATGACAGTTGTGAAAGTTCCTGTTTGTGGCTTAATATCCACTAATGGAGGTGGACTTACCCGAAGCTGTGAATAATGAGAGGCTGCCCAGACAAACATTTATGGAACAAGGTGGCAGTCTGCAGGGAGCCTGGATCTCAATCTAACAGCCAGTGCACAGCCGCATAAAAATAAAATAAAAAAGACAAAAAAGAGGAGGGATATTTGTACTCATTGCCTAGGAGATCTATTTAGAGATATTCATGGAGAGAATGGGAATGGATTCATTATGAGGAAAAGAGGCTTTAGAAAGGATCAAAGACAGGATTTGATCTTTTTGTTTCACAGATTAGGTTCTGAAAAATATATCAGTCTGTGA
>JAOXJM010000001.1:109685104-109709622 GCA_026413425.1 Tringa solitaria | reverse complement strand
CTGTGAAGGAAAAGGCCTGATTATTGGTTTCATGCAGATTTTAATGGTAGGGGCCTGGGGGTGATAACACTGCTCTGCCAGCAAAATGACTAATGCCCTGGAAGGCATTACTGGAATAATTTGCCATCTTGCAGAGCTCAGTCCATAACTTTACCAAATGTGTTTTGCATCAAATCCTTACTTCCTGTATGAACATGTCTTCTAAGTATTTAATGTTGATTTACAGATTTGCTTGAGTAGAGAATTAATACCCTTCATCTAGTGAGATGAGCAGTTTTTGCCTGAATTTCTCCAGCTTCAGCTATCAGACATCTCATGATTCAGTTAAATAGGTCTTTTTATATCTCATTCTACCAAAAAGATCACTGAGGTACTATATATTAAATAGAAAAACTGCTTTATCTTCTGATGTTTTAACAGCAGTCACCTTTGACTCCAGAGCTGGGCTACTGTGGTTCAGGGGATCCAATTAAATAGCCTCTGTATAAGAAAAACATAGCAATGTTTAGCATTTCAGAATGTCATCTAGCTACCTAAAAGCTATTCTATGCAACCTAAAATTGGGATTTTAAAGTTCCTGTTCCCATTTACCCATGCATGCTGGAAATGAATGTTTTGCATCAAAAACTGAGTTTAGCAAGTGAGAGGAAGGAACACAGATTTATTTTTTTTTATTTGATCTTTCTTTTATTTTCAAGCACTGAGACTACAGTGTCCCCACAACTTAGATACTGCCACATCGAATTTCTAGGCAGTAGGCCTGAGCCGAGTAGTAGTATGTGCTGGCTTCTCACATGCTGCAATAGGAAGAGCTGGGTACCACAGAAGAGATCCAAAAACTGTACAACTCCTCAGTCTATATTCTGTCTAAATACAACCTTTAAGAAAATGAGGATAAGAGCATCTCACAAATTCTCCTTCTTCAGGACTCTGGAGTTTAGTTGCGTCCATGTCTTCCCCCAGTTAGCATCCCAAGTCCAGTACCTTCATTTAATAGTTTTCTTTGTTCCCTTGCAAGAATAGATCAAGGATTGTTTTTTCCTTAAAAATCTCTCTCAAGAGCTCTTGCAAGTTTTACCTGGCGAAAGTAGAAAGTCTTAGATTGTGCCAGGCTGCTCAGGGTTTTCTCCAGACAGGTCTTGAAAATATGTATGGAAGGAGGTTTTGTTTCCTTTTTTTTCTCCCGTGGAAGACAGTTTTTATCCTGGTGATCAGACCATTCTTTTGAAGTAAACAGGCTGAAGAGGTTCTAACAGAATTGGAAGTTTGATATTTTATATAACAAAGGATGGTAGCAGTATCACCTTTTCTACTAAGCCTGCAGCCACTCCTCCAGTCTCTTAATGCATCCAGACCTTCCAGTGGTAGTCAGGTGCCTTCTGAGAGCATCCACCAGAGCATGGGTCTCAGGAGATGCAAGTAAGGATTGACCTTATGGTTGATTTAATGGCAATAGATAAAATAACTTCTAATGGTATTTAACTGTGTGGTTTCTTTTGTAAACATTGGGACACATCTTCTCTGTACGTACTCTTCCCTTCTTGTCAGTGGTCTTCTCCTGTTCCAGCTCCTTGATGTTCTCCAAACATCCTTCAAAAATTGTACTCGTTACATTGTGGGCAAAACTCTTTATAGAAATTAAAGGACAAAATGTTCATTAATATTGATGAATAATGAAATATAGGACATTGCCCTTAGATAAACCAGCTATAAACTTTAATGCAAGTGACTGTTTAATGTAAACACAAGTATTATGTTCTAATTTATTTTCTGTTTCCTTCTGTTTGCTAATTCATTGATTTTATTAAATTGCTTAACTGGAGAAAAAGACTTTGCAAATAACAATTTCATTTGTTACACACTTATAAATGTTTAATACTTCAAGATTTGAAGATTGAAGGTCTGTTGGAATGATGCTGCCACCTGTGCAACATGATTTTCCCAGTTTTCCCTGATCTTCCCATTGCTGAAGACTTGGATCAGCAGAGAGCTCATAATAATCTGACTTGTGTATACGCTATCTGTGCAGGACAGAAATGAAATAGCTCAAAGAGCCTCCTGCCTACTGTGTGACCTACCATCTATGTGAGTAACCATTGTACCGAAGGAAGAAAAATACTTTAGCCCCCCTCGTATACTCTTGCACTAGCAGATGGGGTGACACACTAGAGATTTAAAGACTATATTGATCAAAATCTTTGTTCTGCTGAATTGTATATCATGCAAGGTACATAAATCTTACGTTTGGTGCAGCTGTTGGGTTCTTACTGTATTGCTCTGATTTCTCACTGCTTATTAAGAAATTAATCATGCTTGTGATGAGCATCATACAATGATGAGTCATACAATAGCTTTTATGCTAGATCTTTCCAATATTCACAAAGCTGTTTGGTTTTGCTTTAAGAAAGGAAAATGAGTCCGAGTAGCTGCTCTGCTCCTGTCTCTTCCACTTTAATTTTCTCACAGCCAAAGTTTTCACATGTTGGGCATAGAATTATTATGATGTAACTCACGATCAGTAACTCATGATCACATTGTTGAAGTGATTCATAATGGATTATAACCTTTGACAATAGGAGGGTGGCTTCTAGCTGAGCAGCTTCAGTGCAGCTGGATTCCAAGCAACCACCTCTGTTGTGCTTTGCTCATGGAACACACTGGAGTGGAGAAGCTGCCTAATGGAAGTTCATCAAGGGTCCTGTGGATGCACGGTTTGTGAAGCGTAAGCAAGCAGGCTCTACCATAACCAGCTCACAGAATTAATCTGTTTTCCCATTGATTCAATAAAAAATAAGCTTTTCCAACTCTTAACCCCCCCCTGTTTTTTTCCTGTTCATTCTTTATTTAGGATAGTCTGCTTTTCCCTTTTGTTAAAAAAAAAAACAAAACAGTTTTCCTCAGACTTTTCTTATTTTGTCCTACATACACTTGTTTCTTTAACTTTTTTCCTTGCAACTGGTAGTAGCATTCCTATTTGTATTATTTTGTCTTCATGGCTTGAGGATGGTTTGTTTACCACATCCTAATAAACAGCCTGATTACCACACAATCCTGATTATAAACCATAGGCAGTACAATATCTTTTGAGTACAATAGCCTTTTGAGTAAGAATTTCCTTCAAGTTCACAATACTATTTAGAAAAAGTTACTTACTTTTGTGTTTTGTCTTGTTAGCAGTCACTGTCCCTGCTCTGTGGCCACTATAGTTTGCCTCTAGGGATTTCTAAGACATGGTTAAATCTGTTTTAACCATTAAAGCACAAAACTACCTTAACATCTTTTGTGAAAATACTTCCCAGGGTCCCAAATAAGCTTTTGGATTTGATAGTCCCCATATTGATATTCTCAGTGAAAGCTGAGTGCTTGCAGCAGAAACACCTGTGTGATGAGATGCCCCAAGTATTTTTCATGAGTGCTACAAAAATAGCTGATATTTTTCAAGAGGTAGTCTAGTAAAGATTTAATACCCTCAGTTTTGTTTTTATAAAACTTAGAAATCTAATTAAAAGAGAAAATGGAGGATTCTGGAAGAAGCTTGCAGGCAAAAGAATACAATTTCAAGGCTGTTTTTCTTATTTTGCTGTAGATACTTGTTCAGCGCTATGTGAGATGACAAAGGGAAAAGCTGTTGTCATACTAGTGAGGGGCTGAAAAAAGCTGCATCAAAAGAAGCCTAGCTAGCAGGTTGAGAGAGGTGATTACTTATCTACTCTGCTCTTGTGAGACTCCCATCTGCAGTATGGCAGCTTTGGGGTCCCCAAGCACAAGACAGACATGGACCTCTTAGAGCAGGACCAGAAGAGAGCCTTGAAAATGATCAGATGGCTGAAACACCTCTCCTATGAAGACAGACTGAGAGGGTTGGGGGTGCTCAGCCTGGAGAAGAGAAGGCTCTGGGGAGACCTTACTATGGCCTGTCATAAAGGGGACTTTTAAGAACGATGGCGAGAGAATTTTTACCAGGTCCTATAGTGGTAATGGCTTTAATCTGAAAATATCTCCTTTTAGTTTAGATATAAGGAAGAAATTCTTTACTATGATGGTGATGAGACACTGGAATAGGTTTTCCTGAGTTGTGGATGCCCCACCATTGGAAGTGCTCAAGGTCAGGTTGGATGGGGCTTTGAGCAACCTGATCTAGCAGAAGATGTCTCCCCCCATGATAGGGGGTTTGGACTAGATGACCTTTAAAGGTCCTTTACAACCCAAACCATTCTAAGATTCTGTCAAAAGAGTAAAGTATTGAATTTCATACTGCCAACAAGAGAAAGGAATGACTCAGTTGTTTATGTAAATGCACAGGTATATGAAATTAAGGAAAATGTGACTGTTTACCTTTGTTCTTATGTACTTTTTAATTCTTAACCTAAAAAAAAAAAACTTTTGGAAAATACTGTGCTACTTAGCAGATGCAAAATTTGCTGTCCCACTTAAAACTGTGTTTTAATTAATTGAAGCCTGCCTTTACAATATTGTGGCTGCTGCCCAGGCCTTGTAAGTGACTTTCTAGTTACTGTTAGCACTCCACTGAAATTTGAAACTGCTGCCTGTAGCACAAGGGGTTGGGTTTTCCAACTAGGTATGCCATACATTTTCCATGAAAAATAATGGAAGAATACTGTCTTTCACCTAGAAAACCTTACCCAGGACATTTATTTCATAGATGTACTCAGCAAAGCATTCTAGGCATGTAATCACCTGAGATGTCGCATGGACAAGAGATAAGTGCTGTTACACACAGGTGCGTTGCTAATGTTGATGGGCAGATAGTAATCACTTTGTGATTACTGGTAGCATGATGTATGCTTCAATACATGCTGAAAGAGCGGAAAGCAGGGAATGATGGATTCAGACAGATAGTTTTGATAACGTCTTTGCTGTTCTATTAAATTACTAAGAGCTGCCTCAACTTGAACATTCTGGGTGCCTATCACATGGCCTCCAGGAAGCACCAGGTGCACCATAGCTAGGTGCCCCCAAGCCACCATCCCTGCCCCAAAGCCCCCGCAGTTACCTCTAAGCCACCTCTATGGCCCTGCTCTGGGGTTTGCCCTTTCTGCTGAGCCTTGCAGCCCCACAACAAGGGCCCCCCAGGACCTGACTGTACCCCACTGCCCACCCATCAGAAACCTTGTCTACCCTGCCTCTCCACCACAGAGCTGTGGGGTGTATCGGTGCCCAGGGCTGTACTCTGGCATCTGTCCTGTGCTTGTGGCCACCTGTCCTAAACAGCTGGGATCCCTACAAAAAAAAGCAGATATCCAGTCCTTTAAAGATGAGATACTCTGGTCTCCAAGCAGAGACCTGGGTCCTGAGGGCAGCCTGTTCCTGCCTTTCCCTGGGCTGTGGTCCCTGGGTGCTGGCTCTTGGGCCATTTAAATCCTCATATGCCACCAGGATAGGTATCAGAAAGGATCCCAGGCAGAACCAGGAAAGCCTCTCCTGAGGCCACCCCTGCTTCCCCCTCCAGAGTGGCACAGTCCTGGGATGGTTTGGCTCTGCTGCCAGCAAAGGTACAAGGTCCCATGTCTCCATCTGAGCAGGACAGCCACCTCTGCTGGTGCCATGCTGTGGGTTGGAGGGGAGGTCTGGTCTGCCAGTGGGGCTTAGAGCTGCCATGTCTGTCCTCTGACAGGCCTAGATGGCAAGTAGAAACCAGAGAGTGCGGGCAGGAGTGCCCCAGAGAGGGATGTTGAGAAACCGTGAAGATGGAGCCGTGGCAAAAATGTGGCCAACCTCCTTAAAAAGTATAGTCTTTTTGAGGGAGGATGAGTTTTGCTACGTGTGCCCTTATTCCCTCTGTCCCCTGAAGAGGGGATCTCCATTCTTCCCCAGTACATGAATTTGTGTTGGCTCTTTCCCCAGATGAGAGTCTCGGCCTGGCTAAGTTGTCCCCTTTGCACTGGCTGGTAGGTTGGAGGGCCACAGAGCCTCCATGCTTGCTGGTTTTTTAACCAGTATTGGGAACAAAAACTGAGGTGTATGCTGCATCTCCTATCTCCTGATCCTTAAGCTGATCCATAGCCATAAAATCAGGGCAATTACTATTTTTACTTCAGTATCTGAGCAAACCATGCTGAGTCCAAGACGGGGACTCCTTTTGGCACACTGCTCTCCAGGAGATGATGAATGTTTTCCAGTGAAGAATAAATCTGGTGAAATACTTAGGTTTTGTTATCCCAAATGAGCTGTGCATTATGCCAAATCAAACCAATTTGCTCGGGGCAGGCAGGAGGAGGGAAGGGTAGAAATGGAAAACTGAGGAACTAAATTCACAGACCCGAGGGGAACAATAGTGTTATCTTTCCCTCCAGTGCCTCAAATTTCCCTCTGGACGCTCTAACCCTGTGCTTCTAGGTAGTACAGAGTCAGTGGTACCACCCCGAGCCACGTGGGGATGCAAATGGAGTCAAGTGGCATGTTTTGAATGAAATTAAATGTACTGTGGAAGGTTTTCATTCCTGTAAAGCAAAGATCTTAAATTTTATCTGAATTATATGTGCATGCAACTTTTTGCATCTCTCACTGACCCTGAAAATAAACCTAGCTTTTGCACTTCTCTGTTATGGACCAAACAGAAGAGAGAGATGTTGCTAGAAAACCTTAGATCATCAGATGTTTTCAGTATATGATTTTATGATATGATGAACTCATGGACTGCCTCTTCATGCAAATATTTATGAAGTGCCTAATGTGTACATAAAAGGGATAGGAGGGAGATACGCAGTTCTTTGAGTATGACCTCATTATGGTTTCTATAAATGTTTGACTCGGAGGAAGTCTTGTTGAAAATGGTTGCCTTCAAGCAGCATCCTAGTTGCCATTCTGTATGTAAGAGAAATGAGGAAGAAGATAATAGGAAAAAGACAAAAAAGAAAAAAAAATCTAGTACAAAGAGAGATCCTATCCTGCTGAGATCAGGATAAAAGCACTAAGAAGGAATTTTTATGCTGAATTTTGGGAACTTTGTGCTAGAGCTTTCAAAAAATATAGTGCTCCTCTTGCTGATTAAGTTCTGTGTAAAAGGAAAGAGGATTTGGCCTGTTCTTTGCAAAATAAACTAAAAATGTTAGTAGGTATCCATCTATAAGGATGGACACAGACTATGTGCAGTGGGCACCACACAGATGAAAGCAAGTTTGCCCGTATTCTAGAAGTGTGAAGGTTTGGAGAAGACCCCTGTTAGCCTTCCTTGGACCCATGAAAAAAAGTGTGCGTCTTTATTTTTCACAATGTAGTTATAAAAACTAAACAACCAAATTGTGGTAAAAGTGAATAACTTTAGAATATTATTGACATACTCCTAAATTTGGCTTAGGCTTTTGTTTGTAAAAATTCTGCGATCCATTTTAACACAGCATAAAATGTTTCTTTTCACTTAAATATATGGTTAGGAACATTGCAGCTGCTACCTGTTCCTAGCTATTGTGCCTCTTGAAATGCACGTCTCTAACCTAAACCTGCCTGGAGAACAGGCAGCAGCAGGAGACAAAGTGTTGAGTTTATTTCTAAATACACACAAAACATGCTAGGACGGAACCAGCTGAAAATGTTGTTTCTCCATGTGAAACATCGAGGGAGAAAAGATTACTTTTCAAATGGATTTCTTTTCTCCTTTGGGATCATTCCAACAAATTGTTTTCAGTTCGGGTGGAAAAATCCATCTGCCCTTCATTCCAGTTGGTTTTAATTCCCTCATCACCTGCTGATAGGAAAGTGGCAGATAGGGAGGGACTGGTGAGGAACGGGAAGCAGAGGGCAAGGAAAGCACTGATCTTATCCAGTACTACAGTTGTTTCCCTAACCCTGTGCGTGTGTGTGCATGGTTGGTTTGGAAGGCACACAAGAGGGAAAATAAATCAATAAAAGCTGTTTTTACAAGTTTGAAATTAAACATTTATAAAGCACTGACAGAAAGCAGGCTTTGTCTTTCCTTTTTTTCACTACCCAATATTCAGTGGAAATTTTCATTATTTTTTTTCTAGCTTACAGTAGCTTTTTTTAAAAAAAAAAAATTCTTTATCGTTCTAGGGATGACTTTCAGAATTGACCAATGCTTCTGATTGGAAAAGATTTTTATGTGCCTTCAGGGTAGCAGTTAAGGAATGATGAATTCCCATACTGTAAAGATCCAGATTTTTATTGCTGTCACAAGTCAGATAATTTGATGACTGGTCTTTCTACGGGATAGAAAAACTAACGCATTCAATATAGCCTTGGAATGCATTTTCTTTAACATCTGTTAAATGCTAATTAAAATGTTTTCATTAATGCAGTAATATCTCTTTTGTCATGTAAACTGTATTAAGACTACTTCTGATTAACTTATGTTCATTAACTAGAAATCTGAGGGGCTGCACATGAGAAAAATATTATTTGATGAGCCACTTTGAGCCAATCATCATTATTCCATTGGCAAAAGATGTTGTAAACCAGCAAGAAACAAATGAATGTCTAAAAGCCAAAGGAAAGAATGATGCTGCAATTACATTTAATGTATCTGGACAAAAGGCCAGGTCCACGACCGCCTTAGGTCTCTACTATGACTCACCTCTGCATGACACAAAGGGAGAGGCTTAACTTTAGGTATCCCTGCCACACTTCAGAATAACTTCCCTGAAACACAGCAAATTAAGAAGGTTGGGGATATCACCAACTCTCAGGGTGTGAGCTCCAAGCAGTGCAGGAGAGGACTTGTACCATGCATGTGCCTGCCAAGCAAAAATTTCTCTGAAGGGAATGTAAAGAGCCAGTGCTGAGCTTCACTCTGGGCACTAAGGCCCCTTGTGTTATGCTGATGCTCCACAATGATGTGTGAGTTGGGGTTGCCTGACCTGGTCCTGAGCAGGAAAGCTGCAGGAGGGGGTGTATTAGTACCCCAAACTCCAGAGAGACAGGGCACCATGTTCTTCTGACTTGCCCTTGCTCTTCTCTCCCCAAGCCTGGTGTTTCTGTACTGTGCTCCCTGAACTTGGTGTTGCTCTTGGTGCTTGTATGGTAGATGGTAATAGTACAGGTACTCGGTGTAAGGAGATTGATGGCTCATCAGATGATCTAATTCAAAACAACTGTAGCATTTTCATTTTCTTCTGTTTATCCCAGCTGGAGACCAGGTCTCTTGACCTTGCTAAGTGGATATGAATATATGTTTGCGCAGCAGCAATGCTTCAGGTTTTATTTTGAACAACAGAAGTTATAAGTCAAATCAGCATCAGGATGAAAAGCACCCTACTCAGGCTTGTTGATCAAAAATAAAATTTTTCATTGGATACCAAAGTAAAAGATAAATCTTTGAGGCATCAGGTTACACATAAGAAAATATGGTCCTGTGACTCAATTCCTTTGACTTTCAAATATGCACCCAGGTAAAAGCATACCCAAATTTCCTTTCATCGGCTCTGCTGCTCTTGATGTTCTGACTGCAATATGCATATGCATTCTTTTAAATATTGTATCTCCCCTGTTTAAAATTCAGCCTTGGGTTTGGACGCATACAGGTTGAAATTCACTTACATTTATGGTACAGAAAACAGATGTGGTAATGGATCTATTATAGTGACAAAGATAAACTGTATAGACGTGTGAGGGAGAGGATAGAACATGAGGGGTTAAGTGATGAAGTGAGCAGAAACTGAGCTTGAAGCTGGAGCTGCTATAAATTGAGAAAACAACATAGCTCCAAGGTGTTTTATGACTTGAAAAGCTATTCATTCTTTACATAACATTACCATTAGTTACCTATGTAGGTTGCATTAAAATAAAACCGAGAGTTAACTGAACCTTACATTTTATAGGTGCACGTTTAATTAAATTGTATGTTTTATCTGTAGTAATAAAATACGAGAGTCATCTGAGTTAACACACAGTTTTACAGTTTTAAGGTCTGAAACATCTCCAGCGTCTCCATTCAGGGCTGTTTGGTATATGAGCCATAACATCCACTGGGGGAAAGTGCTAATCTCCCAACCTTTTCATTGGCAGCTAGAAAGCTATCCTGCTCATCATGCTGATGCTGTATTAAGCAAGTAAATAAAACGGCTTCCTGTTCTGGAATGAAGTGAACCTACAAACTCAAAAGAAAATCCTCCTAATCATTGTAGAGCACTCAGCTTTGCATATGATTTAAATCTAAAAGCACCAACACAGGATAGTACTATAAAAATGTATTCAAGCAATGCTGAAGGACACACAACTGTTTCCTGTTGATGTTGGAGGACAGAGGAGGACGCTTTTACATAAGGCAATGTTACATGAGACACCCTTATTTAACCATCTGCAGTATGCTTGCAATACTTTGATTCTACCCGTTGTTGACAGTGAATAATCTTCCATATTCCCCCCTATTACAACAGGTTTGTAAGCACTTTAATTCAGGTATAACTCAGGAAAAAAAGCCTGATTCAGTATGTTCTGCTTCTTCAGCTTTATCTGCAGTAGAACTGAATTGCTTGATGAGTATTTCTAGATTATGATTTTGCAAACTGAATTTCCAAAACTTTAGAAGGAAAACTGATGGCCACATCTGTTACTGCTCCCTTATCGTAGCCCAATCATTTGTCCCTTACCCTTTTTGAAAACTAAAAAGGCTTCAACCGAGTTCCCACTCAAATCAGTGCAGAACCCTCTCTGGGGGGTGGGCTAATGAGGTTGTGTCTGTTTGGCAAAGCTCTCTGTTTGGCTCTGCAAGCAGTCCAGAGGCATCTACATGTTTAATAGAAGAAGGCTGGAAGTTGCGTGCAATATCTCTGCTATGTTCATCCTGCACGTTGGAGGAGCCTGAGCTGGGCAGATGCCTGCCAGACCCTGTCTGTCATTCCTCTGGCTGCAACTCAGACACAGCGCCTGCTCATGTCTCCAAGAAAGGCTTAAAACTAGAACATCCACTGGTGGGCAGTTATATTATGTGGAGCCCTGTGCTATGCCCCGTCTGTCCAAGCTACATGACTGAGAGCTGGGATGCACCAAGTATACTGAATGTTTCAGTTCTAAGAACATGCTGGAGTTTTGGCATATTTTTGCTTGCCCATAAATGAATCAGGACTTTTGAATGGACTGGCAGATGACTCTATATGATGCATCTCTTGAGCTCTGGCAACAGAAACTGTATGAAACTTTAAAGGTAGAATCATACAGGCTTGAAAGTTGTTTACCTTTGACTTACCCAAACTTGTGTAACAAGGAATGATCTGGACAAAACAGACCAAGAAACATTTCTGCTGCAATTGGGCATGAAATTTCTTTACAGTACTTTAGCATCCATGCAAACTCAAAAAGATTTTCACATCCACTTCTGTTGTTGAGGTTCAATATGATTTATAGGGAGAAGTTATCTGAAACCAATTTATCCCGTTTTCCCTATCAGGTTTGCTGTATTTTGGATGTTCTCTGACTGGGAGAGAAAAAAAGGAAATTTTTTTATTATTTTTATTGCTATCTTACAATGAATTTTCCAACTGAGATGGATTTGCAGTGGATTCTCAGCAGTCACATAGCTGCTGAATTCCCCAGTTGCCAATGGAGCCAACAAAAACCTCTGCAAAAAGAAATCACTACCTGTACCCTGGAGATTGTTCTTGATTAGTAATGATAATGATTTGTGTTCATCAGAGGCCAGAACACATCTATCATACAAATAAACAATCTGTTCTTCTCTAAAACATTGCTTGTAGGTATGAAAGAGATTGTCGAAGAATCTGTGTTTTTGAGAGCTTGGACAAGCATCTCTAGATGAAGCATAAGTCTTTGTCCCTCAAATATAAATTGCTGTTGCCTAACAATGTTTACCTCATAGGTAAGCAAAAATATTTAATGCTACTCCCTTGATTGTAATATACTGTGAGAATGTAGCTTTTTGATAATTCTTTCTAAGGTTTGTGAATTCTTAGATGAAAAAAACGGTAAGCCAACTTTTAAACAGCTACCTTTCATTAGCAAGCAATACTTTGCACAATCATTCCCAAGAGAAATAGTATTACACTAGTAACAGGAAGTCACAAGTCATTATGCTAACGTTTGGTCCTTGACTGTAAATTCTCTTTGAGCAAATATAGTATTCTTTCATCGCTCTGTGACAGCACCCTGGGTTTGAATTTGAGACTTTGAGTGTTACAGTAACGTATGCTGGTAAAAATGCATTGCGTGCACATTTACTGGGCAAATTTGTATCTCAGATTTGCGTGGTTTTCTGTTTAGTTTACACCTCAGAAGAAGACGGGAAGATAGGATTATTTGAAGAAGAAATATTTTGTTATCATGCCTGACCAGCCTGCCTGCTCTCTATGATGAGATCCCTGACTGCGCGATGAAAGGGAGAGCAGTGGGTGTTGTGTACCTTGACTTCAGCGAGGCCTTTGACGCTGTGCCCTGCAGTATTCTTGCAGCCAAATTGGTGAGACGTGGACTGGGTAAGCGGACAATAAGGTGGGTGGAAATTTGGCTGGACGGCTGGGCTCAAAGGCTGGTGGTCAGCGGTACAAAGTCCAGCTGGCAGCTGGTTACTAGTGGCGTGCCTCGGGGAGCACTGCCCGGCCAAGGCTGTTAATGGCTTTATTTACAACGTGGACAATTCGACTGAGTGTGTGCTCCACGTGTCCCTTCCAATGTAAATTATTCCGTGGTTATTTTCATTTGGAGATTCACAAAATAGGTAGAGGTTGAACACAAGCAGATGTAAGGCACAGTGAATGTGATAGCTCTCCTTGCTTGCAAGGAGCACTTATTTCAGAATAGCGCTTGGCAGTGTGTAAATGTGGATTCAAGAACAGCCTGACTTCATCTGTACCATAGCACAAAGCAAGTAGCATAGGACCAGTCCAGCAAATTCTGTCCTAAGGTGGTATTACTCCTGTTGGCTGAGTTACTACTCCTGGGACTGCCTCTTAAGTGTAAAAAGAATCAGTAAATAATGATATTTTCTCTTTAATCTGATGTGCTAAGAGCAGACAAGGTGGATAGCCTTGGTGTCACTTCAGATGCCATTTTCCTGTGGTTCAGCATCGCCCTCAGAGCTCTGCCTACTCTTTCACTGGCCAATGCATGTTTCTCTGGGATCTGCCCCAAAACCTAGATCTGCTGTTCTTTCTCAGAATATAAGTGGTATAAAAACCACCATTGTGGGCATTTGTATGAGAAAAAAGTATTGCCTTGTGGTAGACAAGCAGTTTGGAGTTTCCTGGAGAAGAAAAAATTTTTCTGTCCAGGAGAATGGTGGCAGCCAGTTTATGCTTTTAATGGTTTGAGGTTTGGAACTTCTTATTGGTGCTTTTTGTGGACCTCTGTACCAAAATAGCTGGATTATCCTTGAAGCAATACATAATTTGGTGGGAAAAAAAAAGTCCCTTGGCATTTTATCTGTTGGCTAGTTATTTCTAGAAACCTATTCCCACCTGCTGTTTTATAAACCACAGATTTAAAGCACTTCAAATAGACCACAAGACACTCATCTTCCTATTTTGCTGTTCCTATCTTCTGTTTTCAGTGTGCTGATGTACGTGATATGAGTCATCCCTATCACTTTTACATTTCCTGACTACCAGCAGTTTGGGCTGAGACTTTTTTTTTTCCTCTCAGCTGACATTTTCTTTGGGAGTAAGGGCCATGGGAATATTTTAACGTAAATTTAGTGTTTTAAAAGGTTGCGAAAATAGCATGGGAACTTCCCTCCTCAGTGAAATCTGAAAGGCACAAATTTCATCCCTTTCCTGATGGGGTTCTTCTATCATGAGCTGAAAGGAAAGCCTTGAGGAGTAAGAGGGCTTTTCATTTTACATACCATCCGGATTTCTCCACTCTGCCTTTTTTTTTCCTTTGTCTTTCCAGGTTTTATGCCTGCTGTTTCTATTTGTTTATTTCTTACTAATTTCTTTCTTCCATCTATTCTGCCTCTCTCATGTACCTTTGCCCCATCTGCATTCTCAACTTCCTTCTGATTTCAATTTTCTACCTGCTCCTAATTATTTTCTGTCTTTCTTGGGTACCAAGGATCTAAATTATATGCCAAGAGAAAGCAGTCATCTCATCATATTCTAGAACCATTTTGTTCTTGATGGCTACTGGCAAAAAAATCAATATTCAAGTGCTCTTCTCTTTCAGTTGGAATATTTTTCCCCCTGGATATTTTCTGTATTTTTGCTTACATTTTTGGATGGGGTAAGAAAAAAGCAAACAAATTTAATCTACAATATCAAAAAATGTTGCCAATGATGTAAAAATGTTACTGCCCCAAATGTAGAAATCCACATGGTCAAAATCTTGACTTTTTGTTCAGCTTTTCATGCTCATTTTCAAGTACAGTAGCTACTGTGATGAGACAAAACCACAGCAAAGACCAGACACAATTTGTCTTACAACACTGCAAGGCTGCCATGTTTGTAAATCCTTATGACAGACAGTGAAATACAAATGTTATCACCCCATACTTAGTTAGCCATTTTGTTTCATTTCCAAAGACACAGTCCACAGCAAAGATGATTATCACTTGTGCGATGTCAGGGAAAGCCCATTAAGCACAAATGCTTAGCTTCAACCTAAAGAAAATGATATCATAAGAAGCTTTGGTTTGCCACATCTGATAACATCCAAGTCTTCTACAAGCTAGTTAAGTAATGCATGGTGTTATTTCAGAACAACACTTCTTTCTGTAAAAAGTACTTGCATTATTATTTCCTCCCCATTCCTGTTTTAACACATGTACATTGTTAAAAAGAGCAAGACTGGCTTTTGGGTTTTTTATCCTTAAGCCATAATTTATATTCTCAGGTTGGTTTCAGGTTTGGTTTTTTTGAGTCATTTCTTCTTGTAGAGGCAGGAAATCAACAATCACCTTCAAAATAAATGCATGTCAGAACCTGACAAAGTAAAATGTACCCCTATAATGTATATGCCTCTGATAGACTCTACAACTCTACTATTGTCCCTTGTAATCTAAAAAAAAGAAAAAGAGGAGAAAGATTGACATTCCAAGATTCTCACTCTGAATATTGGACTTCTGATGTACTTTGAAGTCAGCAATTCATTAAGTGTGCCATTCTGGTACTGGAACAACCTATAAAACATTTACATTCTCTAGAAGCATTTATCATGTACTGACAGGAACAATGAAATATGCCCATCTTTAGAATGCCCTAAAAGATCAGTTTCCACTTCAACACTCAGCCACACCAAAGTTTTATGGTACAGATGGTGCTGCCTCCAATAAAGACTTGCCAAATAGACAAAGATCTATGACCATGCTGGATAAAGGATCTTCTGCTCACAACTTCCATTTGCCAGGACAGGAACTTCAGGTTTTCAGCTGGACTTTGCAATTGATGCTAAACACTTTGCAGGACCATTTCAGTCATGCTGCTGATCTAAATAAATCCATTAACTAGATAAGCTATGCAACTTAAATTGTTCTTATCAGGAGAGAGTTCCTTATAAAAATTTCAAAAATGTTATGTCTGTTTTATTAACTGCAGAAGCTTATGGGGACTTCTATGAAAACAGTTGTACTTTTACAATCTTGGGGAGGGGAAGGAGGTTTTGACTGCTTCTCCTCCAACATGGAGTCCTACTGAGCCCGGGAAAGCTCATTGTTTAGAGGTAGGTACCTACTTTTGAGCAGATGCCATTCTTTTCAGTGGGTCTATTTAAGTGCTCGGAGTTGTACACTTCCTTAAATGCTTTCCTGAATCAAAACTCCGAGATGACGTTCTTTTGGTTGACTCAGTCATTTCCTATTTGGCTGCACTCCTCTTCGCAAAAACGATTTAGTTTCCTCTCCAGTGTCTCAGCAAGCAGTCAGAAATTGCTCCACAAATCTTTGGAAGACAATACAAATGCCAAAAGTGGCAAAACAAAGGTAGTCCACAGCACTTTACATTGGCATTTTCACTTCTGTTGACAAAACCTCGTTCTTTTCATCAATTGCATTTGTCCATTTTGATTAATTTTAGTATCCCAGCAAAATATGATTTAGAAAGTTAGATCTAACAAACTGTAGGTAGGAATATCTAGAAAGCAGGAGCACTATTCAAAGCACTGATTTTAAAAGATTCATTAGTTGTGAAATACATTCATTCTTCTTGGCTTGTTTCTGTTCTTGCTGTTCACTTCTGTTATTTAACTCAACACGGCACTTGCTTCAGTGTGAACTCAGTCTGCCCTAAAGTAAAAAAAAATAATCTGATTGCTCTAAATCATAATATCTCAGTAAGAGATAATATCTTCAGTTTGTTATGTCTGCAAAAATATCTGGGCCAAGAGGACTGCCAAGGCTCATAAAACTTTTGCGTCACTACCAATTTATTGGCCTGAATCTACTGTATCTTCCTTTGATGTTTACTGGCTCATGCCAACATTAACTTCCTTTGATTTTAACTCTCTGTGTGCGCTTTAGCATCTTTTGGTAGGGGATATTTTTGGTTTGTTATGTTTATTTCTGTTTTTTTAAGGAAAATGATGTACAAGATTGTCTTCAAATTTGGTGTTCTGAGAAATAGATTGATAAAACTCTTCTTTTTGAATATTGAGATTAGCGTAGACATGAGACTAAAAAGACATGCTCCAATATTTTCTTAGTTGACAAATAATGTTCAAATGTCATTACTTCAGTACTTCAGACAGTCCTTTTTTTTTCCTAAAAGGCATTGAACCTCCTGCTATGATGAGACTCAGGTCTTTGTTGTACAAAATGTTATCAGCCACTTTCCATTATTATATTGTATGACAGCATGACTTCATTCCTAACACAATTTGCTTAAATTGAACATTTTGGCAGATGTGTGCATGAGACTAGAGAAGCAGAACTTCTATTAAATCACATCCTGAAACAATAACAGATTGTGTTGCAGATCTAGCTATGTGGAAGTTTCCAGCTCTGCTCATAGCTTACCACACGTTACAGGAGACATTAGGAAAGGATACGCAGCAAAAGACTGGAAAGCGCTCCACAGTATGGCCAGAAATGATATGCATAGATAACAAATTTAATTTGTGATGAAGAGATTTAAATAGCCGGGTTATGGGCTAGGTTAGTCAACAGAGGTCAGGAAACACATCCACTTGCAGGAATTCCGGTGACACTGATGAGGGAAATGAACAATTATTTAGTGGAAGACGCTTTTTACTTCTACTCTGCTGGGTTTGTATAACGTTTTCCTTTAGGATAAGTGACAAACACAAAATGTGGTTCTCTCTGCAGGGCTGCAACTGTGCAGGTACTGTGGGGGTTTTAGGAATGATTTGTGTGTGTGAATGTGTTACTGGTTCCTATATAGTAATGAAGACAGATCATAGACATTCTCCTAGCCTCTGAGATCTGTGTCTCCTGCCTAAACACAGGGGTATTCACATAGCAGAACACTGCTGAGAATGAAGCAGAGTTGTCAACCACAGACTTCAATTAAAACTCCAAGGAGCACTGGGGTAACTTTTAAGAGGTGTTGCATTGAAGGACAAGTTCTAGAACTTGAGAAAATATTCTGTGGAAGGTCAGAGTGATTAAAATTTGCATCAGTATTCATATTTAACCATTGTACTTTCTTTTGCATCTTCTCATTGGGCTTGTCTGTGCTAGATCGAACAGCTTTGACTAGGTTAGTTTCAACTTGAATTAATTTAACTTTAGACTTATCATAGGGCAGAAATATTCCAAGTGAAGCATTAGATGTGAGCCTTCCTGTACTTTGGTGGTAGAGATCAATTATTAGCACTAACCTGAAAGCATTATTGGTTCTCTACAGCATCTAAAAAACAAAGCAAAAAAAAAAACCATGACAAAAACTAATTGCATTCTGCAGACCTTGATTTTGGAATGAGCTTCACTGGTTTTCTGAGATCACAATTACAACCCAGTAAGCTTAAAATACGACATCATCAGTCTCTGAGTGCCATGGGAAAATGAGTTTATCTCATCTTCAGTACTACTTCCTCTTTTCTTGACTTCCTGATTTCTTTTAAAAGACCTATTCAGAGAAAAGAAGAAAAAAAACCAAACGCAAAACGTAACACTGGAAGTGTCATCTGGATCAGCAAACCAGTAAAGGACATACTTAAATCTGAATTGGGTAATATAACAAAGTATACCAAATATTTCAAATCTCTGACAAGAAAAAAGCTCCCAGAACATGCCAGACTTTAATGACTTTGAATAATCTTGTATTTAAATGCACGTTCAAATACTCATGAAGTCAGAGATTACACAAGGCAAAAAGCAACCCCAAGTAAAATCAAAAAATGTCTTTCCAAAATTGGAACATGAATTTTCATTCCAAATATAAACAGAGAAAATATGACTTTTCGAAGTAGATGATTGTTGACTCGCAAGAAGTAACAGAATAGCTGCAAAAACAATGGACAATAACAATTACCATCCTGCTTGAGGTGGAACAGAGACCCAGTTTGATCTACCATGAGTTGAATATCACTGAGTACCTTTGACTTCCACCATTGAGATCCAATGGAAACTTAAGGATAGACTGTGTCTCTGGACTTATCTCTCATTTGCAAAAGACAAACTTCAACAGGCACTTCTCATTGCAAAAGCATCATCCAAAAAACAAAGCAATACTTTAATGTAAAGTTATGACTGAAGAAAGTAAAGGATAAAATAAATAGAGAAGGTGTTATTTCCTCTATTACCTGGTATGTTTTAAGCTTAAGAATCAGAAATCAGGAGACTCTGACTGTACTTGGCTTTTGTTATTTAGGTATTACTGAGAAGATTCCCTGGAACCATTTTGCACTGACTTCAGAGTCTTTGTTTTGGAGTTTATTGTTTTGCCTACTCAGAATTTGAAAGCAAGAGAAACCAGTGTTGGTTGCAGAGTTGCGGCAACTAGTCTCACCCCCTGGACAAGAGGGAGATAAAGAACCATCTCCCTTAGACACAGCTTCTTCTTACTACTTCCCGAGAGCAGTGTCGTGTAGCCACTCCTTCCTGCACCACCCCACTATTCAGAACTGAGCCTTCAAGACTTCAAGAGCTAAATTTGCAGCTGATAAGGCTCCTGACTATTAATCTAGCCCACTAGATCTCTTGACCATAGTGGTACACAATGGAGCAAGAACCCAAGATGACCTTTCAATAAGTAAAGCCCCCTGAAAGCACAGTGAGGTTAGAAAGACCCTAGAGGCCAAAGTTTAGAGGACCTAAACCACCAAAAAGCAGTATTACCACATATTTCCAGGAACTCTGCAAGCTTCTGCAGTAGTCAGGCCTTGAGGCAACAAAGTGCTCATATGGCTGTTTAACTTCAAGCACACAAGCAGCCACGGCACAGTCAGTAGGATTATTCATATGTTAAATATTGACTGCAGTAAATGTTGTGCTGGCTCAGAGCCAACAGACATTTGTTTGCCACAAAGGGCTATTCCATTAAAGAAAGCAACCAGCAAAAGAAAAGAAAAAGGAAAATAGAATTCTGACTACCCAAATGTAGAAAAGGGTGGGTTCGACTACCTTGGCTGATGAAATAATTTCTTTTAGAGGGGTTGACTACCCAGGAGTAACGTAAGGACAACTCTGTTAAGAGTCCTCATCTGCCCACTGGAAGCGTGAAATGTCATTACTAAAGAGTCAATGGTGTCTAATGATCTCAGAAGTCCTGGGGCTGTGTCACCTAGGTTGATGGAGCTGTTTTCCATCCATTCCTGCCATAAATGAGAGAAAAAATTGTTAAAGTTTGTCTGGGTATTTCTTGTGTTTTAGTTTTCTGGTGTAGTAACCTATATTTAACTTTAACTTTTAAAATTAAAGCCTGATCTTTTCAGTTCCTATTTCTACTAACAGTCCCTATTCATTTAAATAAATATACAGATGGAAAGCTATTTTCAGAAGTGCCTTGCATTGGCTTATATTCTGTGGAAGTCAGCAGTAAAACTCCTACTGATTTTTACTTGGGAGTAGAACTATGTCAACTATGAACAGTTTTGAAAAGCACAGCTTAAGCATTATTTTGACTAAATGCTGCCCAGGTATAATCCTGAAGAAACGAAGTCAAAACATTGAGTTAAATATGTCACCATATTTTCAGTCCGCATTTTCTCCTTAACTTGGGTGACTTGTCTGCACAGGCAGAAACATACCACAAAATAAGTCAAATACTTCCTAGGGGTATGGCTGCTTAACTCAAGCTGCCGTTATGACATGTTATATAGCTCACAAAGTTTACCTGAAATGTGCTGAAAATATAGCAGCTGTTTGCATCCTTGCTGCTACATGTAACTCCTTTCCTTTTTTTTTTTTGAATGCTGATATCTGAAGAAATTTAGATAATTTATATTTGAGCTTGAGCAGTATACCATTAACATCCAACTAAAGACAGTAGATGATGCAATTCTGTAAGAACAGGAAAAAAGCATCCTTAATCGTGATAATTCCCATTTATACCTATACATCTATACTCATAGATAAGTACATGGACACATGTATTTTGGTAATTTCAGCACACTGATTATTTAATCCCTCTTTCCCACTAGATTCAGGATGTTTCCTGAAGAATGTGGCTGTGGTTCCATGATAAATAAAGCCTACACAGGTTGGGATAACTGCACAAAGAAATCTTACCAAAAAATGTGTGCTTCAGCCAAATCAGTTCTGAGTGGACTCATTACCTATGTACAGGTGCTGCAGTAAGATAGAAGGTGGAAAAGGCTGGCTGAAGGCAGAGGCATGTGGTTGGTTTAAATGGCTGTGGAATTGCGCCAGAATATTTTCAGTATTCCTTGACATGGACTGGAGACTGTAGGATTGTTCCCTTCAGATTCTGTCTGGTATCTGCTAGTTAATAGAAAGGCTTTTGTTAATCACAATGAGACCCAGATCAGCCCGCGAGCATGTAATAAAAACAATAAATGTCCTGTTTTCTCAAGCATTTTTCATAAGATTAAGTGATCAGTGATTGTTCAGTCAGTTCTGAATGTCTCCAGTGCTGCTGCAGTGCTAATGTGTTGCTTCCACCAGCCCACATGATTAATGGGGGTCATGGCTGTTTTTCTCGTCTAGACATATAGTTCCATCAATAACTACCGTAACAGATATATGTTTATAAAATACATCATGGTGAGTGTGTCATATCTTTTTATATATATTTATTTATATAAGTGTATATGATATATATATTTAATGTAGTTTTGTACATAAATAATTTTTGGGTAACAAAGACAATGTTTAAGTGCCGAGAAGGAATAGATACTTTCACAGTGTGACTGTAAGAGGTGTTCTACATTTGGTGTAAAAGGCATAAAAAACCAAATGAAACAACTTAGAAATTAGACTCACTAACATTGGATTTATCTGCTTGATTTCCTGCATTATTTTTTATTTGTGATTTTAGAGGTTGAAAATCACTATTTATAACTGTTTATTATTTTCAATATATTTGTGTTAATAGCCATGGTTTAGTAGATATACTGTATGGCTATTCTGATAGAAATATTCACCCGTTATGTTTTGAGACCCTGCTGATTGCAGAAGAACTTTTCATTAATTTTCTATGCCGTAAGAATTTCTCCTTCTGTCTCTGAAAACTGAATTTGTATGAGGTTTCCTGAATGTATTATGTTCAAAATTCAGAGCAAACGACAGATATATTTGCGGCCTCAGCTGTGCTGTACAACCCCCTGCCACCTTTTCAAAAATATGGTTTTGTTTTTTCAATTTGAAAAACAAGTGAGGCTCCATTTGGGGCAATGAATGTGTAAGTAGAATACGTCAGGTGATGTATTTGAAATAACCTCAGTGATTTCAGAGTAATTTCTTATATTTTCAAAAGGGACTTTAAATGAAATTAAGTCAACTTCAAATGAATCGCTTTCAAAAATAGGACTTCGTGATCTTTAACTGGATATTAGCTTTTACAGTTGGGATTTGATTCCCTCTATGATTATGTAGTGCAGTAGCTCACAATAAACTGAACTGAGAGTTAGTTCCCAGGGAGGTCTTTCTTTTGTGTACAAAGATAGGCTTTCATAAGCAGGTGTCAGAATCTGTTCTCTCTACTGCACTGTGTTGATGTTTTGAAAGAAATAGATGGTTCTTCAAATGTCTAACATGACACTGATCCTCTTTAACTCTGCGTATTTCCATGCTATTATAAAAGCAGCCGCATCCCTTTCAACACTTCACTAGCGGCTCATTAAAAAAACGCAAAGAATAATGTCAGCCTCTCTGTGGCGATGAATATTTTGACGTTCACACCTCTGCTGATGGGTGCCTGAACAAATAAGCTGTGTGAGCTGCAGGGGTGCTGGGTGCCTGGGACCCGGCCCCAGCCCGCAGGGAAGGGGCAGCCCTGCAGCCCTGCGGCCCCGCCGGGTGCCGAGGTGGGAGGCACAGCGTGTACAACCCTCCGAGCCCGGTGGGAGAGGGTTATGGCATCGGATCCGTGTGGTTAACAGCTGATGAGAGGAGCTTTGCTTTAGCTTGCCAGTATGCAAAGTCTAATTTTATAGCCTTTTTTCAATGGAACCGGCGCTGTCTGTACCAGTAGGCGCCTTTCACAAATCCTGCTACGGGGGAAGGAAATTTCACCTACTCTCCTACTCTCAATATGGTTTTGTGTCTCTGATATGAGACAGGGAAAGATATGTCCTTTTTTCTGTGTGTGTGTGTGTGTAACGGAATAAGGCAGATGTATGCCAAATCAACTTGAACAAATATTTTAAAATCCTTTTGCTGAGAGAAATTGCAGGGTGATTACAAAACACGGAGAATCTAAGGATGGCATTTTTCTTGTATACAGAACAGCCTGCAGTTCTTCAATGCAATTCCCCACCCCCACCCCCTTCTTCAGCACAAACCCATCCATTACAAAGCTCCTGCAGTCGCTGATTTATGTGCTTGTGATCAAACTTTCCTGCTTCTAATACTGCGAGCATTTTATAAAAGATGGTCGCAATTCCTAGATGGACTGAGCGTGTCTGTTCCTGTGCTGTTCTGCAGCTGCTTTATTATGCTCCTAGCCTCTCCTCGGTGATTTCAGTCTTACTACGAGACTCTACAGAAATTAATCTCTTGGAAGAGTTCATTTATTTTTTGATGATCACCTAATCTGCATAGCTGCACTGTGTACTGTGCTTTGTTATAACAGTTTTGTGATATCAAAATCCTGATAGCTACCCTACAGCCAATTTTTGAGGCCATGTGAGATGATACCGGTCCTTGTCCCAGAACAATATCAACTGTCTCACCAAGCAATCTGATCACTACTTTCTCATGTGTGAATATTAGCCTAGACGCATTATTCTGAGCACTGGCTAATATATGAGAAAATGCCTCATGTTCCATAGTTGTGTGCAAATTTCTGAGGAGGATACCGAGTCAGCTCGCCTGGCAAATGTGAATTAGATCTGCGTGCAGATTTCATAACCGGACTCAGCAAAGGGTGTAATATTTTGAAACTTCCTCCTCTTCCACTTCCTTACATTTTATTCTGTAAAATAAATCTATTTCTTGATGATAACCATAGGAGACATTGTCGATCGCTGCAGCCTGTATAAATACAGGAAGCCAACAAGAAGCAGTACTTTTAATTTAAAACAAATATGTTTCCTTTGTTTTCAGATCTACCACTTGGCTTGAACTGCAGATCTTGAGGAAAAAAACTACCAGATTTTGGTAATAGGAATGAAGGGAGATTGCTTTTTTTCTTTCCACTTTGTTTCCACTCTAATAACAACCTCGCACATATAGGCACTGCACAGGCTACTCCATGACGCTCTTTCACATTCTCCTAATGGGAATTTACAAACAGCAAGCTAGGAGAGGTACAGAGGCACGCTTTACCCTCTGCCTCCCACTCCTCCCACCACAAACAGTGCTGCAGCGTGGCACTGGGAATGCAAACCCACCGGCGCTGTGGAGGGTGATGGCAACTGTCAGAGTGAAAGCCCCAGTCACTTACAGAGCGAGCGTCTGGGGCTACCAACCTCCTCACCATTGTTCATAGCGCCCGTTCCTGTCTCTGCAGCTGGAGCCACAGTCTTTCAGGTAACGCTTTTGGTCTTTCAAAAGGCTGTACAGGGAGTGAGGAGACAGAAACCTGTGGCACCTACGCTCTCAGCTGCTGCTGAAATCACTGCACCCCTGTAACAGTTTCTGGGACTGGGTGCTTTTTGTCCATATTTGCAGTGCAGGCTTATGGCTCAAGAGACTTCCTTCTCGCCTGCTGAATATCGGGGGGGTTCTGCTCCAGCTGAATTTGTCCTTTTATAAGATAAAGTCCCCAGACTTCACTTCTCTGAACAGTCGCTGTTGTCTGGTTCAGATTTTCAGCCTTCAGAAAAGCTACTATATTTTTTCTCCAGGAACAGCTGAGGAAAGGTTAAATTATGTGATGAGCTGAGCCCCTTATAAGCATATTGAGGAATGGGGGTGCTTCTGTTAAAGTTTCTTGACAAGCAGCTCTTCTGTATTAAGTGGGGACAGCTACTGTTCTTAAATAGAGGGTTGAGGGGTCTAGAGAACAAGTCCTATGAGGAGAGGTTGAGGGAACTGGGCATGTTTAGTTTGGAGAAGAGGAGGCTGAGGGGAGACC
>JAOXJM010000001.1:109609812-109620025 GCA_026413425.1 Tringa solitaria | reverse complement strand
ATGCTCTAACATGCTCTGGGCAATCCTGCTTCAGCAGGGGAGTTGGACTAGATGAGCTCTGTGGTCCCTTCCAACTCTAAAAATTCAGTGAAATTCACACCTGTGGCACGCGAAAAGCAGGTGCTTTTGAGATCAAGCCTTCCAAAATGGTGACAGTAAGCTTGCTGCAGGGTTTCATCAGACAGTGTCCAGAAGCCCGTGATTTCCACTGAGTTTTATGGAAACTGTTCTTGAAAAATATCTTGGCTGCAAACCTGGCCTTGTTAACGCTGGCGGGAGATCTGCCGCCGGCTGCAGCGGGAGGGCAGGATTTCTGCCTGTGTTGGGGCAGCGTGGGCAATAAGCAGTCCAGTCACAGGCCATAGGACAAGAGGAAATGGCTTCCAGTACTGCCAAGGAGGTTCAGATTCAACATCAGGAGAAATTTTTACCTGGAAAGGGTTATTAAAAATTGGAATGGGCTGCCCAGGGAAGTGGTTGAGGCGCCATCCTTAGAGGTATTTAAAAGACAGGTTGATATTGTGCTCAGTGACATGGTTTAGTGATGGGTTGTTGTTTTGTTGGTCTTTTTTTTATCAGAGTTAGGTCGATGGTTGGACTAGATGATCTTAAAGGTCCCTTCCAACCTAGATGGTTCTATGATTCTGTGATTCTACTGCTTTGCTTTCTCCTCTCTTCACTTCTTGCCTGAGGAAAACCAGCTGCCGAATTTGCGCAGTGTGGGCTGTGAAATGAGGTGATTCACTCTACTCCTGGCTGGCAGCGGCAGCAGGCATCCTTCTCCTGGTGCCGTGATTCTTTGAATATCTTGGATAAATGTATGCCTCTGTGTTTGTGAAGAGATGACATATCGTTTACTGTTGGTGAAATACACCCCGGCCTAGCTGCTCACTGTGCGCTGTAGACCTGGAGGGAGGAGAAGCTAAATTACGCAGGTGTTCCTGGGTCAGTCTGTAGGCATGGCAGACAAACAACTGCCAGGTGGGGTGAAGGGGAATTTCCAGAGAATTGATTAACTGTGCTGCATAAAGTGCTTGCTTGCATACTCATGTGTAGTTGTGCCGTTAATGTGTACTGCTAAGCACAGTATTCCAAGGGTCCAGATGTATTGGAATATCATTATGTGTGTAGCCCCTTGTCAATCAAAACGTGATTACTTGCAGTCGTTTGTTCATAAACAAGTGGATTAGGTATTTGACAAATATATCTTGCTGTTTGGTTGTGTAGTGAAAAGCTGGCTTCTGTTTCTGGTTTTAACAAAAACACCTTTGAAAATATTTATTAACTTGACATACTTTATTACTCTAACAGCTTGTAAGGTTACCACTTGATATCAGAAGAAAAGGCGTACTCAAGTTTTGATACGCATGCCTAGCCAATTATACCAAAGAAAACGCCAAGGTTATGCCTGGAATGAATCATTTAAATAGAGATATATGTAATTGACAGCTCTTTTGGTTCATCTGGTAGTTTACTTGTAATTTTAACTGAGATTTTTTCACACAAGCGTATGAAATGCGTGTTTATTTCTTCTATATGGCAGTACTTGCTATTTTTTTTTCCCCTCTTAGCTCACTGCACTTATTTCTGACTGCAGTGGAAAAGCTGCTCTTCTGGATATTTTGGAAGCACTTTCTACTGGCTTTTCCATGCAGTGCCTAATCAATAGAATGACATTAAATAACTATCTTGGAGTTTTCCTGCCCTTGCTAGTTTAGCAATCTGCTTTCAGCTTGCCTCATTCTCCACTCAGCCGTGTGAATGATGCAGACAAGCCTCACACCACACACTCCTTCTAAAATAAAAATATGCACTTAATTTCAGCCTACACGACTACATTGTGTCTAATTTTTCTGACAGCGCTAGCTGACAGGAAGGAGAGGATCTCCAAAAAGACTAACAATCTGAATTGCTTAGTGGGAAGACCATGGGTAGAGAAATCCTAGGTGCAATGAAAGGCGCAACTATTCATTGGGAGAAATATTTCATCTCTCTTCTTTGCTCCCTCACAGACAGTATCCCTGCCTACTAGTGGTATTTTTGGTATAGTGCTGGGTGGGCAGATGAGAAATCTGTCCCTGCACGGGCAAGGCACAGGTTTGGGGTTTTTTTGTGAAACTGCAAGCTCTGCAGGGATAACGAGGTGTCCTAACACACTGGCTTCCTTCCACTGCAGCAGAGCCTTGGCAGGTGCTCTCTAGCCAGGTCCCTGCCCGGGTCCAAAACCGCATTTGGCTGCACACTGGCAGCTCTTCAGCCTTGTGCTGACTGTCAGAATTTTCTCCTGTTTCTGCGTCCTTGCGGCTTAACTAATTGCAGCAAGCTTTTAGGGCCTCAATTCATCAAGTGTGTTCTTAGATGTGCTTCTGGGCAGTGGTGTAATTAAAAGCATGCCCTGACATGCTTCGTTGAAAAGAAATGGTTTTCTGTATATGCCTCTGCTATGTTAGCCTAAATTTTATGGTCAGCTTCCATAATAGAGAAGAGGCTGTTAAGCATCATTTGGGTTACTAATCATTCGTACGAACAATAATGAGTTTATCTTTTTATTATAATTCTAAGCAGCTCTATTGCCTTATGGTTCATAACTGTGTCTTTCCAAGTATTTTCTTCGCAGAGTAGGACTGTATATACTGTTCAAGCGGCCTTCAGCATGTTTCAGGGGACAAAATAATCATCAGCTGGAAGAAGAGGTGGGGAGTAGGCAGAGAAATTCTGAATGAGATCACTCACCACTGGCACAAAGAACTTCCTCAGGCAGTCATGGATCTATTTCTGGAGGCTTCCACCTCCTCACTTGAGCCAAACAGTGGTTCAGCTGTTGGTTTAGCCAAATCCTAGCTGAAGGCATGGAAACCTTGAAGTAAAGAGGTAAAGCACAGTACGATGGTGACCAGGATGTACCTTTATGTGTAACTAAGAGTAAATATAAAACAGCTTATTTTTGTATAATAAACCCAGAAGAAATAAATCTGAACCTGTGTATTTCTGTGCATTTTTGGTGTGTACAAATGTTTTACTTGTTTGATGAGTGCAGTAAGGCTTTAATAAGAAAAGAATTTGTGGAAAAGGTCAAAACACAAAAACTTTTTGACATCTTCAGCATAACAGCTCTGAAGATCTAGTCCTAAAGCAGTAAATTAATTCCTTATAGGTAAGCATTGAAAATGAGGGCATTATTTGTTTCTTTATAGTGGACAAAGGAAACCAGAACAGGTGGTGTATACAATTCAGGACCAGCTCACAGGAAGGAAGCGGTCACTGACACATGAAAGTCTTCTTCATAGGTATCTATTAAAGACAGCATTACAAATTGTGATAAATACTGTTTCTTTTTTCTTTCTTTTTCTTTTAAATGTTTAGGAGCTTGAAAAGATAAATCAGTTTTCTGCTTGAATGACCAATGCTAGCTGGACTGTTTTCTGTCTCTTGTAGCTCTGTCCAGACTATCTGAGTGCGTCAGGGATTAAAAGCAGCATGTTCCTGCTCTTCAGTGCTTTTATATAAAATGATTTAACCACAAAAAGTAATGCTGAAAGAGTATTTGTAAGGTTAAAAAGAACTCAAAAAATTAGGAAAGAGGGAAGCTAAGATGGCCTCCTGACTGTAGTTCAGTCTTTCCTGTGCAAGGGGTAGCAGGGGGGCAGTGACTGTGGGACAGCCTCTTATGCCTGCCCAGTGCTGCTGTGTGCGCCTGAACGAGATATTTGGTGTGTTCTTCTGACCTCCTGGCTTGCCCTCTCCCACAGCCTTAATTACTGCTTGCCACTCAAATCATGCCTGAAGACAAAACTAGTTTTCCTCTCAAAGTTTCTCTAACTTTACCGATTTAGTTTCATAAAGGTCATGAGGTGAAGAGTGTCCCTAGTTTGTAGTTGGAAGGCTGGAAAAAGGCTGGAGAGAAGCTTCAAAACCAAAAGTATCAGTTGATAGTTGGACTCCAAATGGTAAAGCACTTGAAAAAACATGTGTGTGTATGTGCATGTACGTACGTGTTCACACAAAGATTCTTTATGAAGAGGGACGTGGACAAGCTCGAGAAATGGGCTTGTGTGAACCTTATGAGGTTCAACAAGGCCAAAGGGCAAGATCGGGGTAACCCCTGGTATCAGTACAGGCTGGGGGGTGAAAAGATTGAGAGCAGCCATGCTGAGAATGAGTTGGGGATACTGATCGATGAAAAGCTGGAAATCACCCAGCAATGTGTGCTCGCAGGCAAGAAAGCCAGCCGTATCCTGGGCTGTATCAAAAGAAGTGTGGCCACCAGGAATGAAGGTGGTGAAACACTGGAACAGGTTGCCCAGTGAGGTGATAGATGCACCATCCCTGGAAACATTCAAGGTCAGGTTGGACGAAGCTCTGTTGCTCATCTAGTTGAAGATGACCTTGCTTGTTGCAGGGGAGGTTGGACTAGATGACCTTTAAAGGTCCCTTACAACTCAAAGCATTCTGTGATTCGGTTTTGATAGATGTGTGCATTCACACGTACATACAACCTCTGCGTAATGCATGAAGCCACTGCGTAAGTTTCATAGCTTGTTCATTGTACGCACCCAGCTTTTGGAACAGACAAACCAGGAACTTCTGAGCATCTTTGTAGTGCCACAGAGCTGATTCATCTTATTTTTTTTGGTGTTTCCTTCAACATACAGGGCTGAATTTTGCAATGGAAGAATTCTGTTAATTAAAGTGTGTTGGTTTTTTTAGCCTTTTAGGAAGGAAAGATGGGGAGAGGGAGACAAAGTGTACATCTTACCACATGTCATTAAATTGATTTGCATGTGGAGCATCTTCCCACAGATTTCTATCAACTGACTGAAAGCAGTGGTAAGATCTCATGCTAAATACATTCTGGTCTCAGAGGAGGATTGAATGTTGCCAATAGATTTGATGTAGTTGTTAACTTCAGAGGAAAAGTCAATGATGGGAATCACTGGATATTTCTAAAAGGTGCTAGGGAAGATCCTGGAAATGCATTTCAGTAAGCCTGTTTGGGGCAGTGGTGGATTTTTGAAGTGCTGAACACCTAGGAATATTGGACTTGTCAGTGAGTATGATATTGAGGAAGAGGCTTTTACAGGGTTTTGGTGGTGGGTTTTTTTTTTTTTTTTTAAAGAGTAGGTAGGCAAGTGGATAGTGTGTCTACTTTAATTTTTCAAAAGAAATTTAGCAAGGCCCATTACCAGAAGCTATTAAAGAAATTAATCTACCATGGAATAGAAGAGAAAACTCTTATGTGACTAAATAAGAAGAAAGATACAAAAGGCAGGAGTTAATGGTCCATCCTCAAGGTGGAGAAAGGTCACCAGTGGAATCTGAAGGGATCAGTTCTTGTACTCATGACATTCAGAATATGTGTGATTTGGAAAAGAGGGTAAATTGCGAGGTGACCCATTTGATGATGACACTAGGTTATTCAGGGTAGAATTAAAATGGCAAACTATGAAGAATTTCAGATGGGTTTTTGATATTGATTAACTGCAGGTAAAATGGCAGCAAAAATACAGTGTACAAGGGAGAAGCACAAAATAAATTAATCTTAACTTGGTGTATATGGTGATACTGCGAGTAGCCTCTAACTTCTCAGGACCGAGAGTTTGGGTATTAATAGCTTGTGAAAACATAAGTTCATTAGTGTTAGAAAAAGCAGTGTTAGGAATTATTAGGAAAGGAATGGGGAACAAACCTTAGAACATAACTATACCACTGTGTCAGTTACGGATGCTGTGTGCGTTTCTGGTCTTCCTCATAAGATACATACAGTAAAAATCGAAGAGTTTAAAGAGCAATGGTGAGTGCTTGAAGTATGATATGGCTCCTGTAGAAGAAATGACACACTAGATTACAACTTTCCAGCAAAGAAAGGAAGATGCCTGGAGCCTTTGACTGCTCTGCAATGTCATGAGTGGCTTGGAGAGGTTGGATGATGGTGTGAATGACCATTCACGATAATATTTCACGCTATCTTTCATGATAATACCTCATGTTACCAAATAACTAGCAGGGTTCAGGCTCCAAGCAAACAGAAGTCATTTTATAGTTGTATATTTTGTTTCATAGTGTGTATGTGAGCTCCTTGTCCCTCTGCCACAGAGTCTTGGGGATGCTTAGAGCCTACAAAGGTTCAAATACCAACAGGACTGTTTACTACAGGATAAACAATCATAGAATGGTTAGAGTTGGAAAGAACCTTAAAGATCATTGAGTTCCAACCCCCCTGCCATGGGCAGGGACACTTCCCACTAGACCAGGTTGCTCAAAGCCGCATCCAGCCTGGCCTTGAACACTTCAAGGGATGGGGCATCCACAACTTCTATGGGCAACCTGTTCCAGTGTCTCACCACCCTTTAGTGTGTTAGGGACACACCCTCAGGTGTTAGGGACCTTAGTCTTGTGTCTGTGGAGGTGGTGGTGAAACATTGTCTTGGGGAAATACTCTTCTACACTTTATACCCTTTTCTGATGTTATGCTGTGGATACCTGCTGTTGAACACTTGAACTAAGAGATTTTCTTGGATTGAGACAGGCATTCTCATGCTTATGTGGGTTCCTTTCCTGTATCAAAGAGTGCTTGTCTACAGACTTTTAGCCTTGCCCCCTCTAACCTGCTCCTCTCTTGCTTTTCTATGTCTCTTAAGGCTGCTGTCCCTGTCCTGCTGGTCTTACTGAGTCTGTCTCTCACTCTAGGTTTTCCACCCTCATTCCTTTCTTTGGCTCGCCAGGCTCTACTGTCTTGTCCATCACCCAGCCACTCAAGTCTCCTTGCCCCCAGGCACTCATGTTTCTTCACCTCTGTTTTCCTTCTGAGTATTCCTCTTCCTAGCCTTGGCATCCATCTCCTCCCTCTCAGCACGTCCTCTTCTGCTTCCTCTCAGCATTTTCTGTCCAGTTTTACTTAGTCTCAGCAAGACTGCTGTCCAATCTTACTTGCATCCACTTCTTAGCTCTTCATCAGCTCTGCCATGCATCTCCTGTCATCTCATTTCACATCTCACTTGATGCTACCTGAGCCAGGCAGACAGGGAGAGACCCTGGCATCCTTTCTGGGAGCAATGACTCCAGTCTGTTCCAGCACAAAGGCAAGCTAGCACTTGGGGGGGGTGGGGGGAAATACCCTTCTGTCACAGCAAAAATATGCTTTGGGTTCTGAGCTATAAGGTATTTGTGCACGCCTGTCAGTGCTTCTTCAGATGTAAAGAAAGATTTAATTCCTTCAACTTAGTTTCTATTTTATTATCAACAAATTTCAATAAAATTTGCTTTATTATAGCATTCTCAATTATGACTGTTAGAGACACAGACTTGAGGGTTGTTCCTGACGTTGCTTCTTTGTGTTGAAGGAAGGTCCTGTTGCTCTGTTTGTCAGATGGCCTAACTGCTGTGAGATGTTTTATTTAAAGCTTAGCTAAACTAAGATGACTTTGCGGTGTATAACAAAAATGGTCATTGGTTTCTGATGAATATTTTAAATGGTCTCTAATTTCCCTTTTTCAGTGAAAAATGCAGGTCTGTGATTCCTTGTTTTCTTATGGCTACATTTCATTCTTCTCTTAAAGAAAAAAACCCACCTTAAATCCTTAAGATTTCCCCCACCCTCCACTATTTCTATCTATGTGTGGCTTATAACATTGGATGAGCTGAAGATTTTTTTTAGTCTTTATTTGAAGTTCATTATCTTGTAGGCAGGATGGAAAAACATTGTCTCTGTCTTAAGTCCTGGCATCGTTCTTCCTGTGCGTCAAATCCATCATTGCAACTGAATAAACCAGGGAAACTCATAATAATAATGTTTCAAGTTTTGAAACCAAAGGGGAGAAAGCCATAGTAGTGGGAAGGAGCCTCTTTGTGAGTGGTGCTGTTGAAACTGCATTTCCAAAGGCTTGTGGGAGCGTGGATTAGGCTTGTGACGTGCTTTTTTAAATACCTGCTCCTTGACTGAGGCTGTGCTGTCCTTTGTCCCACGTACGCAGGAAATAGTGAGTACAGTAGCGATACCACGTCGTGCAGAAGCAAATGGGTGAATTCTTTGGGAACACTGGGTGTGGTTCCATGAGTTTTGTCATTGACTATGTCTGTTACTGCTTCCCCTTGGGCCTGGGAAGAGCTGAACCACCTCCCATTGCATGAAACATAAATTAGCAGTGCTTCCAGGGTCGCAGCAGCCTCTAGACAAAGGCTTTTATTGTGCACCTTGAGTTTCATGTTATGGCCATGTTGGTTTTTTTCATTACTTTCAACAGTGTTATTGTGCCCATGTAATTTAGAGGTGGCTTTACACTGAAGCTCTGAATGTAAGTTCTAACGTGGCTTCTAGACTTGGTATTCTTCTTATGTGACAAAACTTTCACCAAGATGTCAGAATTACTTTTCATGAAAAATGTATTTGTTTTTTAAATAGCACAGTAAAATGGTTCTTAATTTGTCAATCAAAGCAACAATTTTAAAAAAAAGAAAAAAAAGAAAACATACATGTACTATAGCCAACAGTGTATGTTTCAGTTTTTTGTTGTCAGAGTGCTGGTATGAATTAATCTCCATATTTGCCTTTTTAATGTAGGCAGGCAAAAGCCTGTACTTACTGATTTAAGTGGCTTTCTGTGAAAGATATTTTGTCCTTCATTAAGAGACTTTAGACATTTGTTTATAAATACGCCCTTACATCCACATCCTTAGTGGATAGCCCAGCTTTTGGGGAGCGTTTGTGTCGGAGAGCTCATCTGTAACCTTGGCAAAGTGTTTGCAAAATGACTTTCAGTAAGTGCAGGAAAGAACTTGGTTAATTCTCGGTAAGGTATTTCTCATTTAGGGCACGTTGCCCTTCAGGCAAATAGGACTGATAAAGCTAGCATTTGCGATGTGACAGCGCAGCACCTCAGCGTTTATCTGCCCTCAAAGGATAAATTGTCCCTCCCTGGCAGGAGGAGGCATGGCAGTATTTACAGGGCTGTGCTCCAAGTGCTGGAAGTTGCTGAGGTTTAGCCACACGTTCGTTCGTCAGAGCTCGTTGCTGACAGGCTTGGGACGAAGGGGAGGTGCAGCGTCGCGTTGGCCGGGCTCGCACCCAGCAGCCTTCCCGTGAAGTGGCAAGCTGGGATGGAAGGGCCGCAGGGCAGCGTCTGGGGAGCTCTGCTGGGACGACACCAGCCGTCTTCCCGCTGGGCAGATTGCTGCGCTGGGAGCGTGTCCCTAGGGAAAGAGTTACAGCGCTTCATGCTTGTGTAAACATCCGAAATCTTTGCAAGATGAACGTGCTGACATTTGAAGGTCAAACATGCTTCGACACTTGCAGTCCCTTGCCCACAAGCGCAGGCATCTTTGTCATGCAAGCAGAAATTCCCTTTGGGTTCCTTCCTATTTCACAGGAAAGTTTATACTAGCGGTCGATGCTAAACGCTACTGTATAACAGGAGACATTTTGTGTTCAAACGTGGGGGTTTATTTTCTTGTGGAAAACTTCTGCAGTGAGAACACAAGCTGAGAATGGTTTTATGCGATTCATGAAAGTGAAGCATCCATTAACCATCTAGGAATTTGGGTTTTGATGAATCCATGTAAATACTAGATTCTCTTTGAAACTGGAAAAGCAAGATGTTCTTAAAATGCTTGTCATGGGAACAGTGGCAGCAGAAACACAATGCAGTTACATTTGATGTATTTTGTTTTTAATATAACTGTCCCAGCTTTTCTCAAGTCTTACTTTTTATGGCTGCCTTTTGGTTTTAAAAGTTTACTTCTCTTGAAGCTCTTCAGATTTGGACCCATGGTTTGTCAACAGGCCTGAAAACTGAGAGCCGATTGGACTACAACTAACAGCCCTCCATCCGACCCCTCTTCCAAAAGAAGTGAAACAGTAGTACATATATATATATTTTTTTTAAGGAACCATTTCGACTGTGTGTGAGACTTTTGTGCTCGGAAAGCTGCATGGAAGCCAGGCTGGGAGGATGTGGTGAGGATGGGGGCGGATGGTCTGAGGAGCCTCCAGCTTGGCCCTAGGAGGCCGCTGGTGGGGAGGCACTCTGTCCCCTCCAGAGCCAGCTGTTCCTTACCTCCTACCATCGCCCGCCAGGCTTGTCTGGCCTCTCAGTGTAGGACGTATCATGAGTTTCTGAAGTTTACCCATCCTTGTCATTATAGAATCATAGAGTCATAGAATGGCTAGAGTTGGAAGGGACCTTAAAGATCATCGAGTTCCAACCCCCTTGCCATGGGC
>JAOXJM010000001.1:109584122-109600396 GCA_026413425.1 Tringa solitaria | reverse complement strand
ATTTTCAAGACCCGCCTGGATGCAGTCCTGAGTGGCATGCTCTGACATGCTCTGTAAAATTCAGTGAAATTCAGTGAAATTCTTCTTTACATGTTGTGATTACTGAGTACGCACCCTGGCACGTGTGTCTCCATCTCTCTTCATGAATTTAGAGCATGGGAGAGGGTGGCAGTTCTCCCACCGGGCAGGGGCAGAAAGTGGAGGATTCACTCTGGTGAAAGGGTTCTTGGAAAAAGTGCCTCCTTAAGAAGAAAACCTTTGTTTCAGCCAGTTCTCCAAATACTTTTTGGTGTCCCTAGTGGAGTACTTTGTATTTGTTTAATTCAGCAGCTAATGATTTTGATGTCCTGGGACATGGTCAGTGATGGCTTTTATTAGCCTAAGCATTGTGAAAAGAAGTGGATGTGGAGAACAAGAGGCCTTTGGTGGATTTAAACACTGGGTGATGGAGAATTGCTCTGTATTACATGACTGTCACAAAATGGGGGATGGGGCCAGGAGAATCTTACCTTGCTAAAAGAAGCATTCCCAAATATGTGGAGTCTTTTTTCTTGCACCATTCTGGTAATAGGAAGTCCTCAGCATTGGAGGTGGGGTTCAGAATTTTTTTTTATTTTCTTTCCCTTTCATTTCCTATTCCTTGCACCCCAACACCCCACACATCACTCTAAGTACTTGACAGGGATGCTTGCACATCAGTGTGGAAGAAAAGGAATTCAGCTGTTTTGAAGGAGAAGAAATATTTGTGAAGAGAATGTTTCAGGTTTTGTTTCCACGACAACTTTTGGGGGCGCAGATGGTCAAGATACTCTAATTGCTTTGAGGAGCAACAGTTCTCTGTTTCTTTTAATGCAGCTTGTTGTGAAAAGCTACAGAGGGACAGAATGCTTTTCAAACAGAGTGTCAGCTGGCTTGTAGTGTCAGGTATAGAACTGCATCTTCCAGACAGTACTGTGTAATTTCCCTCCTGATTTTCTTTTAGTCCTTACCTGGTTGTGGCCCAGGATACTTTAAATGATTTTCACTGTCTCAGGATTCTGCTTGGGAAATCTTGACAAAATCTTATTAAATCTTCAAAAGGTGGTCCTACTAAGCCTTTCACATTTAAAATCTGTTCTGTAGAGTTTTCTATTACTGTTCTGTGGGAGAGGAGAAAGGGGGGATTATTTCTTTATATGAATATTACTGTTTTTGTGTAGATCAAGCAATTTTTAATTAATTCTGGGTTGTTCTGTCCTCCTGTTTGAAGAACCTAGTAGTCTTTTCTAACTTGCCTTGGCTTCCAGCACCTTCCAGCTTTTCATTCGCTTTTCTTTTTATAGCACTGCGGAAGATCTGTTTTAGCTAGACATATTTCTGTCAGTTTAAGATGGGACCTGGAATCATCAAAAATAACACCCCCTGCTCCAAAAACCACCAAAAAAAACCCGCCAAATGACCCTGTGGCAAGCACTCACAAGTGACACCCTTCACTTTATAATCTTTTTTCCACTGTAAGTAGCTAGGCTTCAGTCCCCAATGCATTCACTAGCCCTCCAGAAGAGTTGACCATGTCTTGTTACAGATTTATCAGACAGGACTACTGTGATGATGGAGTGAAAAGCAAAAAGTGGATCTGAAAAGTCCTTTGGGGCTGCAGAGAGGAGAGGGGAAGAAAGCAATAAGCAATAAAGCACAATGTGGAAGGAGGGGAAAAGATTTTTGCTTGGGCAGCATCACATAGGAGCTCTGTGACTGAGGCAGGACAGAGTCAAGCTATCCATAGTGACATCTCTAGACTTTATTACTCTTGCTGTTTCCTAACTCATAATTTCCAAGAAATTAGGCAGGATTATATAATTGGGAGGGAGAGGGCTGTGTCTGCAACAAATACTCTCATCTGTGGCATGAGCTTTGCAGATGTAATCAGTACATTGAGGAACTGGAAGGGAGAGCAACTCAATCCTTAAATTTCTCAGCTCTCCTGTTTCTTGGTAAATTTTGTTTGAGACAGCATTTTTATTCTATTGTATTGCATTAATGAGCAAGAGAGGGACAGAAGAGGCATCTTACTGTATTCCCAGCAAGACTTTTTTCTTGAAGATGGGGGAGACAATTGAAAAAAAATGAGGGAAGTAAATTAATTTAATGCTTCAATGAACCACTGAGGTGCTGTAGGCTTTTAAGGAATGTTTATATGCTTTGTCTATAAAGATGCCAGAGCGTGTGATGATGTGTATTTGAATCTTTTTGCATGTAAACAGATGTATCTGTTATTGGCGTAATGCATCAAATCTGAATGATGCTTGCGTTCTGTCTGGAAAGTAAGACAATTTTATCAGAAAACGCAGCCAGGCAAAAAAGTAGCATAGTGGGCAGAAATTCCATTTATGTCTGTGATCAAAGAGCTACAGAGGAAGGAGGAAGAAGGTTTGAGAATAATCCTTTTTTACATGTAGCATCTTACAAAAATGAAGATGTAATAAACACCATGAATTACTCGCAGGTGTAGTTATCTCTACATAGTTCATTATTTCACCTGGACAAATGTACTTTGATGGATTGTATCTAAAGGATTTTAACCCTTTGACTCCAGAGTTTTGTGTGAGGTATTTGGACTTTCCAAAAATCATGGTATAACCGGTGATATATCAAGACTGTGGGACCCTTTGTTGTGGTACTTACATGGATATTTAAATGTCAGTGAGTTCATTACAGTGGGCTTTCTTTTACCTTGATCTTTTGTCCCTGGTATAGTCATACCTCGTGTGCCATCACAGTGTTTGTGCAATGTATGTTAATTTTCATTATTTTTCAAACTTGTGGTAAGAGCATCAGGGTCCTAAGGTGTAGTACAGCCAGAATTGCCAATCAGCTTTTAATCTAATAGAAGAGCTTTGTTCATCTGAAATTGTTGTCTTTGGTAGCCTAATAACCAGATAAATGTTGCAAATAGTGAAGACAGTTTACTTGAGAGTTGTTGTGTTAGGGTGTTATTTGTTGCTATGTATGCTAAATAACAGAAAAATAAAACACTTTTTAGTGGGTCTACGCTCTGCCTTTTCAAGTTTCACTGAAAGCAGGAATACAGAAGCATTCAAGGACTTCTTTGAAGCAGAAGAAATGCTGAAGTGGTAGGCATTTGCTTTGATGCTGTGAAAATGTCTGTTGGAGAATCACTGGCCGTACTTCCAGATGCTTAAAACATAGTGGATGGCTTTTTTCCAAAAAAAAAAGTAATAGGAAAAAAGCTATAGTTATGGGAAATAACTTCTTGGAACTTCATGAAGATGAAAGGGGCAATACAGAGGCATGTTAATGGGGTCAGTGTTAGTTTTGGCCAAGCCCTTAGAAGACTGAAGCTGTTCCCACCTCACACCTCGGAGATGGCTGCGCAGGTTGTGCTGTCACTTATGCTCCTGCCCTTCAAATTTGGGTCTGCATTGCTGTCTGTCTGCCATGCTGTGGGTCTCTTACTGAAATTCGTGCCATAGATTATAGGTAGATAAAATGGTGGAGTGAGGACAGTTTCCTTACAGAGCTCTTTTGGGGGCAGTTTTATGGGGTAGGAGTTAAGACTGTGACTCCTCAGAAAAATTCAGATGGCCCAAGCTGCTGGGACACAGACGTTGTGTCTTATCAGCACCACCTTGCCTTTCTCGTGGCTGGTGAATGGATTTTAGGAAGAGGTGTCTAACTTTGGCATTTGGGATGGGGTTGAGGGAGGAGGTGGTTTTGAGCTGTTAAGGCCGGCAGGGTGTGCGCTGCAGCACTGGGATCTCCCACTCCCCACCGGAGTCCTTGCATGCAAGGTCCTCCACAGCTTGCCCTTTGCTAGCCACTGCCTGGGGACGTTCAGCGTTGTGTGATTCTGCTCTTACCCCTTACAGATTACTGGCGGAGTAGATAGGGTAGGGTGGTATTTCATACCCAGCTGGCTACTGGTATTAGCATTGGTTGTCCTTCATACGTAATGGTGTGGGTAGAAATTACTTTTCATGTGGTTTTGTTTTTTTACATACTTCCTAAACATTGTGGGGTTTTTTAGCTTCCATTTAAAATTAAATTTCAAATTGGAAAAATCTGCAAAGCCCTTGTTTCGCTATAGGCTGTTAAAATCCTTTAAACTTGATTGAAGATGTGTAACAGTCTTGCCGAATGTGACTTGTGCCGGAGTTTGGAGGAGAGCCATGCCATGGGCCGGGGCAGGAATCCCTCCCCAGGGGCTGGGCATAGCAGCAAACCCTCCTTCAAACCAGGTTTGACAGGCACAGCCTCACTCTCTTCATCTGGAGATGCTGAGTCTAAACTCTGGAAGTATTCTCTGACTGGTTCAGCATGTTAGTCTTGAGAAGACTTACGGGGTATCTAATCAATGCGTACAAATACTCAAAGGGAGGGTGTCAGGAGGACGGGGCTGGTCTTTTTTCAGTGGTGCCCAGTGACAGGACAAGAGGAAATGGGCACAGACTTGAGTATAAGAAGTTCCACTTAAACGTGAGGATGAACTTCTTTACTGTGGGAGTGGTAGAGCATTGGAACAAGCTGTCCAGAGAGGTGGTGGAGTCTCCTTCTCTGGAGGCATTCAAAACCTGCCTGGACAAGTTCCTCTGCAACCTGCTCTAGGTAGACCCCCTTTGGTGGGGTGGGGGTTGGACTAGATGATCTCCAGAGGTCCCTTCCCACCCCATGTGATTCTGTGATTCTGTGTTGCTCGATAATTGTGCTTACTAAGTCATTTTGCTAAAAAATGAAATATGTTTTTAAAGCATGTAGCTGCTTTGTGTCTTCTCTATTTTTCTGGACTTATGCAGAAAAGAAAAAGCACTTTCAATTGAGTGTTATTTGTTAGCACATCAATTGATGCCAGTGTGCTTGACTGGCGCCCTGACGCAGATTGCAGCCAACCTTTAATTACCAACCTGCAAAGAGGAGAAAGCATCACGCAGCAAGACTTTATATAAACGCCGCTCTTCCTAAAAGCGCCTGCAGTTACATGGCTGCTTAAATAAATGTAATAAAGTATGTTTAATGGCATCGGCAGTAAATAAACGTGCCCGGGTAAGGACAAGAGCTCGGCCGAGGTGCTGCGGGGAGCTGAGCTGTTGTGCCGGGGGAAGAGGGCAGAGCGAAGCCCCGCAGCAGCAGGACGGGGAACGGCTGGGGGTCACCCTGCCCCTTGCCGTGCTGTGCCCAGAGCAGGGGGGGCTCAGGATAATCTAGGCAAAGTCACGGAGAAGAGGTGCATTTCTCTGGGTGTCCTCAAACACGTGCGGTGCGAGCACCTGAGCTTGTAAATTGGATTTCAAGCAAGGCCTCGTTCTCTTCAGTGACATGGAAAATGAAGCCTTGAGAGGACGACGGCCTCAGCATGCGCGCTGCCTCCTCATGCAAAATTTAGCACAGGCTTTGTGTGAAAGTACTCCTCCGAACATAATTCAAACGTGCTTATTTTTCGGTTGGGATCCTAACCATCTGCTAGCAGGTGTTTGGGTTTGTCATGGATTTTGTTTTATTACCTTTATCATCTTATCTTTGCTCTCTTTTTGTGCAATGTTGGATAGATCCTCACATCCCATCTGTTTTATGCAGCGGATGGAAAATCTGCTGATCAGGACTGTGTCTCACACAGGGTATAGTATTTTTATTTGGAATTACTTCGCCCTGGTATCATATTTGCCATTTTAACAGATAGGGCAGTCATCTCCTTATAAGTGTGCCCACTTGCTGAGCCTTTTTTTCTTAGGGAAGATTTAAAAGAGTGCTTGATCAGATGCCTTCACTATAATCCTAATTCTTTTATTAGAGGTTGAGTCTCAATGCTCTTCTTATTCTTTGCAGTCATGGCTTGTACTAGCAAACAGAAGTATTGTAATTTTTCCTTATTTTTAGAGCCCATACACATTGACCCTCTCTGAGAAGGCACAAGATTGCTCTCCTTTCACACATGCTTGTTTTCCCTGTGTAGTCTGTAGGTTACTTGTTCAAAAATGCAAAAAATCCCTAAAGTCTTACAATTCAGCAGCATTGAAAGTTATATGTGTGCTGGAGAAATACAGGTGTAGGCTTGTCTGCAAGTCAAAAGTGTTTCAAGTGCTTTTTTTAACCCAGGCAAAATAAATTTTGTAGTTGTCAAATGAACTCAGTTCATCAAACTGCCACTGGAACATTAATATATTTTTAACAACAATAAAAAACCAAAAGTTAAAAGCTTCACATTTAAACCTCTTTAATCATGATAAAGAGATGAATGAAGAAAGTTTCCAGGGTGTGAGCTCTGTGTATGTGTAAGTAATGAGCAGAATTAAATTTTATTTGTAATAAAAAATGTAATTGAAGGCAATAGGAAACACATGCAAAGTTGTGAGTGATCACTATTGCCCAGATTTTCACAACCCTAAATAATTTATTATAATTCTGTATAATGAAAGAGTGTTACATTAAACAACCACCCTTCTCTTCAGCTCCTTCTTCCCTTCTGAAAAACAGAGGGGAGCTTGTTCCAATGAATTGTTTATTTCTGTGAAACTCAGCAATGGGTTGCAAAATGGAGTCTCACTAGAAGTGAGTATTTGGGTTACCAGGAGGATGCTGTTACCTTATTTTCAAGGACTCTAATTTTATAAAGGAAATGTATGTTTTGTGTATAAAAGTCAAACCTAATGCTATACTTTCAATTTTATAAAAATATCTAGTATTTTGTAGTGTATTGATATGAGTTGCTTGATATAATTGAGCGCTCAATAAATTATTATTTTTAAAAAAATTGAATTACATGCTCACATACACTGTTAATGATACTGCAGCCCAGGCTGCATTGCCTAAAGCTTTTGACCTATAGCTTTCCATTTTATATTTGGTGGATGTAAGTCAGGGGTACATCAGTGTTTGTTACTTTTGCTGAAATGATGTAGGCTAATTTTTTTGAGCATTAATTGTCTTCTAAATTTGCAATACACAGAGTACACAATACTCTCACGATATTACAGGGTGTTAAGGTGAATGGAATAGCTTCATGCAGGGGTTATCAGAAGTCAGGTAGATGACACAGGGTCGCATGTGTTATTGTGTGCATGGCTTGTGAAAGCAGATCTAGTCCGCTGGAGTAAGATGCGCTCCAGGATTTTATTTTTTTTCCCAGTTTTATGGTAATATTTGCCATAAACACCACTCTGAATGTTTTACATGCTTGAACAGCCAACCAAGTAAAACTGCAGTCCTGAATGAAGTCATTTTTCCTAGGAGAGCCGAACTGAAGTACACTGAGTCTTCAGCAAAACACCTGTGTGCTTACTTAGTGCTCAGGTACTTAGCTAAATTGAAGCATTAGCAAATACTTATGTACTGCGTGAGTGTGGGGATGTGGCAGGATGGTCCCTTATAAAGACAAGGAAAGCTAAAAACAAGGTGCAAATTTATTCGAATTTCAGTGCAAGATTTGGGTGGGATACCACTGGGAGCAGAGAATTTGCTAACAGAAGCTGCAGATTTTGTATTTTGGGTTACCAGAAAGTGCTTTAACTTGTTACTTTTACAAGATTATTTTGGACGCCTCTAGAAGGCATATCTGTTAATAATTTGCAGGCACTACAGTATGTCACTGTCACATGTACTTTCACAATCCAGTGTCTGTTCAGTATATTGACTTCTTGAAAGTAATTTCTCCTTTAAAAAAAAAAATCTTGAGGGGTTTGGGGGTTATTAATTGAAATGCCAGAATTATACAGAATTACAGTTATTTTAGTGTAATAAATCATGTTACTTATCAACTGAGTTTCTTCTTATTCGTTAGTACTGAAGCTGTAAGCAGTGTTTATTTCATTAGCTTGTAAATTTTTGTCTTATTGCTGAAGACAGCACAATCTCCTTGGTCAGTTATATCCTTGGTAAAGAGCCTTTTTTCCCTCCCTCAATCTGACCGGATACTCAGGTGATTCATGAATCATCTTGTTCCTTGGCTGATGAGCTCCAGTTGCTCATCAACCTTCTGGACTAACTTGAATTTTTCTGGCTGATGAAATGAGGCTGCATCAACAAGAATAACTAAGTGGACTGTGTTGCTTTTAGTGCTGTAATTCAGTAGAAATACTCTCAAATTGTTGGAAATAATGTGTTGGTGTCAGATTTGTTTTGTGTGAATTTCAAAACACTTCTAAATTTCTCCCTGCCGCTGTGCAGATGCAACACATAATTGTCCCTCCCCATCCTTGCACTCCCTTTCCAGGAGCTGCATCGACCAACTCCTGACTTCATGATGCTCCACACACATCTTTGATGGGTCCTGTAAGTTTCACACTGTGTATATGGAAGTTTGCATATTATACTAAAGTTTTCATAATCTAATACACATCTGAGATCAAGGACAGGAGCTACTTGTAAATGGAAAGTTTGAAGAAGGTGATAATGGAAGCATCATTTAGAAACTGTTCCATTCCCTGTAAGCAGACCCTGCTGCTCATTCATGAAAGCTGCCCTATGCCTAGTTAAAGGTCTAAAAGCATGAGGTACTGGAAGCAAAATTAACAGTTTTGGTTTGTTTTGTTGTTTGTTTTTTTTTTCAGTGGGCGAGTTTGTGAGTGATGCCCTTCTGGTACCAGACAAGTGCAAGTTCCTTCACCAGGAAAGGATGGATGTGTGTGAAACTCACCTGCACTGGCATACTGTTGCTAAAGAGGTATATTCATCTGTCTTAAAATGTCCTGCCTTCCTTCTTTAGAATTGTATCACTCTTCTGAGTACGAGTTTAAATATAGCAGTGACAGGGAAAACAAAAAGCAGTACTTTTGAGTACTTTTTGTTCTGCTTTATCAGGTAGGAAATAGGAGTCACTCTGCTGAGCATATCAGAGTCCACTACTGGATACTTAACATTGACCTTGAACGCTGACCCTGTTTCATGACACTGTTTTTTTTCCCTCGAATCCACTCACACACAATCCCCCCCACCATGTTTTCTGCCTTCTCCTGCTTCCTGTGTTAGTGCTGCTCTGGAACTAAAGATAGATCACTGCTGCCTAGGATTTGCCTTTATCATTGTTTTCAATACGGATATTGGTGTGCCAGGTGCTTCACAGAGATCAAACAGGCCTCAAAGAATGCAGTGTGTGAAATTCAGCATAAAAGTGTAGGAGAGGTGATAAGACAAAGAAGTACCCAAAGACGTTTTGCAGTCAAGCAAAGAGTTTTTACAATTTACCAGCGCTTTCCTGAAAACAGAAATAAAACCTAATGTTATAATTGTTAATGCGTTCTGAACATTTTTGTCCCTATTTAGAAAGGTTGTAGTAGTAAAAACTAAGGTGAGCTTCATGAAAATTTCTGGCTGCTAGTTTGTAGGTTATCCCACCTTCTGGAGATAAAAATTGGAAAGTGCTTAGAAGCTTCAAATTTTCAGTTCTTTTGAATCATATTGTTGCCCCTGAAATGAAGCATTTAAAGCACCAACCTTCATGCAGGCAAATTCTAGTCCATTTTAAGTACTTTGAAACTTGAAGTGGCATGGTCTAGCGTCACCACCGTGCACCATTGAACTATTTTCCTTTTATCCACCTGTTCTACGTCACTGTATCTTTAAGGTAGAATTACCTTTCTGTCCTATACCACTATATCTTTAAGGTATAATTATTTACAACTGACTGTTTTCCGAACAAGGCTAGAAGGTACTGCACTGGCAGAGGTGTCAGACCAGATACAGTGTGTTTCCAGTATATCAGGTATTTTAAATGTTGATCTGTCTTGCGATGAACTCTTCAATAGCGTTAATAAATCAGGATGAGGATTAATGCATCAAGCTATCACTCTGCCTTTGAGTTTTCTGTTGATGAGGCAGACCCTGTGAGGATTTTAGACGAGAGGATATAGTGTCATCATAGATGGGAGGAGACGTGTCTTTCTGTACTGGCAAAGACTAAAGAGCAGGGGATGGGAGAGCTTGTTGCTTGCAGTGGTCACACAGGCACAGGTAGGGAGCTACTTACAGTGCAGGCAGTGAATGCACAGGTGACCACTCTAAGTCATGTTTCAAAATTCAGAGATCCTGCAGTTCACCAACCTCCTAAGGCAGTACGCAGCCCCTTAGGTTTTCTTGAAGCCTGTGAACATCTTTTCTGGTTTCCTCCATGACGCTTTTTTTTTGCTCTTTGCTTTCTATTTTCTGTAGTCCTGTAGTGAGAAGAGTATGAATCTGCACGACTACGGCATGCTGCTGCCCTGTGGAATCGACAAGTTTCGTGGTGTGGAGTTTGTTTGCTGCCCGTTAGCAGAGGAAAGCGACAATCTTGATTCAGCTGATGCCGAAGATGATGATTCAGATGTCTGGTGGGGAGGCGCAGATGCAGACTATGCAGATGGGAGGTAAGAGTGATGTTCTACCCTTCAACTTGTTATTATCATTATTAAAGATGCCAAAAACCTGTCTAAAAGACCACAGTGTGGAAGACTTACTGCTTCTTATAAGTGAACTTGCAGCTACAATGGTTGAAAACATCAGTGATCTACTCGTTTATTTTTAACTTTCTACAGACAAGCTTATTGTTAATACGATTACTGTGATTTTGGTGCCTTCATTGTTTTTTCCAATTCATATTGCCATTTTTATAACAAAAATGCTTGATTACATACTTTTTGACAACTTAATGATAAATACTGTACTCTTTAGATGCTTCATGTGCAGTCTGGGGTACTGAAGCAGATACTCAGCCAACATACCTGTTGGAGGTTTTGAAATGTCTTCATAATAGGCATTAGCTGTGTGCCATTATTATTGTAAGAATATTTTTTCTGCTGACAATTACTTTCTAAACAGGATCTAAAAGAAAATCTGTTTTAATATCTAGCATTTGACAGATTCATTAATACGTTACTGTTAAGTCAGAGTGTAGAGGTTTCCTTTGCAAGGCAGCCGTGCATGGGAAAATACCATGCTTGTCTTTACCCCTTAATGTCCCCTGTGCACACAGGCTGATTTTGAGCCAAATATGGGTTATGACTTTGTTGTAACCGAGTGGTCTGGTGCTGTCAAAGCCTTTTCATATCACTCTCTTGAGCATGTTAGACAGCAGTTGTGAGAACAGAGCACAGTGTTATGTCCTCACAGTTGAATTCAAACAACTCTCTAAGATGGCTTTCTCCGTAAAACTAAGGTCTACATTCATATTCTGTTTGTGCTCCCTACACTTCCATCAGTTCATACTGTGCTAACACAGTGTTTCTACTTTTTAAGTGATGATACTGCATCTTTTACAAATAATATGCAAAATCAAAACTTGGGGTAGATTACAAGTGGTTTCAAGGAGAACCCTGAAAATAAACAGGAACTGAATGAAGTGGGTAATGTGGAAACTTAACAGTTCTGAATTGCATTAAGTTTGGAGTTTTTAATAATACAGATGGAAACAAGTTCAGGAACAGTGTAGAGATGAAGGACAGAGATTAAATTGCTGCAATCTGGTGCAGAGAGATGGCATTAAGGCTATGAAAAATTTGAAACCATGGGCATCTAAATCTTTCCTGACAAAGCATTAATAAGTGTTGTAGGGAATAATCCTTTGTGAATAATGGAATAAGTTTAATTAAAATAAATATTTCCCTGTTGTAATTTCCAGTTGTCTGTCATAAATGGGACTGAATGGTCAGGGCTGTTTGATGCAAGAAACCTGTGCCAAGTAGCATTGCATCTTCCACCTTCACATCTTCAGGCTTTTTTCTGATCTGTACTTCCAACAGCTGTCAAAGTGTCATAATATATAATCCTTTCAGTGGGATTTGTAAACCAACCTTTGGACTGTTGCTGTGTCACTTCTGTGTATTTCATTTAGATTTTGATTGGAGTATGTTCTCTTCAAATAAGGTGTGATTACAGACCTTGTTCTAATTGATACAAATGTGCTTTCTTTCATTATAGATATATACACAGACACACATAAGATAGACACATAGATCTATCTAATATACCTATTACCTGTCTTACCTATATATCTTATATTTATTATATATCCTTATATATAAAATACATAGATATAAAACTTTACCTTCATATATCTGATCAAAAATTTCTAAAATATTTTAAATAAAAGAGCTCACAGGGGTGTATATAGAATAGTTTTATTTATACAACAGATATGCCTTTTATTTCTGTCTTTTTCATGTTTGTCACTGAACATTTAATTTACTATTCTAGTCTGTTTTCTTCCTTATAAAGCAGTTTAATATCTGAAGAGATGAGTTCAAGAATAACTTAATAAATTTTGTATCGTAGGAATAGGAGCTGTAATTGCATTTGAATCCATTTCTGAAGTCCCAAACAAATACTGATATTTTTTCTCCTCCCCTCCCATGGAAGTGGATACAAAAGGAAATTGAAAGGATCCTTTTATGGGGCACTTGTACTTCAACTGCAAGTGAAGATCCAAGCAGTTTGCAGTTCTTTTACACTGACTCACTCTTGCTTCTTGCTGCCTCTTCAGCTTCCCAACGGCATTTAAACTGTGTGTACTGGAGCCAGAAATACTCTTGAAATTTAGTCATATAAAAAAAATAAATTACTCATTTCTCATGCAGCAGTAGGTGGTAGTTCAAATTTTGTGTGTGTGTATATTCGTACCTATATAAGCATATGTTTGTGAGTGTATAAATATATATATATATATGCCTTAGTCCTAAACTGATTGTGAGGGAGGAATGAGTAGAAAGGAAATACAAAGTAGGGGGACACTTTCCTACTGCTAAATTCCCAATATTCTCTGCTATCAAAGTGTGTCTGTGTGAAGTGCTTAGGTAAGTCTACCTTTTTTCACCTTACATGGGTGATCTCACACTGGCAGTGTTTGCTTCGTCTTGAAGCCTTCTGAGGAGTTTAGAATCCCTTTGTGTGTAAGTACATCCTTGGTGTGACACTGATCAAGAGAAGAGAAGGGGCTGGTAGCTTGTGCACTGGCTAACACCAACCCTGTCACTCAGCAAAGGCCTCTGTTGGAGGAGGTTTGGGTTCTTCATGGAGACCCCTCTTCACAAGGAGGAAGGGGTAATCAGTTGGGCAAAGTGTCTGTTGAAGTGTTTTCCTCACTCAGCAATCATGATAGCTTTTACTTGGGTCAGATCAGCTGAGTGCAAGTCGTTGATGTCTTCCAGTTGATGGCTTTTAATGCACAATCACGAGAGACGTGCTGCACCTTTCAAGGGGAGGCACTCCGTCATTCTGGGGAGTTCTTGTGTTTGCTTTGCCCGTTGTTTTTGTGGCTGCTACTACACGTACTTTGTTCATGCAAAGATGTGAAAATTAGAAGATAGGAGCCAGTCCTTTAGGAGAAGGCTTTTGTGCCGTTACTGTGCTGTGGGTTTATGGCGGGAATTCCATGGCATTCCTGTTGTAGCAGTTACTGCGTCGACTTTTTTTACCCATTTCTACCTAGAAGTCATGACTTCTGGCAAAAATGAGTTGCCAGTACCCCATGGGTACTTCAGCAATTGCCCTCTCTTCCATTTTTTGCTTCATTAAGATCTGGGTTTGGTTCTGTTGTACAAATAAGGCGGTTTAGATGCTTTTGCCAGGCATATCTCAATGTCTTTGGTATTAAGAGTCATAGAATCATCCAGGTAGAACATAACCCCACTCTTCACACCTACGTGGAAACCAGTCTGCTGTAAATGACACCAGCTGCAGGATTTCAGATTCTTTGTTTCTCACATCTGGCTGTGGAGCCTTCTGCTCGATAGCTGTGGGTTTGTCTCTCACCCAGCCTGTGCCCACTCCTGGGAAGCAGAACCTCCAGGCTGGCTGCTTCACACTCCTGTCTCTTGAAAACGACACTGGAAAATGTTGGGCACAAATCCCCCTGTCAGCGGGTGGTGACACGGTGACTGCCACGCATCTCAATGTGTGGGCCTTCAGAAGGGCTGTGCCTGCTTTAAGACACCCAAGTCAAAGTGAAGGTGACATGTTTGAGTTGGAGTTGCCAACCTGAAAAGCAAGTCATTATATCCTCTTTTCTCAAAACTTCTGTCATGAGAAAGCAGAATCTAACAAGTGTAGGTGATGTATTTTAAAGTAACTTTGTATCTCAAACTATTCAGATCTAAATTTTAAAATATTTGCATTATGATTCTGAATATTTAGAGGAAACCATATTGTGGCAGTTCATTTTGTAAATGCCCTTTTTCAGACTCTTGAAACTTGTGTTTTTACCCCCAACAGTTGTCTCTGGAGCGCTGCATTTTCTTTTTTGTTTTGTTTTGTGGGTGTTTTCCTCTGCACAGGAAGAAGCAAAGCTCAGCAGCACATTGTATCCGCACTATTGGAGGGCACATGGAGGCAGCTTGGGCTGTGGTGCCATCACAGACAGATGTTCTTCCTGCCCAGTGCCTGATCACCACCTGGGACTGGGCGTAAAAGGATGTGGCTTGCCTTGTGGTGTGGCTTGTTGGCAATATTTGGGGAAAGGAGGGAGGATGTATTTTGGTGATGGGTGTGATATACCCACCTTTTGTTCATGAGGCCAAGAGGCAGGATCCACCCATGCTTTTGAAATTGCATCAAGTCATGCTTGTCCTGAAATAGCATATAACTCTGACTAAGAGGTCACGAGCATTTTTCAGCAATGGTGTTCCTTGCTGTTATCCACACCTTTAATTAAACTTTGCCTTGAAGACCACCTGAGGGACAGCCAGATGCAGGTGCTGGCTTTCAATATAGCTGCAGAGCTCTCCCCGCATAGCTACAACTCAGTCAAGTGACCTGCAGCCTCTGGCTGCCCTTGAGTCTCAGCACAGACTCATGGCCCTCCTGCCTGTACCTGGCCACTTGCTGGAAGCTTTGGTGTCCTTGATGTTCAAGGTTGAACATCTTTAGGAGTGATGGCCAAGCTGGAAGCTTCCAGGTTTTCTCTGTCTGTATCTGTCTTATGTGTGCCTCTCCTCATCTTCCTGTCACTGTGCGTGAGACCTCCCAGGCTTTACTTCCCACCGGCCAAACAGGCTGCTGTCATTTTCCTTCTTTTCACAGCAGGAATGCTGAGGCACAATAAGCCTCGCTGTTGAGGGTTATAGAAAGCTTTTCTTTAAGTCCTATGGCTCAGGAGCAGAAGATAGTGCCTTAACTTCAGCCACGTCTCATTTTTCTAGGCAATCTGAGTGTGTTTTCAAGGTCCAAAACAGGAGATTTAATTACTCATTGTTTTTCCCTCAGCAGATTAGGCCAAATTAATTTTGTCTGTCTGGTGTACAAAGCGTATGTTCAGGCTGATGTAGTGATTGGGTAGTGTTGTAAATGTCACATTGTAGGGAGTAGTGTATTTTACAAGGGTTTGGTTTACAGTTCCTCATAAACTTCTGCCAAGCGAAGTTTTATGGTTTGTGCACACTTGCCATTAGGATGGTTGATACGGTAGGTTTTTTACTACAATAAATAATCCAAAGGAGTGCAGTCCACTTTGTGCTGATAATTAGGCATCTGTGTTATAAAACTAAAATTTGTTGCTATGTAGCATGGTAGTCATGTTGTTCTCTGGTTTTGCAGCCCTGTACCAGACTGAGCTTAAGGATGAGTGCTCGTCTCCTAGATGCTGCAAAACAAGTAGTTAGTGCTTATACCCTTTTTGTCTCCATAAAGAGCTTTAATTTTTTTTTTAATGGTATCTGGAAAAACTGGCTTTTTTCATAATTGCCTCCTCCAGCTCTAATCTAAGAAATCCTGAAAGGCTTTAAGAACTTGTCGTTTTTTTCTAATGGTGAAAGCAGTGTTGTATATGTGCCTCTTATGCCTGTTATGTTGAATTGTTTCCAGGTGAGACCCTATGCTTTGAATTACCAGTCTTCTTCTTCTAGCATTTGGGGAAGAGTCACAGGGGCCCGACAGAATTACTTTGCTGAGTAATTTGTTAAAGATCTTCACTTGACATAGAGGAAATGTACATTTCATTTCTTTAGCTTTCTATCTCTTTTTATGTCTATATGACTTAAGTGGTACAAAGATGTCAACACACGTTTTACCTAGTGACTTCCCTTCAGAAATGTCTGCGAGTTAACCTCGGTGTCAAATTAGTTACAATCGAAATTCCCCAGAGTGCTGTCATTAAATCAGGCTGTCACAAGGTGTGTTTAAATTGGCCACGGTCATACAGCGCCCTGACCTAATATAACAACAGCATCCTCATGGTATGTCACCCCACTGCCTTGACACAAAGTAAGCAGGCAGGCAGTTGGGATGTCTTCCTGTGCCAAATGTTTATGAAAAACGTCTAAGACTGAACAGAATCACAGAATCACCTAGGTTGGAAGGGACCTTTTAAGATCATCTAGTCC
>JAOXJM010000001.1:109570688-109583188 GCA_026413425.1 Tringa solitaria | reverse complement strand
GAGATTCTTACTGCTTCTTAAATCCTTCAATTTCTACCTGTTTCTTCATACTTGTATCTAATATGTCGATGTGTTTCTTGACCATTCTTCCCTCCTCCTCCTTCTCTGCCATTGTTCTTGCTGTTAATGTTGTCTTGCATTGAGTCAAAAATCTGAGGCTTAATTTGAAGTCCAAAAGATTTGTCCAAAGAACGTAGAAAAGGGATATCTGGAGTCCTGTTGAAGTTTTTGCTATTCTAAAGCTAAAAAAGTTTTATCGACCAAGAAACAGGAAGGTGCCGAGGCTAAATTCTTCATTGGAAACATGCTCACTGGAGGAAAAAGAAAATTAACATTTTGACTCTGTTGAGTATTCATCTGTTTTCAAGCTGTCTTGTCACTCATGTTAAAACAAACAAGTTCTCATTGATGTAAGATTTTTCATTAAATTGAAAAGTCAATTTCTAAAATTTCAGTGAGAAATGCTCCAGTGGGAATCTCCTAAATGATTCTTTAAAAACCCAAAACATTAAAAGAAAAAAATCCACCTCCTACTCCCCAAGCACTTGAGCTAGTAAAGCTGAACCAAACGTGAAGCTGGACAAAGGGTCTGTACTGCAGATTCTGACTTAGAAGCAGGAAATTACTTCCATTTGGATGGATAAAAAGATTTCCCTTTTTCCATGCTGTGCAGAGTGAGATGTAGGCTGTTCATACCCCCGAAATTGAAGGAAAACTGAACCCGGTGCCAGCAATGCTATGGCTGTTGCAGAGGTTCAGGGTCTGCTTGGTGGGGAGCTCAGTCATCCGTGACACAGGAGCAGGGAGGAGTGCAGCTGGGGGCAGTGTTCTCATCAGCTGTCCTAATACAAATTGTTCCTAATTGGGAGTCAGTGCCCTAAAATGAACACTAGGAATTACAAACCTGCTTTGTTTTTCTTGCTTTTTTCCCCCTCCTCTGAAGTTTGCCATCAGTATAGGTTAACACCGATTACTGAAATAGGTGAATTTTGCGTTACATGAATTGTCCATCACTAAATTGGTATTTTAGAGAAACTGAATTAATTTATGGAGATAGTGTTGAAAGCAATTGATTTTTGCAATATAATATTTCAGCTAATTGGTCAGAAGTTCATAGGTTCTTGATTGAGAACATATGAACTGAAATAGAGAAAGTGCTTTATACCTGTTCTAAAACATTCTTAATGGTATGGCTTATCTAAGAACTGTGGTTTTATAACTATTTTAATGTTAAAACCTAATTGCTTTTCTTTATAAATTAACTAAGGTATCTCCAAATTGTAGGCATAATGTTACTGCTTATGTTGAATAACTCTAGAAGTATTTTGTCCTATTCACATATTTTATGTGCTATTAGCATATTCTGTGTCCCACATTCTTACATTAATTGGATTTGTCTTTCATGTTGGCTATTATTTAATATTCAGGTAGTTCACGATATATTTTTAATAACAGGGTTTTTTTTTTCTTTTTAACATGGAGGTTATTAAAATAAAATTCAGAAAGCATAGAAACACCATAGCATTAATGACTCTAGAAAGACTGGTGAGTGTTGGGTTTCTTCTTAGGATGAGTAAAGATAGAATGGAATTGATGAAACAGCGCATTGCTTTGAGAGGTAATTACAGCGATGCTGAGCTGGCAAATCCAATCACCATTTGAGTATAAAGCATTAACTGAAGTGATGGATGAGGCTATGGGTGGAGAGAATTAATCTAATTGAGGAAATGATGAGTAGAAGATAGCCAGGCTTTCATGACCCCTGTTGATAGCAGTTTTCTAGCTGTGCAAGCTACCTATATGACTTAAGTAGATGTTGAGCTTGTTTCAGGAGGTTAATGGCATTAAACTTGCACATTTAGTAGAAGGCTGACTTGCAGAGAAAGAGTTACATTTTTTGGCCTCACAATACAGAGCCACTGGCGGCTGTGTTTTCCTTAAGTAATAGGCAAAAATTTTATAAGCAAAAATTTTAAGTTGTCACTTGTAATGACTTGTGATGGCTGAAATGTGGGAGAGAAAAGTCTATGTTCGTGTAGTCATCAACTTGAAACCCTTCTGATAAGTTTGCAAGATGTACTGAGAAGTTCTTGTGACATCGTGATATATACTACCTCATTTCAAACACTGTACTATTTATAAAGCATGAAAAAAATGGGAAGTGAGAAATTTACAACTGGGTTTTTCAACACATAATGTCACACCAGCATGACTGTGTGCCAGTGCTTGCAGAGCTGGATATCCCTCCATAAAGTTATCCAGCAGTTCCAGCTCTATTTTACCTTTCAGTGATATTTGTGATCTGTATTAGAAATAAGAGCTCAGCGTTGGGGTGGTTTGTGGAAATTTAAGAATTCCACCTCTTGTGAGGTTGTGCTATTAAAAGGTACCAAGACAGTGTAGTAAAGCATTTTCTATAGTAAGTACTTTTTTCCTTTTGCCTTCTAAGAAAGACTATACGCTTTGAATACAAACAGCAAAATCATATAGGTGATTTGGGGTTTTTTATCTGACAGAAGAGTTTTCCAGTCTTGAATGCCAATGTTTTGGCTTTGGTTACATGATGACAAGCCATTTCTTCGCACAGGATCTATATTTTTGTCAATGCTGAGTTAAAAAAAAAAAACAAAACCCACTTAAATTGTGACCTGAGTGAAAAATAAAAGGTAAAATGTTGATCTAGAGAACTAGATCTATGCTTGCTTCTGCCATGAAGGTCTTCTGCTAGGCTTGGCATGCTGTGGCCACCACAAAAAGCTTAGTACAAAAGGTGCCCCTTTTTCTTCTGACTCCATGAGTAGACATAATCTACTCTGCAGAAGTCCTGGCCTCGTAGCTTCTGCTGGTGGCAGCTGTATTTAAAAACCTTAAGATGGCACATTTTCTGAAAGATGTTATTCATTGTCTTAAATTGAGCATCTAGAGTTATTACATGCTTTGGTGGGGTTTTTTTGTTTGCTTTCCCAATTGTAAAACAAAGCTATTCTTCCAGTTTTACCGTGTCCTTGTGTGAGGGTACCAAGACATTGAATTCCACCCACAGGGCAAGTACTTGGTTTGGTACAGGGTTCACACTGTCTGCCTCAGATGTATCCTACCTGCTGTAGGGTACCAGGTTGGATAAAGAGACACTGAATAGTCCATTCTGAGTACGGCAAGAGTTTTGTGGAAACAAACATGTCAGATCCAGATTTTTCTGCTGATTCTCCAGCTGGCTGAAATAGGGCTGCACAGGCGACCTTCACTCTGCCTTCTTCCGTCACATTCAGTCTTCATGCATTTCTGATGTCAGGATTTTGAATTTTTTATTTATTCAGTGTCATCAGGCTCACAGAGCCTGGTTTTGTGTATTTGCAGATATGTTTACTTTTCTAGTTTTTAAGTTCCTCTTTAGCAAAAATAATCAAAGTGAGAAAGAATATGGTTTCAATATATTATTACTCCGTCCTTCTCTAAAAACAGCATACTTCTTGCTGAATTCTCCTGCTCGCAAAGAAAACTGTCAGAACAGTAACACCAGCAAAGGCTTTGTTTCAGAGAGAAAACTAGGTCAGTTTTGAAAAAATATTCTTGCAGGTCAGTCAACAGGTACCTTCTGCAATTGCATGAGATCAAATGTTGGATGCTACGTAGTACACCCGTCTTTTTAACCACGTCAGCTGTGGAAAGAAATCTCTAATGATATAAAGTATATCTTCTTATTTAATTATGGGGGAAACGATAAATGTATCTTTCAGAGGCAGCAGGACAAGGAATGTGTGTTTGGTCTTTATAAGTGTTTGAAAATTAGATTAAAAGATTTTTAGTGCAACTTCTCTTGTTTTCTATCAAAGTTAATGAAACCAGGCACATTTTTGGTATTGTTTTTGTATAAAAGCTTAAGAAAATAGAGTAAAAGGAGAGAGACAGTCTGAAGCACATAATTCAGTTGTTTAATAAGGTATAAGAATTCAAAAGCAGCCTATGTGACGCTTCTTGAAATAGCTTATTTCAACTTTCTCTTTTCTATTGAGAGCTGTGAAAATAAACATGACTGCAACCTCTTCAGTAAATGGAAACAAAAAGAAAATAATTAGAAGTGACAAAACAAATGTCTGAAAAACACTAGGCAATATGAATTGCTTGTCTTGACTTGCTGTGCAATAGAATGTGCCCATCTGAGTTCTTAGGTTAACTGTCTCTTAATAGGTGTTTATATGTGTCTAACTGTCACGTTATTTCTTCTAGTTGTGAGATAGCGGATTTACTAACCTAGTATAATCCAACCCTAATGAAAATAACTAAGACTGTTTTTAAGCAGTTTGTGCTTTTGTGGTCACTTAACAGACAGACCAGAAACATTACTGCTAAAGTACCTTCTGGGTCAGACTTTCAGTTCTGTAAATCACTGTAATTTTCCGGACTTCGTTGCCAATAAGCCATTTAAAAGATCAGTTACATAGACTGGAGGTCTGGCATAACCCTTTTCTTTCCTGGCTCTGTGTCTAATCTCACAACTGCAGTGAAGTTTCATTCTTACCCTACTGTCTGTCCCCTCCTCCCCCATATTTCAGGAAAATAGACCTTTTTGGTATAACTCCCTATTCCTAGACTTCCAAGGTGAATGCTGAAATCTTCATTTCACACTTGATTTTGACTTCTTTCCTCTCTTCCATCCCACACAAAACTACTTTGGTGGTAGTTCTTTAAATTTATTACCTGGATACTCAGTTTCATACAGTAGGTATACTCAACTTTGTCTTGACATCAGCTAGTGTACCAAAGCCAAAATTAAATAACAGAAGGTATAGTGAAGTGAGTGCTCATGTGCCAAAGTGCACTGTTGGCTTAGTTTTTAGCTTGAAGTAGTTCCTGTGTTGACTCATATGTTTAATTAGCAACACCATTCAGAGGAGTGTGGTGGTGGGATCAAGCCCAGTTTCTGAGAAATCTTCATCCTTCAGTCGGGTGAACTTTTTCTAGCATGCAGAGTTTGGAATCACAGAATTGTCATGGTTGGAAAGGACCTCTGAGACCATCGAGTCTAGCCACATGCACACAAAAAGAAACAATTGGCCACTAGAGTAGAAAAACATTAGGTGGAAAATACCCAGTCCTCTCATGGGAGGGTTTGTTAAAGGAGAATTTGGTTCCTTGCCCGTTACCTTTTGATTTGCTTTTAACCAAAGGCTTGGTAATTAGGCCACCTCAAATGCACTCATCTTCTTGTTTGGATTCCAAGTATGTGTCCTACTCTTGTAATTTGTGTTGTGTTTCTGTTCTGCGTTTTCTTTTAAGACATTAACTCTTTTAAGGCATGTAGAAGTTCACAGTTGGATCTGTGAACTGTTTCCACTCCCGCAGTTAAGGAACTTTGTGCTCTGGAGTTTTCCTATTCACAGGGATAAATGTGTATTTGTGCTCATCATTAATCTTCTGCTGGAAACAAAGCTAGACCCCAGGCTGAATACTTGACAATCCAGTCCTATCATATGTTTTCTGGAGATCATTTGGAGGAGCTGTAGAGGCTCTAGAGGGGTAGGGGGTTTTGTGCTTTTGGGAACCTGAAGCACAAGATGCTAGAAACTGGGATGATGGCACCTACTGTAGTAAAGGTTATGGATGGTTAAATTGCCATCAGTGTAGCCTATTGGGCTGAAAGAGCACAGGCTGCAAGTTACGTGTAGCAATTGCTTATTCTGTGTTAATTCCCAGAGCTGTCAAAAGCCAGCATATATGGCCTTGCTCTCTGTAGGCAGATGACAGCTTGTTTCTACTGCTGATTTGGTTCCTCTCCTGGAATTAGCTTTCCCCTAGTTATTTGCACAGGCGTGGTGGCTGGTAAAAAACACAGTCCAGGTAGAATCTATTTGCAATAAAATATAGTTGCAAAGTGTAGTGAATGCTAATCTTTCCAGGTATTAAAACATCTGTCTTGAAGTCTTGAACACCTTTTCATTCTTTTTCACTCACTGATGGAGTATGTGTTTTTTCCAAGTTACTTGGCAAAATCATGGTTTACGTCCATCCAAATGGATGAATGTTCATTACAGACAAACATGAGCCACTTCCCAGAAGTAGTAATCAGTCCATAGTTATTTGTTATCCTAAATGGAAAGCTTTGCCACATTTTTGTCTGAAATTAATAGTTGTAGACAGAAATCTCTTCTTAAAATGTATCTTTTGCTATGTGGGGCTACTCGTGTCCCATGAGTTCTGAAATACTGTTAGAAAGAAAAATTTGTTGTTCTTGTCATCTGTGTTTTGCCTCTGTCCCTGTTGCAGGTTATTGAAATATGGAAAGGGAACTTTCATTTACTACCGTTTTCTTATTTCTTGAACAGCAAGAGGAAGCATAATTCTCTTTCCTTCCCTTTCCTTTACCTTTCCTTAAGTTTTATCTTCACAAAGTAACAAATGCAGCCTTCTGAGCGAAGTGAATAAATAATACATTGGTGCCAGCTTTTACTGCAATGATGGACTGAGAAAAGGAAGTTATTAGATATACATTAAAGATCCATGGTTTAAACATTGCTTGTAATGGCACGCTTAGGTGCACACTAGCAGGAGCTGTACAGTGGTACATGTTTTAAAACCAGAAATATGCCCATTGGCATGGTTGGTAGGTCTCTGCTGGAGTCAATGGAACCGATTACCTCTTTAAGGCTGCCTGGAACCCCAATGTGTCTCTGGCATCAGAAATAGAGCTAAAACCACCAAACGTCAAATATTCCATTTCACCACATACAGGAGCTTAGTTGATTTGTATTAATGACCCAGTGTGCTACTTGGACTCTCAAGAGAAGCATCATTTCCGTGATCGGGGAAATGGATTTTAATATCCCATATGTGAGGAGGTTGAAGTGGAAGATTCAAAGCCGTGGTGATCTCTGTGTCCACCATGAAAAGAAAGTGCTGACCCTCCTTACCACAAGTCTCCACTGACAGGAGATTGAGCTATACTAATATTAGTGGGGAAAGGTGCGGGTATTTTCACAGCTGCATTCAAGCCTAACAATTTACCTCCATTTTTTACTGCTTGAACTGTGAAATTCAGACGATGATGATAATAAGGCTTTACAAATCTGTGAACTTACCAGTGTATCAAGTAATTGTTTTAAGCAGCCTTTGAAAAATCCTGTCAGGGGCACCACTAAACTAAAGCGAAATGTCACCAATTTCTTGTAAACGAGACACTGCAGTCTGTGGTGCTAATAAAACCCTGGCTGGGGTGGTATCAAGGGAGTATAGAGAAAAAGCCATCAAGGTATTGTGGTTCCAGGAGAAACAAGACTGAGTCATACTTGTTTACCGAAGAAGGTAAAATGTAATAATAATAATAAATGTACCAGGAAGTAAACACACCTGGAATTATTATTAAAGAAAACTCCAAGACTTCTGAGTAAAATACCAGTATCCACATTCATTTGGTAGGAAACCTTTGTTTGAAAATGGTGGATTTAAACTGATTACTGTGATGAAAGGTGTGCAAAGGTGGAAACACCACCGTGGTGGTGCTAATTGGGAAATATGGACGGTACCAGAGCATTTAGCATGACAGGGAGAAAGAGCTCTACGCACTGTGCAAGAGAGAGGGTTTTGTCCCCACTTGAAAAGTTGATGCTTTATTCCAAATGGTGAAATATAAGTCCATTCCATTCTCTATTGTTCTCTGTTGTCCCTCTCGCATGCATGCTCTTTAAAGAAGAGCCAGGATGGTAACAGTGGTTAAATCCAAGGAAACAAAACCAAGCATAATTTTTCATGTTTCTCACACAAGGTAGTACCTTTTCTAAGGTACCTTTCATACTAAGAATATGTGAAATCCACCTCCTGTCTTTGTTTGCAACAGAAGATGTAGCATTGTTTCTATTAAACCTGTGTCTTTAAGCATGAGGCTCCAAATCCCCTGATCACTGACAAGTACTGAGGGACCCCCTCCTTCCCTGTGGCTCCTGAGGAGCACTCCTGAGGGGCTGCATGGTATTGTGTTTCTCATGTCCTTCGTAACTGTGGCCTCTGAGAAGGTGTGGTCACCTTCTGTTGGCATTGCTGAGCACGGGGACTGCGATTGACTCTTCAGAGTCCATGACTTAGTGGGTAGCCTTGATATCTAATGTCGAGCTGTTGCTCTTGTTACTTTCAGGGCTTTCTGGGGTACAGCCCTGCCTGTTGTGTATTCCTGCCGTTTGGTCTGGGATACTGTGCGGTAAAGCTGAGCATCATTAAACCATCAGAATAATGCCGATCCAGTTAATTTCTGGTATTTGGCTTCATTCAAGGAGAAATCTGTTAAGAGAGCGTAAAGTACTTATCTCCCTGTCCTCTTCTCTTTGGAAGACAGTGGTCATAGGGGAAGAGAATAACTCATCCTTGTGAAAATAAAAATAAAGTAGACAGTTGGGAAAATAATTAATTTCGGAGAAAGCCTGGAGTGCTTCTCTAGAATGTGCGTGTAGCTTCATACTTCTGTACAATGAGAGTTTTTAAAACCTGTTAAATAGGGAGGTGACCTTCTAAAGCCCGATTTCAGGCATCTTAATTCTATAAGTATATAGCAAGGCTCTCACTTCCATTTAGGTATCTAAATTTGAGGCAAAACCACATCTATTTTAATTGTTCCTTTTTCTTGAAACTTGCAGTGCAATTTAAAAAAAAAAAAAGGTTGGCCTGAGAATTTCCCAGTGAAATGCTGTGGACTGATATAGCTGAGTTGATTGCTTTTGTGTAGCTAAAAACAGATGGATATTGGATGCACACATACAAATTATTTTTGAAGTGGCTTTCCATATGACTAACTGACTTTCCTTTGTTTGTTTCATTAGTTTGTTTTTGTTGTCCTTTTTTAACTTTATGAGCTTGCCAGTATCTGAGAGTGATCGTTCATATGAAAGGAAGAGGAAAAATAATTGCAGTTTTTTTAAAGCATGCTGTGTTTGTAGCTTAGGTGGAGAGAGAGACAGAGAGCAGCTTTCTTTAATGTTGAAAGGCATATGTTGTCTGATGCTCTTGATCAAAATCTGCGTGTTTTATACTCGGCATGCCTAATTTTAAATATCTGTAGCTAGCCAATACTAGAAGCCCCTTAACCGAGAGGTCGGACACAGGTACTGGACTTAGAAATCCACCTCGGTCTTGCAGTTGAAAGGTGATAGTGTACATAGAGCATTTATTTCATGCTCATAAAAAGGTGAAATGCTTGGTAAGAAAAATGAAATGGAAGAAATCTGTTGTTCAGAAAGGAGTTACTAAAAACAAAGTAGAAAATTTTGGACATACTGAAATTAGAATGGCAGAGAAAAACTACACAGTGGAGATTGTGAAATTTCTAAGCCAGTTTTTAGAAATCAAGAAATTAAGAGGAGAACCCAGGGGTGTTGTGCCTCTTTTTCAGTCTTTGTTCCATGTAAATGGAAACAGATCATCCCTTTTTCAGACTCCTCTGCAAGTTGCTTGTTACCACATCCATTTCTATAACCCACCTGGGCTCGAAAGCTTCATTATTACTGTAAGTCTTTCTTGTTTTTTCTGTAGGCCAAATATATTAGGGAGAAAGGTCAGGAGATTCATTCTTGCTTGTATAGAGACGTAACTTTCTCCTAATAGAGTCAGGCCTGTGGCATAAAAGATTTTTATCAACAAATTTTTTAACTACTTCTTAATACCCTATTAAGAAAGATTGTACTGTCTTCCTTTTTGCTCTGAGTTCACTTTCAAAACTGTAGTAGGCAACCTATTATACAAGAAATATTCCAGGCATGGTCTCTGAAATGAGGTGAAGGAGAGAACTTGCTAACATCACATAAAAGGCTGTTCAAGCATATGCAATGCCATGAAAAAGATGCAAAACTACTTGTGTGTGAAGACGACAAAAAGTCACTGCCTGTTTGAATATATAAAGATCGTTTACTCATGAGTAGTGAATTTCAAGTAGCAGATCAGATTAACAAACCCCTGAGACCTTGCCACGGCTGGGCATTGAGCTAGGAAGGCTTTCAAAAGCACCAGTAGCGGTAACTGAGCAGATGTTTCTTGGCCTATTGCCTGTGTATCATTCAGAATTAAGAGTGATCCCAGAAAATTCTTGACATATTAAGCCACCAAATACATTTGGTAGTCAACTGGAGTATTTCCTCCTATTATCCAAAACTGATCAAATCCTGAGGATTTTAGGCAGCTGTATGAATTTAATGCACTATGATGATTATCAACATTTAGCCAAATAGTTTGGGGTTTCTCTGTGAGCGTAGGGCTGCTTCTGTTGCCATCCTTAATGCATGTCGGTACCACGGGTCTTTTATGGAGGCCTTACGCATCAACTGTACGGCGGTGTTGGTAGTGCAGAGCATCTGAGCTTGGCTGCATGTGAAGGCCGAGATAGCACCTCATCAGCAAAACGATGCGGTCTTCGCCTCTCCGTCAGTGCTGCTGTCACACAGAAGACTGAAGCTGGGTCATCTCCTTCTCTGGGTGTTAGATCCTGAAAGGCAATGTTATGGCTGCTGTCCTCTTTGAGGTGCCAGGAGGAGATTAAAACCTCAGAGATGAGAACTAGCAACAGTCACCTGCAACATGAGTTGCAGTGTCATGTGTGCTGTGTCTCTTCTGTCCTTTGTGAAAACGGGCAGCTCTGTGTGCTATTCCTGTAGAAGTAGCTTCTCCGTTCACACAACACCTAACAACAGAACAAAAAACTCAACAGCTGGTGTAGACAATTCCAGGACGGTTCAACACTTGGTAGTCCTCTGTGAACAGCATGTGAGCTAGTCCACAGTGAGCCTCAGGGTAAGATGTTGTCTGAGTGAGAAAGTCCCAAGGAAGACGCTCGTCTCCACGTCCATATGAACTGGGTGCATTTTGAGCTGATTTGAGCTCAAATCAAAATAAAAATTGATTTGTTGAGGGCAGCACGGAGCAAGCATGTTTGGAGTGTTACTCAGCTGTCAAAATACAGTGTTGCTGATGGGGATTCTTTTTCCACCCCTGTGCAAAAGGAGGAGCTTCAGTCTGGCATCTTGCTAGTTTTCTCGCTGCATTGCTAATGTTGACTTCTTTTAGGTTTTTAGCATTTCTGATTCTTTATTTGATGGGACATTCCAGAGTCCCTGATTCTTTCTTTTTTTATTTAAAGGGGAGGGAAATGAAGAAACAGGTAACTTCTTGTTCTTAAAAGAATTTCTGAATAAAATGTTCTCTCTTGTTACCTTGAAATCATTTTGTTGCTGACACATTCTTATAATTTTCTTCATTTAGCGATGATAAGGTAGTAGAAGAACAGCCAGAGGAAGACGAGGAGCTAACTGTTGTGGAAGATGAAGATGCTGATGACGATGATGATGATGGTGATGAAATTGAAGAAGAGACAGAGGAAGAGTATGAGGAAGCAACTGAAAGAACTACCAGTATTGCAACCACTACCACCACAACTACAGAGTCTGTGGAAGAGGTTGTCAGAGGTAAATTCATGGGCATTTAGCTTGGGGCTGGAAAATTGATCCTGCTGCTTTGCATGTTTGCCCTTTACAACAAAAAATGTTCCAAACAGCAAAATATCCTAAGTTGCAGCATTGTTATGCTTTGGCTTCTGTAATTTGCATGTTGAATTCCCTTTCCCTTTCCTTTGAGGTGTCGACTGTCAGTGAAGTGTGATCGTTGTGTATGACATGGATGGAAGCAGAAAGGTTGCTTTTATTTTAAAGTAACATTAAATAAAATTTGACTGCCATATGTAGCAAATAACACAGGAGAAGTATGTGTGTGAGTTACGTACATCTGTCACAGAAGGATAGGGAGTGTCAATTCAAAGCAGGAGTTAGCACTAGCTGGTTTGGTCTCTTATATTAACAGCAGTGATTAGTCATTTTGTGTGATTTATGTTAGATACCTGTTTCCAGTATTTCTCCATGAACTAGTAATTCAGTGAAATTAGGTGAATTTAGAAATAACTGCAGAAAAGCGAACCTAATTAACAAAGGGGAGAAAATAGGAATGCATTACCCAAAAAAAGAAAACATGGAGCAAGAAAGAACTCTTTATTTCTAAAATTCAGTTTTCAGGATACTTTGTAGTTACTAACATTGACTGCATTTTAAGCTTTGAATTTTACCCAAGTCCATGGACAAAGTAGCAACATAAATTTTTTTTAATTCTCCTACTGTACGTATTTGAATGTGTTATCCTTATATTTCTTTTTTGATAAATACAATTCCATTTGCTCTAAATCTCTGTAAGAAAGAAGTTGATTTTTCTGCAGTGCTTACATCTTTACCGATACATGCTGCAGATGATAGCAGAAAATGAGATTAAAGGCTACGGTTGAAAAGAAAGGAGTTGGGACTTGCAGGAGGCAGAGGCAAAATGGCAGTGATTGGGGGACGGGAGGCAGTCGTGAAATGAGTCAGAAAACATCTGACCTGGCTCCTTTCCTCTCTCCTTGGTCTCCCACTCCTGGGAGATTTCACTGAATTTTTACTGAATTTTTAGAGTTGGAAGGGACCATAGAGATCATCTAGTCCAACTCC
>JAOXJM010000001.1:109527588-109559881 GCA_026413425.1 Tringa solitaria | reverse complement strand
TAAAGAAGTTCCTCCTCATGTTTAGGTGGAACTTCTTATATTCAAGTTTGTGCCTGTTTCTTCTTGTCCTGTCACTGGGCACCAAGGAGAGTATTGGCTGCCATTTATATCTGAAACATCAAAGAGTGCATATGTATCTCACTGCCCTGCCTGCTTACAGGGCAAGAAATAGCAGAACAGAAGCAGCATGTTAGGCAGCTTTTAGTAACATATTTTCCAAACCACATCTCAGAATATTTGCAATAACTAGAAGGCTCAAAAATGCCCACGGACACAGGCATCATGGTGTTCTGTGTGTGTTGTGGAGCAGAGGAGCTGACCTGTGTTTTATTGGGAGCAGGAGCAAGAGCAGTCGTGGAGGCAGGATTGCTGCTCTGGTGCTCCAGCTGCATTTCATCTCAGCATCTTTTAGAGCTGTTCATGGCAAAGCTCCGTGAAGGGACGTGGAGAAAGACTACACAAGGCCAGTGAGGAGGACATCTCATCGACAGCAGTCGGCTTCTGCAACAAGACGGGAGATGTAGCGAAGAGAGAGAACTATGCAGTAGATTGGAGTGAAGTCTATAATCTGTTTGCTAAAGGAATGGCATTTAGAACCATTAAGTTACTGTGTTCGGTAAAACATTTCTGGAGATGCAAAACATGGCTTGTCTCTGATTGCATGCCCTGTGACAGGCAAGAAAAACTGGGACTTCGTAATGAGTTAAATTAGGATAGTGGTAGAAAAAAAGAGAAATTTAAAGAAGAAACATTTATGCAATGAAAAATGTAGGATATATGATATTGACAAGCAGTTGATATTGGAAGACAAGGAAGAGGAAAGAAAATTAAACTTGAAGATAAATCACTTCGCCCACAACAGATAGCTGGCTCAAGTAGAATTGAAGCATAGAAAAACAACTATGCAGCGAGATAGATGTTGAACAATAACCCTAGAAAAGCCACTTGAGCTTTTCTCAATTTGGTTTCAAGTAGCCAAGATGAGGCTGTGTTTATGCTTTCCTGTTATGGCCAACAGAGAATTTGTAAAGGATGATTACCTTTTTCAGTCACATGTGGGTGAGTATCATGCTTAAGTGGTGATTGGATCCCAGACAAGACGATGGCCATCAAAACTAATAGTGGAAAATAGCTGAGAAGCTGAACCTTTTGCTGCTTTGCATCTAGAAGTAATCCCGGTCGGCAGGGGAAGAATAATGGGATTGAACATGGTTTACCTGCTCGGAGCTTTGGATACTTCAGGTGTTTGTCTTAGCCTGTAAGAAGCAAATGAAAGTCTCCTACCTCTGATCTTACACCCCTTGTGACAGTTCCTGTTCCTTTCCCCAGAAATTTACAAAAAAGGGTGGGACGGGTTTCATCCTTAGATTTCATGTCCAGCAAGGTGGGATTGATTGAAAAATAGCTATGGCTTTTTGTGCTGTGCCATTTTATTTTTAAGGTCCGTAGAAAAGTTTCTAAAAGCTGCGTACACTGGGTCTTTTTGGAAGGAGTCATCCTTGTCACATACCTGATAGGCATTAAGAATTATTACTGCCTTTGTCAGCAGTACTAAAAAAACTAGGAATATTTTTGTGAACACCAGACAACAGCATAAACGAGGTCTTGTACTAAGTCTTGCAAGATTGCAATTTTGTTAAAGGTCTGGATTTACAGGTTTGTTTTGGCTCCTGCCCTTTAAGTTGAGCCATATGGATGCATTTCTTTCTCTGTCCAAATTCTGCAGTGGGACTGTTCAGACTCAAATACCTCCTGGCATAGTGCATCTCGCATGCAGGGCTGTAGTTACTCACCCAGCACTTCAGATGTGAGAGTTTCGTTTCTGGCTTTCATGGTGCTGCAAAATGATTACACAGAGGGAAGGGTGTTGCTGACTAAAAGAGCAGTCACATCACAAAACAGACTTCATGAGAACTATTCTTACGGAGTAAAACTTGGAGGGATGAGACTCTGATTTGTCACATTGATAGTGCAGTGGTGTTACCTTTCATATACAGGTTGTAGGTGAAATCACAGCACCGACTGCTTGTTATAGCAAGCCAGCAGAGTTTACTGTATTACACTTCCCAACAACCAAGTGATCTTTTTGCAGGAAATTTTCTGCTACAAGGGGTGACCTCAGCCATGATTTTAAAAAGAATATCATAGATTGAATGAAACTTGGAAATTGGATTGTCTTCCTTCTTCAAACTTGTCTCTTGGCAGCAAAAATTGTTCAGTCTGTGCTCGTGCTCTTTGGGAGCATAAGTGATTTTCTCTCCTAAGACTGCCGTTTCTTACGCAGCATGTGAAATCAGAAACAACCTCTAAATTTGCCATATAACATATCAATTAGGATAGTCAGGTGAGCCCAGGCAACTCCTCTCTATCTTATGGAAATTGGTGATTTGGTTTTTTTCCTTAGGTTCAATTCAATAAAACAATGCCGTGAGCATTACCATCTGTGGTCTTTTCATAGGTATCTTGGTTTACTTTGCGATTCTCAATTTTGGGTAATTTTTTCTTTAAGGAAAATAGAATTAGGTTGAGTACTTGAACTGCATGGCTTCGTTTGTACAGCTGGCAGTGAGGAAAAATAGAGCAGGTCTTGTCTTTTAAAGTAGATATCACGGTCGTCTTCTTCCTAATTTTCTTCAGCAGTTTCTCCAACATTTGAGTCTATAAGGTATGCTTTCCAAGCTACATTAGGTATCTTTTTGTTCCTGTATTTTCATGTTATGTCAAAGTGTTCCATACTCTCATCTATACAATTCTTATTTCTCTTTCTAAAACACTTCATTTCTTCTGGTCTTGTCTGCTGTTTCAGTATTGGCGTGCTGCTTCTCCTTACTCTTCATCATTTTCCTGAGTAGAAATGATCATGAAAATTATTAGAAGTGCTGAATACCATACGCTTCAGCACTTAAGTGAGATCTTGTCTTTGGAACTGATCCAGTGTTGCTGAAAGAGGTTTTTTAAGCTTTGGATCAGGCAAATGCCACCTCCATTCCAATCCTACCAAATAAAAAGAAGAAGAAAGAAAACAGTGGAGAAGAGTTCCAATCTAGGCCACCCCTTTTCTGTCCTGCTTGGGTTTGTTTCCTCCTGCCATGACCCTTAGCTTAATCTTTCTTTTTGATCTTTGTCCATCTGTGTCTCCCCCGATTCATGCTTATTTATTTATTTATTCAGTTCCATTCTTTATTCCTTTTGTCTTCAATGGTCACCTTTTTGTTGCTCCCTTGTGTCCTATAAATATCCAGTGAGCCTCTCTTAGACAGGACACAAGATGGACACTAAAAGCACGTCTTTCCTTTGTCTAGGTGTTACCTGTTTTGCAGGATGAACAGGCTGATTTTACAGAGAGTAATATGAAACAGTGGGTAGTGATTTGGTTTCTATTGTATAGTGGGCAAAGGATGAAAGGGTGGGATATGAGTTTATTTTTCTCATAACACGTTAAAATTGGACTGAACCAAAACCTGAGGATGTTTCGTTGTCACAAATACTCATGTGCTGTAAATACTGAAAGTACGAAATCTGAATACTAATATTCTGAACATAATGTCTACAGGAAAAAAAAAAACAAACAAACATGTTTTATTCTGCTTCCCTGCTGAAGTCTCTTCACCTTGATCTGAAGAGGTAGGTCTCTCCTCTCATGCAAAGCCTTAGACTCTCTCCCCTATCATCAAATTTGACTGATGGTCTGAGGTCTGACAAAAATGGTTTATCTGTTGGGTAGGAGCTACTACTGTCAAATTTTTTCATTCGTCACCCAGCTGCACAGGAATTGATATATAATTGCCCTAGAAGTAGAAGGCTTTAAGGATCTTGTTACCAATTCGTTCAGCCTGCCAGACCACATGCTTTCTCTCTATTGATTTTTAATAAGGATGTTCAATACTGTCTACAGTTTCTATTCAATAGAAGGGCTCAAACTTCTACTCTGTGACTGGCCATAATGGCTCCTTTGAAGTCATTAGGATCTATCAGGCAGTTAATTCAGATTTAATGACATCAGAATGGATATGTATTGACAAGAATAAGCAGAAGATGATAAATTGCTGTTATCAAAGGAATGATTTGTCTTATTGTCATACTAAAAAGTAATCTATTGTATAAATTTTTTCAGTTGTCTCGTAATTATAGCTTGTTAAACATCCTTAAAGCTATAGGAAATATATCTTTTAATAAGTACTATTTTGAAATTATGTTAATGTTCAGGTCTTAACTTGGGAACCAAAGGAGCTTCAAAGCTGGGAAAATTCGTTCTCTTAGATGTGCTTCATTTGTCAGCTGCAGCACAGGAGACAGCTCTCCCAGCAGCTCCTTCAGCCACAGCGTGGGGCGTTCAGAGCGGAGTAGAATTTGTACCACTGTGTTTTCATTTGTTCTACGTCTAAAGCGGGAGTGAACTGTACTCTGGTGGCACAGTCAGATTTTGAAAACTTTGACATATCATTAAAATTACCTTTCATAAAATAGGGGGGTTTACCATTGCACTGAATGCCTACTGCTAATGTCAGAGGGAACCAACAGGGTTCAGTGTTGTCAGTTGCCTCCTTCCTTGTGTAAACCCTGAAAGGTAGTAATAAGTTTAAATGTCAGCATACATTGTTTTATTTTTGATCGTTTTAGGGCACGATCCTAGGTTTTAGGTGGATTTAGGTAGAATAGTGTTTATTCTCTAGTTTAAATTTTGTAAACTTACAAACTTGCTAAATCTCTTGGTGATTTTGAAGTGATAGATACTTTATTTCAATTTTAAATGGAAGATAAGTAAAGAGACAATCTAAAAGCTGGAATTTCATAATATACATGGATTTTGCACCTTTTTAAATACAGATTAAAATATTGCACACAAGACTAATATGTGGGATACAATCTTACTGCTTTTCATATAGGCTAGCTTTGGCTTGCCTATATTTTAATCTGTCTGTCCCTGATAATTGATGAAATCGGTCTTACAGGGTTCACACTGTTAAATGAGGGAAAAATTCATGACCTCTCACATTTTGCAGTGTCCGGTTTAATTTCCCTTCAGAGGTACTGCAAATAACAATCTGTACCTTTTAACAGTGAAGGCTTATAAGATGATACTCCTGTTGTCAGGAATTTCCTTTGTCCATTTGTTACTTGTTCGGGATCTTGACATCTCCATAGTTAGCAAGAAGTAAGGTATTTTGGTGGCTAGACTTCCATGCCAACTTCCAGAGCGTGTCTAAAGCATTGAAGAGCTGCAGTGCATTCCTGTGAGCAGAATGGTAAAATATACCCAATTTTTAGTTAGGTAGCACATTTTGATGCTTTGTCTTATTTACTGAGTGGTTGCTCATTTTATCTGTGCAGCTTCAGAGATTGCTTGAGGTCAGGTAGGAGGCTTAAAGACCACATCTAGAGTGCATTCATCCGGACTGGGTGATGCTGCTCTTTTGCTGCTTGTGAGGTTTATGGGGGAGTTGGCAGCCCTCTGTCTGTAAAAGCAGCAGAGCTTGGACATTGCCTCTTGCCAGGAATGCGGTTTTGGTTTTTTTGACAATGCACTTAGTGCTGAAAAATAGTCATTGCAGCAACTAGTTACAATGCTAATTTGTCACGGCACTACAGGAGGTATAATTTAAAATACAGAAGTCTAGTGCTCACATTTCAAATCCTAAAAATCTTCCTTTATAAGTAGTGATATTCAAGGAACCATTTCACATAATAAGCACAAGGTCTTTTATTTGAATGAATAAAAAACACCAAGTTATTACAAATACACTAAGCCAGTCACACTAGGCCAACCTATTGGTTCTTCACAAAGGCTCTTTGTATTCAATTGTCTTACTGCAAGGGTATATTCCTCTCAAAACTTTAGTTAAATGTGTCCCTCTTCCACCATCACCAGCATGAACTGCCAGTATCTGCTGGATTTTATTTTCTCTGGCATGAAAACTCAGCTGAATCATGTGTCTTGGTGAAGTTGAGGCCAATTTTGAATGGTATAGATGAAACCTTAAGAAGAACAGATTTTTGCCATTCTTCATTCATTCAGTGCCTAGGAGCTATAATGGGATGAATTCTAATATAATCTATTTAAATTGTTCATTATGACTACCACCTTTAGTGGATGCAAGTAACTAATTTCTATTTCCACAGTTTCTTCATCTATACAAATTTGCACTGTATTTCACCCTTGAACCACACATGGAGCCAGTGTTGGACTGGGCCTGTTAAAAAAGCTATTGAGTAAAGGGAAATGATGCAACTGTTCTCACATACAAGAGTTAGACTACTGATAATTTCCAACACTGGGAATTTTATTAGGGTAGTGTATTATTGTAGACACTGTTTTTGCTGCAACTTGTTTTGTTGGGTCTAACCACAGTTCTTTATTTTTTATACTGTGGAACTTCATGACTCTTGTTTATAACCTTGGCAGAAGGCATGTACGGGAGAATACTTCTGTCTTGTATTTGTTCACAGCAATCTCATCTGGTGTATCAGGTGAAGAATTTAATAGGGTTTTTTCTCCCTAATAAATATTTAAATTTATGGTGACAAATCAAAAGAGAGTGACCTTGACACAGAGTGTGGCAAAGGTACTTGAGGAAAGGTTGCTCTGGGGACCTTCTCCCAAGCACAAGATGAATCTAAGAACTTGGAGGGGGATGATCTGAGCAATTAATGGCCAAGATGAGTATCGAATGGATACGAGCATGGCAAAAATTATATTTGTCAGGGCAGGTGAAAAGGAAGTTGCATTCATGGAGATGCAGCGAAAGCACGATTGCCAAATTCTGGCTGTGCGTGGATAGGAAATGGATCTTGAAGCTCTTACATGGAAGGATTTTTATATGAGAAAATTTAACTGAAACCTGGTTTAGGTGGCAAGTATCAGCATTAGTTAAGGCAATAAATGAGGAATAGTACGCATATGGCATTATTTATTTATTTACTTTTGTCTCTCCAAGAAGTCTCTGTGAGGGATTTCAATAAACTCTTTCAAGCTGCCCATTGTTTTGATGCCATACCAACTATTTAAATTATAAAGGAAGATAAGATCAGTCTTTGCAAATTAAAGTTCAAGAAGGAATGTAACTTTTTAAACACGTGATTTCTCTATCTCAATACACTTAATTATATTTTCAAGCCAAGGTTGCTATGTTGACCTGTAATTATTCTTTGAATACTAATGCAAGTTATGAAATATTACATAAGCTATACACAGTCTTTTATGACAAAGTAGTATGGCCCTGAAGGGTAACAAAACCAATGAGATAACAAAACCCAACTATTACAAAAGGAAGGAGTATCCCTCTGGAACACTGGGTTCTCTTTCATGTGTTAACTCACTGCATGTCACCTGTGCCTGGAATCTCTTTCAATTAAACTAGTAGATGTTTTTAAACCATGTGCTTTCTAATCCGCTTTAAGAACTTTCATTTAATTTAACAACATTTTGGACACTAAGAGGCAGCTTGAAATGGAAGGTGGAGAAGTCAAGTCTCAGAACTGATGATTCTTTTTACTGCTTTAGGTGTGATCCCTAAGCATACAACCGCTGCTGTTATAGGGGGCGTTTTTCTTAATTTGGTACCAAAGTGCACATATTTTATTTCTGACAGAAGAATATATTTCTTTTTATCTAGTCTGTTAGTCCGTGTTTTGTGCTTTCTGAGTCCCCACCCTTGTAGTCAGAATTCCTTGGTTTTTATGAAGAACAATTTACTTCCAAAGAATTTTTGGGTGTCTTGAAGATAATTGTCAAAACATGAGGATAAAGCAAATGTGCAAGATAAATAAAACCTAGCTGGATGGCTCTCTGATAAGGCTGAGTGATAAATATGTAGTTGAAATGAAAGAACCTTAACATCAATGAATAACTTAATGGGAATTTGCATTATTGAGAATCTTTGGTGAAAATTAAGAAGCAGGCAGCTGGAGCCGAGTGGCCTGAAGGACAGGAGAATGAGGATCTGATCATGATCAGCACAGTTCACTGCTCTGCAATTAGCTTCCACACAGGGAGATGTGCTGATGAGCCACGGGGTGAAAAAATCAGGCTCCCAGAACTTCTGCCAGTCCGGGGGTGATGCCAACCCTTGAGCACAGCAGTGCTGTCTATTTGCCCCCCAAAACCTTAAGAAGAAACCACCAGCAGTAGCAACCTGTTGCTTATGGGTAAAATGCTAAAACTGGCAATATGTCTGGTTGTCTTTCTCACAAGGTCTCCATTGTGCTATTGACTGTGGGAGGAACTCTGCCCTCCCTTTTACTCTTTAATTTTAGGCAGGGTTCAGAAAGTGGTCTTGGTGAAAGCGTGTATGAAGAGAAAGTAATTAAGAGTGAAAAGGAATGGCACTTTGCCTGCTGGTCCTCCAGCTTACAGTGCTAAGAGCGAGAATAGTCATCTCTACAATACAGTAGATTATAATTTATATATAGTATGTAAATACACTTACTGTTCTGTGCCCCAGTATTGATCTCTACTAGAAAGCATCCCATTTTGGTGCACACCTTTCTCCAAGTAAGAAGCTGATAAGTTTAATATAATTTAATTACATAAAAACTCATCCTGATACATCCTTTTCCCTATGTTTAAAATAGTGGTAATTTGCTACAATCTTAGATAAACCTTTCTCAGCCTTCATTTGTCTTGTATCATTCAGTCGGTAATGTCTGTTTTGTAATAAAGAGGTAATCGTTATTTTCCTTCCCTGTTGTTTAGGTTCTTTTCATTGGTTTTGCCACCCTACTGTAAGTGGAGTAGCTTATTCACAAAAGAATGGGGATACCTTCTTGTAAAAACAGCTTATTTCACAAGGTAGCAGTAGCAATAATAGAAGCCCTTCTTGCTAAAGATATTCCATACGCATTTGTGATTGTCAGAAGTGCTATAATTAGTTGTGATCTTAGTCAACAACTGAAAGCTTTGATCTTAATCCTTCAATAACGAGGCAGTTACGTATGTGGAATTCAGAGGCAATGAATGCATCCACTGAAAACTACATTGTAGTTGGGTAATGCTCTCATTTCAAATGGTTTCCCATTTATGTGCAACAGCCGATGTCATTCAGAAAAGGGGCATCTACTAATCCTTTCGCTTCATCTGAGGTTGGTGAGTGACTGTTCTTTCTTCCACTGGAGAGGCTGGTATGGATTATTTATTTGTATGCAAAATAATAAAACAGCATCTGGGGGCATAGCATTGCATCTTTCTTGCCTTTTTTTTTTTTTTTTTTCTCCTCCCTGGTCTTCCGATATGTAGGGATTGTTGTTAAATAGCAAAATGTGTAGAGCATAATTTGGCTGTATTATTGAACCTGTGTCTCCGAGAAGGTTAGGATTTTAAAGTCCAATAAAAGAATTGACAGGTAAAATGAGTGCAAGTGTGAAGAAAATGTCATCTGATACTGCATTTCTTCCACACCTGTCAACACAGGCTTTTTGATCAGTCTTCATGCAGTAGTAGAATGAGTTACCTTATAAAGCAAGCAATGCATAAAAAATGAAACCACCTTCTAAGAGCAGATGTGGTCCAAAAATGACATCAGGCTGCAGATTTTTAAGGAATCCTCACGTTTAACTGATGTATGACCAAATGTTCCCAGTTTACTATGAGAAAACATGCAATAAATCTCTAGAAGTAAAGTTCCCAAATGTATTGGAGTGCAAAGGATAGGTTTTGTGCCAACAGCCGTGAAGAAATATTAGACTGTTTCTGCTTTATGCAGAAGGAGGAAGGCTCGGTATTTTTGTAACTTTTTTTTTTTCTTGGGGGGGGAGGGTAGGCTGTCAGTTATTGTTAGGTTGGAATCATAAGGGGTTTTTTACGTACTATTGATAATTATGATTTTTTTATTATTTTTTTTTAATACTGGATGGAGAAGTCACATAGTCATTTGCAGGCTTTGTAAATACAGGAAGCAAAATCTTGTATGGTTATTTGTTTTTAAGCAGACTAGTTATTTTTTGTTAGAGAAACATTTCTGGTTTCAAATCACGTGAATAGCTAACCACTCGTAAAAAGACTGCTTCTGAATCACAGTTATAACAGAAAACAAAAACATACATGACCATTTCATCTCACCTTTTAGTATTTTCCTGAACGTACACGCCGAACTTCTTTTTCATGAAAATTATCCCTGTCCTTTTAAGAGTTTAAACAGCGTCTCTGTTTGCAGAGCGAGATGTGGTCGGCGTTGGTGGGTTGGTTGGTCTCTGCAGCCACCAGTGGCCAAACGGATCCTCCGGGAGCCGTCGGCAGGCTGAGCCCTTACGGCTGCCTTTGTGCCAACTCGACCTGCCCCGACCTGCGCTGGGCAGGGACCGGTGCCAGCAGCACGCCAGGGACGGAGGAAACACCTGTTTTACCCATTGCTTTTGTGCCTGTTCGCTGGCTGGGTTTTGGAAGGAGATGCTGAAGCAGGATGTTTTCAAGGATGCTTTTGGGTGAATCAGCATATCTTTGCATAAGTTGTTCAAATACTTAATTGCGCTCAACTACTGCAAGTGGGTGGCACGTTTTTGGGTCTGGATTTCCAGCCTTATTTCTGCCTAGCTTGAGTTTCCAACCATCAGACCTCAATTGCTTCTTTCCCATAAGGCTGTTTTCAGAAACCTTTTTCTCAGTAGAGATTTTCTAAGTCAAATTAGTAGTCCACTCCCTGCTGGATGAGTGTAACTGATCGAGCTTCTTGCCATCAGGCAGGTTCCTCCCAAGCTCCCGTGAGCCCACATGCCTGTTACTGAGCCCTCTTTTTTTTTGGGGGGTGCATTATGGAGAGCCACGTGTGGTGTTACACCACCTTCTTGGGCAAGGTCAGGGGTAGTAGCTTTCTCCTCCTACGCAGTATGGCTCTTTGTTAGCATTACCCCCTTCAGCGTTAGCTTGAGAGAGCTGTTGCGGTCGGGTACCGATGTACTGCCCGCATCCTTTCTCACGCTCCAGGGCGCAGCCTGGCTGTCTCAGGCACCCAGGGCCGTGGTGTTTGATGCCTCGTCTTTGTTCGATTTGGTTTTGCACCGCTTTTGGAGGGGGCTGGGTGCTCTGGCCTCCTCGGCACCAGGCACTGAAATCAAGTTTTCCAGTTCTCAGCGCCCGCTGCTCTCACCTGCTCAGAAACACACCGGCAGGCATCCTGATGGGAAGTCAGCCTATTGTCCGAAAATCCGGGTCGTAAAAGGCTTCGTGTGTGAGGAGATTTTGAAAATAAGAACTTGAATGTACAGGTGGCTTAACTGATCTCAGCACAAATGCCAGTGACCTTTTTTTCCTGTTCAATAAATTAAAGGTTAAATTTGCATAATTTATTGGACAGTTATTTAGATCGTCACTTCTTTCCACTCGCATTTGTACAGACTTAAATTCAGTTTAAAAAAAAAAAAGAAAAGAAGCTATAAAAGATGGGGAAGGACGGCGAATTCACCAGAGCTCTCCCCCATTAGATCTTGCGGTGCTAAACCCGGCTGTGTCCCCCGGAGGCAGCGATGGAGGGTGTAGGCAGAGGAGCATCCTCTTCACACAGGACCCAATTAAATCGTGAAACTCGTTGCCACACCAGGTTGAGAATGTTGAATTTCATGCAGTTTTTTTGGGGAAAAAAAAAGAAAAAAACAAAAATTAGAGCGTGGAAGGAAGATCCAGCAAGATCAGTTAAACATTGCAAAAGAGTATTTACTGCTCTTGCCTGGGTGTGTTTGGTGAGCCCCTGTCAGGAAACAGGAGCCTGGAAGGGATGGCCTTTGCTCCATCTGACACTCTCCAATTTGCTTTGAAATAAAATTTTCTTTTCGTTTTCTAAATGGAATTAGAATGTACTATACTTAACTGCAGCTTCAGGAAAAGCAAAGATTAAATTAATTTGGTGCTTGAGAGATTAAAAGGCAAAGATATTTTGAAATACTTCTGAGCAGCACAGAAATGTTTTCACTCAGTCTGATCTTCAGGTGATTTGTTTTTGGAATTTGCTTATATTGGTTTTAGCCTTTCCAGCAGGCAGCACTGCACCCCAGTACAAACCGTGTTGTTGAAGATGGGTTGTTAAGAGTTTAAAAAGATAGAAAATTTTTGTGCTTTTCTGACAGTGTTGCAGACTTTCGATTATCTCAAGTTATGAGAGTAACCACTGAAAATATTGAGTCACACTCCATTTCTGTATTTTTTTGTGGCTTGTGAGGAAGCTTATTTGTTTCTGTTTGATAATCACAGTACTTCAGTAACAAAATTTACAATTTTACAAAATGTAAACTTGTAATTAAATATTTATGAAACAAACCTAAAAATGGTGGGAGGAGTGGTAATTTGCACTGCCTATGACTTCTCTATTGGAATTTTTTTGGTTGTTTAAAAAATACTTTTTGCTGTTTTGAGACAAGCAAGACCTTTCCTTTGAACGAGTAACTTAAAAAGCCATTGTGCAATTTATACCAACAGCAGCCAAAACCATTCATGCCTATTGCAGAGAACACGTAGCGGTATTTCAAATGTGGCCACATCCAAAGGCTTTGTGTTCATTTTGGAGAGTTTTGTTTGATTTGCTTTTGGGTTTATACATCTAAGGGAAAACTGGAGGAAAAGGCTGGATCTTGGTTTAAATTTTTCTTGCAATTTGAGGATGTATTTCATTGGAACTAAAATGTTGTACTTATAACTGATATTTTTAGGGTTGTTTTTTTTTAATAATTTAATATAAGTATGTTTAGATTTCAACTTGGGGAAGGTAGTCATAAGTAATATTGATTGTTGGTACTCAGTCTGATCTTCAGATTAAAGTTTGCTTTTGTTGAAGACATTGAGAAATATTTGGGGTGGGGTCCTGGTTTTTTCCCTACCTTAATTAGTCTATCTACTAAAATGTATTACCTCTGTAAGTGAAGTTAATTATAGTATCCATAGTCAAACACATTTTGACTACATTTGACTGGAGAGAAAGTCCTGCAGAACTACATGTATGGTCTTTCTTTGTCAGAATTTTTAAGCTAACTTTGCAATTGTTGAACTAAATGTGACCAGGGGAGTGAAGCTAATTAAATAATAAAATATTTAGGGGCAATATAGTTGAAATGAAATAGTTAATCATCACTAGAGAGGTTTTTAAATTGCTGTTAAGGCCCTGGTACAGAAATGTTACTCTAGTTAATGTAGGGGTTGTTAGCTCTCACTGCGTAGGGAAGGAACTGTTGCTCACTGAGCTTGAATTATCCCAGATGCAAATCTTTCCGATACCAGTGTGGTAGGTATTGCCTAGTTATCTATCCGACAGGAGTGGCTAGCAATTAGTGCAAGCTTACTGATTATTTCCAGCATCCATGAGGGGTTTACTTCATCAGAATTTTTATAAATGAAGTAGATATCTGTGAGGCCAAGCTGTCACTAAGGAAGGATTTGAGTTATTTACATTGGGGTACTATGGGGTCTATAGGTGCTTTAAAACATATTTGCATTGGCACTGGTGTGTTACACTTTACCTTTTAAAAATAAACTAATGTACGAAGTATGTAAATTTGTAAAGGGCTTTCTACTGGCTTGTGTACTTTAGTCATTACTGGGCTTTTTTTCCTTGGATTTTTTTCCTTTGACAGCAGTTTCTAACCTGTTTGAATAACATTGCTTTGTTCACTCTGGAGAGTTTCTTCTGGTTTACAAAATGGGGCAGGGGGTAATCCTTGTATATCTTTATATATTTTCTCTGTGTAACATATCCACCTGAACCACATTTTTATATCTTTGTGAGATTAAACAAGTGGCTTTATTCTGATGGAAATTAGAACAGAAATTTCTTGCTTGGTCCGACTAACTTTTACCTGTACTAAAGTAGAAATTTTCCTTTTCTTTCCCCTCTCTTCCCTCCTCAAAATTTTACCTCAGTCCCTACCACAGCCGCAAGCACTCCTGATGCTGTTGACAAATACTTGGAGACACCTGGAGATGAGAATGAACATGCCCATTTCCAGAAAGCCAAGGAGAGACTTGAAGCTAAACACCGTGAAAGGATGTCTCAGGTAAGGGGAGATTTCTTTATCCTTAAATGTTTGGTCTGTCAAGTCATAAGATGCTCGGGATCCTTCATCGTCTCATTTCCCAAGGCTTCAGCCAGCTCCCCTACCTATTTGCAATGCTGTAAATACACGATTTGCTGCCTTTCTGACTCTAAGAATTCAGCTGGCTGGGGAATACGTTTGCAGTTGGGTCACTGCTGCAAGCATGAGTCACTACAGTTACTTGTGTAAAAAGGAGAAAAAAAGTCTGTAAAAAGAATTGCTCTCATCTTTGTGAAAGAATGTTTGGTTTGTGAGATTATTCTTGGTTTTAAGTAAAGAACTTGACCAGTGTATTAGCTGTCCTTCCTTTGCAGCAGCTGAGGGAGATTAGCTTCGTTCCCTCTGTGTGCCGTGCCCTGGGGTAACATAAGATAGCATATGTTTATCTGATGGTCTTGAGCCTCAAGGTAACATGAAACGCATCTAAAACTGAACAAAAGAGCAAAAATTAGTGCTTTTGAACTGAACAGAAATCCAACTGAATCGACCTTTTTCTATCTTTTAATCAAAAAGATTTGTGTAGCCTGAAACCGTACACTGTTTTTAATCCTATTAAACACTAAGAGATGAGCTATCTACTCTCTCAGAAATAGGGTTTATAATAGCAATGCCGATTGCCAAAAATTGTCTCAGTTCTGATGTAATAATAACAAAGCAAAAAATATAAAAGGCTTAAAGGAAAGCCTGTGATGCATATTTTTTTAGTATGGAATAAGCACAAAAATGAATGTAGTATAATTCAGATACACTGCGTATATCAGTGTAGCTACTTCACTACAATTTTTCATTGGAACTGTTGCGTTTTCAGTGTTTCTGTGTATTGGTGACACGTTAACCTTTAGCTCTGTGCTGAAATGTTTGAGTAAGCCTGAAATTCAGCTCATCAAATAAGCTGGCGCTGTAGCTGTGCCTGTCACTTTTCTAATAAATAGGGCAGGGCCTCTTACCTGAAGCTGTCATCTGATGGGTGCAAACCACATGCCAAGAATATGACACTTAATGGATAGGAAGGTATGTGCTCCCCATCTGCTGCTGCTTGGGAGATGGTGTAGTTGTCACCCCGTTATTACCTCCCCTTTCTTGAAGCAGCCCCGTTAAACAAACCCTGTAGGGCCAGGTGTCCTGAAAGCGAAGGGCAATCGGTACGAAAGGTGGGTCTGCCTGGAACGGTCCTCAGATTCTCACCGTGGCTTCAGGTTTGTCTCCAAAATCCCATACGCAGTGTCAAGGTTAACCTGAGTAATTAATGGCAGTATTTGGGTGAACTGCGTATTTGCTATTTTCTCTGAAGTTCATGGTTTGGGGAAAAGAGCTAATGGAATGCACAGGCACCCAGAAAACGTTATACAGAGAGACCGGGCAGTGTCGGTGCATGAGGCCAGCAAAATTAACTGGGAAAAGCACTGAGCTGTAGCATCAGAAAACTTCTGGCTAAATGCACTGCACATTTTACCATGTGCATTTGGGGCAACCTCATAAATGAAGGCTGTGGTTCAAGGGTCTGACTGAAGATCACGCTGGTGCTGCGTGTGCTCTGCCCTCGTTAGCACGTTCCCAGCCATCCTTTCTGTCAGTGCTAATGAGTGTACAGCTGCAGGGTGAGGCAGGTCAGCTCCCTCATCTCACTGCAATGTCACTCTTCCAAAAAAAAAGTAAAGTAACTAACTCTGGCCAGTTCAGCAAGAAACAGCAGCACGATAGTAACATCAAGAAAAAAGGATCTTTGATCTTTAATTTGCTTAAGCTGCTTATGAAATCACAGCTTAAAGTACGTATGTCTTGAAGTACACAGAACCCCTGCAGAGCTTTCAAAATAGAGTTAACTTAAGTTTTTGAAAATTAGTTTTCCATTCTATGAGTAATATCTTGTACAGCATTGAGCTAGCTTCTCCCAACTAATAGTTCAAATGTTCAAAAAATATAAGATCTTACAGAGAGGTAGAAAAGCCAGTTAGTATACCATGCTGTGTTTTTTTTTTCCTCATGTGAACTGTGATATATCTGTTTCCCATACCACTGGTCTGCTTTCTTGGCAATTTATTTATATTTTACATTTTCTTTAAAATGGGGTAGATTCTTAATATACATTTAACTAAAAATTAATTTGAAGCTGTTAGTTGTTAAAAACAATGCTAAGTAAATTAGCTTAGTAAGCTTTTGCTGTCATCGTTTTTCTCTTAAAAAAAAAAAAGTGAGTGAATGAGGGTCACTAGCTAAGTCTTTCAGCAGCACCGAGCATAATTGTTCATTTTTATTTACCCAAACGATAGCTCCAAGTCCAGTTCTTTCAAAGCTGAGAAATGGGGGCTTACATAGGAAGAGAAATGCCCATTTTTCTTTTTTTAAAAAGAGGGGAAATAGTCAGTGGTTTTGGAACATGATAATGTCATTCCTTAATCTTGATAGATGTCATAGTCTGAGATAAATCAGCTTGTTCACTAAAACCAAATATTTCTTGTATTTATTAAAGCAGATAGTTGTAAAACAGTACTTGATTTGATGCATACTTTGCAGCAGCCAATTAACTAATAAAAAATTCATATGCATTCCAGTTCAGATATAAAACAATCATCTAAGGAGTAGGGAAGTATATCATTAAAAAATTAAATTGAAACTAAATATTTTAATCAAAACATGTCATCAGGACGAATGCAGATATTCTGTTTATCCTCTTACTGAGGTTTCCCTTTGTTTACCATTAAATTCCTACCACTCATGTTTCATTTTCTCTTGCATAAAGATATTCATATAGGCAGAGACCCAGCTTCTCTTGATGGTTGTGCTTGTTCATAGTTCACAGCTCCTAAGACTCTCTTGTTAGGGGACTCTTCTGCTTTTTTTTTTTTTTTTCACCATGACCTGATGCACCTCTGGTTCAGACTGTTTTAATTCCTTCTGCACTTAAGTGTCCATCCCTTTAGACTACAGACCATCAGAGTTTGTCTGCCTTCACATCTTGCATGGCATCTGGAGCAACAAGGCTTATAGAATCATAGAATCAGACATTCCTAGGCAATGCTGTGAAGAGAATTACATTAGCATACAATTTTAAGCTTTTCCAAGCATTATTAATGCAGCTGCAAGAAACAAACAAAGCTACATTCCCATACAAACAGGATAGCTGTCCAGCAATGCATGTGTAACCTTTAAATTTTTGCTATTCTCTGATACATAACAGGGCAAGATTATACTAACTGATTGGAGGATGCTCTAGTTCTTGTCTCCTGCTTTGGTACAATTCTCCTTTTCCTCTTTCCAGTTTGTTAACTCCCATAAAGCTCCCTCACTTAAATAGTTGCTGCTAAATAGCCTGGTGGAACCAGATATTGAACCTTACTCAAGGGAGCTGTTTATTTATACATTTCTTCCCTCAAACATCTTGTGACATCCTTATGTCTTAAATTTACTCTTCCCCTGGCTGTTTACAGTATTTTAGGAATCATAGCGTGTACAGTGCTTATGATAGGAACTTAATGATACCTTGTCTCCTAGAATAGTCTTGCTTCTTGGAAGTTCATTTCCAAAGCGAGCATCTGAAAATACTGCAGTCCTCAGCTAGCCTGAACAGGGCCGGTGTTAGGTTCAAGATATTTTTAATTTTTTTTCATCACTGCATGCCAATAGTTCCAACATCCCAAAGAGGTCTTCAGCTGATTTTTAGTGCAAGTGGCACCACAGACTCATAGAATGATTTCGGTTGGAAGCGACCTTAAAGGTCGTGAGGTTTGCACGGGCCCACCTCTCAAACCTGTCAAGGTCCCTCTGGATGGCATCACTTCCCTCTAGAGTATCAGCCACACCACTCAGCTTGGTGTCATCTGCAAACTTGCTAAGGATGTGCTCAGTCCCACTGTCCCCAATATGTCCATGTCCCCAGCAAAGGTGGTCCCTGTATTTCCTAGATCCCACCATCTCTACAGTTGCACGTGGGAGTGCACTTTCCTTCCATAAAACTGACTGTCAGTTTAGTAGGAGTATCCCCCTCAGTTAGTCAGGGATTTTTGGGGAGGTTTAATGATGTTATTACCAGAAAAAGGGTCAAGTATGGAACAAAAGCCCTTGACAAAGGTAGGCATCTTATTGGAATGATTTTGACCTTCTGACTAAGCAAACCTTCAGGCAAGCACCTCGGCTGGTCTGAGTGCTGTAACCCCAAAATTTCTGTCATAATTCTTCTCTTGCAGATATGCGTCTGTGCCCCAGTGTAAAAAGTGGGAGTAAATTCTGCTCTTTTCAATATAATGAGATTTTTGTGTTTAGCATCTCTCTTAATAATGAATGACGCTGTCCATACTTCCTTTCTTCTTCTTGCTGTCCCGTCCAGCCCAATTTCCAAAGTAGTCTGCTAGGCACTAAGTCCTGAGTTCTGAAGAAGTTTGACTTTGAAATGGTTTGCTTCTGAAATTTGCTTCTGAAATCTCAACCAGAGGTTGTCATTTTCCCTGCACGAAGCTGCCAAGCCTTGAAGAGCCATAAATCTGTGTGGCTTTGATAGGTCTGTGCTTTCAATGAAGGAGAATAGGTGCATAGAGGCAAAGTTAAGTCTTTTTCTGCACATACGTATCTAGGGATTTTTTTTGTCTCTTCTTCCTCTTTGGTTTCCTACAGAGTGCTGTGTCATATTTCTTAGTCACTCATCTTTCTCTAAAGCGATGACCGGTGAGAGCAGAAGTCTTCTGTGGGTGGTAGCATGACTGCCCATAGATAGCTGTAGGGCAGCTGTATCTTCAGTTGGTCAGCATACACGCAGAGATGCTTTCAACCATTGAAATCTTCTCAATTGCAAAAATTGGCACTCAAAGCACAGCTTCTGCAGTCTTTACATTGGGCATTGTTTCTGCAAACAGCCATGTCATCCTGTTTTCTGTCACAAGCCATTCACTCTCGTTGCACCAGCGCTGAACAATGAAGCCTGTAATTTACATCCCTACCAACTATTTCTGTAGGCTCTCAGTTTATCATCCTGCCTTTCGTGCCTTTAAAGTCTTAGAGAAATAAAACAGGCAGAGACCTGGTCTAGCCAAAGGTCTCCTTATCACATTACCCACAAGACTTGTTTTCATCCTATGGATTAGCAGAGGGTTAGTTTGGGGGATAAAGACAGCAAGGGAGCTGTTCTGAAAACCCATCAACTGCCCATTCACAGTGACAAAGAGTGTTAAGCAGATGTCAGAGATGTGATTTAAAAACATAAAGGGAGAGGAGAGAGAACAAAATCATAAAGTTGCTAACCTAGGCCAGTGCTCAAGATTGAGCACATCGTTGTAGTTTATGACTTAAATTAACCCCATAATTTCACAGTTTTCTGTAATGTTTGCATCCTGGCATCAGTGACATTTCAGGTCTCTAGAAACGTACTGCCTGTATACAAGAATCAAGTTTTCTCGGCTACCACAATCATATAGCCTAAGTGTACAATTAAGAGATGAATACCTAATGTGCACGTAATACACAGCAGCACTATGAGCATTAATAAGGTTTTGTTTTTTCCAGAACACATGGTGCTTTAAATTGTGGTGTTGGTTCATCCATCTCCTGTGCCCAAGTTCTGGGAAAGTAACTGGTGATGGGGCGACCTGTAACTTCAGTGCACTGTGCATCATGTTCTCTGTCATAGGCTGCTTACTACAACCCTTTGCAAATGAATCTTCATGTCTCCTTGTAAATTTGGGGTTCCTACCTCCCTAGAGCTTGGCTGGAATTTGCATGTCAGTGCACATTTGTCAGATGAGAAGATAATGTAAATTAAAGAGGTACTGTTTGGCTGCCAGTTCATGTAGGTTATAGTGCAATTCTTGCAGTCAGTGGCTCAATGTCCAGGTGGCAACCAGTGATGAGTGGACTTTCTCAGGGGTCAGTATTGGGCTGATGCTGTTTTAGTATCTTTGTTGGTGATACGGACAGTGGGGAATAGAGCGCAAGTTTCCATTGAGCCCATATTTGGTTGTGTTTGGTTTTTTTTGTAAAGGCACTGGCTCAGCCAGATACCCTGGGGCACCACCAGTGCTCTCTAGTCTGTCCATCAAGAAGCCTGATTGGCCATGTCTAGCATGTGGAAAAACTGGGGAGCCTGAGACAGGAGCTCAGTGGTGATGTGAGATACAACAGGTATAATTTGTCTGGCCTTTGGTATTGGTCTTGGTAAAATTTCAGTCATGCATGCAGACTCTGAGCTTTTTGAAATTCCTCTTTAGAAAGAGTATGTCTGACCATTTCTATTAAATGGTATGAAAGTGTGGGGTTTGGTGAGAAAGGAGAGAAAGGAAATGCACATTTTGAGTGATTGCTTCTAGGTTTCTTCTATCATCTTCTGACATTGTGCTAATCCTGCAACTAAACAAGTTACTTGTGCGTACTGCATTCGGTGAGAGCAATTGTTCCTGCATAAAATGTGTTATTTGAGGAGATTGCTATCTAGGTGTGAAATGAGTGAAGTGCCAAAGTAAAACCACAAGAAGGCTTCAGATGTCATGGAAAGCAAGTTAAGAGTAACTCTTTTCCTGACTATTTAAATACTGCCCTGTGTTAAAGGAGGAGGTGGCCTCTGATGTTGCTGAAAGGAACGGTACTGAAAGTTGTCCTACATAATTTTTCTGTCAGTGTATTTGAGACACAAATATTATATAAATATATTCAGTTCTTGACGTGTTGGACACCTATTTCTGGACAGACTAGCATAAATTGCATGTATTTCTTGATCTGTGCTAGTCAAAGGCTGGCAATGTCATCCAAATAAATCTAAAAATGTTTGAGGTACCAAAAAAATCTCACTTAAAACGAGTTGAAATTCACTCCTTTTGACCAAGGACATACAGTGGATGGAAATGGTTTTGTTTCTGTCTGAGGTGAAAAGGGGTTGGTGTGTTCACCCATAGAGACCTCCGCTTCCCTCGCTTGAGGGCTGGTTAACAGCCGAGTTGCTGCACAGCGGAGTTGTGAGAACTTGACACAATGTTCAGACACAGAAGTACCGTCTTTGTGTAATTTAATAACAGGTTTCCTACCTTCGTTAAATGTTGCAACTGCTTTTTTAATAGAGATGAGAGGAGGAGAGGAATATAAAAGGATGACTGTCGGAGCTGCAGTGCTTGGCTGTGGCTAAGCCCTGAGACAAGAGGGGAAAATGCGAAAGTCGTGCTGTTGTTTTGTTCACTAGGTCATGAGAGAGTGGGAAGAGGCAGAACGCCAAGCAAAGAACTTGCCAAAGGCCGACAAGAAAGCCGTTATCCAGGTAAAGGGAAAAAAAGCAACCACAACCTTGCCAACTGGGGATGAAGTTAAAATACAAGGGGCGCTGGGTGCGGTACAATTTTAAAACCTACTTCTATGGGGATTGAATATAATTCTCTGCTCTTGCTGTTGCTATTTTCGTTTCCAGCTGTTAGTGGCTGCTGGGTGTCTCTGCAGCCAGTCCCTGGAAGAGCAGCACAGAGCGTTGCTCCTGATTGCGTGGAGGGGTAGAATTTCGCTTGAATTTAGCTTTGCCTTCAGTGAGAACTGAAAACTCAGTTCCCACAGGCCCCTTTCAAAATCTAGGCCGTGATAAGCTAATATAATCTGCAGGGCCCAAGCTTAAAGCAGAGATGGAAAATGTGATTTAAGGAAGGAATCGCTGTCGGTTTTATCTGAAAGAAATACTCAGCCAAAAATTATTTTATCCAGAATTATACTATAATTCAAAAATTCTGACAAGCCAGAAACTCATTGGATCCCACAGTGGCTATGTCAGGAATCATTCAGTACTGCCAGAATGATTTCAGAGCAAAACTATAAAAAGGTAACATTCAATGCAAACTATAAAAAGGTAACATTCAGAACCAGATTGCATCGCATATTAGATCTCATAGCTTTGCTCTCCGTGCATTTTACCCAGTCAATCTTTTCCTTTATTGGAATAAGTTTGAACTCAATTTTTCTTGCTGGCTACCAGTTCATAAGAGATTACTATGGCTCCGTTCAAGTTAGAATGTTTCCCCCCGGAACTCCCCATGTAGTTTTGTTCATGAAGTCATGTTGATACTTGGAAAGCCCTCATGATGGCAGGGGAGTGTACACTTGCCAAACTCCACCCTCTTATAGGCACAATTCTCTAGCACTGAACCGCTGTCTCATGGGGCAAATGAAGGATTCACTGGCGGTTGTGTTGAACGTGTCAGGAATATTTGATTAGTTTAAGAAAATATGGCCAGGTGTTCAGGAATACAGGTCATCAGCAGTTCCCACTGAAATCAGTAAAAGGTGCATTCAGTGCAGAGTTCCTGAGAGCCAGGCTAGACTGACATGGGGAGAGCCTTTGGTGATTTGCAGTTGAGGGTGTTCGCATCTGTTGGTCCCTGCTGATGTCAGCTGTTCCTGTTGTGATGGATGTTTCTTTCAGCATTTCCAGGAGAAAGTGGAATCACTGGAACAAGAAGCAGCGAATGAAAGACAACAACTGGTGGAGACTCATATGGCACGGGTGGAAGCCATGCTGAATGACCGTCGTCGCATTGCTCTGGAGAACTATATCACAGCCCTGCAGACTGTCCCACCCAGGGTAAGTGCAGTACCACAAGCGCTGTCAGCTGTGTCAAAATTGCTGGAGTCGTCCTGGGGAAAAAGGTGTGCCCAGATACGGCCCAGCTGTGGAGCAGTGAGCGTGTGTTCCCCATGCAAGAGCAACTACAGCAGTCAGCCAGTGTGAAAGTTAAAAGTTTAGACTTTGTATGTACATAAACATAGGCACAAGCACACACCCGTACACACCTATAGACAGAGAGATACATATATAAAGGTATTAAGCAAATAACATGGTAGTGATGTGGCTGTTCACAGATTTGGCAGAAGGATGGTGAAGCATCCCTCCCAGTGATGCACAGTAGGATGCTACATCATGTCAAGATAAAACTTCAGGATGACAGTAGTAGTGATTTTCTGTTTTGCTTGTTGAACTGTTGAAAGGTTTGGTGAAGGATCTTGTGAGGATTGTTGGATGGCAGTTCAAATTTGTCTGTGTTGGATGTGATGGCTATTGTTGGGTGTAAACATTAAGTTCAGCATGTGGATTGAATGGAATTTTTAATGACTCTGTGTCTGTGGTGTTTCTATTCAATACCAAAATAACAGGTGTGTGACCTCCAGAAGAAGAGAATCTGCATGAACACTGTGGGAAAATAGTCTAATGTTTTATATCCTACTCACCTCTTGAACACTTCCTAGCTGGAAATAACATTATGTTACCAAAAGGCTTTTGGGTCAACAGTGTAAGATTTAGCCATTAGATCCTGAATTTGGCCTCACGGGGGGAATTACTTCAGTGCAGCTAACCTGGTAGAATTACATGTTTTAAATGAATTTCCTTCTGCAAAGAAACCTGCATATTCAGTGAGCATGGAAGAGTGATCATCGTCTGAGTTCTTTATCATCAACAAACTTTTTTCTTCACCCCATGGTGCAAAACTACTCTACTTTTTTTCTTACTGTGTTTGAAGTAAAAGAAAAATATTTTACTTAGGTAGAAGTGTCATGGGGAGACTTCAGAATAGTTGTCTGAGGAGTTAATCTGTATTTTGCAACATAGTAATTTGTGGAAAATGAAGCTAGTCTGCATTAAATTGATAGAGGATGTTGTTTGGTCCCAGTGTGAGATGGGTATTGTAACTTCTGACCATTGTGAGGGGAGTGAAGGGCTTAGACTCAAGTGTCTCATTAGCGGACAGATTACTGAGTTACAGGCTCGGATGCAGCTTCCTTTAGGAAACTGGAGTCTGTGGCTGGGAACTGAGAGTGAGATGAGGTGAGTACATAGACTGGTTGCAGGTTGTGTTTACTCTCTTGCGGTGTGGTTTTGGGTAGTTCATCTAAAATATGATTTCACATTTGGCTTTAGCCAGTCAGCTGTTGCTATAAAGTTGAGCCTTGTGCAAATGTAATCCCAGAAAAATTGAAGTTGTGTGTGGATGAGGCTGACAGCTTGATTCTGCAAGTATCTGAGATTGTGGAAGGTGGAAATGGGGACCACACATATCAGCAGAATGGTCTCTAGAGCTGTGAAAATGAGCGACTTCATTCCTAGCACAAGGGAGCTTGACCTTTCATGTTTGTGGAATGCAGATGACATCTCCACTGGGGGGGGTGGAAGTGAACTTCAGATGCAGAATGCTAAGGGGTGAAAACGTTAACACCAACTTTGGGACCAGGAAAACCATCATTTTATGCTTGGGTTGTTTGTGGTCAGCTCCCAGGACGTATAAATTAATAATATGATTATTGTGTTGGTGCGAGATCATCAGGCCTGAAAGGCTGCGTCGATGAACAGTGTTTGATACGTGACTCCAGTATAAGGCAGTTTTGAAGGCACTGTTAAAAGACTTGAGTTGCATCCTATATTTTGTCCCTTTGTTCCCTACAAAAGCGAATTGTTCTTAAAGGAGTAGGCAGCAAGCGTGGAGGTAACATTAGCTGAAGGTGCTACCAAACAGGGACTCATCTCAAACCTAATGGAGGTAAACAGTTTAAAAACTAACGTCTTTAAAGTTCTTTTGCCAGTCTTGTTGATGGTACTGTCCCTGCCTCGGCATTTTTTGGTTTTGTGCTCTGTAGTTACTGGCAGTTCAGGCTGGTCAGAACCTATGAACTGCTGGTCAGAAGTGTGCCAAAGCACATGAAAAAAAAGATGGCCTTGAATTCAGCAGGAGATTTTGTCTGGGTTTTTTGTGGGGCAGAGGGTGAAACCCTATGAGTGATTGATGATAGCTGAATGGCCTAATGAATGAATCCAGTCTGCTAACTGCTTTGCAGTATATGGAGCCAGAAAACTGAATACACTGTGAATCTGTACTTTGGCTGCCTAGCCAAAGAGAAAATGGGATTAATGGAAAATTAACTCTGATACCCTAGCTATATTTCTCTCTGGCTGTTCCCTAGTAAACTAAAAGTACATTTGATGCAATTGTTTTGTCTTTGGGAGAGTAAGTCATAACCTTAGTGGTGACTCGTTAAGTAATCTTCCAAAAGGGAGGGGTTTTTTTGAGTTTTCCAAAAATATTTTTAAGTACCCTCTTCAAATTACATGGTTTGCTGTTAGTATGTTTACTACAAAAGCAGATTCTGAGTATTGAAAGGGATGAAGTCTCTTTCTGTGAAGTTGTAAGGACAGAATTTGGTCTTAAATTGAAAAATAAGTTGGGCTTTTTTATACAAGTGCACACAGCTAGGAGCGTTACCGTGAGCGTGATGTGTATATATAATGTATATAGATGTGTGTGTGTGCAAAAGGTATTTTCCATGTGCTGTTTAATCACTTTGACATATTGCCTTGTACTTGAATTTGAACATTTCCCAAGATTTTTTTGACTTCTGGCAGCCCACTTCAAGCAGCAAGATTTCAATTTGCTTTTGGATGTCTAGAAATCCATGACCAGTCTTTGCCTGCAGATCAGTTATCACAGGAATACAGTGAATCTGGCACTCCTGGTGCCATCATACTGATCATGGATGTGGTCCACAGTTCTCCATGACAAAATCCCCATCCCCTGGGAACTCCTGTTTTCTGTGTATACACAGATTATGTGGCATTTGTGTTCAAACCAGTAGGCTCTTCAAGGGAGCTGAAGAGAAACTTCCTCTGGCTTGGAAAGTCTTTGCTCTATGGACAGGGGAGAGCTGGAAGGCTGTGTGAGGAGAAGTATCATCATTTTCTTGCTCCTTTGGAGGAGGCCTTCCTTGTAGGATAGCAAGATATGGGCATAGGGGAACCTTTGATCTGGGTCAGTGGTGTAATCCTTACATTCTTATACACACCTAGAAAGTCGGAGGTTTTTGGTGCAATTCTTTCTAAAACTACAAAATTCTGGGAATCCTCTATGAATAGCTTCTGTAGAAAACCAAAAGTTGTAACTGCAGGGTTTTTTCAGGTGTTATGCAGATGATTGCCCAATGCCAATGTCAGAGGAGTGCTTCAGGGCACCACTCTGGGTAGCAGGGGAGCCAGGAGCATGTAGAAATGAAATTGCATAGCTTCAAGGTCTACTAGAAAAAAAATTTGAGCAAAACCAAATATTTGTACTGTGGTCCTGTTCTCAGAAGCACTGTCATGCAGGCTGCCCAGAAATTTAAAATTTGATCCTGATTCCTGATGCAGCTTAGTTGTGCTGCTATATTTTGTTGCTTTTGAAAATGGGGTGCAGCTGTTCAGGATCCAGTGTCAGTGTACGGTATTGTTTCATCCTACTTGATGGCCTCGCTACAGAAAAGGAGGATTAGAGGCAGCTGGAACCAATATGCCTCTAGTTTTTTAACAGTTGGAAATTTTCTCCTTCATTTTGCAAGTTAAATAGAGGAATTCAGATCCGTCATTCTCTGTGAGCACGTTGATTCTGTAATTTGTTTGTATTCTCTCTTTCACATGCATGTCAAATTTTGCTGGATTTATGTCTCCACTGTTTAATGTTCGTTGGTAAGAGATGCACATTCTCTGTGGGAAGCCAATAGCGGGGTGCAAAGAGAAGCAGAAAAGAAATCCAGCTCCTAGTGGTGAAATAAAGGGTTTGAGAGCAAGGAAACATACAGGAAAACTTTAAAAGGTAATTCATGAACCTCCTTACTTTGTGCTAGGGTAAAGTGAGCATGTAATGATTAAAATCCATTTCAGATGCTTCTCTTCTAATTTGGCACTATTTTGTTGCCAATTATTGCCAAACAGCAGGATTATTAGGATCAACCCTTCCATGTACCTTGATCCATTTGAATTTTTTTGCCACGGTTTTTTTCTTGTTGCCCTCAGAATTTACTCTGACATCTTTTGTGCTCAGAGAGAGCAAGCACAGTGGGGGCTGAAACTAGTCGAGTTTGACTATTTGGACACGGAAGAGAGATCTGCAGAGGGGCCCTCAGTTCGGTGCCTCTGCGTTCGGGAAGCTCGAGGCCTTTTCCTGAGTCCAGTGAGGTTGCTGTGGAAATATGCAGTTGGAAGCAAGCCAAAGCGTTCCTGCTGATCTAGTGATAAAAATCCTCCTGTGCAGTAGGAAAGAGCAGTCCAGCTCTGAGACTCCACCCCCGAGCTCCGCTCCTCTAAACCCATAAACTTACAGCTGTGGAATTTCTCACATACACTTAATTTGGTAGGATTTTGTGAAATACACGGCATGGATTTCAGCTCTGCTTTTAATCCAGGTCAAACTTTGAAAAATGTGGTCACCTAGCTCCATTTTCAAGCAGCTTTTGAGGCTTTTACGTGAGGAAAACCAGACTGTCTATTTTTTTCCCCAGTCTGTGGGCCTGAACATATGGTATAGTCATACACCTAGGCTTGCCAGTAGGTTTTTTTTTGTACGAGTGAACTAAAGACAGAAGAGGCAATTCCAGATGGGTATTAAGCTCTGCAAAACCATGGCGGGTTCATTATATCTAAAATGCTAAGTTTTAAAAGAGTGAGCAGAAGGAAAATCTGTCTTAATTTGTCAAAGTTGAGTAAGTTCAAATCCTGAAAAACAAATAATGATATTGAATCAAATACCGTTTTCATTTTATTCTGCTCCAGGAAAAGCTATTGGGAGGGTAGGCAAAGGGAAGTTTTGAGTACCATTATAGCCATGTATTTGTGATGTGTAGGGTAACATGTTTTCTTAAAAATTTACAGAAATTATAAGGAGGCATCTTGAACTCCACATGAAAGGTATCTGGATGGGGGTTTAGTTGTGTCTCACCAATGAGTGAAAGGTCTTGCGTTCATCCTAGACAGCCTTTCTTGAATGTTCATAAATGAACTACCATGCCTGTGTCAAACATGACCCACAAGTTAATAACATAGATAAAATATATACATAATATGGTATACAAGGTACTTCTAATAAGTGAATGAAAAGCAGCAATTGTTGCACATTTCAAGAGCAGTAATCAGAAAGGACTGGTGATTGATTTTTCTCTAAAGGCAAGATTAAATAGCACAATACAGCATTGTGAAACTTTTCTCTCTGATTTACAGTGAATTTTGATCAAAATGACAAGACAGCTCAGAATTTCCCATGGAAGTTCCATGACACAGAGCTGGGAAGTTTTATTCAAAATACACAGAAGTGCTTTAACACAATTTTTGTGTTGTTTCTTTGTAGTAAGTATTTTGGATTTCCATGGGGAGAGTGTTAAGTTATATTTGCAGCAATCCAAACTACATTTGATGATTCCGTTTTCCAAGCTCAATGAAATTGCACCGTTTCATCACTCCCTTAAAATCTGAAATAGTAAACTAGGAACAACATAAGAGTTCATGGTGGAGGCATCTGCATGCATATGTACTCATATTTATGTGTATGTATTTCATTTACTAGAAACTGGTTTTCAGTCATTTTAGATCTCATGTATGATTCCTTTATGGGAGTAACTTATCTCGATGCTGATGTAACCTGAAGTAAAGGCACAGGATTACAGAGTCAGTGGGGCTGGAACTCACTACCAGGTAGCCAAGGAGCCATCAGCAGTTTCTACTTCATTTGGGTTTGTGTCTTTGTATCATTGGAAAGCCGTTAACCAGCTGTTAGGACTACCAAGTTAAACTTTCAAACCAGGGCAAATGGTAAACAGGGTGGGAGCAAACAGCGTGACAGTGTGTGCTTGAAATAGTTGGAAGCAGCATGTAACAGCAGCGCTCACACCGCTTCACCCTGCATTGCCCACCGTGCACCTTATTAGTTGCATTCTGTCTTTTTTTCTGCGTTTAGTGAGTGTGTGCCATGAGAGTGAGGACTCGTGAAACAATATGCGTTCTGGATTCGGTGCTGGATCCTGTTCCTCAGGAAGTCGCTGGCCCTTCTTGTCACTGGATAAATTACAATCGCCAGCAGCGCCAGCCAGTGTGACTAGAAACATGGGAATAACAGAAGTCATATTGGGAGTATCCTGGTTGCTTTCAGAGGAAGGCTGAAAACCAAGCCAACAAAACAAGTACAGACAATTGAAAATAGTGGAATTATTTTATGAGGCTTAGGTAGCCCCTGGTGGCTGATACAAGTTACTTATTCTGCAAGATGGTTTTTATTAGTTGAAAACAGATGTGAATACATTGATTTTTCCCTTGCAAAACACGAAGCAGAATTTCAAGTGCTAAATCCAGAATTTTTTAATTAATTTTGGTGGTTGGTACATTTTTTATGAAGAGCGAAAGGTGCCAAGCTGGCCCTGGAATGTGTCAGCCATTTGTTCTTCTGCCGTAGACAGTGTCAGAGCTCAGACCTCAGGAACTTAATTTAGCTGATAATAGCACCACTTCCATTTATTTAATCTGAAGGTTCCTGCCCAGGGTCAAAGTAGTAGGCAGCCATGGATATAATAGCTTCAGACACAGGGTCTGATAGCATCTCCTCAGCCCGTGGAGCCTCCCCTCACCTCTGTGCTTGACCGTTCATTGTGACCCCTTGGCTCTACCATCATGTTTCATATCCCTACTTGGTGTACTAGATTTGGGGCCAAATCCTGCTGAAAGTGTCTCTGCAAAAAGTGCTTGTGTGGGTAGGATTTTTAAGCAGAACCATTTCATTCCATAACAACAATTAATGGAAAATGTGTGTGTAATACATTGCGGAGGTGTGACTTGGGGTGAGAAGTACTTTTGCTGATACGGAAATTTGTTAAAACTCTGCAAGCAGTAAGTCTACAATTCTAGGCATTGAGGGGGAAATGTTCAATTAATATGGTATGGGGTTTTTGTTATTAAAGTTACATTCAGCTGTAAAACTTGGTCCTCATTTACGGCACACTCAGGTATGCAAAGCCCAGTGGAGAGCTGTCACTGCCTGTCACCAGCTCTGGCAGTTTAAGCCATCAGCCATGGCCCTGAAGCTATGAGGCAGAAAGCTATGAGGCAGTAGCATTGCAAAGTTATTAGGAAGGTTGGAGGTCTGACCTGATCCAGTGTGACTGGGACTTCAGGCAGTTGTGTCTGCCTACATACAGCGAGTTTCTAGTGGCTTTTTTTTTTTTTCCTTGAGAAAAAGGAAAGTTTCTGCCCCTGTAAGGAAATAATTTGCATTTAAGATTCTTTCTGCATTGTCTTATACTTGAATTATGGGGTTTTGCTGCCATCACAGGAAGATTTCTTGGCCGGACACGCTAGAGGCATGCATATACATTTCTCCTTTATAGTGATAAGTCTGGGGCATTTTCATAGAATCGTAGAATGATTAGATTTGGAAGGTAAGATCATCTACTTCCAACCCCCCTGCCAACACCTCCCACCAGACCAGGTTGTTCAAAGCCCCATCCAGCCTGGTCCTGAACACTTCCATGGATGTGGCAGCCACAACTTCTCTGGGCAACCTGTTCCAGTGTCTCACCACCCTCACTGTAAAGAACCTCTTCCTGATATCTAATCTAAATCTCCCCTCTTTCAATTTAAAAACATTACTCCTCATCCTATCACTACATTCCCTATCTCTCCTGTAGGCCTCCTTCAAGTACTGGAAGTGTTTTGCAGTGTTATAAAAGGCACTAAAGGTGGGCCAGTTTACCCAAGCGACTACTACTTTTAGTGGTATTTGACAGGTATTTTCAAGATTGTTATCCTATTAACAAATCTGCCTGTGACTCTTAATGTAGAGGTTTCATTGACATATTGCAGTGAATGCAAACATACTGAGGGAAAACAAAAAAATATACTCTTCTGGTGTTATACATGACACTTAAATTTGAATATCTCGTGAAGAAATCTAATCTGTCTGAACCTGCTATCTTGATGTTTCTTGGGGACAAGGAAAGCTGAGGTGTCAGGAAAGGTAATAACATTTTCTGTCTTCAAAATGTGCTTGTTGTTAAGCCTTCTAGTCTTTGTTCCTACAAAGCTTTGCAGTTGGCATTTCGGTTTGTTTTGCCATAATGTTGTGAGGATTACTTACTTTCCAACATTTGTCTGCAGTTTCTTGCAACTTGATCCCAAGGTGCTTGGCTTTTGAGGCTTGGGGTTATTTGCTTCATGAATGAATTTTCAGTCATGGGGCACTGAGTTTAATCCTTTGGTAGGGAATGGCTTCACATCTCTCTCTTTCTATCTTACAAATCTTCACAAAACCTTTGGTTTACTTTCCTCAGACTTTTTTAAATCTGTTGCTTCTCTTAAGCTGAAGAGATTCTTAAATCTTTGGACTTCGTAGCTTAGTTTTCATCACTTGTGTAAATGTTAAATTAGTTTAGGCTCTATATTTGTCTGTGAATCTAACTCTTCTTAAAGCTTCAACTTCGCCCACGGTTCTTCCTGCATTGAAAAGCTGTGCACAGAGCCTCTGATGCTTATTTTGTCACTTCCCCACCCTCTTCCCTGCATCCCTGCCAGTGCCCAGACCAGCTGTTCACCACTTCTGCTCATTCTTTAATCTTCTGCACAGTAAGGTCACCTTTCTCTTCCTTCTCACCTGCATCAGCTTCATGCTTTTCTCTGCTTGGCATCATTCTCATGCTTTTCTCTGCTTCCCACCATTCAGGTGGGATGGACAAGCACAAGAGCATAAGCGGAGCTGGAGGGGAGCAGAGGGTGGATTTCCAGAATCTGTCATAAGCACTGAGTTAAAATTGAATGTCTTAGCTGAATGCTAGAGAACACTTTCCTGTTTTGGCACTGTATTATCCTACAGTGTAGGGAAGTACATAGGAATATACGTTTCTTAGTCTTCACTGCTCTACCATCAGCCTGTGTCTATTGTCATGTTCCCTTCAGGTACAGACCTTTCTTTTGTTCTTATTCAATTATATGCCTTAAGGCATATATTTAATTGTTTTTACTAATTAAAATCACCTGCAATATATACATATGCTAAGTTTTTTACAAAGTCTAGCACCCAAGCTGAGTACTTTCAGAAGAACCACGTAGGTGGCCCTTTTTTCTTACAGCTTTTCAGTCAGTTGTATATTCTGGATGGGTACTCTCTGTACCTCAGCTCAGTGGTTCCTTTCCTCTTTCTTTCTCCCTGGTTGCATATCAGTAGTGACAGGATAGAAACATCTTGAATTCTTAATTTATTTATTTATTATTAATTTTGCAGTCAAGTCTGATGATTATTTCTTGGCTTAGATAGAGTAGTTCTTTCACATGGCCTTCTGTGCAGGTGTTGGGCAGGTTACCTTCTGATTTGAATCTGAATGCATTCATTCAGTCTACTGTTGATAGGACTTACCAGTTAAAATATTTTTTATTGCTAAAGTTTAACAGTAGTTGACAGATATTGATACAGGTTGAGTATTCATCATAGGAGAGTGTATATAGAGAAAGCTCCGGGGAGACCTTATAACAGCCTATCAATACCTGAAGGGAGCCTACAGAAGA
>JAOXJM010000001.1:109515536-109525984 GCA_026413425.1 Tringa solitaria | reverse complement strand
ATTATTCCCTTGGGAGAAGAGGCCAACACCCACCACTCTACAACCTCCTTTCAGGGAGTTGTAGAGGGCAATGAGGTCTCCTCTCAGCCTCCTCTTCTCCAAAGAGAAAGCAAGATGTAGCTTGCTTTCAAAACAGCAATTAAAATTGTAGGCACAATGGGTAAACTGTAAAAATAGTGTGCTGTAATCTGCAGAATCTGCTGCTGTTCTCTCTGCAGGATGCAGTGGGAAGCTCTGTTCCAGCCATGGTTTTTGAGCTGAGTGGCATCACTAAAAGCCAAATCAAAACTGTCCACCTCCCTGAATGGCACACTTTGCTTATTAGACATCTCAAACATCTATTCCAGCCAGACAATGAGATCATGGTGTGTTGAAATTGCTAGAGTTAGAAATGCGCACTTATAGCAGTCTACTGCAGTGACGGTTGTCTTTCCCTTGTCTTCAACATTAAAGCATGTGCTTTTGCATCTAACATGAGTTTTTAGTTTCTACAACACTGGAGTATTTAGTAACAAAAAGCAGTGAAATTTTGCAGGCTACATATTGTGTGGCAGTACAGGTGAAGAATGGAAACTGATGTTCATATACAAGAAGTGCATAAACAAGATGTTCATATACATGTTGCTTAGTATATGATCACAGGAATGAGTATTTCTACAGTATCTTTGCTGCTTAAATTGGTCAGAAAGTTGGGGGAATGTAGGCTCAAGGATCTAATGGGGAAATTTTTTCAGTGGAAAATGGAAAACAAAATATTTTTTTCAAAGGCATAAATATTGTATTTCAATTTGAAGAAATCATACCATTTTTCTTCATTGAAATTGCTCTCTGCAAGCCATTTTTCTCTTTAGAGCTAATTACCCTGTCAATCTTCTAAGATGCACCTCAATTTCCCTTTCAGAGAGGTGATACTTGTGGAGGGTACCCTGGGGGGAGCCTATATCCTGGGATGCTGTGACACAGCTTCTGGGTGGAAATATTTTTGATTTCAGCTGAAAACATTTGCAAATGTTTTTACCAAGAACGCTGGAGCTTTTTCAGAGACATGTTTCTTTTTGCAATAAAGATTAAAAAAAAATGAAGAAAAAAAAAAACCCATCTGAAACATTTTGATGCAACAGTCATTGCACCTCACTTGGCTTGTATGTTATATCAAAGCTGATGGGTATGGGCAAATGTAAATGTTATTAAAGGGTAAATGAAGCTGTGTATTTCTGCCACAATAGCTGCTTGTGTACACACTGTGCCCCACAGCAAATGTAACCCTCTACTTTAAATTACTGCATTCCCATGGTATTTCACGTAGTTGCTGTGGAAGAGCATCTAGAACACTATTTCTGTAGCAGCTATAGGAGAGGTGAATTTTGCAATACATGTGACAGTTTCAGTGCATAGAGAGTACTGAAGTCTTACACCAAACACAAGTGAAAACTGTCTTGCTCTCTCTAACCTGTAAAATTCGTGATAATGTCAAATTAGTAGTATTCTCCTTCTTAAAATGCTTTTATTTCCATAGGTTATGACACATCTACGTGTGATATATGAACGCATGAACCAGTCTCTCTCCTTCCTCTACAATGTGCCTGCTGTGGCGGAGGAGATCCAGGATGAAGTCGGTATGCAAACTATTAATGTAGAAAAAGGGAAATATTTCTGTGATGAGAAATTACTACCGAGAGCTAAAATACGGCATCTTACTTCTATTGATACAGTGTTCCAGCTGAAAAATAGGAGAGTAAGCTTGCCAATGTTCTTAAATTATAAATTAAATTATTATGAATAGTTAGAAGGCAAGTTCTGTATAACCCATCCAGTGGCATCATCATATTGTTGTAAATGTTTTCCCTGAAATACCTTAGTTTACTTTTGGAGACTATTCTATATGGAAGCGGCTATTGACAATGAGGTTTAGCAAATCCTTCCTGGGTTTGGATATGTAATTTATGTGATAAGTATTTACATTATCTGATGTAGACATTTTGGAAACCCCTCAGCTAAAAAATTTCTTGCCAACCATCTGAGAAAAGTGTTAAGCATTGAGTGGAAGTTGCTAAGTACAAGTTGGCAGTATCTTGCTGGTCATGCATTTAGGTCTTGATTAATTGGTCAAAGGGGTATCTATCTCCTCCCGTGTTTGCCAGTGAACGGGCTGGGCTGTGAGCTAGCCACGTAGCAGCAGTCCCATGTGTGCACCTTCCCTGAGCTCTGTCACAGCGGGCAGCTGTGAGGGAGAACAATATCTCCTCCGGTTCAGGTTCCTGCTCTTGGCTGTGGCATCGCTGCATCCTAGAGATCTCCCCATCGCAGCACTGGCACTGCTGCGTGCTGCTGTCGCAGCAAGGCTATATTAGCCCATATTAATTTCAGATACAGCCACAGCTCTGGACATCGTATTGCTAATCTGCTTCTTTAAGAAAAATAATCCGTGGTTGAGTGCAAAGGCCGGAGATGGGACGGTCATTGTCTTTAGAACAGCTTATTTTTGCAAGATGTAACATTCGTGCCGAATGGCAGTTAATGGGTTAGTTCACAAATAACCAGCTTCAGCTGACTAAATAAATGACTGATTTCTTTAAAACACAAGGGAGAGAGGCATGCAGTTGTGGTAAGGAATAGGATGCCTTTAGGACACAGGGAGGGTGTGAACAAGGAGTAGTAGTGGATTCATTTGCCCAGAGCACAGGTTAGGAAGACGTGCTTCCACTTTTGAGATAGCTTGAGAGGGCTGGGGATGAGATCAGGAAGCTGGGGAAGGGGTTGGGAGGAAACAAAAAGATTAAAGTTAAATTAATAATTATTTTTCACCATGTGTTCTCTTCTCCACAATTACTAGGCACCATCAACAGTCTCAGTCTGTAGCTGTAGGCAGTCATCTGGGGGGAAAAAAACCAACACTTTATGGATCACTTGAAAATTTTTGTAGCAAAGGAGATGTTGATACTGCTAGGTCTTCGAGATACTGAGTTTGTTTTCTTTCTGCACGGCTATCATTCCCTTGGGTTTTTTGCTTGAAGTTTCAATTCCTTCTATTCTTGATAGTGTTAATGCTTATTGGTCAGGACATTCTTCTAAATTTTCTTGTCCCTCCTAAATACTGAAATGGAATTTCAGAGGCTTTTAAGTGACATGGGAGCAAAAGTCTATTAACTGCTTAAGTGGTTTACAAAAATCTGACTTTTAATCTCAAATGTAATACTAATTTTTAGGGGCAAAAAGAGCCTGAAATTAGTAGGATATTATTTTGCAATAAGATGAGAGAAGCTAAGATATCTCAAAGAAAAAGTCTATCACAGTCTCTAAAATACTCTTTCCCTACCTTGATTTCTGGGTGGTTTTGGGTATACTAAAAATTCTTCAAAGCAATGCCACATTTAAAGCAATGAAAAATACATTCTCATACTGGGAGTTACCAGGCAGTAAAAATTAAAGAAGACACTATCAGATCTGGGCTGAACTAGATAAAATATAGTTTTCAGTAATGGAAAGAAAGCCTGTTCTCTTTCAGTATGAACATGCTCCTTGGCTGTGTACTTGGTTTTTCACGTTGGTTTTAAATGAAAGTTTGTTGAGGTCATTCCCATATGTTAAAGGAGACAGTGTCCTTCTAGCTTTGAGCACTGATCAGTCTGTTTCAAATTCTCTTCTGAAATTACTGAATTTCTGAGTCTCTGTACTATTCTAAAACCCATGGAAAAGGAAATCTATTACGGCTGCAGATCTGTGGAGAAGTAAAATACTAATAAAATTGCACTTCATATCATTCCCAAGAAACATTACAACTCTCATTAAAAAGACAAATGTTTCATTAAATACCTTTTGTTAGAACCATTGACTTAAAAACTCTGAGTCAGTGGAAAAATTGAAAAATAACCTAGGTAAGAAGATCTCACACACGCAGTGTCTGAATAATAAATTACATGTAAGGAAGCGTAGTTCTTCTCTTAGGCTGGGGTGTAAGTTAGATGGCTACTGTTTTAGTTCAGGGTGGTGGTTTTTTTGTTCATTATATTTTCAGTTTCTAGTTCCCACGCTTTATTGCAGAGTTCTGCACGAACAGTTTTCACCTTGAGGAATGAATAATCTTTGCTATAGAAGACACAGCTCTGACAAAGGTAGCTTTTTCCCTAAATTGAAGAAACAGTTCTGTGAGCAGCAAAATAAATGAGATCTAGTTTCCTGTGAATTTCTACCATGGGTTTAATTCCTCTGGTATCTAATAAGGTTCTGTTTTTTACTAGATTTTCTCATTGCTAGAAATATTATGCCCTATTTTACGCAGTTTCTCCATTTTTAGCTGTTGACAAATTTGAGTCCTAAGTCTTGGGATTTAATTATTCTTTAAGAAACTGAACTATAAATACATTAAAATTTCCCTCATGTCTTCCTGACAGTCCACTCCCAAAGGTTGATCTATGAGAAATAGGTGGTGTTCTGTCATTGGATAGTATATGTACCTGAAGATAAGGTGCACAGTTGTTATTTTTGAAGTCTTTATACTGAGCAATGAATTTGAACTACATGAAACAGAATCTAGAGTTATTACTGGAGCATAACAGCTACATAGAGAACGTTTTCTTCAACAATCTAAAGATTTTTTAATTAATACTTGATGATCAGGTGAATCATAATCCGGCAGTTGGATATTTGAAGTTCCTTTAAAATGCAGGGTACGTTGGAAGTTTCTACCACAAAAGGTGGGTTTACAGCCATGGTTTCAAGGTGCAGAATCCAAAATACGAAATCCAGCTTCCATGCTAAACACAGCCTTTTAAAACTTTTATTATTTTCAGAACTCCAGCAGAAATGGTGGCAGGAAGTTAAACTAAAATTTAGGAAAGTTTAGTCTTTATCTGCAGGTGTTCACCACCAGTAGATGTCTGTTGGCTCAAACAGAAGATGTCCTGATTGGAGTATGTCGATGCATAAGAAGACCTGCAGCACTTACATGAAGTCAGGATTTTTTTGCTAAGCATTTGGCCGGTGTGTATTGTGGAAACACCCCATTAGGGTGACAGGCACGTATTGTAGCAGCAAATTCTGTAGGTGTAAGGAAGAATACTGCTGGCTGTCTTTCATTTATGTTGGGGTCGGGGAAGAAGGATCAGTGTAGGAGGTGCAGAAAAAGGGCTGTCTGACCATGACTGTTATGACAAAGCTTGGAAAGCATAAACGGGTCATTTCTGTAGGAGACTATTTGGCATTCTGGCTGCAAATGATTTCTCTAGGGGCAGTGATGCAAATGGGCTACAAACCACCAGGTTACTCTCAGCAACTGATGTACTTCTTGGTGTTAAGTGGTGTTTCTCACAGGCAGCAGTATGCCCCATGAATAGGAGAGTGGCACAAAAAAACTGAGAAAAAATATTTATTTGCACACTGTAGGTGAGCAGATTATTTGGTTACCTTGGTATTTGTACTCACTTTTTCCCTCTGATAAATCTCATATACTGTTTAATATGTACAAAAGCTCAGAGAGAGCAATGTAAGGCTTTAAGAGAAATCAGCAGTTCCTTTGAGCACATCCTGCTTTAAATCCTTATTTGATTAGACTGTTTATCCATGTATGTAAAAGGCAATTTATTGCTGGGAGTGGCACAGCAGGCATAGCTTCTGAATCAGGAGCTACGTCAGAGCTTTGCGCATCAGTCAAATGGGCAGGCAGTGGGCTGAATTTTTAATTTTGTCTTTGCTGCTCTATTTCCAAACTGATGTCCTCAGCTCCCTGTTTTCTAGCCCACCACTGATGAAATATTCAGCACTGCCTACCGCAGCAGTATTGTAACTACGCTCTGAAACATCCAGTTATGAGCAGTCAGTAAAAGAATATGATTTTATCTGCCCCTTGACAAATAAAATCACGCTATTGTTATTTTATTATTCTGTTCCACTGTGCCTATCCTGTTCTGCAGGATGTTCTGGATGCCACACTCACATTACATAGCTGGGAGAGAGGACAAACACACCCCAGATCACTACTTGCATTCAGATGCACATGGTGTGCTGTGGATCATGTGCTATTTCAAGTATTTGCGTGCTACAGCTTAGCATAAAAAAAAAAAATTGAGCAAGAGAGGTTTGCCTCTTGACATTTGGTTCACAACTTCCTGTGATGATATTTTTAAGCATTTTTGGAAAAAACACTAAATATAGGGCAAGCTGCAGATTAAAGGCATCTGTTCTTTTAATGCTTCCTCTTTTACCATTAGGTCCCTGTACCTGTTAGTCTGCATCTACGGAGGGGCAAAGTTAGTGCTACGTCAGCTGATTGTGATCTTTCAGCATTTATAAGACTAATTGTTGATTTCTTGTTTCTAGCTGCTAATTTCTTGCCATGAGTTGAATTAGGATGCTTTTCTCCATTCATTTTGTGGTATCCTTCTTAAGAAGTTTTGAGAGCATTAGCTACTTGCCACAGGCTGACAGTCCAAAAGGACTGTGGCTTGGAGATTTGTATCACAAAACCAAAACACACCCTTGGGGACTTTGCAAAAGCAAATTCTGTGTCTGTCGTGTTTGGTGCCATTTCTTTTGTGATTGTTTTCTTCATCCTCTCCATTAAAATGTTGTGTTTTGAATATGTAAATTGTAATGTCCTTCAGATTGCAATGGGACTTCTCAGTGCCTTGTTTTTCTGTAACTCTTCCTTGTACTTTCTGTCTTAAGATCGCAGAATCACATGGGTTTAGAAGGGACCTCCAGAGATCATCTAGTCCAACCCCCCTGCCAAAGCAGGTCCACCTAGAGCAGGTTGCACAGGAACATGTCCAGGAGGGTTTTGAATGTCTCCAGAGACTGAGACTCCACCACCTCCCTGGGCAGCTTATTCCAGTGTTCTGCCACCCTCAAAGTAAAGTTCCTCCTCATGTTTAGATGGAACTTCCTATGTTCCAGATTGTGCCTTTTACCTCTTGTCCTATTCCTGGGCACCACTGACAAAAGACTGGCCCCATCCTCTTGACACCTACCCTTTAAGTATTTATAGGCGTTGATCAGATCCCCCCTCAGCCTTCTCTTCACCAGACTAAAAAGACCCAAGTCCCTCAGCCTTTCCTCATAAGAGAAATATTCTAGGCCCCTAATGTAGCCCTTTGCTGTACCCTTTCCAGCAGTTCCCTGTCCTTCTTGAACAAGGGAACCCAGAACTGGACACCAGGGCAGAGTAGAGGGGGGGCACATTTAGCTGAAGGGAAGAATTCTACCTTCAAAAAAATATTCAAAATCACAAAGTGATGCTTAGAATTTCTGTATCTTTATTTGAAGTTGGGTTGCCACATTGAGGTATCAGAATAACAAAGGAAAGTTGACATATGTTGAATGTGTCAATAGCTTGTTAAAATGACATTGTAAGGTATTGGAATGGTATTGTACAGAACATGTCAAGTAAGTTCATGTCAAGTAAGAACAGTGATTACCTTATAACTCAATTCCAGCACATTACACTAGAAAACTTTTGAAATTGCTTGTTGGTCATGGAGGTGGCAGTTTTAGTCTGCTTCATGGGAAGCAGATCTACTCATCTTCTTAGAATAGAGGCAAAAGTACTGGCAGCAATTGCTTGATGCAATTGAGATCATGTATCAGTGTGCTTATAATGCCTTTTTTTTTTTCCCCTGGTAAAGGAAAGTAGGGATGTTGAAGCATGGGTAAATGAATAAGCACTCTAGGATTTATGTGTACAAGGACAGACCAAGTTCAGTGAACTGGCATAGAGAAAGTTGAGGAATTGTCATCAGTGGTGCTCATCCTCAGGATAATTGGGTTTTGCACCAGTTGACAAACCTGCTTGATCCAGTCAATGTAAATCGTCCTGGGTCTGTCTACAGTAGCATTTTAGCTCACATAGGGGTACATTATGGTAACAAATGTTTCAGTCATCCCTATTTACTGTGATGTTCTGCTTCATGACTCGGTAGTGTAAGCCTGGGTTTTGACTGTTCCTGAGAACTGGCACTGGAGATGTCCACTTGGTTGTAAATACAGACATTCTCCGTGCAGAGAAGTACTCTGAGGACTGGGAAACTAGAGATGTTCTTTCTGAAGAAAAACAGTTCCTCTATTTTTGGTTATCCATACTTCCCAGTTAGTATTTCTTTTTCTCTTTTTAAAGGAATCAAATGGAGTTGAACTTTCTACCTGGGGTAAAATAAACAGCCACAAATCCAGTGTGCAGCTGCAGTAGTTCTAGAAATTTGTAGCTGAGGAAGGTTGGACAATTCCTGTTAAGTTTTATACTTTCTGCCTTTCTGGAGGTCAATGGAATTGGCCCAGGCACTTGGCTAGTACTTGAGAGGAAGCATCTTTAATTTTGGATACAAGGGAATGTCATCTTTGCCAAACCGTGTGTTGAATTTCCACCTTTGTCTCTTTAAAACCAGCACATTTTTTCCATGGCAGCAACTCTTCCATTTAGTTTTGATGGGTATATCTACACCATACAGAAATTTCTGAGTAAACTTTAAGCAGATTTTCTGGAAGTAGTACGATTATGTGCAGGTCTTACCCTAAGGTACTGTAAAAACTACCTTCTAGTTTTCAAGAGACCATTTAGTGTGTCTGTGCTGTATCATACAGGCTTACTGTTCCTCCCGCTCTGCTCTCTTTGCCCAGAAGGATAATGCAGCTGGAACAAGTAGACAAAAGCAGTCTTCAGAGAATATGTGTTTGCACAGGTATCCTGGAGTGACTTCCAGCAATAACTGCCTGTGCTTTCTCCCTGTAATTGACTTGACATATTTTCGCATATCCCGTAACCTTAGCTTTCCAAAGAAAAATTTGAATTTTCTGTGAAGTGGTTATTTACCTTTAATCTTCTCCCTTGAAGCCCTATAGCATTCAGCTGAATAAATGATTTGTGAGAACTCTCACAAGAAATATATTGCTGGGTCAGTGGTTAAAAATAACAAAGACTTCTCCCACAAAAGCAAATGAATTCTGTGTTAAGCTTTACACAGCAGCATTTAGATAGTTTTTGTATGCTTAAATACTGACATGGCCCGAGCGGTCTGCAATTAAGACCTCTTCCATCCAGGGACTTAAGTTTTTTAAGCATTTGACTAGTTTACAAATACAGATATATATATTCACACTCACACACTTCAGCTGTTTTTTTGTAATCATCACAAGCTTATGGTCTTTACTAGCTACCAGTTTTGCAACTTTGTTACTGCTATAAAATATTTCTATAATTATTTAAATGCCATAAATAGCTCGGTAAGATACCATTGAGCTATTTGTTGGAGCGAATTGATGTATTCTGTTTATGTGGGGAATCAACTGATGTCACAGAACCATAGAATGAATGAGACTAGGAGGGACGTCTGAGGTTGTCTGGTCCCAAGCCTCCTGCTCAAGCGGGGCCACCCAGAGCCAGTTGCCAGTGTTAGTCACCTTCACAGTGAAAGAGAGCTTCTTGATGTTCAGAGGGGGAACCTCCTGTGTTTCAGTTTGTGCCCATTGTCTCTAGTTCTGTCACTGGGCACCACTGAAAAGAGCCCAGCTCCATCCTCTTTAAACCCTCCCTACAGTTGTGTATATACATTGATACGATGCCCCTGAGCCTTCTCTTCTCCAGGTTGAACAGTCCCAGCTCTCCCAGACTTTCCTCACAGGAGAGATGCTCCAGTCCCTTCGTCGTCTTTGTGGCCATTCGTTGGACTCTCTCCAGTGTGTCCATGTATCTTTTCTACTGGGAAGCCCAGAACTGGACACAGCACTGCAGGTGTGGCCTCACCAGTGCTGAGTAGAGGGGAAAGATCACTTCCCTTGACCTGCTGGCAATGCTTTGCCTAATGCAACCCAGGAGACCTTTAGTTGTCTTGGCAGCAAGGGCACGTTTGTGGCTCATGGCTGATTTTTCAGCTGCTCAGCCCCCAGCATATACTGGTGCATGGGGCTGTTCTTCTCCAGGTGCAGGACTTTGCACTTCTTGTTGAAGTAACTAACTTTCCTCCCTTAGTGTGTTATATATTTAATAAGCAAAGCTAGTTGCCAGCTGGAATGACAGTTATGTGTTGCTTTGTAAATTCTGCATGCCATTCAGGAGCTTGGAAGAGCTGGAAAATCTATTACTTCTCCAGGTTGGAGACTCAACTCTGTCTGCTAGTAAAACATACCCTTTGCTGCAACTTAGGAGAGAAGGAAAAAGATCCTGGAAATAAATCCATCATTTTCCTCTTCTAAGCATCTCTTATTTTCTGTCCAGATTATTTAACTGTCATAGAAAATTAGGCAGAGAATAGTAGATGATTAAAATAGATATAAGTGCACTTCACTGACATTGATGTTCTCAAATGCTTTCATTAGTAGCATACTGTATCCTGCCCATCTTTTGTAGCTAAATGGTCTATTGTGTCTTGTCATTGGCACTAATGTTCTTCAGAAAAGACACAAATCCTGATTTTTGTGTGCACAAGCCCTCTTTTAATCTCATAAATATTGTGAACATGACT
>JAOXJM010000001.1:109481397-109510918 GCA_026413425.1 Tringa solitaria | reverse complement strand
GTATTCCAGTTGTGGCCTCACCAGTGCAGAGTAGAGGGGCAGAATGACCTCCCTTGCCCTGCTGGCCACAGTTGTGATTTTTTTTTTAATTATATTAGAAGCATGTTCCTTTTAGTATGGTTCTAAATATTGCAGCTATTCTGAAGTTCAGAGGTGTATTTCTTCTAAAATTTTGTTCTTAGGCAGCAGGGTATTGTCTAAGGCTGTGGAGTGGTTATCCTCTTACTACCTTCTAGGGAAAATTTCTTAGGTCAGCTGTTTCATAATACCTTAAATGTTCATTTTCTGAGAACTTGAAAAGGGCATAGTCTTTGCACCTTATTGAACAAGATTTTCATGCACAGAAGAAATTTATGAAATCTGAAGAACTACTTCTGCTGCTTACTCTTGCCCTGGTGGTAATGTCTCTAAAGGACAGAAAATAAGAACTATGAAATACTGTTTTCCATGGTTCTTGCTCTTTCAGTCTCAGTTTAACCCTGAGAGAGAGACATACTGCACTGTAAAAATTTCCAGATAAGACAACCTGTGGTGTAATTTCACAGGCTAACCAGGAGAAGAGAAGAAGCTTAAATCTGATAGGGCGGTCACGTTTCTCTGTCAATATGGATCAGAACAGGTTGGGCTCATTTCCAGTATTTCACAGCAATGATCTAGCATATCGCTCTTTTATCATCATCTTCAAAGCATGCACACGGCAAAGCCACTCTCACACCTTCCAATAGGCAGGTCACTTTCAATAAAGTTCTTATCAGAGTTGCTTTCTAAATTATATTTGACTTGTACTATGCAAATGAATTAGTTCAGCACTTAATACCACATAATTGTGTTTTGCAGCTTGATAACGTTATGACACCTAGCAGTATGTAACATTATAATCTTAAAATGCTTCATTCAGCAAAACACCTTAGAATAACAATATGCTTGAAATTCAGTGGAGCTTAACTCTTTGTGTCTAGGTGCAGACTTCAGTGTGATTAAATTTAAGCACTTGCTTGAAATTTCCTCTGACTTGGGCAGAGGCTGGAGGAAATACCCGTGGTATTTTCGGGTATATTCTCCCCTTTCACTTCAGGGGAGGAACTCCTGTTTGATGCAGTAAGATACGTATATGAAAGCCACAGGATACACAACAGACTTAATTACCTTTCTGACTGTCGAATTGTCATTTATGACAGGTACAGAAAGCCCTTTGACTGATAAGTCTTACCTCTCTAAAACCCTTACTCGTGCTACTAATACTTTGTATTTTGGAGTTCCCTACATAAATCTTTATTTACAACATGTCTCAGTAGAAATGACTGGTAGGGAAATATATGTGCTTTCTGAACGTGAAATACATCTGTTTGTTTGCATCAAGTTTATGGAAGTGCTACCTAGCCGAACTGTGGGTTACAAGTATGCTGTAAGTTTATGTAAGAGCTCTAATATAATATATGGACAGGTAAGTAATGCTATGGTTTTGCTTTGTTTTAAAGTATTCACCAAAGCAAAGCCTTTAAAGAGGTCTTGTTTTCATATTTACCAGTTTGGGGGAGCCTTGATTCATGCAGCTGACAAGATGCAGGCATTCAAATTTAGTTAAAACTTAACTGCATTACATCAGCGTAACTCCTTTGGGCACACGCTCACGTTGAAGATTATGAACTATGACATATTGAATTAGCCTGTAAAGTAGGAGTACAGCTGAAAGCTGCATCTAAACATGTTACCTATTACCACATGCGCTGTAATAAATGATTGTGTAAATGTTCTTAGTGAATCCTAATTGTGGCATGCAACATCTGCATTATTTAAGCTGTCTTTAAACTGGTATAATACGTGTGCATGTGCAAATGAAACAATCACTGTGACTCAAGCACTCTGTTATTTCTGCCATTAAAAAGAAGATTGCTGACACTTATTTATTTCATTTTGAAAGCACATGTTCAAAACCAGCCATAACTTTGGGAAAAACATTGTTCAGTTCAGACTGAATGGTGACTGATAAGGTGGTGAATATGAGGCAATAAGGCTCTGCAGTTGTACCAGTTTATTTGAGCTGGTTCCTAAGCCTGTATTTGTTGAATCAATGTATATTCTATCATGTAGATGTCATTTTACAAGGGAGGTTTGGTGTTGGGTCAAAACTGTGGCATGTAATTTGCTGGTGTCTAAATTACTATTTAGAAGAGGCATTTTTAGGTGCACTTCATTTCTAATCTGGTTTAAGGCCTTATATTGCTTTACAGAACTTTCCAAAATTACATTTGCCCATTTTAAAGCTGCTTTTCAAGTGAATTCAAAAGTCTTGCACATGATAGTGATAGCAGAGCTTTTTGTCTGGCAGATAGGCTCCTTGAAAAGAGAACACAACAAATAACTATTGTAATTACTTTTGGAAATTTTAAATAATTAACTAGATAAAAATGATGGTTTGAAAGGTAACTAATGGGTTGCTGGCTTTCCAGGGCTGTAAGTGGAGCTGTTCCACATGAAATTTCTGTCATTATAGCTATGCCAGTCAAGGGCTGGGGTAAGTATGCCCCAGAACCCAACATTGGAAACGATGTTATATGCCAATAACAAGTAGATAAAGTTACAAAGAGCACTGGTTTTGTCACTCTTAAGACTCCATCACCTCTGCTGGGATTTGTCGTGGAATTTTTGCTAGTGCAATGCTCTTTGCAAAGCCTTTTAAGTAGAAGTATGGTCTAGGGCCATTGCGGATGAACAGCTTCTAAAAATCCAGCATCCACCAGGAGATTTTATAATAATATATATTTCTTTTCCTCTACTCCTTCTTTGCCTTTGACTCCATGTATCTCTTTGCAGGGTAAGAGAATAGTCCTGAAAGTAGATTGTAGTGATACCACCCTTTTACCTAGCTCCCCAAACATACTTCACTTCAATTTTTTAGGTGCTGTTTTTGGGTAGTAGTGACCCATAGAGAAAGCCTGTGGTGAGCCCAAGGATGAGTGAAACTTCCTTAGAGATGATGAGAAGTCTGAGAAGCGTTTTACTGAAGTACCAGAAGTGAGCCTGTCTCTCATTCTGAAAAAGAAGGAGTTTGGGTGCCTCAAGGGGCATCAGCAATTGTGCACTCTCACATCAAATCCAAAGCTGCTGTGAGGTTTGAGGTCCCAACTGACCATGGGTTTTTCCCAAGGTCTTGGTTCCTTTTGAGCACGTGGTCTCAGAAGGGCAAAAAGTTTCGACATCCTCCTTCTTCTTCCTGATGGCAGGACTTAGCAGAATGCTACAAGGAGATAATGAGCCAAGCAACAACAGCAACAAAAAAGTTTATTATAAGGAGATTGTCATGGGATTTTTTATCCTGTTGGTTAACAGGATAAAACTAACATCCAAGCAGGATATGAAATTTTGAAGAGCAGCCTAGAATCTCTCTATTTTCAGCACCTAATAATGAAGATATTCACCACACAAAGAAAACCCCTGAATGAAGATATTCACCACACAAAGAAAAACCCTGAAAACAGTCTTGAATGCACATCCTAGCTTCCAGCTGTGTCTGTACTCCCTGCTTATTTAGGGAATTGTCTTTTGCAGGGTGGGGGAATTGAGTTGGCAACTGTGAAAAAGGGAGGGAATACTCTGTTAATGGGTAACAGTGAGGCTGTATGGCTTTCCATTAGCGTAACTGATGATTCAACTAGCCATCAATACTGAAAAATTGATCTTGGACTTTGCCAGCTAGTGTCGATAACTGGAAATCCTAAGGCAAACTTTCTGGCAGTTCAGCGATTGAAACAATTGTTTGCAAATCATTTACTCGATGCAGACACAGCTGCCTCAGTCTGATGGACTCCGGTGCAGTTTCTAAGCCAGGCACTTCCAATTTCTCCCTACCGTTCAGTGTCTGATTCATCATGTCAGATGGGCTTGATTCATTTTTGGCCATTGTTTCCCTGCTTGTAAAATGGATGCGATCATAATCTGCTGCTTGTAGTATCTGTCCACCTCACTTGAGCTATTGTGCGGGTCAGTTAATGTCCCTGCTGTGCGCCCCGGCTGAATGGGAGACAGCGGGGCCTACAAGCGCCAGCGACGACGTGCTCCCAGTTGGGTCACGTTGAGAGAGAGGGGCTTTGTGTGCATCCCTCCCACCCTCTAGGGATCGGGATATGATCACGGGTGTCGTGATGGCAGTCGGGTGCCCCTCGCTGTCACCCTGGTGGGCCTGCCCATGGCCTCCCCCTGAGCCCGGTGCCAGCCCCAGTGCCACTCTGCCGCCACCGGAGGCCAGGTCCTTCGACCTCTTCTCCTGCCCTTCTGTGACCCTTTCCAAAAGCAAGAGCTATCTGCACGTAACACAGAGTGCATCGACGGCAGGGAATGGGCAAGAGTTGTGGAGAATTGGCACCACCTGGAGAAAAGGGGCAACGGGGGCAGAGCATCCCAGCGCTGCTCCCTGCCACTGCTGCGTGGGCTGCAGCCCTCTAGCTGCCCCACGCGATCCTCTGGGGATGGGGAGGACAGTGGGAACAAGGGGAGCTGAACCCCAAAACCTTTCCAATTCCTGGGCCCAAAAGGCTTGCATGCATGAAGATGCTGTGATCCGCGATGCCTTGGTATTATAACATGCTGAACCCATGGCTCCCTGCAAGGCACTAGGACACTTGACTTCTCGCTCAGGACACCAACATCCAGCTACTTTTTTTGTAGTCTCTTCATCCCTAGCTAATGAAGATTAACATCTGTCAAGTGATACGATGTCTGCTTAGAATACTGAGGTGCTTCACTTGTCTCTCCTCTGGTACAAGGAGACGCTTTAATTTGATAAAGGATTAGTGGGCAGACAAAAATGGACTTGCCTTCCATGCTGAAGATTTATTAGGTATCTTATAAAATAAATAAAAAGCAATTCAGTGTTCCATAGGCTTTCTATACTGTTCTAGTAAGTCATTCTAATGAACAAATTGAAATGCAGAATTAAATTTTGTATACACATTAGGCTTATTGTCTACTAAAACAATTGCTTTTTAAATATGAAAATTTGTTTTTAAATGTCATTTTACAAGACTCAAGACCCATATTCACCCTAGGGCTGGGGTTACAACTTTTTGCTTAGTTTTGCTGTTCGAAATTTGGTGTAGTAATAGGGTGGCAAAAAGTTGCTTCAGCTATTTCAAGGTGGTCTTTAAGAGAGGTGTTACAGAGCAGAGCCCTACTACAGCATCGTTGATGGAGGCATTGAAGCAGTGCCAGCAGTGGGCATCCTTGCTGAGAGCTGCTGCATGGGTGCATGTGGTGGTTAGGGTGTGAGGGAACGAACATTCAAAAGATTTTATTTACTCTGAGGGGTCTAAAGCCCTGATATGTATAGAAATTTAGATGCCTTTTCTCACTGATGAGACTGGGAAAAAGTGAGCCCCTATGGAGTGACATAAAGCGTCTAGCAGTAGAGTGGTGATTCCTGTCCCTTAATTGCTGCAGGTTTCAGATGTGGATGTGAAGCAGTGACAGTCAGATGGTCCTTAACGAAGTGAAAAGAGAAGGCAATCTTAATAAAAGCTTTTGTATCATCAGCATGTGTGTGCTCATGTGTGCAAGCACTTGCACTCTAGTAATGTAACCTTTACAGTCTTCAATTCTGTTCTTTTTAGCTCTGTAATACCTGCATACAAATTACATTGGTGCATTAGTAGCAGTTATTAAGCTTCCTCATTGCAATTGCTTGCTTACTTGAATGTGCTCCTGTGCACCAACTTTCCTCAAAGTGCTTGCAGGTAATGTGTTGCTCATACAAAAAAAATGGCAGTGAAGGGGAAGATCAAGAGTGGGTGAATTTGGGTGTGAGAAGGGAGTTGGAGTAAGAAAGCACGTACAACCTCCAAGCTTATTTTTAACACTGAGTTGGGCAGTCTGTCCTATACACCTGATGGAGCTGAAAAGTACTTTGATTGTTTTCACCCTGCTTAAGTCCAAAAAACCCCAACCTAGATAATATTGGTAGTTTTAGGTCCTGGTTGCTTGTAAAATAATTTGCTTACAGACGCCTATTACTGCTTAATATTTTTAACAAATAACTACTTTGGTATTTTGGCAAAGTTACATATGTTGAAAGAACAAATGTTTCTTCATATTCAGTGCATTGTAGTAATGCCCAGTTTAATACAGTAAGTGCTGTGGTGATTTAGGATCTAAAAGCTGTGATGAGCTTTAATAGTGAGCATCTAAGAGGAAATGGAAATAACAAAGACATTCCTTTCTTTGGGCCTCTCGCACATTGACTTATGGGAACATGTTGAGTTGAAGGGAATTGATTTGTGTTTCCTTTAAAAGTAGTGGGGAAGAGTCCCCAAAAAAGCACAGGCCTGTGATGTCTTAAGTGGTAGAAATGTGGGTAGGAGACAGTATTGAACAATTCTGGTTGATGTTTCAGAAAGATGCCTTATATAGCTTCAGTGCTTATCACAGAGTTTTGATTATTCCAAGCCTTTGTTTTTCTTTATCATAAGAAAGCAGAATCACATAACAGTAAATTACTTCTTTAATAGCATTGGAAATAGGTCCTCAGAAGTCCTGGCTCTTTCAGATAATTTCTGTGTTGAAATTTCCTTGCAGATGAATTACTTCAGAAAGAGCAAAACTATTCTGATGATGTTTTGGCCAATATGATCAGCGAACCCAGAATCAGCTATGGAAATGATGCTCTTATGCCTTCATTGACGGAAACTAAGACCACAGTTGAACTTCTCCCAGTGGATGGAGAATTCAGCCTAGATGACCTCCAGCCATGGCATCCCTTTGGTGTCGATTCCGTTCCAGCCAATACTGAAAATGAAGGTACGTACAATAGGGGAAAAACCACAAAATATTCTGAGTTGAGCTTTGTGGTTTCTCTTCACGTTGTTTCCTGAAAATCGACAGCTTTGTGATGTAAGCAGGATGGAGGTTCTCAAATGTCAGTTTAAAACTGGCCTGCTGTGTCTCTTTGATGGAACAGCAAATCCTGACTAAAATTGGGAATTTAGACACACAATAAATTTCAGTGTTGGGCTTACTTTTCCTTTAAAAACAAATCAAAATTAATTCCAGCAGATTATGAGTGACAGTCTTATAAAATACATGACGATGAGCTAAGGGATATAGATAATTTGTTAGATTTGTGCCATGATGAAGTGAGTGGTTTAGTTATGGAAGAGCTTTTTATTTGCTGGCATGAAAACGATTACAGATCCAGCACAGTCCTAGCATGAGAGTTGGTTTTATTTCCCCCCCTCACTCACTGGTTGTCTGGAATGTACTGCAGAGATATTCTTGCATACTCAGCAATGCAACTGGCTAGTGAAAACTGGCTTGTTTCCTGAGGAGTGTTTTATGTTGCTCATGGACTAATTTATTGAAGTGACTGCATAATACTTTAATAATTTATGTATAATCTGGAATAGATAGTTTACTTAGGTGCCAGAGCAAATTAATCAGAGACCTGAGGGACTTCGATCATGTCATTCAAGTTCCTCCTTTTGTGTTTGTTTCTCTTTATCAGCTCAGCTCTACTGTCATTAGTGCTAAGTTAATCACACTAGTGAAAGTTTGTTACTGCAAAGCAGCAGTAGATTCACAGAGGCTGGATGTACAGAAGTCTTTTTTTTCATGCAAGTTTGTGATTTGTAGCTGAACTGCACAGGCCTTAACATCCTCCAGAAGTCTTTTGAAACCACTGGCTTAGGCTATACCTGCTCTCAGAATGAATTTTGAGGTAACCGTACACAGTTGGTCTCACTCTAGCACAATGTCTGAGGGACTGTGGGCAACTGGGTGCTTGGAAGATGAAACATGGGATATGAACATGGATTTGCCAGGTCTGGTGTTGATGGCAGGTGAAATCAGTGGAGTCGGAAACAGTTTTCTGGTCAAAGTGGGTCATCCCCTGGACTCAGAGAAGCCTAAGAGCAGGCAAAATAAATGATCTGGCTAGATTCTGAGTGAAGGTCAACACATCAATAAGGCATAAGTATACCAGATTCGAGGGGAAGAGGAGAGGCTGGTCAGGAGTGAGGCTAAAACCAGACCACCAAGGAACCAGCACTACAGGTAGGGACCAAGAAGAAGAGCAGAGAGAGCTGAGGCAAACTCAACGGACCAGCAAGAACCAGAGACAGGAGATGGTGACAAGGGCTGCAGACATGTCTGGAGGGCACTTGCAGCCAAGTGACATGCTAAGCAGCTGAGAGCAGCTGGCTGGATTGCGTCAGGTACTGGTGAGTAGTACAAACAGCTGACCAGGCTGGCAGGCTAAACTTCAATTTCCTGGGGAATCAGCTGCAGCTTGCTATAGTGCTCGTGTCAAGGCTGGCTGCCAGGAGCAGGCCACGGTCTGGCTGGTGTTGTCTGTCCTGCAGGAATTTTCCAATACAGCTCTCAGTGCAGTTTTTCATATAGCTGAGGCATATAGGGCATCAATTTCTATACCCACTGCCTGCTTTCATGAATCTTGGGAGGCAGGGGGAGAATTAATTACTTTTGAAGTCTGTCCTCCCCGCTTTCAAAACGTACTGATTTCAGACACCAGGTTCAGAAGTTATTAGGTAGACAGGCGCACCCAGACATAACCACAGTTTAATCACACAAGCCTCTTTTTCCTTTGGAAACCTGGCTAAGCCCAGAATTTAATAATGAAAGGAACATTCTTCAATGTGACACTGAATTCCCGTAGGCAAGTATACTGAGCATGGTTCTCCTTTTAAAATGCATGACAGCAAATAAGAAACAGAAACTCTCCTGTCTTGAATAACATACTGTTTAATTATGAATCCTCTATATTCTAACGCACTTACATGGTTTGTTGCAGCACTTCTTAATATTTACTGTGGGAACATCTTTCTTTAAGTTGTTGGGCTTTAGGGCTTTTTTTCATATCAGAATTGTATTTGTCATGAAGTTACCGCAGCAAACAATTCTGTTAGCCTAACCATTATTAGTGTTTAAGTCTGGACAGTTAGAAATAGAAATTATGTAATTACTTAACCTCTTCAAGTCTTTCTTGTTTCCCATTATACTTCTCTTTCATCTACCCAAATGACAATGTTGTTAATGTGATCACGCCTACAGTACCTTCTTTCTCTCTTTAGATACCCTCTCTATACTTTTGCCCACAGTATCAAAGGGGAATTTCACAGCCTTTGTGTTTGTCTCCCACGTCTTTGTTCCAGAAACTCAAGACTAACTGTGCCATTTGTCCTCACTTTCCATAACTGTTTTCTTCTGTAACCATAGTCTAATCCCAGGCTTCGTCTAAATTACATCCAATAACATGTCTGTCTAATTATAATATGCTTTGAGTAAGAAACAAGAAGTGAATAAGAATTGACACAATTTTCTCTTGTTTTCCTTTCCCTCTCTACTGAAGGTCTTTTTGAAGAGTCTCTTTTTCACGCAATAAGTTCCCCTCAGGCAGGGAGTTTTTGTATCTTATGCAGCACTGAACAAGTCAATGTGTTTCTTAACATTGATCAAAACAGGTGTAAGTTCAAAAATCTCATGCTAGAGAAACCTCAAATACTGCAGAATGATTAACCATTGCAGTTTTAGTGACAGTCAGCATCTCTTGCTGCTGGGAGATGCTGAGCATGCCAGCCAAGGTCAGAGAACTGAGCATCGCAGCTCCCATTTAGTTGGGCGAGGGCTGAGAGTACTCAGCACCATCAAGAAAATCACAGCATGTTCCATGTGAACAGCCTGATACCTGGGAAATCTGCTGAGCGGTTGGTTGGTCCAGCAGGTTTAACAGACTACCAGAGAAGTTTCAGAGGGCAAGCAAGTTACAGGTTCAGTTGTTGATACTGTTTTGGTCTAGCTTGAAAGCTGAAGTCAACTTTTTTAAAATTCCGATGATCACAGATCGAGAGTGCTGTCAGCTCAGCATATGCAGATGGGTTTCTAGATAGAATAAGCCTGGGCTTCCTCACTGCAAAGAGCTGTTGCACTGTATAAGCAGTAGTTTTCTTCAGTCCTGAGCAGGCACACCAAATAATTATTTACCTCATTGCTAATTTACATTACTGTCAAAAGAAATTTCTAATGGGACTATTGATGTCTGAGAGGCAACTGTAGAGATCCTGGAGCTGGCTGGGTTAGGACCGAGGATCCCACCCCTTCCAGCACAGTCACAGCAACGGGACTTGTTTTTAATGGACCATTTGGGGGAATGTTTAAACCAAAATGTGATTGTGGAAAAAGTGGAAGTCTTTGTTTCAAAGTATCCACTATTCTGTGTACAAGTGATGAAGTAAAAATACTACCAAAAAATACCTTAAATTTGTCATTAGTTCCCACGCCTGTTTTCTTCCACGGCCTTGATCTAATCCCAGGTTTCACGCAGAGGTATTAGTAATGTATTAGACTGGCACATTGCCATGTAATCTCAAGGTTTCGTAACTCCATTTGAAATTTTCCCAATCTAAGCTGCGTGTTTAGATAAAAGGATAAGTTTAATGCAAACAGTTTATTCTACTGAAATTGCTTTTTCTCACGAACGAGTGAAAAATAGCCTAAAAATAAAAAGACCTTGAAAATCTAGCATAGCTCGGTAGTTTCTGAAAGTATTTTCTTCTTGTTTCCCTGAGGTAGTTTCCCAGTAAATGTCCACAGAAATAAATCCAAGGCACCGGGTAATACACTACAAAACTTGCATGGCTGAACGTATATCTACTGTACTGAGATACAAATTAGGTTAATGAAAAATACCCTCTGAGGACACTGCAGAAGGCACCACCAAAGTCTCAGGAAATTGTACTTTAACAATGAAACATGCATCTTCAGAAGTGGGGGCAAAACCCCGACAGCTGTGAAGCTCTGCCAGTGCCACCATCCCTGGGCATTTTGCCAATGACTGACTGGGTTTTAGCGATTTACCCTTTGTTTTTACCATACAATTACAATTAGCCTTAGTGACAAACTGTTTATCTAAAGTGCGATTTTTTGCGAATGTACTGTGTTATCCTTATGACTTGGCAAGTTCCTTCCGCCAATGCTGATCTTGGTAGGTGAGCATCACATAGATCTCCTCCCCTGCTGATTTGTACCGGGTTTTGAGCTTTATGATTCACCTTTCTTTTCTGTTGGAAAAGAGAAGCAACTCTCTTGCTCGTCTGAGATGTATTAGCATTAGATAGGAGGTGGGATGTGTACCCCATATGAAGCCTGCATAGCCAGAATGAGCAGATGTCTACCAATTTAATTTCGTGAGACTATTTGGAAAATAAATTTTCAGTCATAATTCTGTGTACTTCTGTGCACATGGAAGTGTGTTCAAGAGATACATGATTCTGGAGCATCAACATGAATGCGATTTTTATAATAATACACAGTACATCTCAGAGTTTTGATTACTGATAAATGCTGTAATAGGTTTAAACTTCTGTCTGTATCAGTGGTGTGGTCCAGAGGGGCCGGCAGTGAGGAAGCCCACAGACAAGATTTTGCAGAGTTAACGGCTGTTTGTGCGTACATCAATACCAGGGCAAGAGCAAGCAGGTTTAGAAATGCAACTGCAATTCGAAAGGTGGCAGCTCAGGGCTCTCCAGAAACCAGCCTTGCTTTGTATCGTGTTGCCCGGGGCACGCTGCACTGTGGCGCCCGGAATCACGATCTGCATTGGAAGACCCTTGGCTCTGAGCTTTTGCCTCCAGTTTCTGCCCTGCAACTGGCTTGTGACCTTGAGCAGGTCGTTTCACTTTTGTGTCAGTTACGAAATGTGCCAGTGATGTTTGCCTTTTCCCCTGAAAAGTGCTTCCAAAGCTATAGATGACAAGAATAATTATTCATTATTAATACTTCCATCTAGCTTCACAAATACTATATTGTCCTGAGGTCAGGTCCATGCTAGTGTATAACAAACGCTTCCTCCATCCTTTTCTCCCTTCACCTACTCCCGTTTTTATTGCTACCCACAACCTGCTCTCTCAGTTCTCCATAGCTATGGACATGTAGGGTTACAGAGCGCTGAGTGAGAGGGAAATAAAACCCTCCAGCCTTCTAGGGAGGAGGTGGGGTCCAGGGTGGCAGGAGAGGGCTGCATGGGCAGTTTGGGTGATGTCAGTCCCTGGTTGTTTCATCCCTTCAGTCCATTCCTCTGAAAATTACTGCTAACCTACCTAAAGGTTGGTGCAGACAATATTGGAAAACCTGGCAGAAGACTTAAATAGGAAAATACGCAAAATTGTAGTTTTTAGTTAAGGATGGAAATTGCTTCTTTGTATACTGCTATGTAAGGAAGGCGATTACATGGTCTGCTAGTGCCACTCTGAACTGCTGAGAAGGAAAGTGGTTTGCTGGCTTGTCTCTGCAGTGCCAGACCAGCAAGCTCTGTGAAAAAGTTGCCCATCTGGAAACACAAGCAAGTCAGACGTGCAGATGCGCTTTTCGGCTGCAGCTACCATAAAGCTGGCTTGCTGTTTTTTTTCCGGAGGCGGGAGCTGTTGCAGCCATCCCCTGTGTACAAAGAACATGGGTACCATAGGGGCTCTCACTTAAAAGCATAGTAGGTTGTTTGTCAAACCCATAGGAACACTAAGCAAGTGACACAGACTTCCCAAGAAGATGGACAGTCCATTTGCCTAAGTTAGCAGTATCGTCAGGTTAGCGTGGTTTTCTGATGCCAGGATACTATGAGGAGCTCGTGATTGAAAACTGGGCTTTTGGTCAGGTTTCCTGTGTTACTGTGGCCCCCTTACTGCTGATTGGAAGGTTCATCTTTGAATCCTGAAATTCAAGTGAATGAGAATACCTCAGTTATAAAATTCTGAGTTCCAAGCTACGATGTAAAATTTTATTTCTGAATTTAATTTCTTTCTGACACTGGCACTTGGGTAGAAAAGAAAGGCAACAGTATTGGAGCAAAAGAGAGGCACAACGACCAAAAAAAAAAAAGGGGGAGGGAAATCTGAATGTTTTAATGAACTTATCGAGTATGCTCAGTTTGGACTTACCTGAGGCATTAGGTAATGACTCAAACAGCTACGAAAGTTTTGCACGTCTTGTTTTTTATTAACGCCAGTGAGCTTCATCAACCTTAGATTTCAGCTGGTAAAGCCTTAGTATGGTAATAAAGCAGTTATAAAACTGTGTATGACACATAATTGGGTAGAAAGTGGTGTTTCCCCTTTACTTCCCCTTCAAAAATCAGAAAGCAAAATTTACTGCCTATAAATTGGAACATGTCAGAACAAAGTATTGATTATATTTTCAAAATGTGCCTTACTTTTTTCAAACCTTTGAGCTAGTGCTGTGAAGAATCCTTATTGAAAGGAAAAAGGAGTCAGGATTCAGTGGGTTTATAAGTCAGCATTGATCAAGACTGGCTGCAAGAACTCACTCATCGTGTCCCTTCTTGCTGCCAGTTCTGATCGGACAACTGGAAAAAGTTTACACGTAATGAGTATAGTTTTGCTTTATGGACAGAAATTCTTTGATCTTGATGGTTTCTCACTTTAAGCAGTAACCAGAATATGATGTAAAATTGACACATCAGCTGTGAAGCTTTTCCCTTTGAAGTCGTGCCCATCCCTTCCTTTTATTTCCAGGATTAACTGAAGGCAGATCTTTCCTAGCTGTTGCTTTGGTAACTTTGTTTATGCAGTATGTTTCTCCTGCACTGTCCCAACAGAAGACCAGTTGACTTTATCATCTGGGGGATTTTGTTTATTTTTTGTTTGCTTTTTTGTTTCTTTCCTGCACATGCCCAGTTGAGCCAGTTGATGCCCGCCCAGCTGCAGACAGAGGACTCACCACACGACCAGGTATATAACTTGCATGGCTTTTACCTAACCCGTGTTTTCCCCGCATGCCTGTGGCCTGCCTGAGCTGAAATGAACACCTTTTCTTTGGTATAACCCTCTCCTAAAATGTAATGCTGTGCTGTGAACCAGGGAAGTCTTCCCACACAAAACCCCACCAGCCTGTGTGGGTGCTGTCTGTGTCGAGGGTGTTGGGGGTGGGTGCTCACAGAGGGGGTGGGACCCGGGGACCCAGAACTGATACCCACATCGAGTTGTCATCCCTTCTAGCAATAATGCTGTGGCAGGTACAGGAGGCAGTAGGTACTGTACCCCATAGTGCAAAGAGAACTTTTAATTTGGGAAGGTATGGTAGGAACGTTAAATCCTCTGTGTAAAAAGTATACGGTTGGGGCTAATAAAGAATTCATACATACAAATGTAGAATTGCAGGGGACATAACTTTTATATTTTTTTTTGCTGTGATATTTATCTTGGCTAACTCCGCATATCTAAAAATTGATACATATTCTCCCTCTGGATCCACTTGGGGAAGCTCTGTAGGTCTATTCATTCCATTCTAGGATCAAGAGGGGTGATTATTTGCCCTCTGTAGGTACCTGCGTCTTCCTATTGATTTCAGAGTAATAGCAAATGACTAGCTTGAGTCAGGCTGCAAAAGTTTGGAAAAGTTAAATGGGACAAAGTCAATTTTCAAAAGTAAAAGATTGCTTTTCTTACTAACTTCACTTGCTTTTTAGGTTGTTTTTCCCCTTGTTTTTGTTTAGGATTACCTAGAAATGGCTGATTTCCATTGAGAGCAAACAGCCTTTTATTTCAGAAGAGGTTACTCTCCAGCACATAGTGAGATTAGATCAGTATATTTTAGAGTCGGAATTATTTCAAACTCTTTTCCTCCAAAAGTCCATTAAATAACATTATGGGCAACACCCTCCTAGTGTGTTTAAATCTTTCTGATAACTCACCAGTGTTTACGGGCTACAGAAATCACTACAGTGGGAAGTAAAATAAGCTCATATGTTACAGAAATTGGGATACATGTTAAGGCTGGCCAGGTGATTGCTCCTAGCACTGTTTTAGGAGTTTGACATCTTCACTTGTGTTGAGAGTCTTAATCCATTCCACGGAGAGAACTTAGAAACAGGTGCAGAGCTAGCTGTACAACAGTGCCAAAAATCATGGGGTCAGGGAACATCCCGCCAATATTAGGTTATTTCTGCCTTCTGGATTAGACTTCTTCCCCGAGAGTAGTAGAAATACAATCACAAATGAAGCATGAATGTGTTTAATCTGAATTTTCGTAACCTTAGTTCAATCTAGCAATTTTTTTGTAATACTAAAGTTTACAATTGTTAGCTCTCTTAATTTCAGTTGTCTTGAAAAATCTCCTGTTATGAAGCCCATATATATTACTAAAGATGATTCCTTCCTCCTTTCTATTCCCCTAAACATATACACATGTGACAGAAATCTCTGGTGTCTCTTCTCTAGAGAGAGGATTTTCTCGTGCTGCCACACTCTAGTTTCAGAGTGAGATGGTATGTTTAGTCACTGCGTCAGAATGCTTTGTTGGTTGGGTGATACAAGTAGTACTAAAAGTATGGTTAGCACAGGTCACGACTGATCTTTGTGAATGTGTACAATAGACTACTAAGGAGAGGTAAAAATTTTTTTCAGCGTGTGACTGTTACAGCTTGAAATTTCCAGCAGATACAGTAAATTTTGCACTGTGAAAATCACATGGGATATTTCTCTGCTCAAGTGTAAAAGTAGTGCTACCTGAGGGCCTGTGGCACCTTTTGTCACTTTTAGCCCAGAGTTTAAGTGCTGCAGAGGCCCATGCTCTGCTTTTGGCACAGAGGGTGAACCCCTCCAGCCTGGCAAGGATGCACACCACGTTCCTCTGTGCAGAGGGCTGCTTGCTTCCCTGGAGAGATTGAAATCTCTCGCTGCTGTGCCTGCATTCTGAATTTCACAGCATAAAGTGTCTTATATGTGCATGTGAAATAGAGATTTTTACCCCTTTACAGTAGTGCTAAGTGTATCATGACAGTAAGCAAAACATGCTATATTCCCCATTCCTGGTAGACCTTAAGTTCCTTATGTTTTTAATTACCAAGTCCAGGCTTCTGCCAGTTTGTCCTTACTGATACAAATTCTGGCAATAAATGTTCACCTGATTTTTCGTCATCCTTTCAAACAATTTATCAGTGATAAAATTTAAGGTTAACGAAGAACTGATACCAGTCTGAGTAGCTTCATACACTAGGAATAGAGGAAAGCAAATGGACGCTTAATTAAACTGTGAAACACAAAAAGGGTTCTGACGGTTTAAAAATGTGTGCTTCAAAAGTCTTTTACTTGCTAATACTAAATATTAGTACTTGCTAATACTCTGTTAGAGGTTGAAAAAGGAAGAGAGACTTTTTTTGCAATCACTATCCTTTTGGGATAGTCAGTTTTTACAGTTTGGGGCTATTCTTTATGGAAAAAAAAATCTGAAAAATAAGGATATTATTCTAGAATGAAAAAGTATTAACAAGGGTCCTGGAGGCAGATTCATACATGCAGCTGCTTGTAACATTCTGTTTCATTTTAAATGCCCTGATTCTTGTTGATTTCCTGAAAAGTTTGCTCTTTTTGTAGTCCTGACTTTCCAGTTTATGCTTCTACTTGTTTTGCTCAAGTGAACAAAGTGCTGGCCTGCTTCTTCAAAGTGAAAATACAGGTGTCATGTCAATATGCAACAGTCCAATTCTGGGAATAAGAACAAGTGAATGTTTTGTAGGTGTTCAAAATCCTTGAAGAAAATCACTTCTGAAAGGACTAAGACAAACATACAAATATGTGCCCTTTTTTCTCTTTACCACTTTCGCCCACACAACATTCTTATGATGATCACTATATTTTTCTTAAAAGTAGATCAAAATAATACAGATTATTTTTGTCCCTTCCCACAAGAGAGAGAATTTGGTCACAGTATGGAAAAGAAGAGCAAACACTTACTAGTATTTGTGATAACTAAAAACTTGTTGCTTCACCACATCATTCTCGCTATTTCAAAAAATAAATCAATAAATTCAAGTCTATGAGTGAAGTCAGAAAATGTGAAGACTTGTCCAATACCTTGAGCAGAAAAGCTTTTGAGTAAGGACCGAGTTTAAAGCATTTACTGAAAATTAAGCCAGTTGTCTAAGTGCCAACCTCTGTTGCAATCTGTCAGTGGTTGAAGCTTGAATTTGAATCTGATTTACATTATTCGCAGGAGGAGAGTAATGTCGAGGTGACCCCCATTTCCTAGTATAGATACAACATCTGGGTGATTGACACTGGTATTTGAAGAGGAGCTGAGTGCTTCCACGCACTGTCCTTCCCCTTTTTAATTCACAAATGAGAACAAAAATAAGAATTATGCCTAAATCCCTTTCTTGTAATCTCTTTCCTGAAAACAAAGTAGAGATAATAAAACGGTCAAAGGGAAGGAAAATATCTAGATGTACTAAGCAGTCATCAGTGAGCTTTTTTTTTAATACAGCACAAAATTATAGGAGATTATGACATGATTCTTGCTATTTTATAAATTGCTTCATACAGCTGTTAGAAGCCTGAGAACTTCCATAGGAAGAGCTTCAAATAGAAAGAATACCTCTTCACTTGATAGCCACTGTAACAGCTTTTTCAGCAGTGTTTCTTCTCACCTGTGCACCAGAGGTCACTTTTTTATTATGAACATTTAATGTCTTGCAGCTGAATTTTCAGTATATGTTTATTAGTAACTTTCTTCTTTTTGTATTCGTGTGTGTGTGTGTGTATATATGTAGAGAGAGAGACATATACACACAAAAAGATACATATAAAAACATGTGTAGATACTCACAAGCAAGCTCCTTCTCACTCATGTTAATTCAGCAGATCTGATCTGTGGAACTTGAGTGAAGGTTAAAAAACCTGCCATCAGAATGGATGTTGATTTGTATCAGCAGATTTTCTGAAGTTCAAAGTAATAAAGAAAATAACCAGTGTTTTGTCCAGGGTAGATTGTATTCTCATCTGTTGCACACTTGCAACTGTAATTATACAGCTGTAACTATATCACTTACAGGATGCCTGTAATTCTCAATGCAGGGTTTTTATGATATTAACAGTGCTACTTTATTCCATGTAGCATGATTTGGGGTTTTTATTTTTTTTTTTGCATTCTTCCAACTCTTTGTCAGTCGACTGTTTTTTGCAACCACTCAATAATTTTGAGGAGACATTGCACATAAAGGTGCTTCTGTGTCTGTGGCCCTTCCGCTGATAAATCATGACATGTCTGTCTTTATTACATTATCTAGAAAGCTGAGGGATCATTTTTTCATACGTGGTTGCAGAGGCTCTGGAAGCCTAATGGTTGTTGTGCACAATCATTAGCACATATGCTGCAATCTGTATGAGGTGAGGGCATAGAGCAGCTTAGTGAATTATTTATGATTTTCTTGCCGGAAACTGCCAGGGTTTTTTTTCCCCCTGTCCTTAGTGATGTTAGTTCAATGCAGTTGTCTTAAATCAACTGTCTGCAGCAACCAAATAAAAATCATTAGCAGATTTTTTTCCATTGGATTATTTTGGTTTGATTTATAAATCATATAGTTATTAACTGTGAATGCAATTATATGTGCATACGCACAGCATCTGCATTTACATGCCAGAAAGATTAGCAAATTTTACTTGTTCTGATTATTCATTTTTACACACATTAGATAAGCTCTAAAATTCTGAAAAATAATTATTTCATACTAAGTTCCAATAAGATTCTTTTTTTAAAATAGATATCATTCCTTTTTGCACTTGTTTTCTGTGTTTTCCATTTGAGAGCCCTATAGTCATCCATAGATGACCATTTTACTAGCTTCCAAGGAGGGACCAGAATGTAGTTCCATGCAGTCTTGAAAGTACTCACTCTTCAAAGGTACTTGTTTTGTCCTTACAAAGGGGACTATATAATTTTCATTTAAATCTTTATAAGTGAGTATATAATCTTCATTCTTCTTCTTTCATTTCAAAATGAAATTAATTGCACAAAGTCATCGAGTCATATGGAGGGAATAGTTGAACTTCTAGTAAGAACATGCAGCCCGGGTAATTGTTCAAACACTGCATGTCTTTCCATCCTCCCTTTTTATTTTAGATGAAGTTTTAACCAGATAAAGCTGTTTACTACACTTGTATCAAACCTTGATTCAACAAGTCTTATCTTGTTCTTGCCGTTACTCAAATACAGTTCATGGACATGGAGTTACATGTTTTCCTGAATGCACTCATTACATCTCTTGCTTAAACATGCTACTTTTGGTCTTCTCTATGTCAAGACCGCCCAGGTCTGGTAGTTTCTACTTTGTGTCTCTTGGACGTTTAATTTTTAACTCTAAAAGTAACTGGAAGACCAGAGACACAGCTGATACTGCTCAGATACTTGCTAAACAAGATCACAAAAACCTTCCTAGGCTATTATTTAACTGGTAGATGAAGCAGCTATGAGCAATGTAGTAGGTAATTAGTAGGACGTAATTGCGTCCTTGGTGGAATTCATTGTATCCTCTTTTTCTTATCCTCCTTAAAGCCTAAACATATATTTACACAAACACAAAAACTCATCTGTGTGAGAATAAAGTTTTCCTCAAAACAGCTACTTGGGTTTTATTTCATATAAGTAGCTTTTAACTCCGTATGGGTTTGTTTGGTTTTTTTCCCCTTTAAGGGTAAGGAACAATAAGGTTTGCATATGCTGCTCTTTTTGATGTTTAGATGTGTGTGTGTGCACGTGCAAGTGTACACATATATATATAAAAGTAGATAACATTACGAATTAACAGCAAAGTAATTAAAAGCCCATCATAGATAGCTCATTTTGTTGGATTTTACTAGGTGCTTTTAAGCCCTTGTTTTTTATGGCTTAGTTTTGTCAGTTTTTCTAAGGACTTGCAAATTAATATATTTACCAGCTGAATTGCAGCATTTTTAAATTGAGGTAATTAGGAATGCAACTCCCTAAAGGTAGTATGTAATTCAGAAGAAAAAACACTAATAATTATCATTATTTGTGAATTTGCAGTGAGGCTGTTGCTCTCGGTTTTCTTTCTTTACATTGGCTTCTGGTTTTGGGTTGCGTATTTTAGACTTGGTAGTGAAAAAACATCATTTTGAGTCAGAATTAGATGTCTTGTCATATATTTAATTTTCCTTTGTATGCTTGTCTTCAGTGCAAGAGTAGAGTGGTATTAGTCAGCTCATAGATGCTTGCATCTTACCTGATACATACACCTCTGATAAGTTTTGGAAAGACCCTTTTTTCCTCCTCAGTTAGTTTTAACTTCTTCAGTTTTTACTTCTTCAGTTACTTTGAAAAACAAATCTTTGATTTTAGCATGTATGTCTAAGTATGTAGTCACCAGGACAGGAAAGTGAATGAACTGAAAATAAAGAGAAGTCAGTTAAATAGAAAATCTAAACTCTATAATGTAACATGGTGGAAAGGCATATATAACCCATACATAGTTTTGTTTTGTACCATGTGTTTTATTGATTCCAGTGCAGAGCCATGCTTCTCTTACTATATAATCAGTTATTCACACAAGTTTACCCTAGTCTTTCCTCACTTTTCCTCACTTCTAAGGGGGATAGGAGGAAGGAAAAAATAGCTATCAGGTTTGTTAGTGCAACAGAAGATTTTTTCTGTTTCTGACCTTTTTCCCATACTAGCTGCCAGAGACAAGTTTTAGTAAGTCTAACAGCATTAACTTCCTAATATCAGGTCCTACTTTGTGTTCAGATCCCATGGCATTTTTGTGGATTGGTGAGTAAGGCCAATAAGAACACCAGACCTCCTTGGTTGCACAGCCCAAAGCAAAAAAATTCTATGTGATCTTAAGGCAAAAGATTGTTTAACCTGCTGTATGCTGAAAGTACGGCTCCAGCATTACTATTTGATGGGAGTGGGAGGAGAGGAGGGAACCCTCGAAGAAACGAGGCTTTCGGGACGCCTGACCCTGCATTTTTCCAGCAGCTGAGACTGTTGATGAACTTAACACCCTCTATTGCTCTTTGATGTGAAGGGTCCTGACCTGTTTTGCCTCCTGAAATGCTGCTGTAACTCCTGCCTGGGGCGTTTGGCTCTGTTTAACTGAAGCCAACAAATACTCACAGTCTAAGCTATTGTAGCTTGCTTTCACTGAAAGTGGTCAGAGCCCAAGAGCAGAAGTATCCAAGCCCATTATCCTGCCTCTAGCAGTGGTGCATACAGGATACTTAGAGACTTCACCTCTGCTTTATACGCCAGGCACATCCACTGAGCTTTTGGCATCCAGCATTGATAGACTTCCAGGACTAGAAATCGTATTTTCAGCATTGTGTTTAGTAACTGTAGGTGAACCTTTCTTCTTTGCATTTCTTCATTTGTATTTTGAACATCCTCATGATTTGTGCCAATGAGTTCCACAGTCCAGTTTTGCATTATGCCAAATTATATATATATATATATACGCATTTTCTTTTGTTAGTTGTGTCATAGCCATGTTGGTGTCCTGTACTTTCTTAGAAGGAATAACGAATAACCGTTTCCTGTAGACTTTCTCCTTGCCATTCACAGTCATACAGACCTCGGTAGTGTTTGCCCTAGGTTGTCTCTTCCAGTCTGAAGACTCCCAATTTGTCTAGTCCTTCTTGTACAGAAACCAATCCATACCAGTGACAGTCTGTGTCTTCCTGCGTTGTATCTTTTCTAGTTCTTCTGCCTTCGTTTGAAGTGGGGTGAGCAGAATGGATAGCCAGACTTGAAATAAGCACACATCATTTATACAGTGGTGTAATGATGTTTTCTTTATTCTCTGTTCCTTCATAATTACTCCTAGCTTTCTTTTTGACTGCTACTGATCCAGCTGCCGACAGAGAGTTATCCACAGTGACTGCAAGGTCTCTGTCCTGTGTGGAACAGAGCTTATGTAGAGCCTATTGTTGTGTATGTATAGTTAGGGCTGTGTTATCCCTGTGAGCACCACTTTATGTTGTATCAACATTGAATACCATTTCCCTTTTATTGTGCGCTCAGAATTTGAAATATGCTTCTGCAGTTCTTTGCAGCTGGTTTTACTTTGACTATCCTCTTTTTCCTTTTAATTTTTGTCAATAAACTTTGTCATGTCACTATTCACTCCCTTATCCAGATCACTTTACAAACAGCACAGCAAAGATCCTTGTGGAACCATGCTGGTAACCTTCCTCCATTGTGAAAAATGGCTGTGTATTTACATTTAATTTCCTATCTTTTAATCAGTTATGAAGAGTCATGTAGGACTTTCACTCTTAATCCTTGCAATTTTAGCTTCTGCCAGAGCTTTTATTGGGGACCTTCTCAAAGACTTTTTGGAAATCCAGGTTCACTCCAAGCCGAATCACTATTTCCCATGTGATTTCTAACTCTTCCAGTGACAGGACTGTAATGGGTTTGGGAGGGTTTTTCCCCCTCCCCTTTTACTCTAAAAACAAAAAAGGGGGGTTGAAGAGGCAACTCTGTGCCAGATACACATTTTCATTTTCTTCGCTTCCCATTGATGCAGATGTAGGGGCTATTTTGAGAAGACGCACAAAGGAGAGCAATTTGTATTCTTATTTTAGATTGGAAAACTAACCATAGCTGATTCAAGGATAGAAAGTTAAACCTCTTTTCAGGTCGTTCATCTCCATTTCCTCCTGCATTTCCTTGACAGAACATCATGGTTTGTTTTCAAACTGCAGTTCCTTCAGTACTGTACTGTTCTTGTATTTAGAAATTGTCTCTCATATATAAATGTCATGTCATAACATACTTGTGTCAGTACTGTAATATGGCACCAAAAATCAGATGTTTAATAAAAATTTGAGATCTTCAAGTGCTTTATTCCTTAAAAAGAAGACGCTAAGGTAGAATTCATGAACAGAACTCAGACTGTTCAAGAAAATAACTGTAAAAACTTGACCGCATGAAGGTGATTCTTGTTCTCTCCTTTGCATGATTTACTATGAAAAGAAAGATCAAAACCTGAGAATGGGATTGTCTGTACAGTCCAGAGAAGTTCTTGGAAGGTCTATTCTTGCTGACTCAAAAAAAAATCAGCATTTAAAGAAAATTGCACAGAAGAAATTGCACATTCAAAGGCAATAAAAAAGTATTAAATAATTCTTGCATTGAGTGCTACTTTAGACTGTGGAGCTCATTGGCACGTGGAATTCTTCAAGAATTTATTGAGAGTCCAGAGAGATGGTGGAGCATGAGAGCAGTCAGTAGCGTTGAAAATTTTAGAAGAGGTTCTTCCTCTGCATCAGAGCTTAAGGTCACCCTGAAATACTAAGAATTAGAATGAAGGCTTGGAGAGAGGAGCTGGAGTGGTACGGTAAAATGCTCAAATAAATATAGACAAGGAATATGAACCAGTTTGTTCTTATCACATTAGATAGAGTGAAGAAATAACTTATAAACACCGTACTTCTGCAGTGTTTGTACCTCCAAGAAATATAAATGTCAGTCAGTTGGTGCTGAAAGGAAAATAGCCAGCTACATGAATACCCATATGTTCTGTATAAGCCAGAGCCAGCTTTTCAGGACAGATATATTCATAGATACACATACAGGATGCACTGCTTAGCTGTTGTAAGTCTGTCTGCTCATTTTCTTAAGGCTATTTTGTTGGAGGAAAGCCTGGCCTTCTTGCCAGTTAGACAAGTGCAGCATCTCCCTTTCGCACCCAAAAAGGGAGAACAGGACTGCAAACTATCTACAATCAAAATCATTGCAAGCTTTGCTTACTTGCTTTACTGTATGTTTCTAATCAAGGGAGACAGTTTTCATCTCTTAGGCAGAACTCTAGACTTGAATCATATTAATTCTGAGCAGTCTGAAATCTGAAACCAAATAAAAACTGTGTAAACTTCCAACACTTTAATTACTCTGTGCATATTTGTGCAAAAGGTGCAGACTCACAGGAAGCAAGAAAATATAATATCCGGGGTTCCCCACCTTACACCATGGGTATGTTTTTTTTCCTCACAGCAGCCTGAGCTTAGGGAGGAGGAAGATTTCAGCCTAAACACCAAATTTTCTTGACATTGCTAAAGAGGCTGTCAGAGCAGATCTGTCTGCATCCTGTGAGCCAATTCAGGAGTCCACTGTTAGTCCCTCGTGGCTTGGTTCTTGCTGAGTTTCACGCTGAAAGCCTTTGATGCCGGTACCAGCATAGCTGCAGTGGATTAAGGAACGTTTAACAGAGGAGAAATTTTACCAGCTCATTCTGTGTCACCTCAGTGGGACCGAAACATCAGATGAACCTTACATTCCTCCCAGTTCCCTTTCACGTTGCATCACACCTCCTCTGCGTGAATAGTACCGTTGCCTTCTGCTCTTGTAGTGGTGGAGGTAAGCAGAGCACAGCTGAGTCGATGACTTTTAACGAATTGTCGTTGCGGTGCAATGCAGGTTCCGGGTTGACCAATGTTAAAACAGAAGAGATATCTGAAGTGAAGATGGATGCGGAGTTCCGGCATGACTCAGGATATGAGGTTCATCATCAAAAGCTGGTGAGTGAACAAACAAAGCTTTCCACACCTGTGGTTTGAGTCGCTGATTTTCAGTCTTGAAGTAGTGAGGCAATTATGGCCTTGTTTCCCCTGAGTGATGTGGATGCTGAAGGTCCCAACAAAAAGCTTTCACATGAACAGATTATGATTTTTCTTGTTCTCTCTTAAATAAGAGTAAACCAGGAATAATTTCAGCAGAAAGGATGCAAAGCCATTAAGTCTCACATGAGAGGAAATTCTTACAGTTCCTGCCCTTGCACTGCCATGTGGTCTGGATGTGGTCATATGGGCAATTCTTGTCCCACAGTCCATCTGTCATGGTCACATAACTAAAGTGAAGGGATGCAGTGGAAGGAAAATGCTAAATGAATTTAAAAAAAAAAAAAGGCTTGATGGAGACACACGGCGTGGTGCAAGCAGCAAGAAGCAGAGTGACACCATTTCAGGGATAGATTCCTTTTCTGTCAAAACAGACAGTGGTAGTGCATGAAGGAGGCTGAAATCCATGGGGCATAATTGTTCTCAAGGCTTGGGATAAAAGGAAATTCTGCACTGGCCTTAATTTTCATTTGTACTTGGTTGTATCTGTGTTCTGTTCCTTAAGATATATTAAATTATTAACAGATAAAGGGCAGGTAGAAGTAAAATATTGCTCCCCATTTGAACTGTGCTGCTTATGAACACAAAAATAACAACAAAAAGCAATGTAAGTAAGAACAAGCATCTTCTAAAAGCTTTTTTCAGTCCCTTAATAAGTAATGAAGAACTTATACAGCAGTGTTGACTATAAACCCTTTCTGCTTCCTCTATTGTAAAGGTATATTACATGATGAGATTTCAGTTCCGTGACTTTCAATATCCTGATATTAAACTTGAAAGCTTTTTTCTTAATATATTCTTAAAGCTAAGTAGTGCTGAAAATTAAAATTAACATGGGACTCAAATTTGCATTTGAACTAGGCAATCACTGTGTGAAAAGATATTCTGCCATCTCTTTGATGCCGAGAACTGAGAATTCCCAGTTTGACAAGCTAATCCAAAATGCATTAGCACTAATTTGGGAAATTCTGACGTGCTTAGCTCAGATGGGTTAAACATCCTGATGGAGTAAAGCGGTGTGAGTTTACTGAAGGGAAGAGGAACTTGGAGGAACATGTTTTAGATACAGTCGTTATTGATCTTGTGTCATATGCAGTTCCCAGCAGCAGTCTTTAACGTTTAAGTGCTTTGATACCATCCTGAGCAGTTTGGTGCTGGAAACTACCCTTGCCACTGTGGCTGGTAGGGAATGCATTGCAATCTCTGAACTAGGGTAATCTGTGTGATGCTTAAAACAGAACCTTTCCAGCTTTTTAAGGCATTTTATGCCATGCTTCTTAATGACAGGTACAACCATTATTTAGAAATTAGTTAAGATGTCCTCTAGGTTATCTTTTCAAGTGAGACTGAGCAAGGAGTCCAATATTGCTGAGAAGGTGCTGGACTGATGCCTTATAGGGCATTACTTGTTTACCACATGCCATATCCTAGCTGATGCCCTTCTTCATTAGCTTTAATTCAAAAGCAGTAAGCAGAAAACACTTTCATCTGTGTTTTCCTTCTCCTGTGCCCTGGTAGGATTTACTGAAACAGTCTCCTTAGGATATTGCTTTGAATTCAGCTGCGTATTGTATTTTACACACAAACTTCTGAATTGAGCTGAAATTGCAGCAATTTTCTCCTTTATGGGTGTTCACATTTTAACTGTACATTAAGTTGATTTTTGTGGCTCAGACTGCCTAAGACCTCCCTCTGTTGCACACGTATATTAGCTGGGGCATTTCACAGTGCTCCAAAATAGTATGGTAACAGAATTTCAGTCCTGAGCAGGTAAAATTGACAGAAGAAATTATTACTTCACATCATCTTATGCCAACGGTGTCCATTGTGTGTTTTCTAGTGAATTCTTTACTTTGTTTAAACACATTTCTTGCTTATGACTAGGAACAATATAAATATTTATACTGCATGCTTTAATACCTCTCTGAGGAAGACTGTGTTTCTTAAAGAGTGCAAATGTGATACAGCTCATTATAATTCTCAGCTGGTTTCCTGATTCCCTCTGCATTTTTGTTAAATACTTGTCAAACTATTTAGTCTTTCAGAGTGAGGTAGTCTTACAATTCTGTGAATGTAAATTATTGTCTAATCCTTTTTGCCCATTTTCATTAAAAATAATAGTAATAAAAGCCTGCTATTGACAAGCGGACAAAAGGTTTGTAAAGTATGCATAGATGTAAAATAATCCAGCACATTCCTTGAATACAAAGCAGGACAATGAAAACAATCACCAACTTTTCATACCTGCTTCTGTTGTTAAAAGCCAATCTTATTAAATGCATAGTAAAGCATCTTGTACTTATCAGTACATATAATTCAAGTGGATCTTCTCTGTTTTTCACTCAACTGTTACCTCGTCTAGGTCTCATATGAGTATTGTCATCCAGGTGTAGTTCATTCTCCCTTTGCCCTGCAAAATTTTGATCCAGCCATTGTGGTCACTTAAATCGTGATACTCCTGGTTTGTGACTCTTATCTCTCTCTTGTGAGAATTTTCCCAGCTGGTTATGGGCAAGTTTTGCTGTTTTCCTACAGATCTTCACCACTCCTTTGTTGAAGAAATGCAACAGACATAGTCCAAACAAGTTGCACAAATGTAGATTTATGAACACTTCCATGATTAGTGTTCAAAAAATAAAGAAATCTCTATGCGCCCTGGTTACTCCTCTACAAGCTTATCAGTCATTTTGTAATTAGCTTGACTTGTTCACCCAAGAGAAAATAAAAGCAACTATTGAAGACCCACGTGAAGCAGGCATGGAGATGAGTCTTCCCTTTAGCCACAGCACGGCTGCACCACAGGCAATACAGCTTTCCCAAATTGCTCTTCACCAATTATGAGAGCTTTGTGGTAGAGCGATCCAGTTTTGAATAATTAAGGTGACATACAATGCTGCTTAATTACTGATACTTCAATAGGCTTTATATTGCTGTGGCAGCTGGACAGGTTAGCCGAATACTCTGAACTTTTTATTATACAGCTTCGTTTATTTTTCTTTTGTAGGTGTTCTTTGCTGAAGATGTGGGTTCAAATAAAGGTGCCATCATTGGACTAATGGTGGGAGGTGTTGTCATAGCAACAGTGATTGTCATTACTTTGGTGATGCTGAAGAAGAAGCAGTACACATCTATTCATCATGGGGTTGTGGAGGTAAGAAAAGACTACTAAGCACAACTGCTGTCACATGTATAACACAGTCAGTACACTGCTCTATAGACACATTTACAAATGAAGAAACCATGCTTTTGGCTAGACTAATGGTCAGAGTTGGAGTGTTGTATCTGGCAGAGTTGAATCAAATTGCCTTATTTTTTAAATGCAGACACAATATAAACTGTAAGTTGGGTGTAAAGCCACAAGAATATTTTCTGGAACTATCCCAGACCAATCACCTCATTATGTGAATGTTCATTTTATGGGAAATTTAACAGTTGCCAATGTTCAAGAGGAAAACTCTGGTTTTATTGTTGTTGGGAATGCACATACACGGATTTCTTTATTTAGCTTGCAAATAAACATTTGAGGCAGGTCTTAGGTGGATTTTGCTGCACACTACAAGGATTTTCCCTATACAGATATTTTATTACTTTTTGTTCTCCAAACAAGATTTTCTTTTGCTACCAACAGCTTTTGATTTATGTCTAATCTGAAACTCATAGATTTGAGAAGCAAATAATATATAAGACTCTTATATGGGATTTTCGATATGAAAACCTTTGTCTTTTCCCAGTCTACCAAGTAAATTTGTGGTCAGTTTACAGTAACTTAAAATACCTCATCTGTTGCTTGGATATAAGAAAGGATCTCTGTAAGCATTAAAACTTAACTATGAGAACTGGAAGGGGGTCATATAACTTTTTTTTTCCACTTCTGTATTGATATCTTGTTTGCTGTGTTAGCATCTGCTTTGCAGATAGTACTTATGTTACTCAGCATTTGAAACTTCTGTATGTTTTTGCCTTCACAAAGCCATATTTTAAATTTTTGATTGTAACTAAGTCTTGTTCAAGTCCACAGTTAGTTTGGTTTCACCTTGAGTCAAAGGAAACTTGCTTTGGTCTTGCTGGAAACATACGTGCTTCCTCATGCATGTATTCCATCATCTGAGGCAATGAAGTGTCTTAAAAGTATTTGAATAAGCCTTTGTCTTAAGCCTGTGCTTGTGTGTCCCTATGTCCGTGCTGTGGTTGCCCACATGGTTTGAAACCTCCCAAAGAGATACGGTCAGAAGAGCACCAACCATTAGGGGTGCGATTTGAGCAGACAGCAAGCTGTGCAGAATTCGGATCGAGAGGCAGAAGATAGTGAGCAAGAATCAGCTTTGACTTTCCATATGGCAGCTTACAGCCCATGTTGTAGAAAACTGAAACAGGTTTTAGTCTTAAATCACGTAGTTGATAGTTGCTGCCAACAGTTGCGCAACTTGAGACCCTCCTTTGGCTGAATTTAGAGACAACAGAATAGTCCAGGAGGCTGGCTAGGCCAAAACCCCAAATCAGACAGTGAATGTGGATATACCATTACAGCAGTGTATGACCTTTAAATTTCAGGTGGGCTTAACCTGATAGGATGATGTGGCAAAGGTAGTCCTAGATTCCTACAAGCTTTCTTCAGTGACAGTGAACTTGGAAACATTGGACTAGAAATAACATGCACAAGCTGAACAAGAAATTAATGTCAAAATTCAGCATCACTTGGGGAATAAAAATTTTTACAGATAAAACCATAAAGCTATAGCATGCGGGACTAACAAGAATATTAGTCGATTTATAGCACCACACTGTAGATGGTGTCGCCTTGTAAATTGGCTGCATTGTGTCTGGCACTGGCAGGCAGGATTCCTGATTCTGCCAGACTTGCTCTGTGGTCTTGGCAGACAGCATAGCCTCACTGTCTGAGCTTCCTGCAAGAAAGGCATAACATCTATTTTTGTCCTAGGTTGATGGAAATTTTTTAGCACGCACTTTAGGGGAAAAAAAAATAAATCCAAAGATCCATATACAATTGATATTTAATATTAAAACATCTTCAAAATTAAGCTGTTCCATTCTAAAGAGGATGAATTTATTTAGCAACAATGCGCCTTCAACGT
>JAOXJM010000001.1:109468672-109481297 GCA_026413425.1 Tringa solitaria | reverse complement strand
CAATGCGCCTTCAACGTGCTGTGCATTAAAAAGCATGAAAGAGCAGAGTCACTCGATATAAAAATAACCATACATCAGCTCTAGGTTGGCTGAGTATATTTTAACAAGTCTTGCCACCTGTTTGTTGCATGCCAGAACTTACTGTGGGAATTTAACTCTGTGATAATGGATGCAAGATGGCAAAACAGGTCCTGTTCCACCTGTATTCTTAGCTTCCATAAAGTCAACTCTGACTGTAGTACTTTTCCTCATTTCACTGTTTCTTCAACCAAAGACGTTATTAAAAGTCCTGTTAGCCTTTTCTTGAAGCTCTGAGGAGGAATATATTTGTCCTATTTAGCAAAAGTGTCATAATCATTTTCTTCCAAATCTGAGAATGTAAATGTTTTAAATGTTCAGCCCCTCCAGGAGCAGGACGGCCACAGTTAAGTAAGTGACCAAGTGATTGAAAATGACCTATTATATGTGCACATAGGAGCTCCAGCAAACATTTTTAAGATGTCTTTTTACTGGTTCAGACACCCTAGCTGTCTGCAGGAGGTTACTTCTGTGAAAACAGGTGGCCAAAGAGAGGTTCACACCTCTCCTGCACTCCAGACTACAGCTGTCTCAACTCCTCCTCTTAGAAGGTCATTTTCTTTCTGTAACGGAGGCAGCACCTCCAGCAGGAGTATGTGGGGAGCGGTGACAAGGGGAGGGCTCTCAGCAGTAGCAAAGAAGCCATTAAAATTGCTGTAGTACTCTCCAAAGTCCATCTTTCAAAGTCCCGCCTGCGGGTGTATATTAGGCAGTGTTCATTTACCGTCATTTAAACAACAGTGTTGTGCTCAGCCCATCTCTGGGGGCTGCCAGCATCTCCTGTCTGGGCACTTGATCTGCCCCATGTGTGTTGAGGCAGCACGTGGATTTTTCTGCAGCATCACCATCTTCCTGATTCCACCTTGCGATTTTCTGTCTGAAAGATCCATAGACTGGAGCAGGAGGGGGTAGACGGACAAACAGTTTCAAAAGAGGTCACGTACCTGACTGAGCTGTGGTCTCAAGAGGCATCATGTCGTAGAAGAGAGAAGTGATGCTGTGTTCAACTTCTGCCACCTCCATAATGGGTGCAAAAAGCTTCTTAAAATGGTAAAGGGCTTTAGGGATTTACTGACAAGGAGATAATCGGGTTCAAGGCATGTCATTTGGCAGGGCAATACCTAGGACAGAGGTTGCAAGGAACGAGAGGAGGAGTTTGGCAGAGTTGAAATGGGTAAAAGTGAGTAGAAGAAAAGATTCAGGAGGAGCAATAGTGCACGTAGGTTGGTGGTGAGATGGATTACCCTGCAGCAGAGAGATACAGGAAGGAGAGGAAGTACTGACACTAGTAATTTTAAAGGCTAAAGAGGAAATTTTAAAAAAAAATTACTAAGACTGCAAGCAGGAGCCTCAATAAATCCCTTTCATCTATAAATGTAATATTTCAGAGGTTATTGGACTTTCACTGTAAACTAGTTTTATCAAAGTGAGATTTTTTTTAATATGGAATATTGTGCAAGAATGTTAAAAATTCACTCTGATTTTACTGTCCGTCCTCATATTTTTTTCCTAATCTCTTTCTCCTCCCTGATTTTCTTCCAAGTTTCTCTAGTTTCTTGTCAATTTTTTAGTCTCTTCTGCCTTGCACTTTCTTTGATTCTTTTTTTATTTATGTTGTTGCCTTACCCTGTTTCTTTCCCACAAGCAGGTTATGCTGTGTGCTTATCACATCTTCTAGTCCTGAATAAGAAGTGCTGAGTGGGAGGCTTAAGCTAAAATGGGTGACAGAGTTCAGTGCAGTGTTGTTTGGAGACTAAATATGAAGGAATGCAGCACAGGTTCTGGCGTACCCTTCCTTTGCATCCCAACCTAGGGCAAGGAGCTTCCTAGAAAGGAAGATGCTCTCAGGCATGTATTGGTACAGAGAGACCCCCAGTTCCTCAACCCAAGAGCTTTATATTGCACTTTAATTTCACGCTAGAAGAGACTCTGTTGGTGGGTTTAGTTGTGAATTGAGAGGTTCTCATTTCTTGATTTGGAGAAGCACCAGATACTCCTGTTGTGTGGTGTTGCGGTGCACAAGAACCAGGGGCTGACTTGATGCTACAGCAGGCCCTTCAAGAATGAAAAGAAGAGTGTTTTTTCCTCTGCACTGGCTTTGTATTCCTGTTTTCTGTAACTGCTGAAAATGCTACAGGAACACTTGCCATTTTCCCTGCTTTGCTCTTCCCTTCCCAGCCAGGTTAGCGACTCCTGGAGCAGCAGCAGATGGCATACGGCGGCATTGTCACAACGGAAATCGTTAACACTGTTAAATTTGCATGGGGTCCTCAGGGTAGGGATTAGGCCTTTTACAAGTTTGTACAAAACCTATATGGAATTTGGGTTTGCTAGGACCTACTGCTGTTATACTGATCACAGGCATCAAAACCAAGTGCTCCTGCCCAAGGGGAGTAGCATCAAGGAATTGTCAGAAGTTGATTCACTGTATGTCCTTCTTGTGGAGGGAGAGGTTGGCAACCGCTGGAGAAAGGACAGGTAAAGCAGCAGGAGGCAACCCAGCCCCTGGAGATGCTTGCAGGGATGAGTGCTGTGAGATGTGGCAGCTCTCACTGCATCTCACCCAGCCCCGCCACTGCCCTCTCTGCCGGGCACAGGTGAGACCTGAGCAGCGGGCACACACCGCTCTTTAAAATGCAAGTGCCCTTTGCTGAGCATGTTGTACAGAAAGGTCTCGAGGATATTTGGGTGTAGAAGTTTGAAATGGAGACACCCCGTGAAATTCCATGGGGTTCTTCTGTCCTTGATGGGTCAAAATGATCGCTGGGAGCCAAGCTGAGCACTGAGCACTCACCACTCATGGGGGCTGGCCAGGGGAAGCTTGCATCTTTCAGTAGAAAAGAAAAAGGTTGTTTTGTCACTTCTGGAGAGGGAGGAGGGCAGGGAAAGAAAAAGACTATTCTTCCCCCTAATTTCTAAAACAAGGGGAATCTGGAAAGAGCAGTTTAAAGCAAGAGCGCCATCTCCCTAAATAGGATCTCACTGCCCGAGAGCGTGTTGCAGGAGGTGAAGAAATAGATGGATTTGGGGTTTGTCACGCAGGAGAATTAGCCTGTGCAAATGCAACTTGAGAGAGAGAGGAAAGACAGCCTTTGAATGGCAGTATTTTAACAGCCAAAAGGCCAAGTTTTGTTGCAGAATCGGAAACACAGGGAGCACTGTGTCAGCTCAGCCCAGTGACCCTTCCTGCCGGGCATCCTGTTCCCTGCCAGCAGGAGTCAAGGCTGGAGGGCTCAGGACTCCCATCTACGGAGAGTTTCACAATAGCTTTCAAGTAAAAGCAGTATGTTATCCTTGAAGTTAGGTATTTCACAAAAATGTGCAATTATTGCATAAGAAATGGATTTGATGGGAGACACAGTGTTGACTGAAAGTGCAGTTTGAGAATTGGAATACTGACTAGCAGATTTAGAAGGGGTACAGATATGAAAACGGATCAGATTTGGGGTTAGCAGTTCATCCGAGCAGTCCAATGCACATGCCAACACAGAGAACCATTTCTTCTCCAAAGTAACAAATAAAAAGAACATGAAGACTGAAGATGGCCCTGAGAGGAGCTTATTTTCTGGTTGGTACTGTGGGAGAGGTGGTGCTGTGGTATAACCTACCGCAATAAAAGAACGGCTGCAAAAATAAGCTGAGCTGTCTGCATTTGTCCCAAGCATGGAAGAACATACCTTTAATCTTTCTCCAGGGTATCAGATCACAACACAGCTAAGGTCACAGTCTGTCCTCACTAAGCTGAGTTATTTCCAGTGTTATAGAGTAGTTTTAAAATGAGTATCAGCCTTAAGTACTTCTCCCTTGCTTTTTTATTGACAGGTTAGAGTAAGTTAGCCTGCTATATATACGACTTCTTGAGAGAATACCCTTTCCATTATCCAAAGGGCTATTTTTGTGCTAAAAGTAAATGGCTGTTTTTCCTAAAGGTCATTGCTCGCAGGAAGCCACAAGAAAATGTTCATACCTAATAGTGTAGAGTCTTATGCACCTTCCTGCTTTTAATTTTTTGACAGTGTACCATTCAATTCACTTTTTGCCTTTTTTCTTAAGAGCTGTCAAACACTGGATGTATCTGATATCAAATGAAAGAGCTGACAAGCAGACTTTCTTAGCTCCATTTTCATAGGTGGTTAGCAAGACAGCCAGGATATAGTAGGTTTTGAACACACAACAGCTATTAAGCTGTATTACAGCAGAGGTAAAATACCTAATTAACATTTAGATACTGTTCTCACCCACTCTAATTTGATGGACTTTTATATTACTGTAATGTTCAGTGAAGGAAGAAAATAATTTGTGGAGCAGCAGGTATTCAATGGAAAAGTCTTGACTGAGCTGTCTTTATGCCTGTCTTCCAAGTAATCAAGAAAGGTCAATTTTTGTTAAGTAGAAATACTTAAACCAATGCAGACACATCAAGCTTTTTGTCACTAAACTGAACCAAAGTCATCCTTGGGGCCAGAGCAGTTCTGTTTCCATGAGTGCAAGAGGATTATTTTTTTATCAGCTTGTGCCTGGCTACTCTGGCATTTCCTTGCTACCCTCATTTTTTCCAATTAGTTCTTCTTGGTCCTGAGACCACGGCATCGGCAATGGATCTGGGAGTACAGTATAGATAGAAGGCAGTCTCAGGCCACTTCCTTCAGCTTTTTAGTGAGTTTTTTCTTTCCTTTTGAGATCCAGTTGATCCCAAGTACGTATACCAATATATATCCTGGGAGGAGACCTCATAATGGGGGGAGACTCAAACTGCTGAGTTTGATCAGCTGGATTTGAAGTCTTGCAGCAAAAAAATGAGTTGCAGAATTGTTCCTGTTGCCTTATCTTTGCTTGTGTATTACTCTGTCCAAAAAGTGCACTATGACTCTCCAAGCTGAAAGGGCCATCTCTTGCAAGTTGCTCTTTAAAGCTCTTTGCTGGCTCCTCATTTATTGCTGAGTGTAGTGCTGTCTGTTGATTTTGTTCTTGAGGCCACTCACAGTCCTGCCCTATGGCAACTTAGAAGAGTTTTCAGAAATAGTTGTCTCTTCAGACAATGTTATAGCCTCTAGGTACTAGATTTAATACTCTGTCTAGTGGAGAAGTATCCCCATGACTTCCCAGGCACCTTTATTTTAGATTTTCTTACGACATTTGGACTGAGCTTGGGCCCTAACTTAATATTGTGCTTTGTTTAAAAAAAAAAAAAAATGGGGGAGACGGGTAAGGAAGAATCTGTCAAAACAAACTCTGTCTTGCATTTCAGACGATGCTTTCTGCCTGAATGCACAGGAAAGGGTACACAGTGTGTTGGCTGTAAAGTGGGGAAACGTGGGTTATGTTGTGACTTAAGCAAGAATGTGACCCTGGTTGTTTCTTCTCTGGGCAGGTGGATGCTGCAGTGACACCAGAGGAGCGCCACCTTTCCAAGATGCAGCAGAATGGCTATGAAAATCCCACCTACAAGTTCTTTGAACAGATGCAGAACTAGGACACCACAGCAGCCTCATGAGTTGGACAGCAGAATGATTGCTTCACTGCCCATTGGTGTTCAGTTATAGAATAATGTGGAAAGAAAGAAAAACACTCTGTTTTATTATTTACTCATTCTCGCCTTTTGACAGCTGTGCTGTAACACAAGTAGATGCCTGAACTTGAATTAATAAAATCAGTAATGTATTTTCTCTCTCTTTCTCTTTACATTTCAGTCTTTACACTACATTATTAATGAATGTTTTTTGTGTACTGTAAAGAGGTTAGCTGTATTTAACTAGTGCATGGATAGATTCTCTTTCCCAATTATTTATCATGTAGCTCCTTTAGCCAGTTGTATATTATTCTTGTGATTTGTGACAAAAATTAAGTCCTAATTGAAATATGCTTTAAGAATTGATGGGGGATGCTTTCTGTGTCTGTGGGGGTTAGCTGCTTCTCTTTGCTGAGCGTTTTTTTCTGATCACTATGCATTTTAAAGTAAAAACATTTTTTAAAAAGTATTCCAGATGAGTTATTGAAATTCTTTTCCTCTGCAGCTGCATTTTATTGTACAGATTGTTGCTCCTGCTGTATTAGTGACGTAGAAATCATGGGAATACACATTCGTTTCTTTGTGCCTGTTTTATGTGCACACTTTAGGCATTGAAAGGTAAACTTTATTTTCTTTTCCATGTATCTTTTTGATCTTAAAAAAAAATATTAAAAAGAATCCCTGTTAATTGTGAGCACTTCTTGGGGGGGAAAAGTGCCTGCTGGTCGAAAATTAACAGGGATCCTCTGCAGGATGATTGTACAGAACCATTGCTTATGAATTGATAGCTTTCTACACTGTGTTACATAAATAAATTAAGAAAAAAAACGTTTGGGCAAGAGTTTTCTTTGGAGGCAGAAAACAAGGATTTGTGAAAGCCGCTTAAACAGAAAACATGGATGTTCACACTGAGAGAGGGTTGGGAAGGGATTTTCCTACACAGATCACAGCACTTCCAGTTGGACCAGAGCAGAAAGAAGGTGGCAGCAAGGCAGGGTGGGAGTGAGGGGTGCTGACTTTGGCCCGTTTGCCCCTCTAAGATGTTGTCTCTTTTTTTTTTTTTCCTTCTTCTTTCTTTTTTTTCTTTCAGTTTGTATAATAGTGTTTTAATGTAAATAAATACATTCCTGGAGGAGCCCCAGTGTGGTGGTGTGTTTCTGTGCCGACCAGCCACCCTCGCTCACGCTGAGGGGGGTGTCAATGACTACCCCCCTCCTGCCTCCCTGCCCATCCCCAGGAGCAACTTGCCAGCAAGCTCTTCTCTCGCCACCGCTGCTGTCACCTTCCCCATGAGGCCAGTGCCCAGCGTCCTGCCTCGTCAGTGAGCGCAAGGAGGAGCCTCCTGGGCTGCAAGACCATCCAGCCTGGTACCCTGCAGCACGGCAGCGGGTGCCCAGGAAGAATAAAATGGCTCCAGCAGTAATTTTTTTTCCCAAAAGCTGTAGGAAGGGGGCAAAGCCATTAGTGAGCTGTGGTATGTAAACCCCAGCCCGCCACCTTCTGCCCCTTGCCAGCTGGAAGCCCAACTGAGAGGTTCCTTCAACCCCTGGGGTCACACCTGCAGCACAGGGAGAGCACAGTAACCCACATCATGGTGCTCACCTGCTGAGAGGTGAGACCACAGCCATCTTCAAGGTGGCCTCTGTACCCAGCTCATAGCAAGGACCTCTCAGGTTCAGCTTGAAGATACTTGTTGAAGCTAATAATGGTTTTGATGTGCATGTTGCATGAAAAAGAAAGCTAATTACTCTTTCTCTGTAACAACCAGAGTAACTAGAGTAGGACTGAGGAAGGAGAGCTAGGAGCAGAATGAAGACAGCAAGATCTATGTCCAGAGACAGCTTCTTGATAATTCATTTTATCTGCAAGCCACGGCAGCCTCTTGTCCAGCCATCTCCTGTGGCATTTGTCTCCCCAGCGAGATGATGCGTGGGTTGCTCCAGACCTGTACTAAGAGGAGAGGACAGCTGCCAGCCCTGTTGTTGTACTGACTTGTCCCTCTTCCCCAACCATGATCTTCCACAAAACCTCACCTGTTTGGCCAGTTTGCCCGCTGGCCTGGGACACGGCCATGCTAGCCAGCTGCCAGCGAGGTGGGTTCAGTCAATGAGGGGACAGCCGGGGCATCCTGCTGCTCCTGAAGAAGCACCTGTGAATCTGAACCAGTACCAGGAAAAACCACGGAGCTTCCCCCTGCCTGTCACCAACCATGTGTTTATTCCCTTTGCTCTCCCATCCCTGCTATATCCAGGGAATTCAGCCTAAGGGATGAAAGCCCTACATGCCCTGGAGTACCAGTGTTTTATAAAGAATTTGCAGAATGTCCCCAGAGGGCTTACCATCTCTAGTTTTAAAGTCAGACCAGAACAATGGGTGGTGGAGCAGAGAGTCCTTCAGGCCCAAAATTGCTCCGCAAGAACCAAAAATGTTTTGTTTTAGAAATATTTAGGGTTAGGCTCCTGTCTGTGTATGTCTTGTTATACAGGTCACACATAACCCCTAGAAGGGAAGACTCTCTTCTGCACACATGTCCAGTATCCTAGAAAAAGATCCTACCTTGGAAGGAAGGCAGGTTGTAATTCAATTTAGTGCAGTCTCATTAAAGGAGCATTATGAAAATTCATTTTAGGAGAAGCTGGAGTATTCCATAAGATACAGAGGACTACTGGCCTTTAGAGCAAATCCCATTTATAATACCATAATCCCATGCAATCCCAGTTATAGAAAAATGCAATTACTTGGAACAGTGATTCCCAGACAGTCAAGCGTCCTGGTATGGGGTTATTTGTCTGGTGAGACGCTGGTGCTGCTCTTGCTACTCCTGGAACAACTGCTAATGAATCACTCGCTTTTATGCGGTGATTAAGCAAGCAATTTCTACAATTCCCTCCGCGCAGGCACACCCCTGAAAGAAAGGCAGTAACTGCACACCTTGATGTGCACCTAAAGCACAAGGGGTGAAAAAAGTTCCTGAAGCTTCAAGGTGGCTGCAGCCCTGAAAGCTGCCAGGCCATTTATCCCAGCTCCCAGGTTACTGTGGCAGCCTCCTGCCTCTCTCTAGCCACACAAGCTCCTTATTGTGACAAGATTGTATTAGGAGTGAATAAAAACATTTTGCCAGGCTCATAAAATAGCGAGGCTCACAGAGGACGGGGGCTAAGCACCTCGCCTCCAAGTGCAGGATTGATGGGGCATCATCCACTTCAGCAATAAACCGAGTGGGGCGGTTACGTGCAGCTATGGCCTGGAAACAAAATTCCACTCCCCAGCCTCAGGGAAATTACTCTTAGGGGGAGGAAATAATGACAGCAAAAATATCCCTGGCTTTTGAGTTGGTACATCTACTGGGAAAACTTTTCTAGCCTGAGATATTTTGACGGAATGGGGTTAAGGAGTACCCACAGAGCTGATGAGGGTGGTCCCTGGCAAGGGGGGGGACAGTGCTGGGCAGGTTGAAGGCCAACCCCAACCTCCTCGGCCACTCACACACCTGCTGGCTCTCGAATATGCTGGCAATCCCCATCTTGGTTTGCATAAACCCACTCGGATTAGCAAGTACCAGGTGCAAGGGGAACATCACCAGGCATGTGCGAGAAGAGCCACCCTGAAAAACGTGCACGTGCATCTCACGCTCTGCGTTCAGTACCTGCCTCTTGCTAAATTAGGGTTTCCAGCTACAGGGTGGTCTAAGAAAAGCAAACCGAGGCCTGGTTGTTGCCCTTACACAGAACAGTTCGCAGTGGCTGTTTTTTCCATTAAGCCTGTCACGATCCTTGCACAGCTCCGAAGTCTCCATCCTCATTATATCTGCACTTACCAAAGCAATTTTAAGGCCATTGCTGTGTAGCCAAATGGCCCAAATGGCTCATTTTTACTGTTTAAACTAATGGATTTTGTGGGTGGTGGGTAAGCCGCTGTTAAAATGCCTCCAGGCAGCAAGATTGAAAATATCCTAATGACATATGAGAACAGATTACAAATAATGCTGTGTGCAGCATCCTGGTTGTGTTCCTCTGCAATTTTTCCACTGCTTGGAAAGTGAGGGTCTTGATTCAGTCAGGCCAGGATGGCTTTTCTCTCTTGCTGCCTCCCAGTAATTCTCTCTTCCACCTTCTTCCGAGAAGAGGCAAGCAGTAAATCTTCCCTGCAACTTTCTGCAGTCCTGGGAAACTTATTTGGCTGACTATACAGAAAAATCTTTTAAGGTTCCAAATATAAGCATTGAGATTTATATAGTGGTAATAAAAAAATCACGTGATTCTTAGTTAAAACACAGTTTAATTTGGACACTGAATTAGAGAACGAGTCTCCCTAGCTAGTGCCTCCTGGGTTTGTGACCTGGTTTCTCTAGGGTAGCTCTGTGAAGAAAAGCATCCACACCAGTTTCAGATCAGATATCACTTAGATCAAAAGGTAGACATTTTTCTTTCAAAACATTGCTAAAAAGTAAAAATAAAAATAAATAAATAAAGCTGGCAGAAGGCAGACTCCCCTCTGCAGGGACTGACCAGCACCCACAGGAAGCAGATCCTGGATATAGCAGTGATGATGCTACTGGTCCAAAGTGGGACGTGGTAATTATGGCTACTTTAAGTCCCTGATCACCACACCAAGTCCATCTAACAATGCCAAAGTGCTACTTCAGGCTATAGCTCTGGAGAGCATTTCAAGTGTGATTTCTTTTCCCCATTTCGTTAGGGTGAGTGCTCAGGAGAAATGGACAATGGTCCATTTACACTACACGCTGCCTCTCTATTTATGGAAAAAGCCTTACACCCCTCCAGCCCCTGGGCAGAGATGGGACCAAACCCGAGCTACAGCCAGCAGTGGTGCCTGTCAGGCTGGCAGAAAGGAACCAAGCTCTGGATTTCTAGAGTCCTTTGAAGAGGTCTATTTTTATGGGTTTTTTTTTTATGTGCTAGGAAGCTGGCTGGCCCTTGGGGAGGATGCTGTACCTGCCGTGGGTCATGCTGCCCCAGGGCAGTGGGACGTGGAGGTCCTCAGCCTGGTGGCTCTGGGAGCACAGCAGCCGCTGCTCACCGGGAACAGGCGCTGATGTCCATGAGGCGCCCGGCCCCAAGGAAGCTCCTGGAAATGCAGCCCCCAGGAACCCCTTTGGAGCTGCCTGGAGGGCACTGAACTCTGTGCTTCAACCTGCCATGTGGCTGTGGCACGTGCCATGTCCAATACCCTGGTCCTTTGCTGAGCGTTAACAGCTCAGGGTCACAGCCGGGGGGAGCTGCAATGTTCAGGCAACATGGGGATGCACCACCATTGCACGCTGGCTGGGATCCAGCCCAGTAATGACAAGTTTGATGTTACAATACCATACCACTCTGGGGACATCTCCAGTATGTGAAGGGGGCCTACAAGAAGGCCAGAGAGGGACTTTTTACAAGGGCATGTAGTGATTGGATGAGGGGTAGTGGCTTCAAACTGGAAGAGGGTAGATTTAGATTAAATATAAGGAAGAAATTCTTTAATGTGAGGGTGGTGAAGCACTGGAACAGGTTGCACAGGGAAGTTGTGGATGCCCCATCCCTGGAGGTGTTCAAGACCAGGCTGGATGGGGCTTTGAGTAACCTGGTCTAGTCCCTTCCAAAAAACCATTCTATGATTCTATGACACCAGCAGTAGTGTGGCCTGGAATCTTACTACATGTCTTGCATGCATGCTGCCCAGTGACCACCTGGAGGGACCCTGCTGATTGGCATTTTAAGGAAGCTGAACCATGCCAAACTGGCTTTAGCACCCAGGAAACTATTAAGGAGCTCCTGGTCCTCTGCCAGTGCTCTCTGGCACAGGACTACAAAAGATAATCATCACCCACCTCGCAGGTATGATCTTTAGAAACACCTTATTGCAACAGAATAAAGTCTCCCCAGAGCTGACACAAACAATGAGCAGCAAAAGACCGAGCTGCAATTAGCCCAGTCTTTTTTAAACTATCATTTGTACCCTTTACCCATACAAAGTGTTGCTATACGGTTCATCTTCTGTTTTTCTGGCATAGAAAACCTGCACTGCCAAAACACTTGGATGGTTTTGGCAATAGGGTTGCTAGAAAGTCTGCTATGAAAGTTTGTGGGCTGCCAAAATTCAGTAGCCAAAAGAATTTAACAGTCAAGAGCCTGCATTTTTCAAAGTCTAAATTCACTTGATTGGTATAAAAAAAAGGTATATAAAAGCTAGATATAGAGAACTAAACTCTCTATTCAATGCCCCAGGATACGTGTTATCCTTAAAATCCCCCATAAATGAAGGGGAAGTCAGGAGGAGTGAGCTGATGACAGGCAGAAAAGAGTTGCTTTCTTTCAAGGAGGGGTGGTCAAACCTCCCTCTGCTGTTTACCAACGACAGAAGCCCAGTTCTGGCCTGATCCAGAGAGGGTATCAGGGCATCCTCTATCAAATCTATTGACACTGGGGCACAGTAAAGGTTCACGTTCAAGGTTCAAGGAGAAACTCTCAGCCCCTTCTGAGAAAAACAAACACCTGGAGCCACAAAAAGATCTCATCCATCATCCCAATCCCACTTATGATCTGTCGTTTATACAGAAAACACCCAACACCCCACCCTGACCCTCTTCAATGCATAATCAGTGCCCTAAGCAGGGACCAGAGGACACATCCCAAAGCCTCCAATAGAGGCTCAAAATAGAGAAAAGCCCAATTTTCACTGCACAGCAGTGGCATGACCAAGGCTCTCCCTAAGCCAACCCAGAGGAGAACAGGAAGAATAAGGAATAGCAGAAACACACAAATGGATAGATACAGTGTCAAAAAGGTCCACTTAAACCCAGCATCTGGTTTTGGGTGACCAAAACTAGAAGGCTGGAGAAGAGTGTAGGAGCACAGCAAACTTGCAGTGCTGCTTTCTGTGGGTATTCTTCATGCCTTATATAAAAGTTGTGGCTCAGAGAATCTGCCTGATTCAGAGATAGTGGTTTTGTATTTAATTCCCCTGAGTACTGAATGTTGAACTGAGATCACAGAATCACAGAATCTTCTAGGTTGGAAGGGACCTTCAAGATCATCT
>JAOXJM010000001.1:109447696-109465795 GCA_026413425.1 Tringa solitaria | reverse complement strand
GAAATTTTTCCTAATATCCAATCTGAACCTCCCCTGGCACAACTTGAGGTCATTTCCCCTTGTCCTATCACCTGTAACTTGGGAGATGAGACCGATCCCCCCCCCCACCTCTCTACACTCCCCCTTCAGGTAGTTATAGAGCACAATAAGGTCTTCCCTCAGCCTCCTCTTCTTCAGACTGAAGAATTAGCACAACAGCAATGTGAAACCACAAACACAACTAATACCTAATCAAACAATTTCTCTTGCAGGCTGGAAAGGAAGACAGAAAATGGTACTATTATTCCTATTTTGAAATAATTAAGAGCTCTTTGAGGTCTGCAGGTCTGTAGCTTTATAATACAAGATTCTCATTGACATTAACTTTTAAATATAAAGGTTTAAATTTGAATATACAATTCAGGAAATGTTTTAAGTCAAAGGCCATAATAAAAGTAGGCCTCTATCACACAATCAACTACATTAAGGATACAAACTCTTATATGCAGCTCTGTGAACCTATAATTACAATAAACACTAAATATACGCTCAGTGTAGTCAACCCAGTGTTAGCTGAATGGCATTTTAAATGGCTCCATATGCTTTTGACTAAACAACTTGTAAATGTACACAATAAAGTCCTCAACGTTTTGCATAATGTTTCCTTCAGTTTTATAGTGCTGCAGACTATTACACAAGTCAAGAATAAACTCTGACTCCATTAACACAAAACCATTGGTTTGTTTTTAAGTCTGCTCTGATTATTTTCCTCCAACCTGGATGCAGACTGCATAAACTGTAAACTCTTTGAATTTGTCTTTTTTTTTAAATCTGCTTTAATGGCACTTAGCTGAAGAAAGCTCTGGTCCAAAATCAGTACTTCTTCAGTAATAAATAATTAGACCTCAATAAGCACTGTTAGCTTTTCCTTATCTGTGAGCAAAGTTCTTGATTAGTTTAAAAGCAGGCAAGGTATTGTCTCTGTAAACATGCAATATTTTTCATTTTGTATCACTTCTAGCTCAGGAGCATTCGGCACAGGACTTCGTGAAAGTGGGGACCACATAGGTCTTGATATTGCAAAAGGAATGCAAGTTCTTCTAGGGTTGAATTAAAGAGAGCTGTTCAAGCAACTGGAAAAGAAAGCAGAGGAACCATGTAATATAAAAGCTGTTCACAGGAAATGAGTGCTGAGATGCATAGGAAACTTCATGCTGCTGCTGCTTTTGATGAAGAGAAAGCTGGTGTGACATCTGGCTCAGCCTACCTTAGCAATTAATGCAGTGTAATAAGTGTGGATCTGCTGATCAAAGCATTTGGTCCTGAGGCGTCTCATGTCCCCATTATGGCCCAAGTTCAAGGTGTTTATGTCAGACTGTCTATAATCCAGCCTCCAGGGCTAAACAATTTGATTGCACGTATGATCTGGTGCTTTTAGAAGCCCACCAAACCCTGCCTCCCTCACTTGCCATCCTTTCTAGAAAGTACTGCTCTGTCCTTTTGTCTGTCTTCTGTTAATGTGTCACTGCCACCTCAGTTTGTACACACATTGTCTCCCTTTTAGGACTTAATGACACAAAAACTCTATTTCTGTCTTTCCTGGTGTTGCATCCAAGTGGCACCATGAAGCTGGCTTCTCCATCTCCCTCCCTGCTCATGTTTGGACAGTGTGACCTGCAAGGGGCTGTGGGTGGTAGCCTAATCCTCAATACAAAAAGATTCATGAAGTTTCTGTCATCTTTCTCCAATCCCTTTCCTCAGAGAAGGTTTATTCTTGCCTTCCTATGTCCTCCTCTAAGAATTGCCTGCTCCACTCTATCACTTCTGAGTAATGCTCAATCTACAAGCATGGGACAAGCATGGTCACTTGGATTACACCTTCCCTGGCCCTCTGTGATTTGGACCCTTATATCCCCATCAGCGATGGGTGCACATTTGAAAGAGACCTTCCAGGCTCATGTCCTCTGAAAGGCATCTATCCTTCACACACCACAACCCTTCTGAGAAACAAACATGCCAATGGTGGAAATAGAGGCTTTCGGAGTTTCAACCCCCCAACACAACAATTCCTAACCAAACACAGTTTCTCTTTTTCAGGTGTGAGACACAGTCAGTCTTTCCTGTTTTCCCCTCCTCTCCCTTTCCACCCCTCCTTCCCACTTGGTGAGAAAAGTTAGCACTATGCTCAAAATGCCAAGTGGTTTTTCAGCTATATCCATCTTCAATCTGGAACAAACTAAAAGTAGTTGAACCTAAGTCAGCTCAGCAGGAATATAGATTTGCTTTTGCCTGACAAACAGTTACAGATTTTTTTTACCCTTTTGACTGCCTCAGATAACTGCTTTCCCCATCTAAGAAGCATACAGGGCCAACCTTTGAATTCACCAGACACACCACCAATCTATCAATGCTTTAATGCTTTACCCTATGCATTATAGGTAGTGGAGAGAAAGTCAGCAGAGTCAAGCCAGTGACTCACCTCAACCCCAAATTTACACATTGGGTCATAGGAATTATGTATAAACAAGATCACCGTTGACTGAAATGAGAGTGGAGGCAACTAGTGTGGTAGGATGGAGGGAGGTTTGTAGTTTTTGCAGACACCTCTCGTGGCAGTACAAATGACAAAAATCCCATTGAAGGAACTATAACCTTAGCCTGAACTGGAGAAAATTACCGCTCTGGACTCTGGGTTCTTTTTATCTGTCTGCAGTGTAGGCATCTACTTCTACGTGGCCTCTCCATTGACCATCATGGGTCTTAGGGACCCACTTTGCAAGTGTTACCCACAGCTACACTTACAGAGATTTGAAATGAGGCAGGACAAAGTGGAGTAATTAAGGATATTAACTGAAGGGCTCTTACGCTAGCTTTACAACAAGGCCTCTCGTTCAAAATTGTGAGCAAGAGTACCAAACTAGACTGAAGTAGCTAGCAAAACCACAGGTTGTGTAAAACAATAAGTGTTTTATGCATTCATCAATTGGTCAAAAAGGAACCCCAGTAGGTAAACTTATTAACAGGGGAGTCCAGTTCCAGTGCAGAAAAAAGCAGGAATTCCTACAGGCACCAGCTTAACCCTTTTGCTCAAAATAGTTGGACAGTGAGGACATTTTTTAAAGCTTTTGGTGACTCAGAAAGCTTCACTCAACAATAAATGTTTATTGGTGCAAAGCTGCAACATTTTCCTCTTTTCCATTCTTACCGTAAGACGCTGCCTTCACCTCTGTGCCTACAAACGATTAATTAGACAGCTGGTGTGTGGATGCTGCTTATCACACCAGAGGAGAAACGGTAGCACACGAGGTTCGGGGTGTGAGTTAGGAGGCCAGCCGTCCTACGCTCGCTCCGTGGGAGAGGAGACAGAGCTTCTCGGGTGAGTCAGGGAAGGAAGATTCAAATAGGCTGGGTGCCGCAGAGGAGGTTACACCCGAAACTTTCCCAGTCCGGCAGTCTCTGCGCTCGCTATCTGCAGGCAGGGTGCATTACAGGCTCTGGCTCGCTCGGAAATAACTCCATTGTAACTAAATCACAGCTGCACTTCAGAAATGCAGAAAGAAAAGTACTAGCTTTTGCAGAATAGGTGTGAAGTGGTGTAAAGGTATAAAATGTTACGGCAGAAGGAAGGGGCAATTGAAACAAAACCTGAGGATTCAAGCTGACTGTCAGTGTACTGCTGGAAATGCCAGGAAAGGCCTTCCTCCTTCCCAGGGAACCCTGGTTGCAGCTTTGCAGGGAGAAACAGAAGTGGAGAAGAAATCACTGAGATTGACTGGCAGTTCCCAAGACATCCCAATTAGCTGACGATCCACAACAACATTGCCCTGTACTACAACATTATTTTGCCTGCTGGTACCTGTCCTTGAATGATCTCCAAGCAAACCCTACACTCAACAGCGTGATGCACAAGTTGGGAGAGAGAGGGAGAAGTTATTGTTTCATTTGAGCAGATCAAAACACAGCTAGAAAATAAAGTCTGTCTAAAACATCCACATTCTGCTGCCCAGTTCATTAGAGGAAGAGTTTCAGGCTAATGCACCATTACTCAACATTAATATGGAACTAAACCAGAAATAGTCACATGTGACAGCTTATGGAAACCTCAGTAAGGAGACAGACAAAAAAAAAATAATAAATGTGGTAACATAAATGACTTAGAATATCAGCATTTCGGGATCCTATTTTTAACCTCCTAAAAAATGCATTTACACATCCCACACATTAGCTACATAATCTCTTCCTAACACTAACAAGCGAACAACCTTCGCAATCATATGGAAGATAAAAAGCTCATCAGCCACTTGGAAAAAGCAAAGAAAGCATCATTTAGAGAGGCCTTTGGGTGGGTGGGAGGTATGACCCAAGGTCTGCAAAGTCACTATGTTGGACTCAGAACTGTTATCTGTCACCTTGTGCACAGCTGGAGTTTGAGAGCACCTGCTGAACCTCACGGGCCACCAGTCCCAAACAGGGCAGAGCAAGTGCATTTTCAGACTGCAGGCAGTCAGCTGTCACTCGCTGCCTCAGGAGGCAGGGGCGGGACAGACAGAATCATCAGGTCCAAAAGGGACTAAAAAAATTTATTAACAGGTCCATAAGTAGATACCAAAGGGACTGGGTGTGGATGCATCCCCTCACAGACCAAATGCAGTGCCTGGGAACACGGGCAGAGTGAGGGGGAAGGACTGCCCTGGCTCACACGCTCACCTTAACCGGCACCCCCCGCTGGCACTGTCAGAGTTAAGATGCTGGGTGGCTGAAATGGCCCATTAATGTGATTCAGGAGAGCATTTGTCATGTTACAAATAACCTTCAGGGAGGAAAGGAAAAAAAGAAAGCTCCTCCATGTGACCACAGAATGTAAGAGAGGCATAGAGAGCATTTACACTCCTGGGAGCTTTGGAAGTGCTGGCCACCTCAGGAGCTGCTTAATTACACTGTTAAGCCCATTTCCCCCCTGGAGGGCTCTGCAGCCAGCTAGGGCTGGAAAAGCACTGGGGTAATATTTCAGATGGGCTGACAGCAGGGGTCACTGGCAGGGTCATTCTGCTGCTCTCTTCTCCTGCTCTACGTGCATTAGAAAATTAATATGGAAATTCAAATGATGGCAATTCTGGTGCAGGAACAGGTACTGAAACAGAAGGATAACACCTCGGTGCTGACATGGAATAAATTGTGATGAGGGAGAGGTTAGGGGTACGCGTGGTTGGCGTTGCCTTCAGTGATCACGTTTGAAGCCAGCAGCGTGGGGGGCGAGGGGCGTACAAGAGGACAGCTGGCACTGCCACGGGGTCCGTGCCTCGGGCATCGCTGACCTAATGGCTTGCTTTTCCCCTCTGTGCATATCCAGTCCACGCTGCGCTGTCGCAGTCTGTCGCCGACACGCATCACCGGGGATGGTGATACAGAGCTGGGGAGGAGGACAGGTGAGCTGTTGTGCTCCTGGCCACCACACAGTGGCAAGGAGGGCTGTTCTCTTTCAGGGCTGAGGTGGAAGGATGCAAGGTGGAGATCTCTGGGAGGGCACGAGCAAGCTTGCACCACTCAGTAGCACTGAAGGTTGGGCGTCAGCTGCTGAACCATTGCAGATGAGATTTGTGATGATACAGTTTGCACCAGAGATTAACAAACTTGACTTCAAGTAGCCATCAGGGATGCGGTAGGGCAGACCTCCCTTCTTTGCTTGCACCTCTCCTGCTGAGCATTCACTTGTGTGATGTGGCCACCTCTAGTTTTGGCTCAGACCTGTGTCTGTGTGCATACTTGCTCTCTTGCTACCAACAAGTGCATTCTCACACTAAAGGTCCTTTGAACGTGGGGTTACTTTTTTTTTTTTTTACACCATCACTAAGGTACTGTGTTATTCAAATCTCCTTTAGGACCCCCAAGCTCTAGTAGGATTTGTAGTCAACAGGACTAAGGTGGCTTTTCAAGAAGAGCATGAAGAAAATAACTTGCTCTTTTTGATAGCCACAATTTTTTTTGCTGGTGCTACCTAAAGGGAGTGGAATGCTACACCTGCAGTTACCAGGCAACAGCCAGGAGTTACCATCTCTTTTGGGCTTTACCCAGTGGACTTGTCAGCTGAGACTTTCTGGCCCTTAGAGGAAATGGGGAGGCTAGAAGCCTCAGGGAAGGAGGAGCTGGCTCAAGAAACCTGCAGATGATTAATTCCTCCCTGGTCTTTCAGATTTCTTTCCCTTTCTCGTCTCCACAAGAAGATTCTAGTTGGTCTATCATTAGGGATGCTGGAGCTGTGAGCTCACACACCACCATGCTAGTCAGAGGTGGACATCAAAACATGCTTGTTGAACTATCTAAAATATCTCTTTCTTCAAAAACAAAAAAAAGTTACTACTTGATCATTTCTGAGAAGCTCACTTTGAAATCCTGTAACCAAGTCTTGTGACTTAACACAGTAAATTTTCTCTGAGCTTTCCTGGGAGGAAGAAAGCATAAACTAAGCTGAGCTGTTCTCCTCACTCCTTTGTCTTGCACTTTCCCCTCACCTCCCTCTGCACCAGGGGCCATGGTCATGCAGCCAGCTCCTACTTCTCCCCGGCTTACAGGGAGAGCCTGACCTCCCCTGGGGTTTAATTTATTTCTTTTGTGGCTATTATGATGATATAAACCCCTGGAAAACACGACAACTATCATTAGTGTAGTGCTAGAATACACAGATTAAGTGTGGGGGAAAAAAAAAAAGAAGGAAAGAAACAAAAAAGCCAACTTGACCTTACACTCTGTTTCCAGAGAGAACATTGATGCATCTGCTTGCCTTGCCTGGAAGAACCCACGCTGTGAGGATACACATCAGGGAACTTACCGCAATGTCGCTGCTGTTCGATCTCTCTGCTCCAAACTAGGATCCAGCCACTCCTTTTGCCCAGCCCTGGAGGTGACAGCTTCTGCAGGGCTCAAGCAGCTGCCTCTGCGGTTACAGCTCCATCTCACAGGGAGCGAGAGCCCCTGCTGGGATTGTCTAGAAGAAGCAGGCAGCATATGGGCATGCCTTGTCTCTCAGCACCTTTCCCAACAGCCCCTCGTGAATTGCTTTATCAGCAGCTGGTAGTCAGTGCTATAAAAATCCTCCACACCTGGGGCAGGGAGGGAGGGAGGAGGTGGATGACAGGGTATCGTGTGCTCTGTGGAAAGCTGTAGCTCTGCCATCACTGCTCATACAAGGACCACGGTTTGCCATGGCTACTTAAAAACATCATCACGGCTCCTATACTTTTTTGAAAGAAGATCCTCCAAAGCAGTCTGTAGCGTTGCAGGCTCTGCCTCAGGCTGCCCCATGGCTGCCTTAATATCCAGCCTCTCTGGGCACAGCTCACCCAAACTCACATCCTCAGGCAGCCAGGGTCCACAAGCTCTGGTGGGCACATCTCTGCTGCGCCCAAGACCATGACAGCTAATTTGGAATAGAAAAGACATCTTGCTTGGTATGGAGGGCAGTCCCCTGGGCTGCCCTTAACGGAAAGTACTGGCACAGTAGATTAGTCTTCACACATCATGCAGTAAGGGGAGATTTGGGGTCAGGTGAACGTTTGGGGGTCTCTGTTACAGCTGGTGGGCTAGGTACCCAGGTGCACTAGCAACACCTTGGCAGCATCAGGCCGTCTGAGCCATCCTTACAGGGAGCCTTACAGGAACCTCTGCCTGCAAAATACAAAAAAATGTTAAGAGGAATTTTCTTTCCTCAAGAAAATTCCACTCTCAAGTCGTCTCTGCAGGGCCACCTGTGGCAGGCAGGGGGGCTGATGCATGTCTGTCATGCTGGTGCTCTCATCTGTAGGGGGGGAAGGTGCAGTACCCTCAAGCAAAAAGACCCCTTTAATGTGGTTTGGTTTTAGTTTGGTTTCTTAAAAAAAAAAAAAAAAAAGGCTTGAGTAACTATAAGCTCAGGCTGTTGCCCCAGGAGCAGTGGGTAATTCTCTTTCTAAAGAAAGGCAGCACGTCAAGGAAAACGTGTGGGCTGTAATGCATGACAGCTTTCACTGATCCCAGCCTCAGGATGACTCACTATGAGATGGTGTAAGGACAGACCTGCAGAGCGCTAATAAAGGCAAGCAGGGAGCACCTGAAGGTGGAGTTTTCACTAAACTGCTTAGGAGAGACAACATACTTCCAGGGATAACTTGCAAAAAAACAGAGACACAGAGGAGTGACTGTTACTGGCAGATATTGCGAGAAGCAGCTGTGTGCCCTCCCAGGCAGCCACAGCATGGGGAGCCCAGGGAGTAGCAATTTATGGGCTGGGTGAAAAGAAGCAGTGACCCTCCTGTTCTTTAAAGGCCCGTGTGTGCTCCTTCCTGGCAAGTGGTTTCCAGCTGTGTTGCCAAACTGGCTGACGCTCTGCCAAACTGGTGATAGCTCCACCAAAAAAAAAAAAAAAGGGGGGGGGGAGAAATGTGTTGAGTTGACCTTGGCTGGCTGTCAGACACACACCCAGCTGCTCTCTCATTCCCCTCCTCAACAGAACAGGGGGAGAAAATAAGATGAAAAAGCTTGTAGGACATGATAAAGACAGGGAGATCACTTATCATCATCATGGGCAAACATTAATTTAATCTATTACCAATTAAATTACAGTTAGATTGTGAGACACAAAGACAAAAAATAAAACACCTTCCCCTTAACCCCCTTTCTTCTCAGGCTCAACTACATTCCTTTAAACCCAACTATTTTACCTTCTCCCCCCACCATGAGCAGTGCAGGGGAATGGGGGTTTTGGTCAATCCACCGCAGCTCCTCCTGCTGCTCCTTCCTCTGCACACTCTTCCCCTGATCCAGTATGAGCTCTCGATGGGCTTCAGTCCTTCAGGAAATATCCACCCACTCCAGCATGGGTTCCTCCATGGTTGCAGTGTGGATATCTGCTCCATCTTGGTCTCTCCAGGGGATGCCTATTCAGGCACCAGGAGCTCCTTCTCCAGCCCTTCCTCCTCTCACCTCAGTGCTCGCAGGGCTGCCCAGCTCCCTGAGCAGAGCAGACACACGCCTCTCAAAAGGGATGGCACCCTGGCCTCACTGAGAAAATGGCCCCTGGGTGGTGGCACAGGTGGTGGCTTTCCCTTATGTTGCACTTCCCAATTTCATCCCAATCTTCGGCGATATTTCCCTGTGCAGTGCCCCTTTGTCCTGGCAATGTCTCCTGAGGCAGTGAAAACATTTCAAAGATCAGTCCACAACAAGTTTTTGGGATGGTTACCACCCCCCCTGCCCTGGTGCAGACACCCTCCCCATCAGCTGTCCCCATCAGCCATCCCTGTCCCTAGGAGTCAGCTCTTCTACAGCCACGGGTCTCACACTGATCCTGGGTTTCTCTGGCTTCAGCTGTCAATCTCCAGATTCAAATCATAGAACAAGTTTTACTGAAACAGGTAGCGTCAGCTCTACCAGACTTCCACTGCTCCGTCTGCTTTTTTGGGAGGTAAAGCAGCCTGTGTGTTTGTACCCCACAGAGCATCCTTTGCTGGAGAGCTGTTGGAAGAGCAGCGGGTTGGACACCGAGCACGAATGAGTGCAGGCAGCATCCCCTCGAGGCCTGTAACCGTGTGTGGCAGGAGGCTGCCAGCTACAGCAAAACCAACGCTGAGGCCAAATGGCTGCCGGTTCTCCCCGGCTACTTCACAGAGGGGTTGGCCTTGGCGTGAAGCAGAGTGCTGAGCCCCATGGATCCTCCAGCACGGGCGGCCGTGTTAGCAAGGTACTCAGAGTAAAATTTGGGTTCGGTGGGATTTTATCGTTTGAAGGACAGCTGACCCCTGTGACCACTGAAGGGAGGGACAGAGAGGAGGGAGTGTGACGGCAGAGGCTGCTTGCAGGAGCTGAGGATGGAGCACATGGTACCACCTGACCCCTGGTGCTGAGTGATGCGTATTAATTATCTATATCTTAGAGCACCCCAGAGAGGTGGCATCTCAGAGCTGGAAATAAAGCACATCAGACCAAGTGAAGGCCTGAGGGAGGCAGGGAAGCTGGTTTGTAGGCCTGTGTGCGTACTCTTTCTGATCTTCTTTCCATGATCATATGGCACTAAAGCAACAAGGAAAAAAAGAATTCTTTTCTTGCTATGGCAGAATGTGGTGGCATAAAATTCAGGCCCAATGATTGTGGCTTTGCAGTCAAAGGGTTGTATTTATACAGATTGGAAAGAAAATAAATCCCTTCAAAGGATAAGCTTCAGAAAATACCTCCCTGGTAATCTATCCATCATTTCTAATAAGGTGGTGATGCAGTATCAGGTAGTGTCATTCTCTGGAAAAAAAAATTTCTTCCAGCCGGGCGCAACACCATGGGACAAAGTGAACTTTCCTGAGCTGCACTGGAGAAGGAGTTCCCATGCCCCAGGCTCTGCGCTCCAGGACTTCCTTCTGGCCATGGTACCCGTATGTTTCAAACACACCCCAGCCTGCTCAGACACGGGGCAAACTCCCCTGCATCCTGCTGGGCTCTTGTCCCACAATCAGATTTCCCAATGGTACCATCTGCTCTTTCTGTTTAGACCAAATACACTTAGAAAATCCCAAAGAGAAGCTCATCACATCCAGTTTTTGGCACGGTCAAGCTGTGAGCAGCCACGCAGTCACAGCCCAGGCCCCACTGAACGGTGCTACTGCAAGGACCACGACTTTCTGCTTGTCCTCTGGGCAACAACATTCAATTTGGCCCATGCTTTGAGCTGCCTCTGCATTTAGCATCAGCAACGTCCTTTCCACCCTGGCTGCTGCAGAGTGGGCTGAGGGACAAAAGAGGTGGGGCCAAGATAGCCTGCCCTCTCCGGCAATGACTCACATAGGTGGAAGATGCCTTTTTCTCCATTGAGAATCCTGGAGGAAAGTTTTTCAGGCAAAATATTTCCATTTTTGGAAAACAAAACAAAAAAATCTGGTCCACGGAGATGTCAGTGGGAAAAAGACAACCTAAACCCATGTATTTTCTTTGGAGAATAAAATTTCTGTTAGCAGAAACCTAAATCTGAGAGAGAGCTCCTCCAGCACTGATGCTGGCATGGAAAAGTTTCTTTCCTTTTTGGTCACACCCTTTTATCCTCTAACTCAGAAAAATGGAGTATAGGATGTCTCTTGCTCTCTAAAGGCCTGAATAAATTCAACCAGACAGATGTGTAATGAGGTTTATTTAACAGACCCTTTTACACTTCAGATATTTCCACAGACAAGCGTGCATGTGGAATCCATCCATTTCACAGGAAGCCCATAATACCCACTTGAATTTAAAATGCACACTTAAGAAAAAATTGCACTGTATCTTAATAACTGCAGGGGACTTTGGAGGTCATAGACACGGGGAGACAAGTGGATGTATTTGCATCAGGCATTAACTCCCTTTTGTAAGGTCTAGCAGCACATGGTAGTCCTTAACCTGTCACAGTGCTGCAGTGATTTTCCGACCTTGAGTGGGCCTTTTCTGACCAGAAATCAGCAATTGTAACAAACTGTATTGCAGTTTTATTAATCAGACACCTACTGAAGACTGCTATTTTCACTAACAACTCGCTAATACCTTTGGTCAAATCCCATGCGCGGTGGCAGCAGGGGTTTAAACGACAATTCAAGGTTCAAGGCCAGGCTCGTTTGTGCACTGTCAGGGTCACCCGTGTCGCTGACAAATTTCACATCAGAGAGAGGAAAATAGAGAAAAGAAATAGCCAGCATAAGCCAAGTCATCTGTGAATTTCTTTGGTCAAGAGATTCCTGATGGCATCCCTTTATTTATGAAACCGCTGACTTTCTTTCCTCAATGCTGGAAATGAAAGCTAGATACAAAAAAGTACTCCTGACATCTTCCATATGTCCACATGCCTTCCAGCGTGACTGGGAGATGCATGTGAACAATTCCTTGTGGCAGGACACAGCTTTCGCAGAGCTCCCCGTCACGAAAGCAGCTCAAGGGCATCCCCATCAGCCAGATGCGGGGTCCCTCCTTGCGCTGAGGGTCGCTGCATCCATTTGTCTCGTCACTGGCTGAAAACCTACTCTCTCTGCAGCCTGCAGAAAGGTTCCCCAGCCACACGTTTTCAGGCTGCTGCCTGAGAGCATTGCAGGGCTCTCATTTCAGTCACAGGAAAGGCTTTTAGGAGTAATCTCTCTGGCAACCTGTATTTATCGTCCTGCTTTCGCATGATTTACACAGTCTTTTCAGCATTATTCAGTCGATGCTCAACTCATCTTGGTTACAAACCTTTCTATCTAAACCATTTGTATCTTTCTTTACAATAATATAAACAAATTTCAAAGCAGGTATCACAGCATAGGAAGCATTATTAGACAGACAGCTTGTGTGTGCAGGAGAATATTTCATTATGCTTTTAGCTTCTTTATACTCTCCAGGCAAAAGACAATCAGGCTATCCCAATGTCGTTTAAGAGGTATCAGGAGCAAAGATTTTGCTGAGCAGCCCCTGCTCAGGCATATGGCAGCAGGTTGCTAAGACAAAATATTTGGTTTTCCCTTTTTAGCACATGCAGGTGATGATCTTGGAAGGCTCAGAAAGGCTTAGGGGGGTCTTCCTGACTTTTCTCCATGCATCAAACTTGTCAGAAATAATAGATTTGTCGGAAAACCTTGACTGGATAGTGCCTCTTACTTTAGGGTTGAGTAGGGTTATATTTATACCTGTACATCACCACATCACCACATGCAAAAAACCTACCTGAACCCAAAAGGTACCACAAGGATCTTCTAGCTCCCCGTGACTATGACGCCAGTGTTCCCCTTTGCTGCCATAGTGGCTGCCTCTGCCCAGTCAGAGCAGAAGGTTCACCTTGACAAGCTTCACCTTGACACAAGCAGCTCAGACCTTACAGATGCTGTGAGAACTTGCCTGAGTATCAGTTTTTCGGCACCGTGCTGCCTTCCTTCACGGCCTCAGTCTGTGGGTGTTGCTTGACGTTGGAGCCTGGAGCAGACTTGCTGACACCAGCTGAGCGGAAAGCAGCGGTGTAAGTAATGCACACAGTCATCTGCTTGGGTTTGTTGGCCTTGCTCGTCTCGAGAGAGAGGATTCTTGAAAATGCATGATGGGCTGTCTTGGGGTTCAGCGTGATTGCAGGCACCTGTAGGAAGCCTCTAAAAATGAAAAATATCATAGTTTTAACAGAATAGAAGACCAGTATGGTGGCTGAAGGAAGGGGGGGACCTTCTATCTCCTTAAGCCGTAATGGTTACAAAATGTGAGACTCCCGTGTCTCTAAATTACTGCTTACTGAGGCACTTCACTGAATCAATCTCTGCAAATAGCTATACCATTTTAACTTCTCTCTAGGCATCCACTAACCCAGCTTCCCGCTCCGACTCTGAATGCAAGAAATGGCTGCCACTGGCTATTGAATTATAGGCTCTGGCATCTTCACAGTGACATTTCATAACAACAAAAATTAGCCTGGGTTTAAAATGGAAAAAAAAAAAGAAAAAAGGAAAAAAGGAGAAAGCAACTGAGGGGATAAGGATGTTTCTTGCTTCCAATCACTATACATGAGACAGCATGGTGCCCTCTAAGACAAGATGAGCAGGACTCGGGGCCAACTCACTGAGTCAAGCTGCCTACCACTCCTCATGAAACAAGAGGCGAGAAGGATCCCCTCCAATTTTCTAGCAACATCACTGGCACAGGGCAATTTTAGTGGCTGCTGGCATTCAGGAGATGTGGGCAGTTGTGTATCGCTCCTGCTGACGACACAGAACAGTGTTGGCTGCTCCTTCATTTCATATCACAGTTCCAGTAAACTGATAGAGGAAACCTTTAGGGGTCAGGGCTCGGAGGTGAGAGTGCCTCACAGCATCACAGCCCTTGGGGGCTGGTCCCAAGGACGTTGCTGCCAGCAGCAAACCTGAACCAAGCAGGGGCCTGGCCCTTGTCACATGCAGGTATCCGCTCCTGTCCCCGATCCAGCTGAAAAATAACTAAACATACTGTGAGGGTTATTTTAAATAATTTATCTATTGTATGCAAATATTAGGTATATATAATAATATATTATGTCATATATAATTGCTATATATGTTTTCATACATGTAAACTTTTTTACTATATCTCCCCAACCACCAAAACTTGTCATTTTTATCCTGGATGAGTTTATTGCTGTGGCTTACCTTTCTGTGAAGCACAGCATTTTTAACAAAATCATACTTCAAAAATCCTCTGCCATAGACTGTGGCTATTTCTGATCAGCTTCTGGTACTGCTTTCCAGCTGGAACTTCAGGTTGGACCCTGTCATCTCAGGAGCTCGCAGCCCACATGGCTTATTTAACACATAAAAGTCCAGGTGATGCAGTAGTTCCTCTTCAACACCACACCTCACCTCCCCACACCTACCAGCCCCCCCAAAGAAAAGGCTACTGGAGGTTGAAGGGCTGGGCCAGGCCATGCTGTCTTTTCTGCTGTGCGAGCTGCAGCCCCAGAGCAATCCCCCTGCTTCCCACTCCTCGGTGCTAAACCACTAAGTTGTGCGACAGCGTAACGGAAATGATTTTTTTAATAAAAAAGGCCCCGTTTTTGAGGCCAGAGGTAACAGGATCATAAATCTTTAGAAGCAGCTCATTAGGAAGCTGGAATTAAGCACAAGTGAGTAAGAATTTTAAAGATGACATTCTAATTTTTTAATTCAAATTATTGATACTGCAATCTTCTATTAATTTCCCTATAATTTGTATATGCACTTAAGAGAACATATATCCTCCATCCATCTTCCCAAGCACGTAGACCCAGGATTTCACCAGCAAGAGACTGAGAGAACAACCCAAGGTTGGCAGGGAGGAAGCTGGAGCAACACCCCCTGTCTCAGGGAGCTCTGGGTGCCTCTCCAGCAAATACATCGCAGCACAGTTTTGTAACGCAGGAGGCACACAGACCATATAGCTTCACAGCTTTCCCCCCCCCCCGCATTACTCAGTTGAAGTGCTTCAAGCACACCAGTGAAAATGTCAGAGAACAAATCAATAGCACCGAGAGGAGAGTGCTTTTCGATGCACCACTGTATCACATGTGAAGAGGGGGACAGCGCTCTGCTCTGCAGTGGTTTTGCTGGAATGAATGCTACCGCCTGACACCTTCCCCTAGGGAAGAGACAATTGTTGGGATTTTAATCTTACTTCAGCTAACCATCCTCACTCTAATTCAGCTGAAAGCTCAGAAACCATGACAAACCATCTCCAGGCTGTGTCATAACAGGCAACCAAAGCGCTTGTTTAAAAAGGACAGGAGTAATTTTCAGATACTTGGGAAAAACCTGAGTTGAAAATAACCGTTTTCAGCTGATGCATTTCATCCACTACCTGCTGCCCCAGAAGATGTGTCTCACCTGCAGTGAGGAATGCAAAAGCTCTCTGCCCACAGCCAGCAGCTGCAGGTGGTTGGGAGGAGGAGGAGTGACGAACATCCAGCTGGGGAGGTGCAACCCAACCAGGCAGCCTCAGAAGGTCTAAGGTGCAACAAGAGCAAATGGGAAGGTCTCTGCTGGACTTTGTGACAAAATGCTGTGAAGCAGCATTAAGAAAAAAATCCAATAAAAACTAGTGAGTGGTTCATACTTTTCAGTGCACTTGAGTCAGACTCCTTGCAAATTCAGCCCTGGGGCCCTGTGAGTGCTTTGTCACCATGGTCTCCACCTCCTTGGTGCTTTGTAGACACTCAGTTAAGTAATTAACCAATACATCTTTCTTACAGAAAAAAAAAAAAGAAGAAAAAGAGGCTATCTTCAACAGAGAGCTTAGCCATGTGACATGGTCTTATTTTGGTAACATAAGAGGGAGTTTTGACAACAGTTACAGAAGATGAAGCTTTTTTTTCTCCTTTTTTAACATCCTGCTACTTGCCATTACTTGGCACTCTTCTGTTATGATACGCTCACTTTATGTGCTAAGCCTAACCATTTCTAATTACCTCCTTGCCTTTGACTTGATGAATCTTTTTCACTTCCTTTCCAGGGTTGTTTTTTTATGCTCCTTTATGCATTGGCAAGTTATCTTCTTAGATTTTTCTGGGCTTTGTTCCGATGTGCAGTATAACCAAGCCCCATGCAAAGCCTTGGAGCATATTCATTGTTACCTCTTTTCTGGATTTAATTTTCCCCACACCGTTGACAGCATTATTCATGTGTTTCTTGGCTGGCACTAGCGTACTTGGGATACGGATGCCTGATGACTCTACTGAGATCTGGACAACAAGAAACATCCCCTGTTGAGCCACCGAGTTCCTGTAGCAATTACACGCCACCCCTCCTATTTCTCACAGGGAGGACTTGGGCTACCAGGCTGGTTGGTGACATCCTTCACGCAGCTCCAGCTGCAGCTCTGGAGGCCAGGCTGCAGTGGAGACCTCTGCCACAGGGCACTGTGAGCCAGAGGGCCAACGAGGGCAGAGCCCTGAGGGGCCACAGGCGGTCGTGGTGAGTGGTCCAATCACCTTGGAAATGCCCCATGCCACTTCTGCTGGCCCAGCTGCAGCAGCTGAGAAACCCTGTGGGGCTCAGCTGACCACTGGTGCCTACGCTGAGCCTTCAGCTCTGCCACATATGTTAATACATCTTCTTCCTACGCCCCCAGGATGAGTGTCTTCTTCCCTCAGGAGCATCATTAGATTTCATGAAGAGTGCTGCTTTTCTGTCTGGTGTGCTTGAATTCATTGTCAGAGTGACATCAGCTGGGAAAAGCTGGTACTGGAGCACAATTTTATTTTAAAGAAATTTCTCTCCAGCCAAAAGCAAGTTCCCCCCATGCTGCACAGAACACATCAGTTCTTCTGAAATCCAAAAATCCCAGGCAAATTACAACTTTCCATAAGCTGAAAGCAACCAGTGACCTCACTCTTCAAGAGTGTTACCCAGACTAATTTTTAATTTTAACTATAAATTCTTCATACATGAAATGAACAAGAGAAAACTGGAGCAGGACAGTGCAGGCAGCCTCACTGAAGGACAGAGTTGCACACAGTAGGCTTTTCTCTTTCAGGCATACAGGAATGAAGCTTCAGGATCAGCTCTTGTGGGGGCTGGAGGTGGCAACTATCATACTGATGGGCTGGCTGCTTGATATAATTTTTTTTGGTCCTTCTGATGGTAGTAGTTGTATTTTAACGTTATATTAAGACTACAGGGTTTTCATTAAAAGACAAGGCAGTTGCAACACAATACTGATTCAACATATGTTTATAATAATTTCTGCTTTTGGCTGGCAACACATATTACTACACAAGAACTTAATGTGTTTCATATGATCTGGGCATAAATAAGGGCTATATTTCTTTCTGAAAGATATCGACAATTACTGTAAAGTTAAGTACCTTGGATAATTTTGCCATGCACAGATGAGCTGGAAATACAAGATTTTTCTTTGGCAAGAGAGCATACACACTATTTCTGAATGTGTGATAGGTGAGGTTGGAGAAATCCTTCTCAAAGATGAACATGGTAGAGAAATCCTCGCAGACTCAGATCAGAATTGAAAAAAAGTTTCTTCTTGGGAGAGGAGACGAATGTGTATGATATTTTTTTCAGTCAGAAATCTCTACAGCTGAGTTTGTCTTTTGGGAAAAGAAGCTGTATGAGCTCTTACTTAGTACTCAGTAATAGCTGTGATGTTTGCTAGTCTCAAATCTATTATTGATTTGCTGAACCACTACAGCCTTGACAGAAGGGCTTCTGATTAGGATTTTGTTTAGTGGCTAAAGTTTTGTAGTTCCAGCAAGTGACAGGCATTTTCAGTGTGTAAGGCAAACTTTGCAAAGAGAAATTGCCCCTTTTATGTATAGAAAATTGATTGCCCTGAAGGTCACAGGGGAAAAACCCCACTTTTTACACACAAGTGAATTTAAGGGAGGATGGAAACACTCCAGGAAAATCAGTCTGCACACTGCATGTCTTTTGGGAGAAGGGAAAAAGCTGAGCTTCCCAGGAGAACATCACTCCTGGAGTGGTTTTAACACCACTGCCCTTTGGTAAAAAGAATAGATGCTGAGCTAGCACACTCCCCAGGACCACTGTCAGGAAAAAGGAGTATTTCTGCCTTTGGTTCTTCCATTTCATTGAAGAATTTCCAAGATGACTGTCGTGGTTTTGACCAAATTGACCAACCAGAACGACAGATGGCCCCTTCCTC
>JAOXJM010000001.1:109406178-109416528 GCA_026413425.1 Tringa solitaria | reverse complement strand
CAGAGTTAGGTTGATGGTTGGACAAGATGATCTTGAAGGTCCCTTCCAACTTAGATGACTCTGTGATTCAGTTTTTTGGGTCTCTATGCATGTAGATTGCAGAAAGAGCTAAGTAATCCATGTTTCTTTTTGTTTTTTTTTAGCTAAAACATCAGTGCCATCATGATTCTGCATCAGATTCTGCGACTTTCTTCCATTTTTCGCTCCGCTGTTTCCGTTCACTTGCGCAGAAATATAGGGCTTTCTGCTATTGTCTTTAATAAGACAAAAGAGCTCGATCCAGTTCAGAAGCTCTTCGTGGACAAGATCAGAGAATACAACACAAAGAGCAAGTAAGTAGAGGAAATTATTTTAAGGCTGATAGCAAAAGGAGGAAAAATGTTGATTTTGACAAATGCTAAACTATGCCAGCTTTGTAGCTTGGCCTTTAACTATTTAAGGTGTGCTTTCCTGCAACACTTATTGATAGTGTCACAAGTGAGAAGGCTTATTCTTGTGTACCTGACAGAAGATGTCTATTTTCCCCCCTTAAATAAATAAATAAATAAAAGAAGTTAAAGCTGATATCATTCATCTTGGAGACTTAAGGCACTCAATTACGTTTTTTTTGCAAACTTTGTGAAAATACTGGTATGTTATGTGCTCTGTAAAAAGAAAAGTGGGGAAAAAAAAAAGCCCCTTTTTTGTCTGGGGAAAATAGCTGTTCTTCACTCTTGTTGCCAGAAGCTGAATGGAAATGGCCTCCAAAAGCAATTGAGAGTTAATGGAATGTTAGGCTGGTCCCTTAAACATCTTAAGTTAATAAGCAGTTCATTCAAATGGAATCTTAGATTCTTGTAATGTTTGAATGAACTACTTAGCAGGAAACTAAAACTGTAGTAGTTCTGTGATATTTATTCTTAATTCTACTGGAGGAAGATCTGTGTTTCCATACCTACAAACTAGCCTGTGTTGGGAGGCATGTTTTTGGTGGCTTTACCAATCATAAGTGATACCTGTGTTGGTACAAATGAGCATTGGTAATCTAATGGTTTGCTTTGGTTGTCAAAAAGCCTTTTAATTCGTAAATGGCCATGAAAACATAGAACTTCCATGGGAAATTTCAGAACTGAGATATTAATCAGAACTTTTAATGTTTTTTAGGCAAGCTGGAGGGCCTGTTGATACAGGCCCTGAATTTCAGAAAGACTTGACTGAATCTCTTGCCAGACTTCAACGGGCATATGGTGAGGGAGATCTCACCAAGTTTCCAGAATTTAAATTTGAGGGTGAGTTAACAATCTTGCTGAATTTCTAATTGCAAGTTCACTGACCGTTTTTCTTAATTCCCATTTAGTTTTTATTTGGACCATTAATTTCATATAAGATGCCCTTGGTGGATACTCTTACTTTCACATAGTCCATATACGATTCTGTCTGACTTCTTCTATTGATTATTTGCCTTTTCCATTGGAGATGTGGACTTACTTAGATTCTTAACTAAACTTGCAGTCAGATGCAGCTGTCTTAATTACAGAACCTAAAGAAATAGCACAAATATAATATAAATAGCCAAGGGTTATTATGTTTTTTCTCATCCTCCCACAGAGGTCAGACAACTGTTTTTCAAATGACAGTCTGCTATGTCATCCAAGCTGCAATTTGTAGATTTTCTAAGCTCATCTGTTAAGTAGGTGATTTCAGAAAATGAAGACAGAACTTAACTTTGTTACTTATTATTACTTTGTGACCAAATTATATCAAACCTTTTTCTTCAGATATTTTGATATGACTTCTGTTTAACTGCTCTAAGTTGGTGCTAGCACAGTTTCGTATTACCCAGATTGATTATTAGGAGAAGAATGTTTGTGAGGAATGGTTTATCAAGAATTCAAAGAAACAGCACAGACTCTGTCTACTTTAGGACATAAAGGCAACTTAATTTTTTAATGGACAGGCTCATTTCTTTAGTTTTGTTTCTTTTGCCTGCTTACATAAGTACAGCTCAAAGTCTTCATTGCTTACAAGCAGTTTTAGCTGAAGTCAGATTTTGGAGGTGTAAGCTGTCTAGATGCAGTAATCTTTTGAACGTGCCAGCATATTTGGTTTATGTGGCAAGGTTTTGGTAGCAGGGGCTGTAGGGTGGCCTCTATCAGTAGAGGCCAGGGGGCGTCCACATCAGACACAACCAGTTCCATCTGGCTCCAAAATGGATCAGCTGCAGGACACAGCTGAACCAGGAAGCAATGGTGATGGAGTCTGTGTGACAATGTAAGTTAAAGAGGGTGAAAACCACTCTCTCTGTTTTCACCCCTCCTGTGGAGGGAAGGAAGGAGGCAGGAGAGTGTGAGGCTTGGTGGGCATCTGGCAGCCAGCCAAGGTCAAGCCACCATAGTCAGGGACTTGTCAGTCTGATCAGACTGACTGGAAATCCTAATTCAGATTAGGAACACACCTAGAAATGATTTAGGTTTTGGTGGTATTTGGTGTCAGATTGTTACTGGTGCAAATAGAGCATCTGTAAAGTAGGATCTACGGTGTTTCTTCCCCCCTCACACACACCCCCCCCCCCCAGTTTTAGAGATGTGGTTTCTTAATATTCAGTTTTATTTCTATGTAATATATGAAAGTTTAGGATTTTTTTTGGTAATAAAACAAAAATTTGTGTGACCATTAGAACAGAATAAAGGTGGGGAGACCATGTTCTTTTACCACTGCTGCCTATCTGTAATCTAATTTCAACAAGTTTTCAAAACTAAGTGGCTAGATGGGTAGAAACTTAGGGTTTTTCTGGTTTAGTGAAGATTACTATGAGTCTTACCTCAGACTTTGTAGCAAGAACAGGCATTAATAGCCCACTTGTTAAAAGCCTTAATTCTTCTGAGTTTGTACCTTTGACATCAAGAACTCAGTCCTCAGTGTTTGTATGTGGAGAATGTCTTTTGGTAAGTGGAGTTGAAATTGTGCACTCCATTCTGTTAATCAGCTATAATACACTAATCAAGATGGAAGAGTTTGGTTACTTGTTTGTGTATCAGAGCGATATTGGAAATACTAGTGTCATACTGTCCAGTAATATCCTGGTTGACTACTTCAGTTGTCTGCTCCCTTCCCTACCCCGGGTGTTGCTAAAAGCTGTTTTAGCAGAATGATATTGAGGTGCGTGTCTGTCTGAAACCTCATGCATAACTCCTCTGAGGTGGAAAGAATCTGTCTCCACCATAGTTTAATCTGTTTGTAGCAGGGCATGACTGGATGTGGGCAGCCTGAAAAAGTTAACTGGTGGTAGAGGCTGCAGCGTACAAGAGCTTGCTTGAGCTTGCCAACTTTTAGTTTTTGAATTGGGGTTTTTGAGGCTGGAATAAAAAGAGACTAATTCGACTTTTCTCTCTCTCACCTTTGTCCTTTAGAGCCCAACTTTGAGGAGATGCCAAAGTGATCTCTGGAGGTTGTACACCAAACAGCAGTGCACATCAGTGGAGCTGCTCAACATGGCACCAATTGTAAATTAATAAATGCAGCATTGCAGTTCGATTTCAAAAGCATGAATAAGTTCTTAACTGTATGGTGTGAGTTAGCTGTGCTTGTTACCTCTTTACTCAGATGCCTCAGTCACTTAGTATTTCTCAACCTTAACTGCAAAGCTCCTTTGCCAAGTGACATTTTAGTGCTGAGAAAGTATAACACTGATAACAATACACCAAGAAGGAGCTACTTATTTTTCTTAGTTTGTCACATCCAAAAAGCTGCAGAAAAAAATCCCCATGAACCTAAATGGGTAGCAAAGCCCTGCGGTAGTGATGGACAATGCACAGCCAAAAGCATAGTCACAAATATATTGATTTTGCACTGTATCAATGAACACACCAGTGATGAAGTGTTACTCTTATAGAAGCAACTGAAATCTGTTCATGAGGTTGTGCGATTTAAATTTTAGTAAGTGAACTACTGACACAAACACTTCAAGTTCCAAGGAGCTATTTATTTGTGACACTTCAGCAGCTAGAGTCCAGATACTACAGCTCGAGTTGTACTGGCATGATATTTCTTCAAAATGAAATTACACATGCAGTCTACAGAGAGAGACATGTACTTCCTTATGGAAGAGAAGCTGTATGCATTTTATACTCAACAATAAAACACTGCTTGAGCCTCAATCATAGGAAGCTCTATTCTGTCAGGATAGTGAGTTTAAGTCTGCAAACAACTTGTACATGGCTTTAGCAAATCTAATACAAGTCAGAATTGCAGGAGATTTTGAGCCCTTGACAACGGTGGAGACATAAGCAGTAGAAGTAGTGGTAGCAAGGTCATCTATTGAAGTTATTTGAATAGATTGTTCCAAGCTGGAGGAGTGAATCCTGTATTGCTGCATGCACACATGAACAAAATGAGAAGTCTTCACAGAAGGGACTTGTACATTCAATTTAGTTCTGTCTTTAAGTTAAGGTTTTTGGGTTTTATTTTTTTTAAAAGCAATCGCAGACAGGTTGACTAGATCTAAACATTGGCAGTTTCTGTTTTCAGATTGTAGCAGGTGAAAACAATATTTACATAGTAGAGGTCAACAGATCCCTTTGATACTTTTGTATAACAAGTAGTCATTTGATGTCCCTCACAGAGGCTGAAATCTTCTAAATAACAAAGGACTTGGTATGCTTGAAATCCTAAAAGAAGCAAACAAGGTTACATGAGTAATTTCAAAGTTCAAAGATTTTAACTAGATTTACATTTAGTGTACATATCAGAAGAAACTAAGGCATGGAGATGGAAAAGAAGTGTGCTTGAAGCACTGTTAGTTAACATTTACCCTTCTCTGGAAAGGTAAGTCTACAGAATGCACTGCCACACAGAATAAAAGTAATAACCTATTAAAAAAATACAAGTATCCAGTGGCTCTGTTGAGCATCCAATTCATAAGTGCATTAATGTTGATAAACAGATACTACATCACTTCAAAGTTTGTTCCTTCCCACTCGGAGCAACCAGGTAGCTGGCCTCAGTGTCTTATACTGTACTAGCTGAAGGAATGAGCTTCTGCTGTTTAGCGTGCTCTGTTTTGATGAAAGAAATGGGTGCTTTTCAATGAGCTTTTAAGGCTACTAATGTAGCCTTAAACTATAAAGAGTGAAACTAAGTTGCTCCTAGTTGAACCTTTAGTTGGAGCTCCTTTCTTTTTGCATCAATCTGACAAATGGGAGCCATGTACCTGCTGTTACAGCCCTGGAGAACTCTCAGGAAGGGGGGAAAAAAAGGAGTAAGTTTAACTTCCATACTTAGTCCAGGCTTTTGACTCACATTAATCTTAGAGGAATTAAGGCCCAGGCTTTCTCTTGCTGCTGCTTTGGACTGTGTGTGAGTTAGTTTCCTTGGTTAACTGATACAAACAAGCAAGGCAAAGTAGAAGACTTCAGAAACAAGAAATGGCACCATTAAGTGGACAGTATAGAGATGAGATTGCAAACAGTATAAGGGTGTTACCTTTTTAGTTTATCTGATGGAGCAAAAGTAATCATGAAAAGGAGAAAGAAAAAGCATGAAAGCAGCTAATAGAACAGGGAGATGTAGGGAGAAGCAGGTAAGAGGCAACCACTGGTTAGTGAGGTAAAGAAAGATGGCAAAGTACAAAGCAAGGTGCTGTAGTTGCATGACACTTGAGACTTATAGGGACCTATAAATGCAAACAGAGGTAAGGTATCTCCAGGTATCGGTGGCATATAAGGTTTTAGGGGTGGTGCAAAAACAACACAGAAACAAGAAATTTTGAAGACACCTAGAACTTCTTTAACACTGCTGAGTGCAAAATACTTGCCTTTTCACTTGTAGATTGATAGTTGGTCTTTCTGTTAATAGGAAAGGAACACAGGTTAAATAGTACTTTTCTGCTATTACATTTAACCTATTGAGAACCTTATTTATGAATGCATTTTTCCTGATGTCCAGCAATCCTCAGAGTATTTTTCCCTCTTAGAAAAAAGTTACATTAACAAACCTATTGACTGCTTTTAGACAGCTGTCATTATCTCCTTACTTTCCCCAGCCTGTCTTTTCAGTGCTTTCAGTTGTGCTTTTTCTAGTTCATGGCCAGTATAAACAGCACAGTATTTAAAAGTAATATTTGCATTTCTCTTTAATACTTTTTTTTTACCTGCTATTGCCTAGAAGTGCTAATATAAACATTTAAAAAAAAAAAATTGAGGCCAGCCTCCAATGAACCACACAATTTTAGCCTTGTGTGGGAACTCTAAAATAGCTTGAGGAATTCTAACTTGCTACTAAGAAATATAAGTGCATGAAATAAATCCATATTAGAGAAGCAGACCAGAAACCCTCAGAAAGTCTTCACCTGTCATTATTTCAAATATTTCCTGAAATAACCTATAGGCATGAATATGAGAACGGTTTAGTTTGGTTCTGGGCATCTTTTGTCCAGTGTGAAGAGAAGACAAATGCATGCCTATAGCTGAGTTAGGGTTGTAAACCATAGCTATGTAAAAAGACACATCTCTGGACGTTTATCACAGTAATATTCCCTAATTCATTTTCTGAGCATCACACTGGTTCTAATAAGGGAACCAGCTGGTGTATAGGATCAGGTTTACTTCAGTGTTCAAAAAAGCCACTGTACAAGAGTCGTGTGAGAAAGGCCTTAAACAATCATCACAATTAGTAATTTATCAGAAACGTATATGAAGTCTTCAGGGGTTTGTGAACTACTTGTATCAAGATACTTACTGGGAAGAGCTTCCCTCTGAAAAAGAAAAAAAAAAAAGATTAGCACAAGAACAGTTTTTTTTAGCTGATGTGAAGTTCTTTGAAATAGCTATTCATAGCTTATTCGGCTCTTCAGTTTCTAGAAGGAATTTCTGAACGAAATGTCTCTTTTCTGTTTAAACTCACTACACCAAAAAAGTTGCTTTCAAAGGTAAATGAACTTCCAAGTGAACGTGAATTCTAACAGCAGCTCCACTAGCCTTTTATTTTTAGGCAGCAGACCTTCTCAGACCCTGGCATTTGGCGTCCCTTCTGCTGAACTCCACAGGTACTGATGTGAACGCTGCGGAGAGGGCTCCTGGGCGTCCGGATTTTTTGCAGCCACCTCCACATGCACTTTCACCACGACCCAGAAGAGGGAGGCAGTAACTTAGTTTTCCCTCTCCATGAGAACTCAGCAGCTCAGACCTCTTAGACGACAAGTGAACTTTTATAGGTTGTTTTTAGGTTGCCTTTCTTTGTCATTCCCTCTCAAAGGCAGAGCAGAGAGGCTCCAGGAACCAAGGTTCGCCTCGTTGCTTTGCCCAGATTGCCGTTCCATAGCCTTGTGCAACTGCAAGAACGACTCCATGTCATTCTTACAGTATCTTTTGCAGTAGAATTTGATAGAATAAAAACATCTACACAATAAAGTTGCTGCTATAATGCTCTTTCACTTTAGTACCATGGAGTTAGAGCCTTCATGACAAGACTCCTACAGTCAGCACAAGTACAGGCTTTTTTTTGACACAAGGAAGGAGTGATTTTACTTTACTTACTTGTAAAGTAGCCCTTTTTTTGGGCATAAAATACTCCAAGGCCACACAGTGCCATTATCAGAGCCACAAATACTACTGCAGCGATGATACCACTTACATTAAGGTCATCTGTAATTATAAAACATAAGTCCAATATTATAAGTTGTAAAAATTTCCATAGGAATGATTTTTTCCCCCCTAATTACCACAGGCACCTTTTGTATCTATAGATGGTCTTTTGCCCAAGCTAGATAAGTTAATTAGTAACACATAGATGTAGAAGACGCAGCCCAAAATCTTTGTATCACAGCCACATTAACAGCAGTGCTTGATACTTTTGACCTAAACTAAGCAGTTGAAGTGTAAGGAAAGAATAAGAAAGGCTCATTATGTCTATCCCCCCAATAAGTATTATTCATGTCATTTATCTCTAAGGAAAAATATCTTGAAATCTTTAAAAGTCTAAAAACAAGTGTTTTCATACAGTTACTTTGCCTAAAATAACTAAAAGATCTGATGACAATATCAGGTCTCAGTCCTGAAGAACTCTTCAGGCAACCTATTTAAAATGAAATGCTTTTTTATTTTTAAACAGCAAGGCTTTAAAAATTCAACACAATAAAGGCCAACAAATATTTTAGCTCAGATGTCAAAGGTTAAACTCTGCACTGCACTACAGAAACATCTAGCCATTTTTATTTTGAAGGTGATGGCCCATGGCCATTTCCTGATAAAACCACTACAATCTTCAGACAACCATCCATTTTAGGAAAAACATCAACAAGCAGAAACATTTTCATAGGTTTTTTTATATATATCCAAATACTTAATTGGATCCTGACTGTAAACATACATATATGGTTTGGAATTTTACCACCAAATCTATCAATTTTCGTGCATTTGCTGACAGCAATTTAGAACTCTGGTGAGTATTTCCACAACAGAGGGATTCTGTCTTGGTAGCTGTAGAACACTTGCTCATAACCAACCAGGGATGCACTAAAAGCCATGACAGTGATTTTCAGCCAAGTTCTAAGAAAGCACTAGACAACTGCTTTATGGAATAATACTTGAACATGAACTTCTGTGCAGTATTTGTTAAGATATATTTTATACACTTTGTTTCTTTATCATCTGCTTTCCTATCACATTTGCAAGAGCTAGTTTTATACTCTGCAAAAACATACATATATTTTGGGTTATTATGGACTCTGCCCCTCCAGCCTTTGCTAAATTCTTTACTAGCTAACCACTGTTACACTTCACCTATGCTACAAAGTAGAAAAGAAAGAGGTAGCATGTTTTTATTTTATCTTTAGATACACTGACTTCTTCAGTGTTCCCCTAGCAGGTATAAGTGATTCACAGTTAAATTTCTGATCTGTTACATTAAGATCTCACATGAATGAATCTCAAAAGGGAGACTTTTCATAAAGAAAATAACCCAGTGGATTAGCATGTTATGCTGTACTGCTTTGCAAAAGCATTCTGAAATATTAAGGATGTCATATGGGTACTGCTGTTGTCTGAAGTTTAGTGTTTAGCACCTAAAGGCTGGCTACTGCCATAATTTTAGGGTACTACACTAGCTGCTTTTCCATGAAATGCTGTAAGATGTGTTTGTGCTGTAAGAAAGGAATGCTTTAAGTAACCACAGCAACTACATATAAGGCAATATTATTATTATTCCTCCCCCAAAATGCCATAGTAAAGTAAAAAGATAGAATTCAATCTGGTCTTAGCTTCTCAGTTGCATCACGCAATAAAATCATTCCTATTGCAAGACTGTTCTCCACCCTTACTTGCTTTGACACATACCAACTTGCATTCGCTTCACTGAGCATTTCCGAGATAATCCGATCCCGTTGGAGGCTTCACAGTAATACTCTCCAGTATCATTCTTTGTAACTGTGTTAAATAGCTGTTAAGACAGAGTCCAAAACCATTATCAGAATGGAAAAAAATTCAGAATTTCCTGTGGGATAGAAAGTTTGACATGTCAATGGAGTTTGGTTAGTTGTGGTTTTTTTTGTTTGTTTGTTTTTTAAAACAAAGAACCTGAGAGTGAGTAATTGACCTCATAATTCAGCTCCCTAGTCACATCCCCTGGCCCTTAAATTCAGCTTCTGGTCTAAGAGGGTCTTTTAGATGGACATTTTAACTAGATGGTGTGTATCTACAGGGAGATTGTTTCAGTGAATCAGTACTTTCCAACAAAAGGCATTTTTTTTAGACATGCTCTAATTTCAGAATCCCTGACACCAGAACATTTTGTTAATTTCACAGAAAAACCTAAAAAAAAAAATAATTCATGTAGTACAAAAATATTTCCCAAGGAAAGTTTATGGGCTCTCCCCCACCCCGCCAAGAAATGTCACTTTCTAATGCTAAACTGCACTATTTATCGAATACTACTGCTGTAAAAATGAAAATAAGGAAGCAAGAGATAGACAGAGTGACCTCATGTTAATTCCACTGTATTTATTATCTTTTAATCATTAGACTTGTTAATGTTTTTCACTTTAATATATCCCATACTTTAAAACTAAGATTTTTCAGATATGATTGGTAATTTTTTTTTTTAGCCCTCCTAATTTCTACAGTGTGCTGAGAGATCCACAGCACCTCAGAATGCTTAGTCACATTTCAGTTTCCAGGTTTGATCATACACAAGAGTAGAGTGTCCCTGGAACAGCTCTTTACTTCTGAAAAATCTCAGCTGACAATACAGCATAAGTGATACTTTTTTTTTTTTTGAAGGATCAGCTAATGGTGGAGGGATAAGAAAGAGAGAGATGGCCAGTTCTGAGGGAACACCACCCCACCCACCCCCCCAAACAAACAACTAAACCAAAAAACA
>JAOXJM010000001.1:109387515-109406078 GCA_026413425.1 Tringa solitaria | reverse complement strand
CAGACACACTACTGTAAACAAAAACTAAACCAAAAAACACACTAAGGTTACTTACAGCTCCAACTCATTCCCATTGCATTCACAAACATCGGATGGGAACCTGTAAATGCCACTCGGTTGCACAGATTCTGGATTGCCCTTAGCACTGTACTCCCACAGAAGTGTGCAAAATTGCTATTTCAGATTTTAAGGTGCTCTCAAATATAACTCCATTGACATGCTGAGAGATCGTTCTCACCTGGCACTGGTTAGCTAAATGACAAGGTGAAATTTGTCATTTCTTTTCCAGATTCTGCTCATTTACCATTTCTGCAGCTTTGCAACTCACCCGATTCGTCTCTATCACTCAATGTCTATGGCTTGTCATTGGTCTGAGGCAAAAGCCACCTTCTACGTTTGTTAGTGTGTATTTCAGCATGACATTGATCTCTGACAAAGACCTTGTGCATTTTTGGATTAAGACCTCTGTGTATCATTGTACTAAACAGTAAATTTGGTTTTCTTGACAGTCAGTTATGACAGAGTTGGTTATTACACTTACCAGAGTGCCAGACTTTTTATTCATGGTGTAAGTTATGTTTGCTGCTCTAGCATTGCCTGCTCCTGTCTTTTCCAGTAAGGGAACACCATTCTTGTACCACTGGTACTCCGATGGAGGAGACCCCTCAGTCTCTTTACAGCTCAGTTCCACTACTGTTCCCGTCATTGCAGAGCTGGGTACCTCACACACTGGAGCAGTCGGAGCAACTGGAAAATCAAATTGCACTTTTTATGCAGTCTTAACAGTATTGTCTATATGACAACAGTTTGACAGACACTGGTGAGGAGGCGAGCACTCGTATACCTGCTTAGAAACTACCACGTTAATGATATGAGGCGCTGGAGAAGGGGCTGGAGGCAGAGTACTGCTACTGGAGAGTGCAGTAAAATTTGTGAGTTGCTAAAAATGGAAGAAAGAGGCTTGCTTCCAGCCTCCCCCCAACCACATGCTGTGTCATCCTGTCTCCAATTTATACACTCTCATCCAACCCCAGAGTTTTTTTTCCACCTTGTTTCTTGTATGGGGCTTCTTGCTTCCAGACAGAGGAGGGGTAAGGGAAGCTGTAGTTCTGCAATTCCCCCTTTCCCTGTCCCAGCATTTAAAAAGAGAGGTGAGAAAGAGGAAAGAGACTTTTTTTTTTTATTAAAAGTCAACTGATTTTTTGAAAAATGATTGTCAAAGAATTACCAAGACTGGCTATTACCACAGTCATCATGTGAATCCCAGGTTTAAGACCAAAACCAATTGGCTACTAATTTTTAGTTTAAATTAAAAAAAAAGACAGTCCCACACACAGATGCAGGAGAACTGACCATTCCTTCTGCCATGAAGATGAATGTCTCTTTTTGATTTTTTTTTATGTAATCAGAAAAGAAACTAAATTTTTTTAAAAGCTTAATGCTATGCAGAAGAAAACTAAGGGTGAGGAAGTATGCATGGAACACCAAAAGCACAAGCGACACCTTAATAAGTATTCATAAAAGGTTTGTGAGCAACACACACACTCTCTGCTTTGGGCTTTAAGACTTCAAATTAAGAAGGCACATTTAAAAGAGGAAAGCCATTGAGAAAGTAGACAAAAGAAGGAATAAGTGGGGTTACCTCATTTTTGGAGCTAATCAGAAGTTCATGAATTTATAATCCTTTATGAAGAACTTTGAGACTTTATATATAATTTTAAAAAAATCATTAATTTTGTATCGAAAAAACCAATATAGAAACTACAAAAGCAAATATTTTCTTTTCCTCCTATATGGAGAAAAGAAGAAAACTACCAACCTCTACCACTCATCCACTGGGAAGAATACCAGGAACAATATAAGAAGGATGTGCTTATATTCACCTTTCCCTCCTTTCCCCGACTGGGAAAGAAAACAAACAAAAAGCCACAAAGAACAACCACCCCCTCAAGACAACAGCATCTCTCCTGTAAATAAAATGCACAGATTGCTAGCTCGCTGGCTGGCATTGCGCAAGCACTGCAGCAGTTTCTCCTTCCAAAAACAGGAGGAGACTGTAGCATATTGGAATGAACTGCTGCTTAGAAATATTTGATAAGTGCTGACAGATGCTGACTTTCCAGTGCCAAACACCATGATCATCTTATCAGCTACTGAGTGACTTCAGTTTTAGTAGAAACGGATGTTTCACCATCACATACATCAGCATACTTGCTAAGTTTTGAGAACTGAAACCCACATTTATATCATCAAAACCCTAGTTCTGTTCCTTTCTAATGCACGTGTGAGTTTTGCAAAGCTCTTCTGTGAAGTATGCTGCAGAACGTGTGTGTGCATGTGTGCTTATAAACCCAGCCCAAAGAAGACCCAAAACCCAGCAGCTACATACCATATGGACAGCCCTACCTTCAACACCCCTTGCCATCATTCAATGTCTCTACAGAAGCCCGAGTAACAAAGTGTGTACCCAATACTGTGAGAGTAATAGTAGCTTCTCCCAGGCGTTGTCCCTCTTCACTCTTTACGCTGATTTCACAGCGGTAGGTCGCAGAATCCCTTCTAGTCACATTTCTAATACGAATTCCTGTGTTCAGCATCTCTGCTCGGCCTCGAAGATCACCTTTAAGGGAGAACAGACAAGAGAGGTTTCTGCTCTTTGCTTATAGCAGATGTCTACGTCTCATTGGCTTGTTCTGAAATCACATACAATTTATGAACTCCTGCTCTTTTGTTCAGGGTCAGTTATCTATCACCAAGGAGCAATATGTAATCCCCCTCCCAAAACAGTAAGAACCTTCCATAGTTTGTCCAAAAAAACCTCTCAGTTCAAAAAAAACCTACTTTGGTCATACATTTTCTAGTTTGAAAATGGAATGCTTTTTTCCTGCAGATATTTCAAGAAAACATGAATAGCAGTAGTCAGGTGACAGAAAAGACAGTTTTCCACTCAAGGAATGGCAATCACTAACTTAATTACCTTACAGAAAGAACTGTGAGTGATACCACAGCAAAGTATTTGACATTTTAACTTGACAAGAAAAATTTGGTGTATTCAGTAAAGATATTGCCATCAGACTTCTCACAATTAGGTAGGGCTTGATTTTTTTTTCATTCTACAACTTATTAAACTTGAAATTAAAGTTACATGCACACAGAACTGTGAGTTCCAGTGTTTCTCTGAATTAAATATACGAAGACAAAAACCCAAGACCAGCACATCTTGCAAGATCTACAGACAAAATCGCTGTGCTTTTCTTTTACTTCTCAGCCTTTGTTTATGGTGTACAAGGTACCAGAGACCCGTATTTTCTTCAACACACAAAGCTGAGGTAAGTCCTTTTCAGATCATACAAACAGAAATTCCACTTCTGAAAAGAATACGAATAATTTAAAATATACAGCTGACTTTATATTTTATGTATATAAAATTGTTGCATTATTCACATCTAAGACTCCAGCTCTACAGAAAGCTTCAGAAACCTCTTTGTAGGATAGGAGTACAGAGCCTGCAATTGTTCTGGGGAGTTTATATATGAATGTAATTTAATTTTTTAAAAATGTCAAGGAGTGTGCAGTGACATTTTTCTTAATCTTAAGTTTTATTATATTTAACTTCATTAAAAAGGTAACTAAACATTGACATTTTTATTAAGAAATGTTTTTCTCTCCCCCAGGGAAGAATTCTTTTCCTCAAAAGGACAGCTGTTCAGTATGGAGAGTGAAGAGCATTCTCTTTCAGTCATTTTCCTAACGTTATTCCCCAAGAGAGTCAATATCTATGCTAGAGAATGACTTGTTAAACCAATAGTCTGTGTTTGTAGTACTGTACCTGTAAATTCACCATTGTAGTACACAAATGAGACTTCTTGAGACTGGATTTTCTTCCATTCTATTCTTAAGCTCATCCCTTTTGAAAATTTGTGTTTGCAACTAAGAATAGCCTCTAGAGGAAAAAAAAAAAGAACGCAAAAAGGGAAAATTAAAGACTTTAGTATTGTTTGGTACACATTCAGGCTCCATGAAATTAATAGTCCCCCTTCAAAAGAATTTGAGCAGTCAACTTGAGCAGTCAGCAAGGGCCAGATGCCATCAGGCCTTCTCCAGACTTACATAAACACAATGGGAAAACAGAAACTAGTAATTTTCCCATACTTCAGTGGCCTTTGGATCAGACTCCATATGTTGGGGACTAGATGTTCCCATATTGGATAGGCACAGATTCTGTATTACTACCCTCATTTTAGGTATAATACTTTTATCGGTGAGCAGACCACCATTAAAAAAGGACTCTGACCCTGTTATCAACAGTATTTCTTGAATTACCGTTATGAATTCAGTATCAGTAGTTTAACTGTTCAAATGTATAGCTTAGCAGAGATATAAAACGTACCAGTAAGATGGTTAAATATTCTCCTAAATAACTTGAGTATTTAGTTACAGTTTCACATTGGCTATTGTAAGGGTGTCTGCTTCATTAAGGTTTCCTAATCAAGGACTTTTTCAACACAAATGTGAGAACAAGTAAAGGGGGCCACAACAAACCAAAACAGAGACACACAAACATGACAAACAGGGACCAACAGAGATGATGACAACTACCATCAGTCTCCAAACAAACTAATGGGACTGCAGTGTGGGCAACTGGAGGGAGTGAAGATCTCTATTTCAGTAGTTAGAGGGGCAACAGATGTTGGGAGTGCACATGTGCCTGGAGTGTGAGCTGTTGGAGCATAGAGGGGTGGCTTTAGTAAACCTAGGGCCAGCAACTGGGGTCACATTGGAGGTGAAGACACCCTGGTTTTGTGGTGCTGGCTTCTGGAAGTGGGTGTGTGGTGTATGTGCAGTGTTTGTATCTTCTCTAAACCTGGTGTGCCTGGAGGTGTGTGTGTGTAATTCACTAGCAAACCTCAAGCTGGCCAAGCTAGCGAGTAGAACAAGCCTAGCAGATGGGCAGAGTGGCTTCGCTGGTATTCAGGGGATCCAAGAATGTGCATGTGCTTGTGAATCTAGAGAGTGTTGTGGGAAGGCTCTTACCACTGAACTTCAATCTCCACCAGCCAGAGAGGAGAAAGGAGGCTCAGATGTCTATACTTAATGCTTTATGTGAGCCCAGACAGTATTATAGAATCGTCTAAGTTGGAAAAGACCGTTAAGATCAAGTCCAACCATCAACCTAACACTGTCAAAACCACCACTAAACCAAGTGTCATGTCTACCTCCAGGAATGGAGACTCAACCACTTCCCTAGGCAATCTGTCCCAGTGTTTGATAACCCTTTCATTGAAAAAAAATTCTCCCCACATAGCCTCACAACATCTTTGTCATCCTCATGAATGGCCTGCCCTTTCTTCCAAAGGCCACAAACTCTACCTTCCCCCACCCAAGTTGCAACCACATCTCTCTGTTCAGCCAGGCCAGTCTTTTTTTCCCCAATGGTTCATTTTTGACATGTGAGGATGTATTGAAAATATGAGGATGTGTCCTATGCCTTTAAGACATCCTTCTTGAAAAATATCCAGCCTTTCTGGACTCCTCTGACCTTCAGGACTGCCTCCCAAGGGACTCTGTCAACCAGGTTCTTGAAAAGACTGAAGTCCCCTCTCTGGAAGTCCAAGGTGGCAGTTCTGCTGACCTCCCTCCTTGCTTCTCCAAGAATAGGAAACATTTCATTTCATAATTGCCATGCCAATATATACGTGGGTGCTGTTGAAGGCTGTGGCTGACTGTGTGGCTGGCAGTGCCAGTGTTGTGAGTGTGTGGATGTGTACACAGAGACATGCGTCCCCACACAGACAAGCACAACCTTGCTACTGGTTGAAACATCAAATGGGAAAGCAGCAGCTGTGTCCATCTGCCTGGGATAAAGACCCCCAGGTCTCCAGGCACATTGGGCTGGGCTCAAGTGGCCAGGCAGGAGAAATCCCCAGACCCCCAGAATTTCTCGTGGCAGAGGCTGCTCATAACACCCCTTGGCAGTTGCCTCTTATTTTTCTTGAGTTCTTGAGAAAAGAAGGTTCATACAATCATTCACCTTTCTGTCTGTCTACTCAAGTTTCCCTGACTCATGTATAGTGGGCATCACCAACCAAACTTCACAGAGAGGCTAAGATTTCAAGAGTTACTGTTTATTGCTAAAGTTGCCATTAACTGGGTAGGTAACAAACCCAAACTAGTGCTCCTAATGAGGAACAGGTCATACTGGGAGCTCAACTGTTCTTTTTTCTTCCCTTGCATCAGGGCATCAGCACATGCCATCTCTAATACGTAGCTTGCATCATAGTAATTGCAGTCTATGGTCAAGCCTATAGTTATTACAGGGGACTAAAGAAGCAGAGAAGACATGACGAACTGTATAGGCGAGTTATTGGGACAAACTCAGTTTTTCAGTAGTTCCATTCTCCGTGGAACAGCATGCTGAAATATCTCTCTATTTTTTTTTTCCTAGTAAATAACTCTTAAGTTAAGGTATTAATAAGAATTGTTGGGAGATAACATCAGAAGAAAATACAGCCACACGCTTGACTACCTCCAGATCTATTAATAATTTAGTATCTCCCAGAAACTTTTGTAAAAGAAACAAGTACAATATTGATCTTGCCACCCTTAGGCTGCTCACCTTCCAATATAGGCCAGACTATCAAGGATCAAAAGCTTTTACAGTCTAACTGCCTGTCTAGCTTTCAGGAGACAAACATCTACTACTCAAATGTACAGTCAATGTGCATTAACCACCATCCTCATTTCCAGTCTCTGCAAACAAGGCTGAAGGGCAATTAACTGACAGATCTATCCACTCACCCTTTAGAGTCTGATTTTCCAGGTCTGTTCTGTAGAGAAACAAAAAGCTTCCAAGGGGCCAGGACTGGTAGCCTTGGTGATATCTCACAGGGGAAAAAAAATGTCCAGACTTGAAAGAAAAAACTGAGGCAGGAGGGCGTTCTTTGCCAGAAACATGTTACAAACGCACTGGCCACTTCGAAAAACATGCTGTGCACTCAGGAAGCCTGAGGTTCCTGACTTCAGGTTGAGTGGATGGGTGGAGGCTTCCTGAATCTTAAGATTTGCTAAAGTTTCCTTTCCATTTTTGTTTTTGTATCCTTCTAACAAAGAAAAACCATCATTCAAGCTCAGCTTGCTTTTGCTACTGACCTTGTGACAGTTGGCTGGTCTCATGAGCTGGTCCATGTTAGTTGACATAGAGACAGCTCAGCTGAACAAGTCACCTCTGTCTTAAATAAGCTGCCCCTTTCTTGCATGCTACATTTTTTTGGTTTCAGAAAAGCTAGCATTGATGCCCTCCCACTAATCTTTGTTGAAGGAAGGAAATGACATGGAAGAAAGGGAGCACACACGTAACACAGACAACATAATAAAATCCTCCTTAGTTACAGTTCCCCTCTCCTGCTTTTCCCCATACTAGCAGAGTCAGCAAGAGGTACTTTCCAGAACAGGTCTACTTGACTTGCATTAAGGTAGGCCCACAGGACGCAGCAGCACAGGCTCTGCCAGGCCTGGAAGAAACTTTTGGGATCTTGGAGCGGTCTGGACAATGTTTAACTTGGATTTACATCTGCTCTGGAGACTATCATTCTGTTATAGAATTAGGGAATATCTCAAGTTGGAAGGGACCCATACAAATCATTGAGTCCAACTCCCTGCCCCTTGCAGGACTACCTAAAACTAAACCATACGATTAGGAGCATTGCCCAGACACCCCTTCCTTGAACTCTGATCAGCTTGGTGCCAAGACCACTTCGCTAGGCAGCCTGTTCCAGTGGCCAAAGACCCTCCTCTACAGTAACAGGACTTGGAGTATAAAAGAAAAATGCATTTCAGATCATCTGCATTGAGCTGAATAGCTCTGCCTATCAGCCCCTTAGTGCTGCTATGTAAAAAGAACTTAGCATGGCATCTGAGCTATGTTAAACTGATCTCACTCTATCATACAAATAACAAAAGAACAAAGTGCAGGTCCTATGTCACATAAGATGACAGAATCTAATCAAGCTTTAATATTACCTGAAGAGCTTCTTGTTCCTCTTGCCTGTCCTGCGCTCTAAATGTATTAAGTTTTTCTTCCCCAAAAGTGACAAAAATACTTGACAGAAGTCCAGCTGACAGCTTTAGAGACCTCCAAAATATTTGGTTATTATCTCGAACAGGTGAATAAAGTCTAAAGCTCAGCAAACAGTTCAATTCCCACCTCTCTCCATTTCAACAAAATGCAACCTCCTCCCGCCCGAAACAAGGAAACAAACCCCACATAAATCACAAACCTCACACACACACAACACTAGTATCCCTCTCTCATCTACCCAGGTTTTCCTTCCTGCCTCTTTAAATTCTCTAGGACATTACTGGAAGTAATTTGTCAATTTACATACTTCATATACATATATAAATATACAAAGAGCCATTATAATTACAATTAAAAATAGCCATTAAGTTATAGTTACTGACAATTAGCTGACTTACAGTTGTTCTCTCTCTAGTCCCTCACTTCTCTGTCTTGCAAGATAACTAATGCTTCTCCTTTCTGTTAGTTTCCATCATTCTGGGTGGAAGGAAATCAGGCAGAAGTTACAGAGTTACAGAAGTTACAGTACCAGGACTGACAAACAAGTCATAGAATCACAGAATAGGTGAGGTTGAAAAGTCCCTCTGGGGAGCATCTAGTCCAACCTCACATCAAGTAAGAGAAAATGAGAACAAGAACAAGATTACACAAACAGTCAATGGACAGAATAGGGGCAGCACCCCTCAGGAAACAAGACGACCATCTTAACATCTGTACAGCTTTTGTATACGTAGTTTGCATGTATTGTGTATATATTAAAAATAATTACAGCAACACCCATACTGTACCCTTAAACTCCTCTGCTTTAACATTTTTGTTATCCGTTTCAATGGAAATTCCAGACACTTTACGATCTGCAAGGGGACAGAAAAAAAAAGACAATTCAGTGGTAAACACTGAAAGTTTCATACATGCTTCAGCATCTACAAGCAATATATTTGAGACCTCCTTACAGTGGGCAGATTGGATATTGGTTACTAGAGAGAGCACGGGACTAAGAGCTAGGCCAGGGCTGGCTACGTGGGTGGCCTTGAACAATTCCTGTTTTCTTCTTCATGCCCCAGCACCTGTGAGAAACAGTAATATTTCTCTTTTACAATAGCATGATAATATTTACATGTGAGAAGTTCTATATAAACAAAAGGCATTGTTTTATACTGGGGTAACATCTCAGTCTATCTAATTGGGGAGACTTGTATTAATCCATAAGTGTACTTTCCATTGTATTCCTAATACAAGACAGGCATGTTTACTGAAAAATACTGTGTACAGCTTCTACAGGGTAAAATAATGTATGCACTAATTGGCAGTTACCCCAAATTCTTGTGGAAATGAGAAGGAAAACATTAGTCAACACATCAGCATTTCTATAGTTTTATATCAAAGAGGAAAAAAAACCCCATACATTCTTGGATATTTCTTCTATTTGGACTGAAATTCCAGAGAGAACAAGTGAAATAACCACTAGCCCTACCATCAACCCCCACCCAGCTACCTCCTCCCCCACTGCACATCATTATACGTTCTCTCTTAATAGCTGCTCTCCTCCCAGGAAAGGACTCCACCATGTCCCCCCATGATCCAGAAGTGTTCCTGCAAGGCCCAAGAGTCAGTCACTGTTATTCTGATTACACCACAGCAGGCTACAAGTGCACCAAGTGCTTAAGAACAGCTAAATATAGTTTTTTTACACAGGTTTATGTTAACTCTTTCTTTTTCCACAAAACATATCTCAAGTTCCCTTGTGTTTAGGACCAGTTTTGAAGACAGCACAGACACTCCTAATGCAGTCCATTTCCTCTATCCACATCAGCCAACTCAAAAACTGCTACAGAAGGTATGAACAAGAACTGAAGCCTTCTGCCTATCAATAACATTTAGAAACATGGCTTGTTTAAGAGCATAACGTTCTTTTGACTGATAGAAACCAGTCTTGCTTTACTTCTTTTAGTCTAATCTTCCTATTTACCTCTCATGCACACAGACCTCCTTCATTTATTCCTAAATAATTCATTTCCCTTTCCCCTGCCTAATGGGGAAAGAGTTGCACACAACCTAGAAGATAGATATCCAGTCTTGATCTGAAGACACAAACAGATCAATAATCTTTTGCTTCTTACTGTTTTCTTTTGACAATTGATTACTTCTGTTGAAGCCTGTGCTTCATTTCTCACTGGAGACAGTCCATTTGGGTTTTCATCAGTGGGTTCTTGTCCTGGTTCTAGTGGGGATAGGGTTAGTTTTCATAAGGAGCTAGGATGGGACACAGCTAGGTCGGCTGACCCAAACTAGCCAAATGGGCATTTTCTGTACACTAATATTTTCTACATTCCTTTATCAGTATAATTGTTGTTTCTTTCCTTTGCTATTCTGTTAAACTGCCTTTATCTCAACCCATGAGTTTTGCCTTTTTCTTCCGATTCTCCCTCTGGGTGGGGGGCAGGGGGAGTGAGAGAAAGACCCAATGATTCTTTGTTTCTGGCTAGGGCTAATCCACAACAGTTCTCACAGCTCTGTGTTAGCATGCTGTTTTCTTCATATGAAGAATGATTTGAGCTGGAAGGGACTTTTAAAGGTCGCCTAGTCCAACTATCCAACCCCCCTGCAATGAGCAAGGACATCTTCAACTACATCATGCTGCTCAGAGCCCCTTCCAAACTGTCCTTCAATGTTTCAAGGGACAGGATGTCTACCACCTCTCTGGGCAACCTGTTCCAGTGTTTCACCACCCTCATTGTAAAAAATGTATTCCTTCAATCTAGTCTAAATCTTCCCTGTTTTAGTTTAAAACCATTACCCCTTGTTCTATTGCAACAGACCCTGCTAAAAAGTCTGCCTCCATCTTTCTTATAAGCCCCCTTTAAGTACTGAAAGATTTCAGTAAAGTGTCCCTGGATTCTTCTCTTCTCCAGGCTGAACAACCCCAACTATCTCAGCCTGTCCTCCTAGAAGTGTTCTATCCTTCTGATCATTTTTGTGGCCCTCTTCTGGACCTGCTCCAACAGATCCATGTCTTTCCTTTGCTGAAGGCTCCAGAGCTGGATGCAGTACTCAAGGTGAGGTCTTGCCAGAGCAGAGGAGCAGAATCACCTCCCTTGGCCTGCTGGCCATGCTCCTTTTGATGTAGCTCAGGATACAGTTGGGCTTCTGGGCTGTGAGCACAGATTTCCAGCTTATTTTCAGCTTTTCAGCCCCAAGTCCTTGTTGGCAGAGGTGCTCTCAATCCCTTCATCCCCCAGCCTGTATTGATACCAGAGGTTGTCCCAACCTAGGTGCAAGACTTTGCCTTGTTAAACTTCATGAGGGTCACATGTGCTCACCCTTCAAGCTTGTCCAGGTCACTCTGAATGGGATACCCTCCCTCAGGGATGCCAACTGCACCACTCAGCCTGGTGTCATCTGCAAACTTGCTGAGGGTGCACTTGATCCCACTGTCTGTGCTGCTGCTGAAGATATTAAACAGTACTGGTCCCACACAATCATATACCATTACAGTTTTCTTCTCAATTAAAGCTCATTCCTTATTGTTCAAGTCTGGCAATACAGAGGGCATTCTCCATCCAAACTGTTCCTATAACCCCTTCCCTCTATAATTTTCTAGGGTTTTTTCAGCATCCTTTAAAAATACAGACTGTGGTTCAATTGGTATCTATAACCATTGCCTCTGGGTCACAGAGCAACAGTCAGAATGGGTATTTGAGTCCCCAGCACTGTAGCAAAAGTTCAGTTACTCATTCACTGTATCCTGTTGTAGTAGGTTGACCTTGGCCACCTGCCTACCTAGCCACTCTCTCACTTCCCCTCCTCAACACGATGGGGAGAAAATAAAACTAAAGAGCTCAAGTGTCAAGAGAAAGACAGGAAGATCACTGGGCAATTACCACCACAGGCAAAACAGATTCAACTTAGGGAAAATTTATTAAATTTATTGTCAACTAAAAACAGAGTAAGCACAGGGGTTCTAGGGAACAAGGGTTGCGGTCAGTCTGATAGCTCCTCTCTGTCCCTCCTCCTTCCACACATTTTTCCTCTGCTCCAGCATGGGGTCCTCTCCATGGGCTGCAGTTACCATCAGAAGCCTGTTCCAATATGAACCCTCCATGCACTTCAGCTTCCTTAAGGCATATCCACTTGCTCCAGCGTGAGATCCTCCACAGGCTGCAGGGCAATACCCTGCTCCACCATGGTCTCTCCATGGGCTGCAAGGGGATCCCTGCTGGGACACCTGGAGCACCTCCTCCCTCTTTCCCCTCAGGGCTCCCTGGGCGGTTTTTCACACCTTTCCTCTCAGCCCTGGCTGCCAGGCAGAGTTTTGCCCTTTCCAACACAGGCTTTCCCAGAGGCACTACCATGGTGGCTGTGGGGCTCAGCTGTGCCCTGTGGTGGATTGGTTGGAACCAGCTGTGTCTGGCTTGGGGCAGCCCCGGCTGCTCCACACAAAGGCCACCTGGCAGGACCCCCTGACAGCCCAGCCCGGAGATCCCCATACACCTGTATTGCTCTTCAGAGTTGATGCTTTCTAGATCTCTCACCATCCCCTTCCAAATTCATGTCCAACATTTCTTGTTTCTAAGAGAAGCATATGTTCATATGTACACATTACCAAAAGACACAAATTTGTGTCCAGATATCCTGTCATTAGTATGTTTTAATTTTATCATCACATTTGTACTAGCCAAAAGTAGTTACAGCAGAAGTTTATAGTATGAAAATAAGTGAAGACAGCAATTCCAGCAGTGCCACTTATGTACCCTTAGAGTACTGGAATAGCAAAAAATATTTGCATTACAGATAGCACTTGGAAATTTTTTCCACCCCTTCAAGAAAGGAAACTCTCCTGTTGGACTTTAAAAAAAAAAAATAAACCCCAAAATGACCACCCCCACACCCTGTTGAAACCAGAGGAGAGAACTACTTCTCCAGCACCTCCCAAAGTTACTGTTACTGCTGCAAGTCCACAATGAGTTTTGTCCAAGCTTGGTCTAGAATAAAGCCTAAAGTCATTAAGTCATTTTCCTTTTAACCTATTAAGCCCTTTTTAGATTTATGGAAAGAAAATTAGTCTGGGTTCTACTCAAACCATGTTGTTTCTAGAAGAACTACACCCACCCGCCCTTTACACCCACCCACCCTTTTATCTTGTATGCCAATAGATAAGAAATCATGTTTATCTACAGAAATAACATCTGCCTTCATGTGTTCAAGATGGGGAGGAGCATTTTGTTCTGAGGCTCTGACAGCAGCTAACACTTAGGTAGGAAGCATTTCTAGGTCTCCAGTGTGTGGCTGAAGCCATTTATAAGTTATTGGCACATCAGCCTTCTCTGTCTGGACATGAAGCAACTCAAACGCATGCAATTCACCACTGTATTATATTCACTGCTTCATGGACCTGGAAATTGCTCTCCTCTTTAATACAGATATCAGGCCGCTCACTATCACTAAGTATTCATAAGCTAGAAGCCACAAAAAGAAAACACATTTTATGACTTCTGGGACAGGACCATGCTACTTGCTTCTCACAAGATTACTTTGCATACTTTGTTTTGGGAGCTTGTAGTTGCACAAAGTTTCCATATTTCCCCTTGCATCAAGGGATTTATAGAACACATGAAGGTTCTATTATGCAATGCAGCAAGTACAAAATCCATCAGAAAAAATAAAGGAGTTCAGCATACACACAGCCCTCCTCCTTGCACACACACATATATATGACCCTCTTCGAGAAGCTGTAGAGTTCAACAGTAACAAGGTGGTACAGAGATAGCTGACTGAATTAAAACCATTATATATTCTGATCAAGTAGAAATACAGGAGAGCTCTTCAAAGCTAGAGCATCTCTGCCTTAAATTGTCCTTTTAGAAATGCCTCTGACAACTATTCAGGAACTAAGTTGTAAGGTTTGGATTTTAATTCACCATATAAAGAGCAATAGTGAAAACATGACACATTACTGTACCAGTAAACTTTTTATTCACCAATTGCCTTTATACAGACTGAAAAAAAAACCCCAAAACCACCCCTGCTCTTACATTCCAGTAACTCCATGTGTTTAGAAGTAAATCCCCAAAATACACACGTTCCATTTGATAATCACACACACAGCTGTAAACTGAAACTACTAACTGGAGGAGTCATTAAGGAAAAGCATATTAGTCAAATCAAATCAAAGGAAACAACATGCCTGGAGGAAATTACATGAGAACAGAATCAAAACAAAGTTATAAGTACAAGAGAAAAAGCAGTCTTGTGCTATTTGTTTTGCCAAGTTCTAAATAGCAGGTGGTCTAGAGCAAAGCTTAACAAAGGATTTCAGAGGATACTGTAAGTTTAGGAAGTCTGATGTCCCAAGAATAAAGTGATAATGAAGCCAGTTCTCTTACTGAAATCCTTAAAAGAGAATAGGAAACCAGACATCCGTTTGGTGTTCGCATCCTTGAGACACATGACTGCCTCAGGATAAACCTAAGTGTGCTTAGATGTCGATGCAGACTTCTCAGCTATGTAACTACCTACCATGAGGGCCTCAAATGATACCTAGAGTTTTGTCACAGTCACATGATTTAAACACTCTGTGTTTAAATCACTCTGTGTTAAGACATACCTGTCTTGACTCTCATATTGCCATATTTTTTCCTAAGAGAACTAGTCCATATATTACTTAGTCCAAAAATGAGGAAGGGGGAGGAGGAGCTATTTACCTATTTAGAAGTTAGAATTAGTTGTGAATCACCTAAAAAAATTCCAAACAAAAAATGAACCCACAAAACCCAGAAAAGACCAACTGCCGTTCTCCTTAGTAGTTCTAAGATGTGGTTGTTACAACCAGAAGACTACCAACCCTGCTCACGGTGGCATTGGCAGGCATGACTATATTAACTCTGACAGTTGACAACAGGTAGCCAGGGCTCAGAGCACCACTCTTCCCAGCCACATTGCTGTCAGTGTTTAAGCAGCCTTCATCTTCCATCAATTCTGCTTAGTGAATGCTAACCTCCACCAGTAAACATGCTTGAGAGAGACCAGGAGTATTCACAGGTTTTGCAGGAGTCTCCTATGTTGGACCAAGTCCTTAAATGATCTCTAAAATGGGTGATTTAGGTAGCAAAACACAGGCTGAAATAACTGGAGTAAACCCAGCTTCAATAAGTAAACAGAACATAAACATGGCATTAAGACTTCAATTTTTGGACGAGGGCTAGAAGTTATCCTACATCATGGAGAAAAAAAAAGGAAAAAGAAGATCAAGTTCAGTCTTTCAGTTGTCTTGAGTTACAAAGTTTCTTGAATCTTAAAGAATAATAATAGAGCAGTATTTACTTTCGGCAGAGTTTATCCGATTTACAAGAAACCAACCGTGTCTATCTTCAGCCAGAGAAAACAAATAAGAGAGTAGTCTGAAGGGGGGTCTACAGGGTGGGAATAAGCAGCCCATCTGAGCCCAGATGTGCAGAGCGTGTTTGTATTTTAATAGGCATGGTGTGACTGCATAAAGGATGGTAATCCAAGAGAGAAAGCACATTTTCTGGCTGACCAGCTAAAGGGGTCTAAAGCACAAAAGAAACTTTAAGAGCTTCTCAGCCACCCCTTCACTTACGTGGCAGCTGTCAGCAGCGCTTCTGTTGCGTTTTGGAAACTGCTAGATTTAAACACAGCAAGTTTTACTTGTTCAGACCCCAGAGCTGTTGCAACTTTCTGAGACCTGGTGGTAACACACACACAGCTCTTGAGAGCAGCTTAACATGCTGTGAAATACGTGGTAAGACTTCCAACACTTACTGGCTAATTAGGACAGACCTTGCAGATGTTCTTAATCAAGGAAGAAAAAGTAGGGAACCCACACTATGTACACATATGCTATCCCTACATCAGTGGCAAATAAAGGCAATTTCTCCAAGCTGCTAGAATGATTTTTTTTTTAAACAGAGAAGTTAAATTTTTAATCAACTATAAAGAAAAGCATTCCTTGATACAAGCTGACACAGTGCTAGTTTCCTCACACTACAAAGAAGCTGTTCTAGTGTGTCTGTGCTGGCAGTGTTTCAAGCATTAAGGGAAAAAAAACATGGCTAGTTATCTTCACTTCTTAGTACTAGAAACTTAGTAACTTGGGACAACTCTAACGAAGGACAGAGATACAGCAGAAGCAGCAGGCTTTTAGATACTCTGAAGGTCCAAAGAATAGGGGGATGCAGGGAATAAAAGCTCACTGGCAGAGTAACACAGTTTAACTTTTATGTTATAGGAAGTGCCTTTTCCACAAGGCAATTTATGAATAACCTCATGAAAAGGCCTGTAATGAACCACAATTTGTGCATATAGGTACCTGCTAGCTTTCCCTCCCTTCCTTTTGTATAAGCCCTCTCCTAACTCCTGACAATTTTTTTATTCATGGAGGAATGGATGAGGTTTTTAGAGCAAGAGAAGAGCTGGGTCAGTGGGAAGAAGCCAATATTTGGTTTGGCTTCTCTTTTGGAAGAGCAGCAATTACAAAGTCATAATTCCATCTCTACAGCTGAGTATGAGACACAAAATTGACCTTCCCCCCACTTTCAGCAAAACCAAAAGAATTTCCCCCAAACCTAAAGGCATTTTCTCCCCTTCCAGCCCAGGCTAAGAGTCATGCACAATGGAGTAATCCTCCACTCAGCTCTGCTCAGGAGACCAAACACCACATTTGAACCTGATAACAAGGCCAGCATGCAGATGGTAGGTCAGTGAGATACCCAACACACACATTAAGTGTCTTGCTGGGAAGTCAGCAGATAGTCTCTTTACTTTTTTTTTTTATTAGAAGATCTCAAGAGTAACAGTCAAAAAAATTAAGTTATCTACAGATACTCAAGACAAAGCAATCAAGTTTTAAGGTAACCTGCCTGCAAAACCTCAATTGCAACAAAGCAAATTGTCACCCTAAGGTGCACTTTAGGGTAGTTCCTCCAAGCAGAAAAAAGCTTTACAAGTAGTAGGTTGATTCAGTGAAATAAAGAAACACACAAAAAACAAAACCAAAAAACAAACTACAACTCAAAACTTAGGCTAAAGTAACAGTGTTTAAATGGCCAAGAATATCATGGTCAAATAGTTTTTTCTTGGATTTATTACTTATTATGTATCCAAAGGTCTAGAGCTTAATATAAAAAAAAAGCTATGTAGACATAGCAAAAAAAAAATAAAAACAATCCTTCACAGTCATCTGTTACAGAAAGTAGGTTTTAATCAGCTTCAGTAACTCTACCTTCATAATGGAAATCACATGAGAAACAGAATGCAGAACTGCATTTTCATCCAGCCAGGAGCTGTTTAAAGAGGGGAAGAGAAGCTTCACCAGAAACTGACTAAAAAGCAGGATTTCTGCCTGTATTAAAAGCTAGCATTGGAGGATCTGAGGAGCTCTCAGTCTCACAGGGGGAAGAAGTTATTGGGGTAAATGCCCTAACTCCAGAGCAGACTAGCAAAGAGGTTTTCACTTACAATGGCAACCTAAGAATGAGTTAATCCTTGGCTCTGTGTGTTCTGTTTAGTGCAGGCTGGAAGGCTAGCACACCAGCTGATGGTGCCTTTATTCTTAACTTTCATGATTATTTTTTCTTTGCTTAACTTGAAAGTAAAAGTAACAAGAGACTGAAGTTTTCAGAGCCAATTATCTGAAGTTAACAGTAGTAGTCCTAAGAGTTTAAGACAATGTTAATGATTCATTTCAGAGCAGAGCCCCAAAGACATTTGGCCCTGGAAACACAAAACTGGAAGTGCTTGTAGAGGAAAAAGTAAGGGATAAAAATCAAGTAGCGTGGGACAAGAGAGGAAGAGATTATTTAGGTCAGCCTTTATGAAGAATCTGAACACCAAACACAACAATTCCAGACAAATCAAACAGTCTCCCAAGTGCTTTCAGCAGTCCCAGCACTGAAAGAATACTGCATGAGATGGCATCGGAAGTGATAAGTTTATAATTCATTTTTATGTGGTTAATAATGAAAGTGTAAAATTCAATTCCCTTCAAAATTTGGGGGGTTTTTTTGCCTCCTCTTCTACTCAAACAGAAGAGAGGAACGGTTTGAATTCACAGCTTGCAAAGGTTCAGTGTAGAGCATCCAAATCAGCATGGAGTTTATTCCAACAGATAGACAATCCAAAAAAAGGATATGCTATTAACCAGATAAATATTTATAGCTCACACTTTTACAAGACCCAAAACTCTGCTACTCATCTTGTCTCCATGGCAATTCAGAGAGAGCTTCTGGAAACAGGGGATGGAGTTTTAAACTACTCAAGCTCCCACAAAAAAAAAAAAGCCTATTTTCCAGCCCTCTCACAGTCCTGCTCAACATTGGTTTCCATGGCAACCCAGCAGCAGCCCAAAGACAGCTTGTAAATGCAGCACAAGCCTATAGCTGCTTCAGCTGTTGCTTATTTTAAGATGCATCAGGATGCTGATGACTTGTGTCTAGTACCATCATGTTTCAAAAGACCATGAGAACAGGCT
>JAOXJM010000001.1:109321233-109352013 GCA_026413425.1 Tringa solitaria | reverse complement strand
CCACCGCCCGCCGCCCTGGCTCACCTTGCTGCAGGTCCTGCTGGTCGTACCAGGGCTCATCCTCGCGGATCTCGAACTCCTCCACCAGGCTGTCTGCCAGCATCGCGCCCCTTCCCCTCACGGCGCGGCGGCAGGACGAGGCGGCGGCGCGCTCGCGGGCCGGTCCCCGCGCGGCGGGCGGTGACGGGGCAGGGCAGCCAGCAGCCGCTCCTCGCCTTAAAAGCCGCCTCCGGCCATTGCCGAGCGTTTCCGGAGTTTGCCGAACCTCTCCCCCTTCTGGCCGGGCTACGCCGAGCTGCCGGCGGCAACGTGGCAAGCTGCGGCCGCCCGCCCACCGCCTGCTCGCGATTCAAACACAACGCCCTCACCTCCCCTGCAGAGAGCCAATGGGAAGCCGCCCGCCAGACAGATGGAAAGGAGCCTGTGCCAATCAAGAAGCGCATTTGTGTCAAGGTGCCAATGAAAGCGAAGAGAAGGTTGGTCCGGGCTCATTGCGCCCGCCCCAGCAGCCGGCTGCGCAGCCTCCAGTCAGAGGAGGTGGGTTGGTGCCTGCGGAAGGGGGCGGTGGCGGGGCTGTTGAAGGGTTAATGGCGGGGAGCGGTTGCAGGGGGTATTCCGGTGGGTCTGCGGCTGAGCAGAGCTGGCGCAGCCTGGGGCCGGACAGTGTAGCTGGGCCCCAGGAAGCGCTGCCTGGAAGGGAAGGCTCCGCACCGGCTGGTGCCCAGGTGCGAGGCCCGTGGAGCCTCGGTGCGGGAGGGGAGGGCGCGTCCCCGCCGCAGCAGCCGCTGTCGCCTCTGAGCGCGGCCGTCCCCGGCACCGCATGGCGGTCACGGCCCGCCCTCGCCCCTTGTCCTTACAGGGAGGGAGCCGTGTCCCGTATTTGGGGAGCTGCTGAGGAAAAAATACCTTGTTCTGCCCAGTTTTAGCAGACGAGCCGCCTCCGAACTTCTAGCGCCTCCCAGCAGCCGCAGCCGGCAGCGCTCGGGCGGCCGCGGCATCTCGGGCTGAGGCGGTGCCGCCGCCCGCCTGCCCCGGGCGCGCCCCCTCAGCGCCGGGCCCGGGCGGCGCTCGCCCTCGGCTCGGTATTAATGGTTTAAGTCATGGGAGAAAGATGAAGATGCTTGTGACCAGCATCCGGACTTGGTCCGGACTGCGAGCACGGGGCTGCCCTGCGGGACCCGGTACACCAGAGCTGCTCCCCCTTCCCCGGTCACGATGTGTTGTCCCCACTTCAGACTCACACTCCGGGTCCTTGTTCCAGCTCTGGGAGAACCGCGATAATGGCATCCTGCATCTCGCTGGTTCAAAAAACCTGTTCTTTTGGCTCATTGGTATTAACGCAGTTGTCACCACTAGAAATTTCTGAAACCAGTTTGCCTTCTGTGAGTCATAAAATGTCAACACCTGTGCTTTAACCTACTCAGTGTAAAGGCTGACTATTAAGGGAGAGGGGATGCCTATGCGTGATTTCATTGTAGTACAATTAAAGAGCACATCTTCTGGGAAAGGAAGTGTGGTACCTCAACTTCTAATTGAGCCTATTTTGTGAACAAGGTACAGGAGCAGAGGTACCAATTAGTGTAAAGAGTTGTGTCAGATCCTGTGTATTATAATCAGTCAAGGCACTAGAGGCCTGTTTGTGCATTGTTAGAAGGTTTTTGTTAAAGAAATTTCAAATTCTTACTTTCAAATTTCTGAAGCTGAGAGGTCCTTTTTTTATTTGTGTGTAGAAAGGAACGGAGTCAAATACAACTTCAGAAATGACTCTGTGTGCTGGCAATGTTAGTGTGAAGCTCATTTATTCTTGGTCCTCATGGAGTTTGAGGAGAAGGAGAGTCTCCCAATCCTCCATCCAAAGATCCATGCGGGGGTTTCAAGATGAAATGTCTAGCCTTCCAAAAGCCCTAACACCTACTACATAAGTCACTTCATTAAGTATATTTGTGAAGGCTTGAAAGTGCCCTTTAAAGAAAATGTGACACTTGTCAATAGCATACTTACTGTAGTGACTATTATACAGTTAGTCATATCAAACTTATTTTTAGAAATAAACATTTCAAATGGGCATCTTTTCAATAACCTTATTTTTCATTTTAGGTTTATCAGAAAAAGTTTATGAAACCAAACTCGTTACAAAAAAGAAAAATTTCATCACCTGAAAATGGAAGTGAGCTGTAGCTCTGTGAAAAATAAACTTGAAAATATACATCACAATCATTCTCAAGTACCTAAAAATTCAGTCATATTCTTACAAATAAATTGGCTTTAGAAAAAAAAACCAACTTGGTTCAAGTTGTTTGTCAGCTTGATTATTTTTTTTCTTACCTGCAAAGAGAAGTTACCTACTCTTTGCGTATTGTTTCATATTTGAGCATCTTAAATATATATACAAAAATGCATCCACATTTTATTTGCTCTTCAGGAGTTCATTTTCCATGTTGGGAGTTGGACAAACCGCTGTTCCATCCTCTGCCTTGGCCAGGACAGACACTCCTCCCACCCTTGCCCGATCCGCCTGGTCCTGCCTGGTGACAAGGATGTGACTGTCCTCCCTGTCCAGCTGCTCCATGAACCGCAGGCAGCTTGAAGCAGCCTTGCATTTCATTTCCTGGTTCTTTCATGGCTTTTTTTTATGAGGTGTTTAGGGAGCTGCTTATAGATCTGCTTATCAAGCTGAACAAGCAAATATTCAACTAAGTATTTTGATGGATATTCAAAAATTGCATTTAGGGTAAATTTGTTAATATGCAGAGGAGCAAAGTGTGGACTATTGACAAAATGCAGGTTTTAAAGCTCTGGATACAGTGTGCATAGTAAGGCTGAAATTTGAACCTGAACTATCACCAAATTAATGGCTGACAGCTTCCTTCAAATAGATATAAAGATGATTAAAGCCTCAGTTAAAAACAGATACCTGGAAGAAGTATTCTTGTATTTGGCTTATAGAATCAAACGTAGTCAAGGACGATAAAGCTAATCATTACCCTGCTTTAAAAGGTAGTTCCCTGGAGCTAGCTATTTCTATGGGATAGTTTATACCAAACATGCTTAAATTAATTGCTAGATAGATGTAAAAAGTCAGCATCTTTAAAAAATTTTGGCTGAAGATCTCTTTGATATATTAAAGAACCCTATATTCTTGGGCTGAATCTCTGTTATTTGGATGTACTTAAAATGCTGTACATGTGTTACATGCTAGATTTTATTTACATGCAGTCTTTTATGCTATGAAAATGTTTAAACTATTAAAAGGTGATTTGGTTTATGGTTTCTGTTAATATCTCATTAGTTTCCTAGGTGAAAGTATTGCTTCCATGGCTTGTTAACAATTAACACTTAAAAATTCAAGGACAAAACTTAGTATTTGTTTTGAAATAAATATTCATCTAAGTGTATGCTGCATTTGACATTCATAGCACTGGAATACTTAAGGACATGTATTGAGTCACTTCATTCATACACAGTCCAGATTTCTAAAACTACGTAGCTAGCAGGAAAGATGTAAAATGTATGCAATTGCTTTGAACTCTTCACCAAGATTAGTGTTTCCAATAGCAGATTTTTATGTTGAGTCTGTGCAACAGTACAGAAGGGGTTCTTTTAATTTTTTCTCTACTTGTTCCATTGATTTTTAAGCACTGATTATATTTAGAAATTTCACTGACTTCTTAATATTTTGTATCTATTCAGTTTCATGCTCCCTGTCTTATACCTCAGCAAAATGTGTTTCTCAAAAAAAAAAAACCCAACCAAAAGTAAGAAGGGGGAAATTTTCTTCTAAAAATCCATTTCTATGCTTATGAAACAAGCAAAAATTCCATGTCATTTTAATTTGGAAAATTATTCTACCAACTGTTGTAATTCTTTTTTGTAACCTGAGGAAGAAGAGAGTTGTACTTGTGGAAGATGAGGTTTGTTTGGGGAATTCATCCTAACGCGCTGGCATATTCCATGACTACACTGGGCGCTGGAATGATGAACAGTATCTTTAATTTCTACTACGTTAAACTTTTCCTAAACCGATACAAAATTTCAGAAGTAGCATTTCATCAAGCGCAGGTATCGTACAACAGAATATTTTGATTACCATGTTGTGCTATGTGTCTGTGCTATTACAACAAAGTCTTTTTTTATTTTATTTGTGAATTAATTTTGGATGCATTGCAAATAGTTACACATTAAATTAATTTTAAATTTAGTTAATATATGAGCAATTGAAGGTACGCACAAAGCACATTGTTTACAGTCTCTAGACAAAATCTCCAGACTTTAATTGCTGGAAAGATTTTTACCTTCGATAGCTTGTAGTAACATTCTAAACTAATCTTGCACCTCAGCTCCATAGGTTTGACATTAGTGCTTTCCTATGGACTGCTTAAGTACTTAAATACTGCCTTTATTCTGCAAGTCATTATCCACATGAGCAACTCTTGTCATAAATGGTCTCCTGAAAGTAATGGGCTGGCTCCTGTTGTGAATGACTTGCTGTGAGTGAAACACCTGGGCTTTGCAAGGTGAAAGCCCAGATTGAGTTGAAGGAGTGAAGTCTTGGAGATGGGTTTATTTTACGTGTAGTTGGGCACCTGCCTACTAAATAATCCGGTTTTTCAAAATGACTGTAAACCTCTAAATACATTTAAGAATTTGATCTGGAGCCTGTTTTGACCTGAGAAGCTTTTAATTTTGTTTATTCTTTGAATGGAGACTTATTTTAAGAGATTTATTTTATTTTAATTACGGTGTGTATTACTTCTGTGTTGTATAACTACTGCAGAAAACTCACACTAATGATAAGTTCTGTTGTGTTTCTTTCTTGTTTGTCACAGGTTGTATTTATGATATGGAATGCCATTAATGATCCTCTTTTTGGGTATATTCAAGATAACTCCAAATTTGCATGCTGCTCAAGACGCCAGTTCTCAATTTTATATGGAGCTCCTTTATATTCATTAGCCTTTCTGCTTCCTTGGTTTCCTTGGAAACATTATGAAGAAGGTGACTGGCTAAGTGGTCTTCACCTCATCCTTGCATTATGTGCTTTTGATGGTTTGCTTACATTTGTGCTTCTCGCACAGTGTGCGCTCTTTGCAGAAATTTCAACAAGACATGAAAGTAGGCTTCAACTTATTAAGTATAACCAAGTAGCAACATTAATTGGATCAACGAGCATTCTCTTTTGTGGTCTCATATCAGATAATATGGAAAATTTTGCCTATTTTCAGGCTTTTGCTGTTTTGGTTGCAGCATTAGCAACAGCTTGCATGTGTTACACAGGAAAATACAGTACGAGTCAATATGAGCGGAGAGAAATTTGCACGGAGAGTTCTGATCTGGAAAGCAGTGAGGGAGCTTTCTCCTGGTCCTCTGTCATTTCATTGACCAAGCAGATTATGACAGAGAAAAACTTTTTATTTTTTGTAACTATGAACTTCTTCCAAGTCTTCCACCTAGCCTTCTGCAACAATTTTATGATGATCTTTGCGGATAATCTTATTCCTAAGGATGTTCTTTCTTCCTCAATAAGAAGTATCATGTATGGAGCAAGCTTTATTTGTCCTCAGGTAGGCAGTTACACTTCTTTTATTTCAAAATATGAAAACATGGTGTTAGTTTTCATTACTTTAAGGTATCCATTTACACTGTTAGTTGAAAAAATGCTGCATCCAGCATAAGCCATTAGCCATAGTGAGAAAAAAATATCTCTCTCCAATGCTGTAAAAGCCTCTGGATGAGGCTGACCAAATGCAGTGGTAGGGAGCAGGCAGGCTGGTAAAATACCTGTTTACTGTGGGAATGTGAGACGTGAGTGTGAAAGGAGTGTTTTATATCCTACAGGGTTTGTAATACCTACGGATAAAGGAATGAAAAACATGGTCAAGATAAAAAGTTTGTAAAAACAAAATCTGCAGAATTCTGAATTCTTTTCTCTTTGCTTTTGATTTGTAATACATGATGAAAGAATAATCTCTTCAGGAAGTTTCTTAGAGAAACTGCACAAAATGCCAGAAAAACCATTAGGTATTAAAAGCATTGTTGAAATACGTGGCATCTCAGTCATGGGAACCAAACAAAACTCTGAATGGCTGCTTTTGGAGAATAATACTCTCCTGTTTATTCTGTTGTTTGCTGTCTTGGTCAGCTACATTTACTGGGGAGAGAGGGAGATACTTTCAAGATCCCAGTGAGGGATGGGGGCAGGAGTAATGAACTGGAAAAGAAAAGGGAAAGAGAGACCAAACAAGTAATGTACGAGAACAAGAAAAGCAGCAAAAATATGTCCCACAGAATTTAAACACACTTGCCTGCAGTGAATAAAAAAATTATTCTGTTCATTCCCTTCTAACTTCTTTCACTGCATCTTTTAAACTTTTACTGTGTTTGCTTGTTAGATTGCTCAAAAACTGCGTATCCTGACTTTCATCATTGGTGCTGGTGATGTTCAGAATTTCTGAAAATCAGGCTGTTATGTTCATTAAGTTGTAATGTTTTCAGTAAGTAAAATCTAAAAGAAGATATATCAAAGTGCAACTTGAATTCACAGCTCAATTTTAGTTACCATTTGGGCTTTTGCATATATAACATACAAATCCTAAGCATATCTTCTCTGTTCCATAACTCCTAAATATCTATGATTTCAAATTTTATCCTTACCACAGGTTTAATAGTTTTGTTCTGCAACTCAAAGAGTTAGTTGATGAACTTTGGAAATAAATCAGAAACTGCAGAAGTTAGGAAAGCTTAAATAATTTTACACTCAATACACAGCAGTCGCTACTGTTGATAAAATCAGTGTGACAGTGTGAAATGAACAATCTTTCAGAAAATGCATCTCTCTCTGCTCCCCAGAGACTCTTTGTCTAGAAGGTTACTGAACTATAGAGAGTTTGCTGTGATCTTATTTTTCTCAGGTTTTGTCCCTTTGAGCTCAAGATATGATAAAAGAATTCTCTGGTCCTGGACTTCACTTACTGGAAAAGCACCCAACCCATGTAAAATAAAGCCCCTGCTTATAAACTCTGCTTCAGTGGCCTGTACTAAACTAGAATTCAGGTTCTCTCTTAGGTTCCTTTGAGTAGCGGGAGTGAAGAATAAAACCTGCCTACAAGGGAGACCTTGTTGCTGAAGCATAGGCAAACAAATCTAAATTTGCATCATTAAGTTAGTATTTCACTGAATTTTTAGAGTTGGAAGGGACCATAGAGATCATCTAGTCCAACTCCCCTGCTGAAGCAGGATTGCCTAGAGCACGTAAAGTAAGTGCTGTTATTTCCCTGTGCTGAATGCGATAGATCCTGGAGATTACAGGGATTAGGAGAGGGTAGATAGAGAAAAGATACTACAAGACTAAGCAAAGTCACCTCCTTGTCTCTTTCTTCTTTTTATTAAACTGCTTTTCAGGTTTAATGAGGCCATTTTTACCGTATCCATATGGTAAAATAATGCAGAGCCAGTTAAGGAAGACTCTAGGAAGGCACTATACTGCAAAACACAGATGATGGAATAAGGGTTAGGCCAACATACATTATCAGACACTGGCCAGATTCTGATAAGGAGTAAATAAGGTCGTAAGACACTGGAACAGGTTGCCTAGAGGAGTTGTGGATACCACAACCCTGGAAATGTTGGTTGGACAGGGCTTTGAGCAACATCTGCACCCAAAGCATGGAGTAGATGACCTTTAAAGGTCTCTTCCAACCCAAACCATTCCGTGGTGCTATGATTACAAGTGAAAAGACAGGAACTGAAGCCACCTTCCTTGCTGCATGTCAGTAGTAGCTCCATGACGTCTCACATTCAAGTTATTCCTCCTTCCATCTCTTGTTTGAAAGACAGCTGAAGCTTTTCTAAATTGCAGAAGTTTTGCTCTGACCTTAGGACTCTTTTATTTATTGGTTTTAACCAAAAAGGAAACTCCATAAAAAGGTTGAAGCTACACTGTGTCTTGATCCTAAGCTGTGGCAGTAGGAAGTTTAACTGAGTCAGTTCCAGCTTTGTATATGCATCATCTGATGAAGTGAGGTGTTTTTTCCAAAGAAATAATCTGTTATCCATGTTATGGATTTTGGAGATAGAAAAGGCAATTATGAAGTAGTCTGACTACCTTAATAACAGAAGGAATTAAATGTCAAGAGAGAGTTATTTTTTTTTCTCACCAAGGAAGTGAAACTCTTCCCTGGAAAATTGAACACATGCAAGTGATGAAAACCCTCAATCATCAGTAGACGTCGAGTCTTTTTATGACAGCAGCCAGAATGAGCTTCTCTTTCTATTTTAACCTCTGGCAAGAAGTAATCTCATATTGCTCTCTGGTAACTTATCTAATGCTATACCAATCAGCTTATCACAATACTTTGTTATATTTGAAGCCAGTGAACCTGCCAGTTCAGCTACATTTATTTTATTTGGGTTTTTTGTTTCGTTTTGTGTGGTGGTTTTTTTTTAGGGAATCCAGACACAGGAACTCAATATCATAGAGGCATTCAACAGGAAGAGCTGGCAGTGGATATTTCTTGAAGAACACCAACCATCTGAAAATGGTAATGCTATCATGCTGTGGTCTTTTACAAGATTTAACCCCAGTCATGGACAGCATTAACATTTTTTCAGAGTAAAAAGAAAACCTATTTTTTTTTTAAATCTGCTATTATAATATCTACAGCTTAATATACCTACTTTTCTGGGGAATCAGCTATGCGGAAAAAATACATATAAATGGTCTAATGACCATATTTATATCTGCTATTTATTTCTTAAGTTTGCAGGTCACCCAACATTTTAAAGAGAGAAGATGTAAGCGAACATACATTTGATTTTTATAGCATGACAATGAATCAGAATGGTGAGTGGCAAGACCCATTTTCTTCCTTAATATACTTTCTAGTGGCATGTGTCTATATAGGATAAAAATGGAAAGTCCAGGCGGGTGAGTGGAAAGGTGGGGTGAAGTGAAGAAGTCACAACTGGCCATTGTTTCAGTACTGTGTCGTTCACAAGCACTAGGGATGGTATTATACTCCAAGTCTACTGCTCTGATGTTAATTTAAGCCCTTGAAGAAGAGAAAAAAAATCTCCTACTGGTTGCAAGCTTGGGCTGCTGTGCAATAAATGAGGCTTCTTTGAATGCAATGAGGAGCCAAGGAAAATACCAAGTAACATCTTCCTTTTGTAAGCAGAATTAACATAAGAAATGTAATAAATTAATACTTCACTTTAATCTATACATTCCATGGGGTAATTTAAGTTGTGGAGACAACAGCATCTCCAGGTTTTTGAGTTTCACAGAAATCTTAGTTTTAAAATTGTCTTTCTGTGTGTCGGTCATGCAGCGAGGTGCTCCACAAGTACTGCAACCGCCTCAGGGTACCACGGGGCTTGCTGCCAGGTCTCTGGTGACTGCACCAGGGAGAAGACAAGCAGCGGTGACCTGCAAGCCTGAGACTTCCCTGCTCCCAGGGGTTCAGGGACCACCTTGGCTTCAATAAGTGAACTGATACTGCCAAGCTTTGCCTCAAATGGAGAGGGAAACCAAACTGTGCTTCGCTGTTTCACCCTAGTCCCAAGAAATGAGATTTCTATTGACTTTCCTCCTCTTGCTGCCACTTCCTTCCCACTTTCAAAGCTATTTTCCCTGCAAAACAAATAGGAATGCACTTCACCATGTTGTGAATCCTCTTCAGAGCTCTGACTTTTGGAAGGGCTGAAGGGCTTTTGCTTTTTGGTGGTCGTAGCCTCTGACTGTGTGCGTCCCTGAGGGAGCCACTGAACTTACAGCCTGATTTGGAAAACTTTTACACCTTGCAGCGGTTCTGTCTGAGTGGAAAAAAATCACATTCAGTGAGACTGTTCATATGTGAGACTGTTTTGTATGTGAGACCGTTGATTCATAAGTGTCTGTGGTCTCAAGGTGCTCCATAATCATACCTCATGCTGGGTTTTCACAGTTAAAACACTGCAACAGAAAAGGGTATCCATATTGATACAGCACAAACATTAGCTTTATTTCTTAATTAATGGTGAGTATTTTGAGGTTTTTTGTTTCCCCTTCTCCTCTCCTATCAAACCGATGTGCTTAATGAATAGTTTAGTTATGAAACTTTTAAGTACAGCATAAGAGAAAGAATTTTAAAGACTGGCTCTGTCACTCGGTTTTTGTGACTGTGAATATTGAGTATCTATTTTGATCTTCTACAAAAATAAATATAACAATAATTTCCTATGTCTCTGAAATTTTCTGAAATGTCTTCCAAAAGTTTGCAATGCTCTGGTAATCCTAAAGCAAAATAAGTATATTTTTGGTTTCTCCTAATTGACCCATTTCTCCAAATGAACTGACAATAGAATCTCAGAGAAACATTTTCTGTTAGTTTTTCTCTTGCATACAATAAAATTCTACATAAATGAATAGAATGCACAGTTACACATGCCAAAAGTTTAATTCATCATTTTTCTTTCCTAAATAGAATTAAGAAATGAAATACTTATGTGTGAAGTAAAGCCAGAAGAGCTGAAAAGCAATAAAACAAAATAAAAACCAGGTTGCGCTCAAACTATTACATGTTCTACATCCTAGTAAGGACTTATTGATACCCAAAGCTGCTTTTTTCCTTGCCTTTTTTTCCAATGACTCTAAACTTAGGAACCATTCTAGCAAGCATGCCTGTATGTAGAACAAGTCATCTTTTTACATGTAGAACGGCGGTTTTCCCAGCATAGCACTGACTGATTCATGATTTCTGTTCTCCTCCCACAGCAGTATTTTGTTCCATGTGAATTCTGGTAAAAGGCATGATACAGTGATAATGCTAATATGTAGGAGTCAGTCAGAGGTAAAAACCCCTATCACGATTAGCATTAACAACATACAGCCTTCAGAAGAACTCCAGAGACCAGAGTATGAGACATAAAGAACTGAAACCACTGGTTTTTCCCCTTGGTATACCTAAAAAAAAAAAAAAAGACAAAAAAGGAGACAGAAATGTGTATAAAAAAATTATGGCAGAAACAGAGAAAGGGCAGACATCAGAGGAAAAAAAGGATTGTAGTTGAATACATAGGAACCATCTGGTGCACATTTAAACCAGTCAAACCTGCAATTGTTTTAGTTACATTTACAAGAGAACTAGGGTACTTTCACTATACTTCTCTGAATGGCTTCCATCATTCTGCTTATTGCATTTTCTTTTGTGCTACTTTAGTTGCATTGGGCAGAAGGAATACAGACAGTAGCAAGGTCTTGCCTAATTTTACATCCCTTTAGATACCAGTTAATGAAGGCTTCTAATATTAGCCAAGTTCCTCAAAATGTTAAGAACCCAAGATAAACAACAGCATAAACAACCTGGGTTTATTTTTACTTAAATAAGACAAAATGCTTATTGAGAGAGCTGACGGGATGTAAGAAACAGAGCTCAGATATAATCATAGTTTCATCAGTCTGTGGTGTTTGTGATTAAGCAACAAATATTCCTTTGGATTCTGGAATAAAGGAATGCTGAGCAGAGACAACATCTGTTGGACTTAGTTGCTGGTCCAGGATCCATATACAGGGCTCCTACACCCTCATTCCAGTAGGCTAGAATGAGATTAATGATTATAATTGTCTGTGTTGAACAGTACATTATTTGCTAATTGCTTCTTAATATTAACCAGTAAATGATGCTCTGACCATAAAATTATTAAGTGCTGATTTTTTTTGACCAAAGTTGCACAATTTTTGCATACTTCTTTAAGCCTATTGTGAGCTCTCTCCTGAAAACTAGCAAGGAAAAGATAGTCTTAGAAATCAGTAATTCTATAAAATATTTCAAAAATCTGCAAAGAAATGGCATAATGAAGTAGAAATGCAGTCAGTATAAGAAAGGTTAGAGAATCCTCATTATATATCCAATTACCTGAAATTTTTTTACAATTTTCAGTTACTTACATCGTTAATAAGGATGGAATAGTTGAGACAGTCATTCCGAGCAGGTTTTAAAAGGCCTAAGTAATGCCCAGTTAGTTCTCTGCTAAGTATGTCTTGATTGAAATATATTTTCCTTTCTCCAACCTTCTAAAGTAAAGTGTCAGCTCCTGGGCAGAGTTCAGAAATGGTTGAATCTTGTTTGCTTTTTGTTTGGTCTCCCAGTATCCACTTTTAAAAAAACACATTTACTATTGTTTAAGAAAAAAGTAACAAGAAAACCAGTATGGGAAGCAAGACATTATATATGATGCCATTTTGGAGATATTTTTGTATGTAAATTTAAAGAAACTAATGTACATTTATAACTTCACTACTCTTACTAACACATGTTTTAAGAGGAAGTTAAAATGTCATAGTAAGACTGTGATCTAATTTAGAGATTTTAGGGAAATTACCTTTCACTTTGTGCCACTCTAAATGAAACCAGCCAAGTACGTGGTTGTGATATGTTAAGTAGCAAACAAAAATTCCAAGATGAATATAAAATTTTGGTAGGCAGAAAAAAGTGGTTTAGAAATTTCCAAACCCCAAATTTAAAATGATGATTCAGAGCTCTGTTGAGTGTTCAGTCTAAACTCCTACTGAAGTAGGAGACCACCACTGAGACCTGTGGTGTAACATTTGCATTTGTGGGCAATGAAGCGAAGAGTTTCTAAAACTATACACCAATACTCCTAAATGTTGTGTGTGCATATGTGGTATGTGTGTGGAGGGTGAGGGGTGCAGGTCAGGGGACGAGGGTGAGAGATGCAAGTTAAGGTATTTCTTTTATTTTATTTTTTTAGTCTCTCTTTTTTTTTGATGGGAGAAAGTAAAGAAATTAATAAGGCTATTATCTTATCTGAATTTATTATGGTTTGAACCTGTTTTGAGCAGGGATTTGGATTTGATGACCTTCAGAGATCCCTTCCAACCTAAATTATTCTCTGATTCAATGATTGTGCTTTTAATGTCCCCGACTCCTTATTCACTTGCTGTCACCCAGTGAGCATACATCTTTATGAAAGCCTTGATGCATAATGTTTGTTCCATTTGTGGGAACACTAAATTTGGCTTTATTAAGCTTTGGATAAGGATCACACTATGCAGTACAACAGGAGCTTTGCTACAAGAATCTTCTGTCATCTCCAAGTCTGTTGCCCCAATAATATTTGTAAAACATGTTTGTAAATTTGCACTATCTTAAATGTATTCCAGATTGTTCTTCTTCACATCGTGCTTCCCAAACCATAATTCATCCATATCTTTTTAGGGTCTGCCAGAGACTCCTATAGGTTTTGCTAAAAAAGAGAGTATTTTTATCTGTGATTTGCAGCAGCCGTTTGTAGATGACGGCACTTTCCTCTTCAGTCTGCCTTCTCCTGCGTTCAGTCTTGGAGAAGGGATGTTTTTGAAATCGATCACTTGAATCTATCTAATAATTGTTTCCCTAAAGAAGCTGAATGAGTGCCATATTTGCACGTGCCTACTTCTACCATTACTATTGGGCAGTGAGGGAAGCGAGAGACTCCAGGCAGCATTTGCTCTCTGCAGCTTTACTCCAGAGCCAGCCCTTCTAGGCAGAAGTGAGTAAGTGGGTAGCCATAGCCACAGATGACCCTTTGTCTTTTGTGCCTTTTCTACTTCCATGATCTTGGATTTATGCAATCTAAGAGTTTTGCAAAGAGTTTTGCCTAGGCTGGCACCCTAGCATTTTAATTTTGGGTTTAAAAGCTCTATAACATCTCCAGTGCTGCAAACTGTTTTGCTTCTGTGTGCTAAAGACCAAAAAAAAAAGAATCATGCTTTATCAGGAAGTGGTGAGAAATGACATGTGTTTCCTCTTGCTGAACCTTTGTAACAGCCTTTTGTACAGCTGTCAGATTTCCATTACATGAACAAATACATATATTGCTGCCTGTCTTCTCACAGAGCTCTAACACTGTGGTCTTGCCATCAATGGAAACGATGACCAGCTATTCATGCTTAAATGTAGTAAAATAAAATCCCCTATTATTTCCCTTGCAACATTTAAAACAATAAAGCTCATAAGATCTGGTGTGATTTCCCCCTTCCTCTTTCCAGCGCTCTCTTCCTTCAGTCACTAACATCAGAACACATTTTTTCTTCCTATCTTACTTACTGATCTCTGGTCATCAGTTCCCATCCACTGCTTTGCTTTTCTGTTCCCTCATCTGTTGTAGTGACCTCAGATAAATGTGTGTTTTGATTTCATTTTCAAACTTCATATCTGTGTTCATTGCTATTGCCTCCACAGAAGCTGTCCATATCAGAAGTGATCTCTTAGGCTATATGCTCTACCCTTTGATTATTTTATCCCTGTTTGACAGTCAGATATACATGATGCACATGGTATGCAAGTAGAAAAAGCACCAAAGACAAAGGCTCATCCGTGGTTATGGCTACCCACTTCCCCACTTTTGCCTAGAAGGGCTGGCTCTGGAGTAAAGCTACAGGGAGCAAATGCTGCCTGAAGTATCTCGCTTCCCTCACTGCTCAACAGCAGTGTTGGAAGTAGGCATGTGCAAGTATGGCACTCACTCAGCTTCTTTAGGGAAACAATTATTAGATAGATTCAAGTGATCGATTTCAAAAACATCCTTTCATATATAAACTATTTTCTCCTGTTAGTTTCTCCTATCTCAAATATCTCTTAAAGGTCAACTTCTGCTATGACAGCTTCCAGAAATCTGCTAGTGCTTTCTGAAGAGCCTGTGAGGCAGCTGGGATAAACTGAAAGGCTGGATGACTTAGTCTGAACTATAAACAATAAAAACAAAAGTAAAATGAGTAAACTGACAAGATTTTCTCTGCTCTTGTAAACCATATGCACATATATTTAATTTCTTCTCTTTATCATTTCCTCACTACGTGACAATGTTTATATTCGTTTATCTTGCAATATTAACGTAACTGATTGAGACCTTACTGAGACCTATGGTGTTACTGAAAAATAAATGTTGACTAGTAATTTTACAGACTATGGTAATTTTACTTTGCAACCTGGCTTCCAAAATGTGTGAGAATGGACATCATATTCAGAGCTATTTATGTATTTCATATATTAAAAACAAAATCTGTGAGTTATTGAGGCACTTGAAAAACCTGCTTAAGTGTAACTAGCTCATTATTCTCTAACCTAGGATTTTCTTTGGTCAGAGAAATATCAGTGGTTAATCAGTTCATCCATATCATAGTCTGTATTCAGATTCCCTTCAGAAGTAGTACCACAAATACAGTTCAAACTACCTAGTTTAAATGCGACAAGTACTCATTTCCCCACCTGTACATTTGTACATTATTGTATGGTACCTCAAGGGTCTGAGTAGACTTATCCTCGTCCACTGATGGACTAGAAGCATCCAACTTGTTAATCTAGTTATGTGATTATTAGCCAGTTTTGCATCTCCAGTCCAAATGACCAAATTCTTATTTACCTATTGGCCAACTAGAGTGGATCTTTTATCATGAATATGGAGTAAAACTCAAGCTTTTGTCTTCGGATTGGTAGCAAGAGGACATGCCAGATTTGATAGTACCTCCCAATATAATTTTTTTTCTAAAAATCACATGCAGGTTAGGAAAGTAATTCCAACTCTGCAAAACTTGGTAGCCAATTTAGAAAAGATAAAGTATGTTCTCCAAATAGCAGCAAAAATTTAGAAATTTGCCTTTTGGGGAACCTCATCTGAAGGTGCTTAGGGTTGTGCAATCACCTCTGTTACAAAGCCCCTTTTCAGTGGGAGAATGTGAGAGAGAAAAGGCAATGTACAAGGCCAGAAATCTGCAGTACCCATGCATGTGAGTATGTACACTCACAATCATGTTGGAGGAATCAGACTGCGATAGACCCCAAGACTGATGCTTTGAAGTTAAAGAGTAGAGACCCACACTGACCACAAAAGGCTTTGAAACAGACCAAGTAACGCCCAGTCTTTTATTTCCATTTACCTGCATATAAATGAGACATAGCTCTCGAGTACAATGTCATATTACCTGTTGAAAATAAACTAAAGCCCTGATTCTTGGAGAAAAAACTTGAAGGAGCTTTGGGGTCTTGAAAGAGATATGCCAGCAAGCAGATTGTGTGAACAGCTTTGTAGGGAACATGAGGTGGGACTCGCATCACCCAACTGTAGCTGTAGAAAAATTAGGTCTTCAGTCCTAATGTGTATTCTCCCTTAACGTTCATCAAAGAGAGAAAGAAATGGGTAGTGGCCAAAGGGTAATGTGCTTCACCTATTTTATATCTTTCTTAGAATGTTGCAAATTGCCTTCTGGAGGTTCCTCTTTCCTCAAAACTAAAATTTAGTATTGTATATGAGAGTGGCTTTTGAATTTGCCTTCCTCTGCAGTCATGAAAAACTCCTTTTTGTAAAATATAAGACCAAAATGAAATGTACCAGTTTCAGAGGTGTTTTTACCCTTGAATAGCAGAAATCTAATTTTGACTGAAAAAGAATTAGGGTTAATACAATTAGCACATTCTATAATTCTTTCAATCATCTACAAAAGGCTGTTACACATAAAAAGTACAACAGACATCCATTTTCAGGTACCCTATTTATATTTTCATGAGGATTTTAAGTCCTCTATTGTCCTCTAATTTCTCACGAAGTAAAGTTATTCTTTTTGAAACACTCAGAAAAATATTGAATTCAAGTCTGTTACTTAAGACACTGAAGAGCTCCAAAGATGTGTATGTGGACTGAAAAGGCTTTTTCTGCTGAAAACCTCATTCTAAAATAAAACGTACCTCTATTTCACTTTGGGGATCAAGTAGCTGGATTATTTTTGTATATATATTATATTTCAGCTATTTTGCTTGTGCTGCTGTAAATTAAAAATCACCATATTAAAAAGCTAATAAAAGAAATGATTAATCTTAGATATTGGCTGCCAAATTTTAGTTCAGAGCAAATTTTTATGACCAAATTAAACTTCAGAATTTTCGCCAGACAGGTATTAATGCTGAGCATGGAGCTCCTGTTTTGTAAGTACAGATGTACATTTCAAGGAAGTTATATAAAGTTCTTATATGGGCATTTTAAACATCTTAATTTCAAAATGAGGACCAGAACTTGTCCCATGCCCAAAACTACTTGCATGGCCGAAATTAAATAAGTCAAACTAGTCTGTACAGTTATTTTTCCCCACCCCAAAATGTCTCTGGCAAGCTATAGGCAAGAGAATAACTGCAGATTAGTCACAATCCAAATGATTATATAATATATATATATATAATTCCAATATATATATAATTCCAATATATATATAATTCCAAATTCATAACTAAACCACTGTAGAAGTTATGTTCCATATTGCATGGTCTTCTAAACTATTAATCTCAAAACAACAAAAAAAAAAGCAGGGTTGCAGGAGCAAAAAGCAGCATGCATCCCCCGTGTCCTCCTAGTTGTCTGCAGACACCTTTCTGGTTTGTGCTGTCCCATCAGTTATGTGAGTTGTAGCCACCTACGAAAGTGAATGCAAGGACAGCAAGGGGACGGGGTGTTGTATTCGCTCGAGACTGGTTGTCCGTGTGTGATTCTGGATGGCTGAAGGCGTATTTCTGTCAGGATGCCTGCCTGAGCGTTTCTGCATGTGTGCAGATGTTTGAAGTTTAGGCTCTCTGACTCTTGAGGCTTCTACACCCTGCCCGAGGGCCCCTTCCCTTGGCCTGATCCCCTCTCCTGTAATAAACGAGCTTCTCATTTAAAAAAAAGAGCACACGCGAAAATAAACAAAAAAAAGCGCCAAAGAATCAAACTGAAAAACCTACCTGCTATGAGGCAGTTTCTTTACACAGAGATGCAAGCAAAACCAGTGCAGCAAGAAGGCCACAGACTTCCTTTGTTCCATCTCACAGGTTAACCAAGAACACTGAGCTTGGGTTGTGTTTTTTTTTTTTTTTTCTTCTAAAGATTGAGAGTGAGTGAGTGAGAGAGAGAGAGAGAGAGATAAAGCAAAGGAAAAATGAAAAAAAGCAACTGAGGCAAGAGCAGTTGCCACAGAGGTCTGTTGGTCTGGCTGGTCGCCTGATATCCCTGCAGCACAAGTTAGATGAAGAAAGCCCGCTCCAAACAACTTGAGACCCTTTATAAGTCATGAAGGTGACTCATAACTAACCGACTTGCCTTGCCTTTAGTAAATCCCCTGCTTTCCTTTTCTTAGAACAGAGCTTCAAAAAAAAAAAAAAGACAGAAAGAAAAGAGAAAACCCAAGGAAAACAGAAAACTCCAATCAAACTGAGGATTTTTTTGAAAATACACCATGTACTTTCCTTCCCTCAGACAGCTTGGCATCAGCCTTTGAACTGAGTAATAGTAAATGCAAATGTTTGTTTAGTAGTGAGGGTGCTCTTAAACAAGTTAGGGGTATGTCGTGCGAGAGAGAGTTCATGCCAGTATCTTGAGAGATCTAACTGGAGAGGGAGTTCACTGTGGTGAGCTGCTTCTTACTTTTCTCTGTATTACTTTTTCATCCAGAGCTGTCCTGCACAGACTTTTCTGTATTACAATTAACCCTTGCAGATTCACATAGAAAAAAAAAATAGTCAGGGATGGATACAATTCTCCCTGCCCTCGAGAAATGTGCAGTCACCTGACAGCTGTAGCCAGAATTGCTGCAAACCCCTAAAACCAGGGACAGTTTCTAGCCAAACTGGGGTATACATGGAAGACTATAAAACACTGGATTGTGGAACCCTGTTGTTAAACTTATATGGCATTTTTAACATTCTTGAAAGACCACTGCAGATGACTGGAAAGACAGATTGGTTTAAATGTACAGGAGATATAAATTAATTCAGTTCTTAGGTTCTGAACATATTCCCAGAAAAATCCAGTTTATGTGAATTTCCAGCAAGGAAAGGTGTGGCTGCTACCTCCTGATTTTCCTCAGACACTGAGGGTTGTATGCTCTCAAAATACTGCATTTTCACTATGAATAACAGAATTTATTTTGCCTCGTGCTTTGGAAGTTCAGTGACATCTAAAAAAAAATATTTTCAGTTCAGAACTCCTTAAGATGGCTGCAAGACAATAGTTCTGTATGCCAGCCACTGAAATAAAAAAAAAAATAAATTTGTCAAATTCTGTCTTGCACACACTGTTCTTCTCTTTGTTTTAGGTGCATAATTAGAAATTTCTTCATTTTCCCTGTCGAGCCCATATAAGTTTTGGGTGCTTGTTCGCACTTAGACAATTACATCAGACCCTCACGCCTCATTAACAATATGATGGATTTTGAAAAAGTTTGAAGCTGTGGCTGGAATAGTGAAATTTCTGACTTCCCAAGCCAAGCAGCTCTGTGAAACACAAACAATTACTTTTATCTCCAGGGTCCTCCGCCCTGGGGACATTGCCCCCACCCACGCTGCTGGAGGAGAAGACAGCATTAAGCCTGGCTGCTTGCTAGTGTTCATGTGTCTGGGTGGGTGGGAAAATTATGGCAGTCACCTTTCTGTTTTCTTTCTATGCCTCTGGGTCGGAAGGAGGCTGGATTTCTCTTGGGCCCTGAACCAGGAAAAAGAAAAAAAAACACTGAGCTACTGCCTGAAATGTCTTCTCTTACTTGGTACTTGATGTAGGGCCCCAACTTGAGGCCAGATTTCATGAGGAAGAAGAGGGAGGGTCCATTTCAGTGAGATTAGACCATGGGCTTGTCTCCAGCCTGATTATACTACAACAGAAAAATCTTCATTTTTACCTCAAATTCTTTTTTTTAAAAAACTTGCATTTTTACTTGATTTCAGCATAAATTGGAAGCCTATATTCCTAAGGAGATAAGTCTTATGGAATCACACTTGGCATGTGTTGAGTGTGCGTATTTGTTGTTCTCCTCTCTAATGACTTGAAATCATGGGTTAATTTGAACTCACAGTGAAGGAGGGATATCTCAAAGATGTGAAGCTCCTACAATTTTTGTGAAAAGAAGTAAGCAGATTAGGAAAGATCTTATTAAAATTCCCAGTTGTGGAAAGGATGGTAATAGGAGTTCAGCTCTTAGTAAATATTACTGAGTCCACATGGGAACTCAATTACAAATCCATAGGCAACCAGATCTTGTTCATTTTGCCACTCACAGTATGACCTGGTTTGTAAGGGATCACGTTAAATGCATGAAAACACCAGTTAATACACTGATCAATAGACTGTTTTGGGTTAAAGAGCAAATAAAATCCTAATGTTGTTAAGAACAATATACAAGGGCAATTTAGCAGGAAAGCTGCCAATTAGGCATTGATGACTAATTAGAGGCAGCCTGATTAGAGTTATGTGTGAGCATTTGTGTTTGAAGACAGGCAGGCAAGCAGCTTCAAATGCACACTGATGAGCGCTGTGAGGTGACCTGGTGGCATTGCTGAGGCTGTCCCATGCTCTTTTCCTGCTCCTCTGAGTTTCAGTCCCTCAGCTCTTTTTTACACTTTACAGCAATTATCACTGTGTTTCTGCATTTGACTACAGCACAGAAACATAGCATCATTTTCTGGGAGAAGCGTAAACGCCCTTTGTATTTTCAAGTGTGTGAATGTGATTTCAGTGGCTACACTGGAAGGCACAAAGGAATAATGCCTTGCAAGAACGTCAAAAAGGACCTTTAGGGTAATTTTAACCAAAATAATAATCAGTCTCTAAAAGCATGCCATGCATTTTTAAATTCCTGGAGTCTTCCAGTCATCCGCAATACAAAGGAACATAAATTTCCTAACTGACATAGAAAAGAAGGTTAAGTTTCCTGTCTTCTATGACGCTCTATGAGACATGCTTGACCAACAGAGGGCAATGCATTCATACAAGCAATAGGCTCTGGTCCAAAACTTAGGGAAATCAAGGAGAATTTAAGCTTAGTATGACACTGGTCAGACCCATAACACTCAATACTAATTTCACTTGAGATTGTGGTTAAGAATCCTAATGACATCTATTGGAGGCCGAAGCAGATTCTAATTGGAGCTCTGTTAGAAAATAAACAATGAAAAAGGTGGAAACGCCAGATTTAATTAAAAGTGTTTAATGACAGAAGTACCATCTTCAAATAGAGCTTGTTCATGAGTAACTGCAGGGGTTTAACATATGGGTCACTGGAAAAGCTAATAACAATCTAGAGGCAGCAAACTTCCCTTTTAATTAACTGCAATTTTCTTCAGACTTTCCAGACTCATCTTCTTCTCCTTTTTGAAAGACATAATTTTATTCTTCTACTGAGTTTTTTGAGCTGAAAATTCCAAAATTGCTAAAATTAGGCTTTACAATAAAAGCTGACTGTAAATTTTTGAGTGCACTTTTAATAGTTCTATGGAAATTGTGGCATTGATTAGATAAGATGCTTTTCAGCAAAAGTTCTTTTAAAAGGTAACATTTCAATTAGCCAAAAATTATTCTATATGGTTTTTATCAGTTCTTGCCACACTGTCAAGTGAAGTGTCTACAACAGAATTTGAGATGGATGTTTGAAGCTTTTTCAAGCCATCTCTCCCTGTTCTCCTCTATACCTTTGCAACAGCCTCTGGGACTGCAACTTTTGCAGTCCTGGATCTTGATGTCAACTGAGTTGTTTTTAGAGGAAAACAGTTTTTTCTTGTGAGCACCAAAATTCTGCTCAAATCACTCTTTAAGTGCCTATCATTTCTTCTGTGATACTGAAATCCTACTGGCAAACCGTAGAGGAGCCAGAATGTGATTGCTCAGATCTATCTTCCTTTTCTGATTCAAAGGTTGTAAGTCCTAGATGCAGCTTTAAACACTGATGAATGGTGCTTTCCCTTTCTTTACAATTTCTCTTGTCCATGCAATGGAGATGCTGCTTTCTGAAGTTGCCATGCTAGCAAGGTGTTCTGAGGGACCTATTTTCCAGTGGAACTCATTGCCTTTTCTGAGGTACTAGGGCTAGAGCCAGTATCCCAGGAGGTGGGGAGGCTGAGGAAAAATAGATGAGCTGCTTGTGGTCCTCCTTCACTCATGTCAAAACTGACAATGAGAAATTAAGGAAGACATGTCAGAGAATGGGCTGCACAGATGTTCGCGTGCAGCTTGGAGCTCGTCCCAGTGAAAAAAGCTGGAGATCAGGCTTTGAACATGAACTCCAGAGCCCCTGTGTTCAAGGCCGTGGCAGCAGTGGTGGAAAAAGCTGCTTTAAAAGCTACATCCTGAGGAAAACAGGTTTCTTCTACTTCTTTAAGGAAAGGAAAAGACTCAATCCTAGAATACAATGAAAACCAGAACTAGTAAGGAGGACTCAAAACCAAAAATGGAATGGAAGTTATTGTGACTATCAGTGTTATCAGCATTTTTTGCTGATAAAGTTTATATGTGATTTCTGCGTATGAACAAGAGCTGGCTGGATTTCTGCTAACTTTTTGCTCAGAAGGGGTTCTGTCCACTATTCCGGTTTGTGGAAATCTCCTGTAGGAATTTTCTGTTTTTTCAGGCAGAGTAGTTCCTTACACCACAAGTGGTGCCAGGCAGCATGCTTGGTACTCAGACTCAATACTTGACAGAGAACAGCCCTATGGCACAGATGCTTCATAGTGGTCCCCTCAGGACCTTGCTAGGGGCAGGGTCCAGGGGCAACCCCCTGGGTCTGTCCTGGTGAGGAATGTGGGAGCATGACCAGCCACTGGCAATGCCCCCTGCCAGCATGGCACCCATAAACCTCTTCAGCCTCTCTTTCTCAGGATGTACCAGTTAAGGGAAAATATACAACAGATAGAAGATAAATCTCTTCTGGATTTGAGAGGAGGAAAAGGGAATGGGGGGAGGGGAGCATTCACTAAATAATAAAATAATAAAATATGCTTTTGTAGCAGTGTTCAGAAAAATTGAATTTGCATGTATCTCTTCAGGGCTACTTAAGAACTTCTTGGAGCTTTCTTCTTCAGCTATGTAATATAGTCCATAATTACGTTAGCAAAGGGTAGCCATTGAAAATATGACTGAGGAAGTTAATCACCACAGAAGTGTGTTAGGTCTATTTTTAAGCTGGGACTACAGAATGACATATGTAGTCTTATGAAGGAAAATTGGATGTTCCTACTTTTTTTCCACCTCAGTCTTGGTAGGCACAGGGTCATATGACTCCTGCTTGGAGAAATGATCTTCACAAATTGCTTGGGTCCCTCATTACTTTAACACATCCTGTAGATGTCTTAGTTGGGAGGCAGAGATAAGCTTAGACCTAAAACTAAAAGAGAAATTTTTCTCCCATCCTAACCCAAATGTTGCACTTGCATTTTCACAGAGAAGAGGAAAAGAAATCAGAGCCTTGCAGAAAACTCTGACTGTCTTCAGTGTTGTGGAACACTTTTCCACCTGCAGGTTATATGCTATACATTTGTAGATATAGCAAGCCAAGCCTTGCCTACATGGCATTTGAGAACCACTGTATTCCTTATTATAAGTACCCTTAATAGTCAGGGCAGCGCTTCTCTGATTTTATAATAGCTGCACATAAAAATGTGTAGATCATACATACAGAAGTGCCCCCAAGCATAGACCGGATATCAAATCTTTCAGTTCTTATTTTCTTCTGAAAAATCAGAATTGTGTTTTTGGGGAATCAGAAGAACATTTGTATATATTAGTGATCTATAGGCTGAGGAAAACTGCCATTCTCTAGATTTTTTTTTAAACATAATTTAGGTTGGTGCTGTACAAGAAATCATGTATTTTCCTATTCCTGCCTTTCCCAGGATAAATAATTTTAGATGTGAAATTGGACTAGGGGACAGGCAACTTCAACAAGAACCATTAACTGTTTGAACTTACTGAAAAATTACAATTGTATACCAAAGATGCGTGGGGCCATATTCTCAGCAAGAAAGTGGGAAGTAGAACAGTGATAAGTTGCAGTTCAGGATTTATGAGGAGATGATAAACCTGAATACGAAGCAAAAGAAAGGCTAGGTGAGCCTGATATTTTCTCACAACAGAAGAGTTGGCAGTATTTTGTCTGAATTAGGGGCTATCTGCAGCTATTTGTGAATATCACTTGAAGGTCAAAAATTCTTTCCCTGAAATATGACCTATTTTGCTTTTGAAGATGGTTCTCATGCTGTTCCTTTCTGAACTGCATCTGTGTATCTTTTCAGTGATTTTGTTTTGTCACTTTGCAGTAGAGTCAGATGCAGTGACATAAGGTGGTCGTGTAGCCTGAAGTTCCTTCCAACCTGATGTTATTCTGTAGTCCTGACAGAAGAATTCATCTCACTGTAGAATACAGCACAGATAAAGGATTTCTTGGAGAAGAATGCAAAATTCATAGATAGTAGACAAAAACTTCTACTAGTTGGAGTTAATGGTATACATTTTGGGTTTTGGATATTGAGTTTAAGATCTCTGATTACCTCTTATTATGGTTTAAGATGAGGGCCTTTACGCTGTCTTCTCCAGTTTGGACTGCAAAGTAAATTTTGTTCATGTAAAATATGAGGATACTTATAAGTGAGTGTGTGTTTTGACGAAAAGTCATCTGCAGAATGTTAAGAATTATTAAGAATTCCACAGAGAAAGATATCCTTATTATAATTCCAGACTTTCTCTTTGTCTGGATGTCTAGGGAAATTTAGATAAGGATTACGCATTTATATAGCCTTATTCAAAGCTCCTAATCTCTTGCAGTCTGCACATCTCTAACAATCCAGCAAGACGTTTCAGCAAGAACTAAATCAGAAATATCTACCAGACGTTGAAAGTTTAGAGCTGAATATGAGCTCATGGCAAGCTCTGTTTCAGCAACATACTGGGTTGTCAAATCAAGAAGAAAAGCAGATGTTTATTTTCTAGGCTGAGAGAGTATGCTAATGTTTAGGATAAAAAAAAAAAAAAGATTTTGCAGCTGTTAGAAACAGCTGCAGCTGTAAAGAAGGGCCACTTATGAAAACACCCACAAATATCTTTTGTGGATAAATCAAAAAAAAATTACACAATGAGGAGGAAAAGCGTTCTTAAAGAAAAAAAACCTTCCTAGTAACCACTGCTGTTTCCCATTCTTTTGTTCTAAGACCTGCAATGTTGCAAACGTGTAAATATAGCAGGTATTGAAAGGGTTAATGGACTTTATCTGCTGGTTTTATACTCACAGCAAAACTACTTAGGTCGATTTCCTGTAACATAGAGAGCTGTATCACAACATGAAACACTCAGCTGACAGTTTTATGGCAAGAAATGGAAGGAGCGGCTCTGTGAGAGTGTGCTTCAAAGAGACTAATGTGGGTGGGGAATTTTTACAAGCTACACACAACCTCAGAAATTTCTGAAGAAGTCAGTCTTCAATCAATGATCTTTCTTTCTGTAAAGTACATGGGATTTTGGGCTTTTTTCAGTGATGAATATTTCCTTCCCAGAATCACCTTAATGACAGACAACATTGGTTGTTACTACACAGACATGGGATTAAAAACAGAAAAAAGATTCCCTGGTAATATAGTAATGAGTATCTTTATGTCACAGAGAGAGAGAGGTTGAATGAAAAATTACATGTTTGGATGTCTTCTATGCTCTTGTATGTTCCTAGGAAAACTGCATAACTGCTTTTTCTCTTTAAGTGTCAGTAAGGTTTATTAATAAATGTTGATAAGGTTTTTCATAACAGCAGCAGCAGTAACAATAGTAATAACAACTGATAAATTAATGCATAACTCACTTACTGAATAACAGTAATTAAAAATTTTCATTAATTATACCCACTCTCCATTCAAGAAACATATGAATAGGTAAGTAAAATATAAGCAACACATAAATAAAACAAGTGGAGGGGGTTGGTTTCAGTGAGGTAATACACCTTTGGGAAAGGACTTGACTTTAGGCAGGACAGTGTCACATTCAAAACTAAGTGGTAGCTAGGAGCAGAAACTCATTGGGTGGGGAAGATCTCACTATAACCAATATCACTGTAACTATACTTCTCTTTAGCTCTATAGAAAAAAGAAAAATGAAGTTTACCGTTTTTCAGGTTGACACCCTGAAAGCTAGGGGATGCAAGGGAGGTTCTATATGAGGGTGTTTCAGTGCCACGAGGAGCCCTAGGGCTCCTACTCACAACTTTCTGTACGGGCAATAGGAGAATTAGAATAATCAAGCCTCCAGAGTCTGACAGTGTTACCAGCATCGGGTTGTCTTGAGAAACCAACTAGTAATTATGCACCTAAAAATCATAGTTTTAAGTCACATCTAACACAGCCTTCAAAGGAGAGTCTGTGGTCTTCAATGGGGCCAACAGTTTTACTTTGAGTCACAGCCTCAACTGATTTCTTCTCCATTAGAGGGAGGAATGAAGGAATATGTCTTTTTCGAAAGAGAGCAACATAATGCTACACCAAGAAAAAGTTATAGCTGCATTTGTAACATTGTCCTCTATTTTAAAAGGACATGGTAGCCTTGAGGACTGGACACTCTGTGGTTTTGCGCAGGTGAGGAGCACTTCCTCACATGGCCAGTCCTGTTGTTTGGTTAAATAAGATTATGCTTGTGTCTGTTAACTGTAGGATCTGGACCATCTCTTCCTCCTACATTTCTGGAACTGGAGAAAAACAAAGAAAAATACCACAGACCAGAGCCTGGCTCTTCAGCAAACACATGAATAGGGAAGTCACATTATAGCTAATAAACTGGCTAACAGTGTGGCAATGCAGCAGGGTATATCTGTATCCACGTAGGTCTTGGTTCTCTGAACAACCCATTACACTTTCAAGCTAACTCAGCAGCCTGAGCGTGGCTGACATGGGTACACGATTGGCCCCCTGCAAAGTGAAGCTGGAGGTGAGATTTGGGAACTGCGATGCAGTTGGAGGTCTGAGCTAATTGGGACCTGCCCTACCTGGGTAGGTATTTGGACTCCCAGGGAGTCTCTGGCACACTTGGGTGATTGGAAAGCTCCTCAGGGCACATCCCTGACATAAAGTAGAGCCAGAGAAAGTCCATCTGCAAAAGTCCATCCAGCAAAAAATCCATATATCTCTGCATAGAGTGGAATGTGAAAACCATCTGCAACCAAGGTTCTCCTGCCCACCAGATCTGCTGGAGTTTTTGCTAAGGCATCCTAAAATTCTTACTTTAATTTGGGGCAGTTTGGTCCTGAGGCAGTCCCAGTGGTAGGGAAGTGGTACTCTGGGGCCACAAGCCTCGGTGATCAGAGCCGGGGCAGGGGGAGGTGAGCTGGCAGGAAACTGGGGGAATGCTGTTCGCTAGTTAGTGAAAGTCTTTTGAAACAGACATGTTTCCATGAGGCTTATGGTCATCACAAAATTGCATTATGTTGCAGGATTCTTCACCAACTCTATGTGGTGTCTCCAAGTGCAAAGACCTGAAGTCAGAAGCAAAATACCAGCATGTTAATTTAGAAGTGGTAAAACAGGTTTTCCTGCTCCTTCAAGTGTTATGCATTTTAGGATCATGTTTTCAGTGTGTTTGTGTGCAACTGTGAGGGTTTGCAAGCTTCCCTGAGTAAAAACTGTAAGTATGATGTTACTGCAGAATTCTTGAGTCTGAGTTTGCTAAGAAAAACACCTAATATCCCAACACTTGGGTGCTGCGCTCTGCAGAGCAAAACGTAGCCACTGCACAACCTCATTCTTTCAGCTTGTTCTCCCTTTCCCTGCATTCTCCTGTCCTGCAGGAAGAACAAGTGAAAGGGTAGAGGAAGGAAGATTTGGCATCAGCCAAAACATTTCCCTCTGTCACTTTAGTTCCATGCAGTAGTAGACAGCTGAGCACAAACTGAAACTTAGGAGGGAAATATTCACTTCTAATCATTTAAAACATCAAACAACTATGTTGCTGTGTATCTGATACTCCCAAAGAGATAAATTGCTATGAATAATGTCACGTTTCCAACATTCCAAAACTGAAAAAAACAAATTTCAAAAATGTTTCTCAATAAACTAAACTGCTTTGGAATGACACTTTCATGCTTAGGGGACTTAAAAGTGGCAAATTTACCTGAGAGGTTGAAAGACCAGTTTATATTTTTCCAGTTCTTTTCAATATGCCCAGCAGCACCCATCTGGCTAGAAAGTTTGCTGCCAAAGCAGTGCTGATGAGATGAAATGGGATGATGGAGTTGGAGGAGATGAGACAGACCAGTACCTGTACAATCCTTCAACCTGAGAGGAGTTAGTTTGAGATGTGGAAGCTGGTTGCAAATAACAGTCCATTTCTTCTAGGACTTTCACTATAAAGATGTAGAGCAATCGGCCGTTAGGGGTTTGAATGAGATTGTTATAAGTGTGTACATGCATATAAGTGTGTTCATGCATCCCTCCCCTCTCTGCCCAGCCCATGGCAGTGTTTGCATTAGGCCACCAGATGAATGCATGCCATACGGGCACTTTGCAGAATACTAAACGTATCTATGAATGATTTTCAGGAGAGATAGGACAACACCAGCTGGAGGATCAGTAGATTTGTATATTAATTTATGATCCAAGAAGACATACATGTGTATACCACAAACACACTCTCTTATTTCCTGAGTCCCTAAAACTCCAATAACAACTTCCTTTCTGTAGGATGTATCTATAGCATAAAATTAAAACCTTCAGGTATCAAATATTCTGTTTCTCTAAAATGTCATCCTTTGAATGATGAGCATTTATAAAGCAGAGCCTACAACTAACAACAAGAAATGTATCTAGTATTTTCATGCCCACCACATGCATACCATATCCTCTTTTCCAAGTGACATAGCTTCATACGCAAAGCTTTTAATTTATGAAGTGACTCATGAAATGCACGAAGTCTCTGTTTATGCTTTCTTGACCGTCTTAACAAAGAATGCCAAACCACTGAACGTTAGGAAGTATTCCTACTTCATTTCTTAGAAGTTTTTGCTGTTCCCCTTTCTAATGAAGGCTGCCGTTATAGTCGTGTGTCAAGAATGATTCATATAGCACAAGATAAGTTTACATATACCTTACTTTGTGTACTTTCACTTATTCATAAACTTACACACTCATTCTTGGTTTAGATTTTATTTAATTCCTGTATAAGGATGTGTGTTCATTTACTTACAGAAACACCATTTATCATATTGCATAGAATTTTGTGCATAACATTTGTTGCCTGGGCACTTCGATGCTTTACCTTAGAAAAAAACCAGACATTCAAAAAAGAATTCTGAAAAACAGCTTGTCAATGTACAAGTATTTTTATCTCCTGTATGTCACCCTGCAGGTGGATGGCTTTATCTTATGTTTACCACTGAACTAATTTTACTGGTTTAGGTGATTGATAGTCATTTTTATAGCAATTTATTTGCCCTGCTGTTGCAGGTAGCAGTCTATCAGATTTCCAGGTGTTTTCCAGCAGAGGCTACTGGGTATTTGAGAATCCCGATGAGAGATGCCAGGTATAGGAGAGGGTATAACTATTTCATATGAAAACTGGAACCGATGAGGTTTCGATGCATGTGAAAGGCCAGTCCCTGCTACACATGCAGGTGAACAAGACTGTTAGTGTAATCCTTTGTTGCCAAGGTTGTTCCAGGGAAAATAATTTTAATGGACTTGGGTCTTTCTACAGGAGGACAATTCTGAAGTCCCTTTGGTCTTGAATGCAAGCAGGTTTAGACCTTTGGCAAGGGATTCATCTCATGTAAGATGGACTTTCATGGTATTGACATCTGTGTCAATTACCCTGGGTTACCTATTAGGTCTGTACATGGGAAGAAACAGACTTTTGGACACAGTTCATCTGGCCTGTTTTAAATTTCTGCTTTAGATGGTGATAATTTCTACCCTAGAAGACTTTATCTCCATAACTATACAGAAAAATCTATACTTTTATCTCAAGTTCTGAGCTCTACTTATGCCCGACACTACATTTTTCAGGTGTATCCTATTCACAGAGCCCAGTCCAAGTCAAAGGTTAACAAGAAAAGCACAATGGAGTGCTCAGCATCCCCCTCAAGCAGGGGGTTATATAGCTCTAACAATCGAGATCCAGTACTGATTACCAATATTAGCAACATAAATACAAAGTTTTTGTGGAGTTATTCTACAAGATTTAGGGTGTGTATTTACTTTACAAAAATGGCCTTTCAATTTTTATTTGGCTTTATTTTTAACATACGATGTTGCAGATGATACTTGAATTTACTGTGACATGATCTGAATACGACTATAAGATTCCATGATTAAAAAATAAAAATCTCAGGAGAAAGTGTCTGAAATCCATTCATCAAAGCTACTAAATGAAATTTATCAATTTGTAGTTTTATTTACAACTGGTTTGAATACACCATCTGACTAAATCTACTTGTAATGATCTCTATATGCCAAAGACTGTAAATAAGCAGAGAGGCTGCACATCTTCTGGCACTGTGAGGACATTCTTGACAGACAGTGATTATAGCTAACTGATAAGTTTCTTATTTATGGAGTGCAATGTAAGAAAATTTATGTTGCTGTAAACATCAAGGCTTTCGGTGGATATTTATATGCAGAATTCCAAATTTTGATAATCATATCTGAGTTCTTAAAAGTTTGTCATATTCAGATGATTGTTTCTGTTTAAAGTTAGTGGACTGGATTTACTGCTTACTTGTCCATTCCCCTGATTTAGAAAGACACAAAAAAAGGGCTGACAGGGAAGGAAACTAGTCACAGTTTTGCATAAGTGCACTTTATACCTTTATTTAGATGTGAATCTAAAGACATACTGTAATATTGCCTTCCTACCTCCTGGTAAATATTGTGCCTCTGTACTCAGCACTGGTGAGGCCTCACCTTGAGTACTGTCTTCAGTTCTTGACCCCTCACTACACAAAGGACATTGAGCTGCTGGAGCGTGTCCAGAGGAGAGCCACCAAGCTGGTGAGGG
>JAOXJM010000001.1:109302080-109314669 GCA_026413425.1 Tringa solitaria | reverse complement strand
ACCTCATATAAAGTCATTACTGGAGATTTTTAAGAACAGCTGTTAGGAATGATATAGCTGCAATCCTACAGACTTTGAGGCAGATGAATAGACTAGATGGTGTCTTTAAGTCCATTCTTCTCCTGGTTTCCATGATTCTGTGAAACAGCTTTTGATAGAGAAATCAGAAGTTGTTGGCTATAGAAGTATTAGTCTTGAATTCAAGAATTGTCTTTTATGTTTCCTGTGAGGGCCTCTTCAGTTAGGAATGACTCTGTTTCTGCCTTGCTCTAGTTAAGGACAGTCACACCAATACTCAGTTTATATGTAAGTACCTGAAAAACCAAGAACCCATAGTCTGGCTCAGACATGTTCATTCTGACTCACCATTGCCATTATCAGGGCCCTGTGTCACTAATAAGCCATAAAGACCCTGAACAGCCTCACGTGGTTCACCCTCCACCCACACCTGTGCATCCAGGAGATCTATATAAGCTCAGCCCCAGGTCTTCACTCCCTGTTTGAGCCATGATGGAGGAGTGTTGATCCTCAGCTCAGCCACAGCCTTGCCCCTGCCTCTCTACAGAGCCTTTTGGGCCAGGCTTCAACCTGTAGGCTGGCTCCCTAACCCAGCTCAGGCTTGTCCAGCAATCACAGGACCTGATCCTGGCCATGACCTGTGGGTTGAGTTCCCAGTTTGATTCCAGACCTGCATGTCACCACAATGTTGCCTTATGGTCTGGCTTCTTGGTTGGACCTCACTACCACCTCTGGCTCTGTCCGGCTCGGGTACTGCCAGGCTGGCCCTTAGCTGAACCCAGACCTCTGCAAGGTGTGAAGACAGATTTTGCTGGGAGGGAAGGCCTCTGTCTGGGCCCCAAGGCTGCTCATGGGCCTGACTGTCCCTGCCCAGGACCCCATCTCGGCACCATGGGGCCATCAGCTCCTGCCCCAGCAATGCTGCAATAGGGCTGGTCTCCAGCTCCCAGCCATGGGTCCCACTGAGCTGGGCCTGTCTGTGGGCTCCTGTCCCACCTCCAGGGAAGTTCCTGATGCCAGGTTGCCCTACTCCTGGCTGTGGTGGTGCAACGGGCACTGCCTGCCCCTGGGGAGACCCTGGCCCAGGTTGAACATCCCCATGCCTGCTCCCTGACACTCATCCAAAAACTTGAAGGATGGAAAGGTCATCCTGGGGCATGCTGTGAAAGGTGATTTTTTTCATAGCCAGATAAGTATTATGGATGACGGTCAGGACAGCCATAATTGCTGTTTAGATAGGCAATGCACATGTACAATTTTGATTTAAGTCTTCTAAGTATGAACCTCTTAAGTGCTATTTTTATCAGTCTCATTTTGATAATACAATTTTGACCTTTCATTTATGCCATGCCTATCATCAGGGCCCTGAAGTATTTCACAGAATGAAAGGGGCAAAATGGGCCAGATAGAATAATCTGCATAAAAAACATTAACAGAGAGGATGTATTTTAGATTATAAATTTCCCAATCTTGTCAAGCATTTAAAAAATGCTTTTTTTCTACAAATGACATCAGCTTGGAAATAACCTACAACTTCTCTGGATATAAGAGATTAGCACACACTCCTGATAGTAGTATTAATCAGACCTTTCACTTCTGTTATGCATACCCCTGGTAGTACAGACAAAGTGAAAAACTTTGAACTACAAGATGAAATAATGGGTTACATATATAAGGAAGAGACTTAAATTCTAATTTAAAATCATATGCATGAAATTTCTAAGGGAAAAGAGAAAAACTGCAGACCATAAATTCAGCAAGGTAGTTATATTGTGAATTTACATGTGGTCATTTCCAAGGTTCTTCTTTAACTTGGAAGTACATGTTTAGTATTTTTCACTCTTTAAATTTTGTTTTTACTGAAAGTAAAATAATGAACACTGACATCTAGTAAACATGTAATGTTTACACAGTATTTATTTTTTAAAAAAGGCTTGTAGAAAGTGAGAACAGAAATTCTAAAAAAACCCCTCCTATCTATACCCAAATGTTCCCTTCCTCCTTCAGTCTTGGAAAATATTACTCGAGTTGTTGTCCTACTCTTTATAATATATATTATTTTTGCACTTTCAACCTTCTGACTGGAAAAGAAACTGAATACTCACATGAATTGTAGAAAAAAAAGTGGAGCTTTACTAGTTCTACTTCAAAGAATGAGGAAACAGTGAAGACACTTGGGAAAAATTTTGTTTCTAAGGGGTTTCCAAACAAAGCTATATCAATCTTTACCAAGAAAGAAGATGGGAATATTGGGATTTTTAGGTACATTTTAGTGTCAAATTACTTATTAATGTTTATTGAGTTTTTGATCATTGTGGAATAACTAAAAGCGTAGAATTAAAAAGCATCTGGCGCTTGCCAGAGCACTGCCTCCAGAGAAATCTGGCATCTGGTATCAAACTGTTCATTTACAGCAATGTGATATTTATAGTGGTAGGTTGCAGAGTTTTTTTATATTGCAAAAAGAATAAAATTATGGAATGCCCTGCAACAATGCAATACAGCAGTAAAAATGATGTTCAAGGAGGTCAAACTAGTGCTGAGGAACAGCGACAAATACATGATGGAAAAGTTCTGGTCAGTGGGGAAATATATTAGTATTTTACCAAATGTAGCTGCCTAACAGACATAGCTGATTGCTCTGAGTAAGACTTATTTTACCTGGGTTGTTAATGTGGTGTTTTTCTGTAAATAGTAGAGAAAGATAGGTCCCATCAGTTGTCGATTCAACCTTAGTTTCTTACTGACCTATTTTGAGATGGAATTAATTGCTCTCTGGATGTTACTGTCTCCATTGGCTGTAGAGGTCTAGACGGCTGGTTCAGTCTAGGAATATAGGCTTTCTTGGCTGTAGGCTTTCCTAATATGGTTAACAGACAGTCGTGTTCTGAATTCCCTTCTGCAGGAGACAAGTTTAGGTTTCTGGTCTGAATTGTTCTGCAACTATTGCAGATTTTCTGTCTACAAATGCTCAGTGCGGCTTTTGACATCTGCCACTGAATATATTTTCGTTTGCATTTCTTCCCTCTTTTTTTAAAAGAGAATAAAAGAAACTTGTTCCTACTGCTGAGTACCCGGTCTTTTAACAGTGGACAGCAATATCACACAAATGATAACCATGCATCTATAACAGTTTGCTGAAGGAGGTACAGTAAGGTCTCTTTCATCTGCAAAATGAACTCAGAGCTTCCACTGGGGATTTCCAAGTACCTTGCATCTCCATATGATGTCAGCAGTACCATCCAGATCTAGTAGCCACACATCCAACCAGTTGTTAGTTTTGGGCTGAAATAGAAGGCTGTCACTATTGGATGCTATCGTGATATTGGTGAAGCAGGCAGCTGAGAGTAGACTCCTTTTCACACTTATTGGATGTCAGAAAAGTTCGTATTTGACAGTGAAAAATTTGAGCTTCTTCAGCCTTTTTTACACCTATCTCACTGAGTTAAAAGCTCTTATAGCAATCTCTGCAAAGTTTATAATAAGTTATTTCTCTTTCGTTCAGCATAGTCCGTCTTCAGTCTCCTCCTTCCTTTGGTTGTCTGCAAAGCTCTGCAGCCTTTGCTGGACCTGCACCTCAGCTATACAGCTTTCCAAATACTTACTCCCTCTTTTCCTGGTATTCTACAAATTACAAGTAGCTGCTCCATTTCTCCCCAGACATTCCCAGGTAAATCTATCTCCTGCCCAGTTAATTCTATGAATTCTGTGGCCTGCATCCCTAATATTCAGTGTTCCCATATTCTTTAAAAACCAGGAATTTACTTTTCTCTGTCTTGAAAGCACCAGTGCTTTTCACCTGTAGTACTGACAATTGTGCAAATGCGATTAACTAAATTGATTTAAAAAGTGTTTGACCATAAAACACCCCTGCAGAACTGTACATCTGTTCACAGCTCTGCTCCATAGACTGCAGAAGAATAATTTTGGGTGGGCTCTGATTAAAGCTTTTCAGAAATAAAGAACTTCTTTACCAAAGTATCAAACCACAGGTTGGCAAGAGGATTGCCCACAGAACATCACTTTTCAAAAAACAGCAGCTCTTTCTTCTTGCTTGTGAAGGATCACTTTCCAACCTCTCTTAGAATAGAGAGAGCTGGCAGATGAAGTTGCCAAGCCACTTTCCATTATATTCGAAAAGATTTTGGCAGTCTGGTGAAGTTCCCTCTGACTGGAAAAGGGGAAACATAACCTCCCATTTTAAAAACAGGAAAAAAGGAAGACCTGGGAAAGTACAGGCCGATCAGTCTCACCTCTGTGGCTGACAAGTTCGTGGAGCAGATCCTCCTGGAATTGCTGCTAAGGCACAAGGAAAATAAGGAGATGATTTGTGACAGCTAACATGGCTTCTCCAAGGGCAAATCATGCCTGAAAAATTTGGTGGCCTTCTACAAATGCACTACAGCATTGGTAGATAAGAGGAGAGCAACAGGCATCATGTACCTGGACTTACGCAAAGCATTTGATGCTGTCCCACATGACATCCTGTTCTCTAAACTGGAGAGACATGGATTTGATGGATGGACCACTCAGTGGATCAGGAACTGTCTCGATGGCCACAGTCAAAGGGTTGTGGTCAATGGCTCAATGTCCAAGTGGAAGCCAGTGACTAGTGATGTTCCTCAGCGGTCAGTACTGGTACCAGTGCTGTTCAACATCTTTATTGGAGACATGGACAGTGGGATTGATTGCAGCCTCAGCAAGTTTGCTGAAGACACCAAGCTGTGTAGTGCGGTTGACATGCTGGAGGTAAGGGATGCCATCCAGAGGGAACTGGACAGGCTTGAGAAGTCAGCCCATGTGAACCTCATGAAGTTCAACCAAGCCAAGTGCAAGGTCCTGCACCTGGATCATGGAAATCCCAAGCACAAATACAGCCTGGGCAGAGAATGGAATGAGAGCAGCCCTGAGGAGGAGGACTTGGGGGTGTTGGTGAGTGAGAAGCTTAACATGAACCGGCAATGTGCACTGGCAGCCCAGAAGGCCAACCACATCCTGGGATGCATCAAGAGAAGTGTGGCCAGCAGGTCCAGGGAGGTGATTCTGCGCCTCTACTACACTCTTGTGACATCCCACCTGGAGTACTGCATCCAGCTTTAGAGTCCTCAGCACAGGAAGGACATGGACCTGTTGGAATGAGTCCAGTGGAGGGCCACAGAGATGATCAGAGGACTGGATCATCCTTCCTATGAGGACAGGCTGAGAGAGCTAGGGTTGTTCAGCCTGGAGAAGAGAAGGCTCCGGGGAGACCTTATAGCAGCCTTCCAATACCTAAAGGGGGCCTCCAGGAGAGATGGGGAGGAACTCTTTATCAGGGAGAGTGGTGGTGGCAGGACAAGGGGTAATGGTTTTAAACTGAAAGAAGGAAGATTTAAATTAGATATCAGGAAGAAATTCTTTACTATGAGGGTGGTGAGACAATGGAACAGGCTGCCGAGAGAAGTTGCGAATGTCCCTTCCCTGGAAGTGTTCAAGGCTAGGCTGGATGGGGCTTTGACCACCCTGGTCTAGCAGGAGGTGTCCCTGCCCATGGCAGGGGGGTTGGAACTCAATGATCTTTAAGGTTTCTTCCAACCTGAACCATTCTATGATTCTATGATTCTACGATGCTCTTTTCAACATATTGTGATTTATCCGTTTCCTCCCTTTTGAGACTTCAGTAGTACCTCTTCTTTCTAAGCTTAACCTTCCTCTTTACCATCTGGCTATTAAAATCGAATTCCCTTGCTCAGGTGACTCTCCCTTGAAAGCCATTGGCATATCCTTTAGTCAGAAATTTTAAATGGATTCAATTTTGATGAGTTTTCTCACTAAGATATTGCCTTTTCACAGTTTAAAAATGGACCTCTCTTTTAGCAAAAATGCCTTGCTTGCGACAGTTTTGTTCAATACAGAAAGTCATCAATTATTATTAAAAAGGCCTTACAATTTTCATCATAAAACCTTGGCTTATTTTCTTATAATTTTGCCAGTCTACTATCAGCAGTGCAAGTCAGTCATCTTCCATTCAGAAGTTTTGCTTTTATTTGTGGTAATAAGTGTCTGTGAAGATGCATCAGTTTTATTCAAGCACAAGATTTAGCAGTTTAGCCTATGGTAGCTAGGTCTGAAAGTTTACATTTGGATTATAGGACTAGATTAATTTTGGAGTGAGATTAATATTTCTGGTTAGTCTGCAACTGTTCTCTTTAATGTTCAGTTATCAGTGTAGGAAGGATTTCCCCTATAGGAATTAGTAATTTGAAAAAAGAAAAAGGTGTCTGAACCACAGAAGCAGCCTTTTCAATAAAATTTCATTTTAAATGTTAAACAGTCTGTACAACAAGTGAATAAAGGCTTAATCATAAGTAAAGTATCACTGAAAGGCAGCTTTGTGAGCTGGATTGAAGCCAAACTGCCATAGACAAGCCCACCACAAATAGTTCTGATATATGAAAGACTATTTTTGAACTTGACAGTCTTTTGCCTTTTTCATAAGCTGATGGAAATTCAGTCTTTAAAAAATGAACTTCTACTGTTATTAATGCACAAAACCTCCCTTCACCGCAAAGCTACAGGCTTTCTTGTTACTCAACATAGGCACAGACATGTAAGTACAAATTTGTACTTCTGGTTATCTAGTGCAACTATCTTTGGATCTCATAGTGATTATTTTTTTTCTGTTAAATGCACATTAACAACAGCTAAGTCTTCTATGTAAATAAAACCATACAGTTTGTTTATTGGTGGATTGGTGCCTGTAGTCTTAACCCAGTAGTAAGAGATTTGAAAAGTAACAATGTTGTGAGACAAAAAATAACTAAATTAAATTAAATGATTTATTTGGAACTCTTATGGTTACCATGTTAACTCATAAGGTGCAATTGTGAGTTTGTCCCATTCTAGAGCTGAAGGAAAAAAACAGATTTAAATTTGAAGGCAATATAACAGTATAAATAAGTTGATTATTGAAAAGTGAAGAAAATATTCTGTATTTGTGATTCACTCAGTAACTAGATTGAATGGTACTACTTGAAATTTAAATACTAAAAACTTATTATTTTTTCTAAAAAGGAACATCCCTGCAGCAAGATCAAGTACCTGAAGCTTAAAAAAATGCCAAAATTAAGGTTTACTATGCATGTGCATCCTTTATGCATACATTCTTTGAGGTATTCTGTTTATTTTTTCTTGTTCCATATTTATGCTTACTCACCAAGAATCTATTTAATGTATTTTGTTAATATCATGGTGTGATTCGATACAACATTTGCTCTAACTGGCCTTCCTTGAAGACAATACTAACTTACAGGATCCTGATTATTCAACAATGATAAATTTATTTACTTAATACTGCAACTCTAGAAATGTAAGAAATATTAACTTGTTTTTACAATCATGGAATGATTTTAAATGTAAAATATCTATCAGTCTTGGATGCCTACTTCAAGATGTCTGGAGCTTGATTTTTATCAAAGCACTTACTATTAGCAATTTTCATGTTGAAGGTATAGCTTTTTGCTGACTTCACTTTCCTTTGTGAGTGATCAGCTTTGACCCCAGAGCAGAGTCTCAAGTTGAGCATCTAATGAGAAACTCATAATTAGTGGACAACTGAGAAAATAATTTTAAAGCTTTTCTGCTTAGCTGATGAGATCTAAGATGTGAGAGAGCTCTTTGTGACAGAGGCAGGGATAAAATGTAGTTCAGTGGGACAGATTTCACCTGTCTTACTCAGAAGACTGTCTTGTTTCCTATTTCACTTTACACCTCCAAGTGTCAGTGAAAATTGAAACCAAGGTGTAATGGACAGCTGCTTCTTTCACTGTAAATCAATGGCTTGATCCCAGAGACAATTCATATGGTATAATGAGAGAGGTAGAAATCTGTATAGCATGTGGTGATACAGTTAAGACTATTACAATGAACTCAAGCAGGGGTGTGAAATTAAGGAGACAGATATGACTTTAGCCCTCACATTTCTTAATTTTAGTGTGATTAATTTTATAGCAGTCACTTTAAAAATATCCAGTTATGCATAATTTTCAAAGTCTTAAAACACAAAACAAAGAGATAAGGAAATTATGCCCTATAGCAACATAGAACTATCATCAAGGTTACTATTCTTAAACCAGTAACTAATAGTTCTGGCATTTCAGTAAAAGGAATTGATAAAACTGACAGTCATTCCCCAGTGCCCTGGACTGGCACTAAGGTGGTAATAAAACTTTTATTTGGCCAGTGGCTATCACACATATTCTCTAATATCAGAGAAACTTGACCTTGGAAATTTGATTCTCTGATAGGGAACTTAATTTGTTTTAGTATATGTTATGAATTTTGGTTCTTTTCAGCTTATCAGTCTTAGAAATTGTTTAATATTATTCTCTGTTTTCTTTTGTCTTGCTCCTAGGTGCTAGTTATTTGAGACAGAGATGGTCTTTGCCTTGTGTATATGATACTCAGTGCAATGGGGTCCTGGTGATGGTGTATCCTGGTGCATGGCTGCAATTCTGATACGTGATATTGCAATACAAATAAACATAGACATCCATCCTTCATTCTGAAAATTAGACCTGGTCATCTACCAATGAAGTATGTTGGAGGCTGAGATCTAGCACTATGATATGTATTATACATTCAGTTTTCAATGATCATAGTTCATCCAGTTCCAGCTCATCCGTAAGTTGTATTTACTCATGGTTTAACCTTTTTTTTTTTTCTCCAGCATACTTGATTCAAATAAAGGTATATATTTTCTTATAACTGAAGAAGTTGATTTATTTTTACCAACCTCTCACTTGAAATTGATCAGATTTTCAGCAATAATTTCTGAACAGGTCAGAAGGAGACAGGAGATTTCAGTTAGAAAAAAATTCTTCAGAAAAATAAGTGTGACTGGAAACATACTCTGTAGTGGGAAAATCATTATCAGTCTGTTTCTCAGAGCACCTGAAAACTTTCACCTTCAGTTGACCTTGTTATTACATGTCAAATATTTTAGGTGAGTTATTCTTGAAGTACCTGAAGATATCTGATATTAACCTTTTGAATATTTTTGAACAATGGCTGACTTTAAAATTGCACCCTTCTGAAAATAATCAGTTATTTTTTCTTTGACATATGTAAAGAATACTTTAAAGTTTTCATATCAAGTTTCAATATATAATTTATATCTGAATTAATATTCCAAAGACAGAAAGGCTGCACAAAAGCTGTTTACGCTCTGATTCCCCAGCTTCTAGATCATTGGATACCAAACAGTTTCTGCTATATACCCGTGGTATCCTTGTAGGCAAACTGGTGAAGTATGGATTGGATAGACGGATGATCTGGTGGATGGATCCATAGGAGGCCTTGTCAGGCTGGGGAAATGGACTGACAGGGGCCTCGAGAAGTTCAGCAAAGGCAAATGACGAGACCTGGGTCACAGACTGGGTCCTGACTGGTAAGAAAGGAGTCCAGGTGAACACAAGTTGAACATGAGTGAGCAGTGTGCACCTAAGGAAGATGGCCAACCATATCCCAGGCTGAATTAGCAAAAAGTGTAGTCAGCAGGTTGAGGGAAGCAACTATGATGTTCGACTTCTGTTCAGCATCTGTGCAGGACTCCTGTGTCCAGTCAGTGGCTTCCCCAGTACAAGAAAGACATAAGCATACTGGAGAAAGCTCACTGGAGGGCAAATGAAATGTTGAGTAGGCTGGAGCACATGTTGTAGGAGCTGAGGCTGAGAGTTGGGTTTGTTCTGTGTTGAGATAAGAAGGCTGAGGAAATGGGGGGGTTTTCATTGCTGCCTTGAGCTACTGAATGAGCAAGTGTAAGGAGGATGGAGCCAGACTCTTCTTTCAGTTGAACAGTGAAGAGATGAGATAAAGGGCACAAACAGCAATACAGGAAATTCCAATAAGGGTATTCAAATACTGGAGCAGGTGGCCTAAAGAGGTTATGAAATCTTCATCCTTGGAGGTGTTCATAATTCAGCTAAGCAACCTGCTCAGGGTTCACCCGGCTTTGAGCAGAGTGTTGGACCAGATGGCCTCCAGAGGTCTTTTACAAATTATAGAAATTTATAATTCTGAAAAAAAAAAATCTCTTTTCCTGGAAAAGACAAACTTTTAAATTAAGAATTCTAAATTTTTTTTACTTACATGCAGCGATGACCACCCAAGGGTAGTGAACACACTTGTCTATCCATGATAAAGCTTTCAGTGATCAGAGAGGAATATTCACACACTGAACACTTCCTAGTGCCAAAAAATCTATTGATACCATGTGTTACAGTCACGTTTTTTCTGGGATAGTGCACCTTCAAGTCACAGTTACAGTGCTCTTTAAAAAGTGAGTAAAGTCTTGCAGTTGCAGGCAGCTGCCTTGTGACACTGACTGTGAAATGGGATTCTTTGGTCTGTATTTTCCAATAATGTAAGTCAGTAAAGTCCCTTTGAATGATGGTAAAGCACTCCTGTGCAAAGTCAAGGAGTTAAATCGATTACTCAGTTTCCATCTTAACTGTTCATCCCAGCTGTGTGTGAGAAATCACCACAACTGCTAACTATTTGTGCCAGCTTTCACCCAACAATTTTCGGAGAATCAGCAGCAACTTTCCCTCAGTGAACAGCTGAAATTTCTTTACCATGGTAATCCATGGTAAATCCATTGGTATCCATCCAATTCTTGGATGGTAGTAATAGTAGTAATGGTAGTAAGAGATGCCAATTCAGTCTTTTCTCTCCAAATAGAATTTGCAACGCATAGTTTTCCTCATGCATCAGAAACAGAGAGGGCTACAAATGAGTGGTGTTGACACTGCTCTAATGTGTTAGTACCTCCACAGAAAAATTAAGCATATTGAATATATTGCCACAGGATATGGCCAGGATGAACTCTGTAAACCTTGATCTTAAGTGGTCAGACTTGAATTTCTCAGGACAGAGAAACATTGCCAGTTTCTGTGGTTGGGCTCCAAAGGTGAAATGAAGAAAGCCAGCAGCTTCTGTTCATATTGATTATTAGGCCAGTGACTTTTGATTAGATCTGATTAAGGCTTTGTAATGCAAAGCATATTTGGCCACAATAAGCAAAACAAAACAGAGTCTACAAAATTGAAATTTTCAGTGCTTAAGTTTCAATTCTGCTGCACTGTTTTGCTTTCCAATTGGAAAAATAAGCTCAATATTTTATTTCAGACGGTATCTATCTGAATGGAAACATGACTTTTTTTTGAATTGAGCTCAACAGCTTAAATTCAGGTCAGATTGTCTGAGTTGATGCGGTAGTTTCTGGAAGCTGAAGCTGTGGGGGAAATAATCATATGTCTTGATTCTCTTAGGAAGAAGTGAAATTGAAATAAGTGAGGCTGATCATGTATGTACCTTATCTACTGACGTCTTTAGGTCCAATTTAGAATCACAGACATTTAAATACATACATTTTGAATGGTGTCTGTGTTTGTCTGCATGTATGTATATGTACAAATGTATACATTTCCAGGAAAAAAAACCCATTAAATATACTTTTCTATAGCGATATATGTACATATTGATTATATTTCTATTTTTTTATATGTATATGCTGAAATGTATTTTTCTTTCCTCCGGGAAAGCATGGCTGGAGCCCAGAGGAGCATGAAAGCTGTCTACAAACTAAAAATATCTTTCCCTTTCCAGGTAATTTTTCCTGTTACATTGTGTTTTTATTTCAATACATGATTAGGCCTTGTCTGAACAGTTCATTTGTATATGACTGTTATTGGCAGATCTCTGCACTGGTAGGCACTAGGAGAATTAGTACAGAGTTTAAGTGTGTAAATTAATGAGTTACCATTCACATGACTTTGTGTAAAAGAGCCACAAGATGGCAGGAGCACCACACGCCAGTTTCTTTTCACCACATTTCCATTCTATTTTTCCTACTTTTCTTGTATTGCTCTGCAATTTACATAGTTTTGATGGTTTTAAAAGCCAATTCAGTTCAACAGCAAGTCACTTTAAAGGTTTTAGGTCTCTTATTATGTATGCCTGAATCTAGAGTAAATGAAATAACAACATTAAAAGCTGAAGTGTTGTACTAGTGGAAGAATGCTTTTATCATCTCATTCCATAATAATTTCCTTATTTAGAAAATAAATTCTTATCTCCATCATATTTTCAAATGTTTAGGAAATTATTTTTTTCTTTCTTGATCAAGTTCATGATGTTAAAAAGTACTAATGGACTGGCACAGCTCTCCAAATCTATTCCTCGCATTCTGAATTCTGAAAAAAGCCCTCAAAATGCCAACAGCTCCTTAACCAAGTTAATGAAAGTACAATAATTTTTATGCTATAGAAGGAATGTATACCGTGTACAGTACTATCAGGGTCTCACCTAGAGCTAGTGCGGATACAGAATGTTGCCTGCAACTTAACGCGTAAACAGTTTTGGAATGTTTCAGCAAAGCAAAATGAGTTTAAAAAAACCCCACACTCTTAAAGATATGAAACAGCGATTTATGAGGCACCTCTAGCACATCTGTGCTTTGAAGAAGGGTTGAAACTTGGAAGAGAATGTCTTGGTATCAATGATTCTTGCCTTCAGTAGGAAATGGATTCAA
>JAOXJM010000001.1:109287028-109301980 GCA_026413425.1 Tringa solitaria | reverse complement strand
TGGATTCAAATTTTACCATATGATTAGCCTAGAGGATTATCAATTTATAAGCATTTAGCAGAATTCTGCTAAGAGTTTGGCAGTTTAATTATTTGGTGAGTCTCTTTGCCTAAGCCCCTCTCACTACTTCACAAATTTTTCCTATTTATGTGGATACATACAACATCCGATAGAGAAATTTGTGCACAAGCCTTCCTGGGCTCCATCCACTGAGCAGATATTTGCCTGCAGTTGTGGACACTCCCTGTCCTTCTGCTCTGTTCACTGCGTGAGACCGAGGTCCCATGGGAGGGACAGCATGTGTCCACTATGTCACCAGAGACTGCACGAAAAGATTACTTAGGTGGCAAAGAGAAGAATGAAAACTGAAGTGGTGGGAAACCACGCCCACGTGAAAGAGAAGGGAATATGAGAGCTTTTTTGTGGTAGAAGGATTAGCAAGAAGACAAATTTTAAAGGGACATGCAGAAAAGAATGTGATATGCTGCTTAATAAAACAGAGGAAAAAAGACACAAGAGACATTTGCAAGGGTGGACTGATAGAGCCAAGGTAGGAAGCGTCATTGCAAGTAGCATCCCAGAAGTCTGTGGGGCCTCACTGCATACGCCTAACAGCCCATCTGCCTTGGGTGCTAAGGATACCAGTCTCAATTGCAGTTTTCAGGACAGATTTTTGAGATCTTTTCTTCTCAGTGGGTGAAAGCGATTTTATATGCCCAAATACGGCGCCTTACTGCAGACCATGAATGTGAGAAGCACATTGGCAGCATCACCACAGCAGTCACTACTGAAACCAATGGACTGAAAGAAATATCCTCGCCCTCTCCTTCCTCCTCTGTGCCGACACGAGGCAGTAGGAGCACAGAAGACATGGCCTGTGGGAGCCTGGTGTATCTCCCGTGCAGTACTGTGCTGTGCAGCATGTTGGAGGCACCGATGTTCATTACGTAGCCTCTAGTCAGCACTCCCTGGAGCAAAACCTTTGCTCAGGCATTGAGCAGCAAGACGAAGCCAGGTTCATTCACCCTCCATGGCACATGTAGGCTGGGTCTGCATCTAAGGCCTGTCCCTTTTCATTTTAAGATCCTGTTTTCAGTTTCTTCGAAGATGTCACAACCTAAAATGTTCTCAGTGAAAATGCCCGTGCTGGGTGTCAATTTTTATTTCTGTAAGAGATACAGCTACATGGTTAGCTCATTTCCCAGAATGTAAAGAGGGGGAAAGTACATTTGCCCTTTAAAAAGATCTTAAATGCTTCACTGAAAAGAACCAGCGCTTCCATGCTTGGAAACAACACTCTTGTGGGACTTGTTTTCTAAATCAGGCCATTGCCTTTGTTTGGAAAAATAAACCTGTGCTTGCTTAAATTATACATAACTGAGAAAAACACATGCTGGGCCCCATACATATAGGAAGACCTGGTAAGCAAGGCTGACTACAGCTACATCTGGTTAGTGATTATATAGGCTATTAGTTTCTGCTGCTGGCTGGGGAGGAGGTAGCTCCTTTCTAGAAGCATTCCTCAAGGAATGACACTGAAGGATCTGTAAATCTTGAATCTAAAATATCTCCTCCCTTGCCTTTTCCCCTGCTCCCCTCACCCACTTGTCTCCCCCTCTATCCCTCTGCTTCCTGTTTCTCTTTTGGGAAGGTTAGCAAAATTGAACTTGTTTATATTTCTGAGAAGCTATGAACTAGCTCAGACTGCTCCTTCCAGACTGCAAATCGGGTGATTGCTTTAACACGAAGCATCTGAGGAAGCTATATCAAGCAGGGATCTGAGAGATTTCAAAGTGCTAGGATAATCAGCATACACCTCCAGATAGCACCACTTGCCATGGCAAACACTGACGGATGCCAATTTGACAGAAAACCTTAATTTTGACATTTATAAACTTTTAGATGCCTCACACTGTAGCCTTTTTTTCGAGCTTTTTGCATCTGAGACGTGTGTGCATGTACACAGAATATTTGTGTGTTTGTCTACTAATATATATTTGTCTAGCTATCTAGTTATCTCTTGGCATGAATAAAATCTATTCTAATACAAATTTACAGCTTTGTATTTCTTTGTAAAGTGGAAAATGTAAGTGGTAATTTTACCAGCAGAGAAAATATATTTGAAGATTTTCTCTTGATGGCAGTTGCTTCCCGAATTTTTATCTTCTTTAATACAATGTGGGATGCTAAAGTACACACCTACCCAGTGGAATCATAATCCATTTTAGCTGTTCAAATAACATCATGCTATCAAAGGACTTTTGATTTCAGAGCCTTTTCACTCTATGCTACTGGACTTTTTTTTTTTTTACTGCAGCACTATATTGTGTGTTTCATTCCAACCCATTTTATACCCACTGACTATTACAATTACCTATTATTTACTGTAAGGCTTGCATATAATCATCTACAAATTGTATTGTTACATTTATTTAACACATTTTAGAGCCAATTCATAGATAACTGCAAAAGAACAGGCAAAAATTGACCTCCTCCCTTCTGTCCTCATCTCAATCCCTGATCCTCTCCTAGTGTTTCAAAAGCAAAAACAATTTGGAAATTGAGGGATTGACCTTTTCACCTTTATCAAATGAAGACTCCTGTTTGTGAAACCTGTTGTACAATTTGGCTCTTTACTGAACTCCCAGAGCTATTTATACAATACAGCACGGTGTGGCTGCTGCAGGCATCAGCAATTGTGTTTTTCTGTGTAGGTGGCCTAGAAGGAATCCAATTAGAAACAAGAATATCTGTGAACATTTGTTATTTTATTAAGCATTTGGAAGAAGAAAGAAAGAGCATATAGTTTTACTGCCTGCAGTGTAGTTATAATCCCAAAATGCATACAAAAACTATATAGCATTAACTGTAGAATGGAATTATTTCCATCATTGAACAGGATAATGTACCAGGCATTATTCTGTAGGTCCTCCCCTATGCATGCTTTATCATGTCATGCTTTGATAAGACTTCAGAATTGCAATGTATCTTTCTTTTTCTGTGTGAAGAATTTAAAATAATTTGAGTTTAGTTATTTGAGAGATTGCAGTCCTCTCCTGGCGTTTGATAGAAAGTGGAAAAGTAAATGCTGAACTACAGAATAATAGCTCCTCTGAGTGCATCCTTAGCCCTTGTTGAGACTTGTGTCTAGACTCGCGGGAGTCTGTGCTAAATGCAAGCTTTTTTTCTAATGCCTTTTCTTATGAAACCAGATGAAAATGTGAAAATACTAAGATATCCAGTGAGACAAAATTCAGCCATTTTATGGAACTTGAAAAAGGCAATGTCAGCTGTGGTCTTACTATGGAGGAAATTTCCAGAAAAAAGTAGACCCAGCTGTAATCTGTCACACCTAGTGAAAACCCTCCCACAGAAAGAATAAAATTCGTCTTTCCATATGAAATCTGAAAGGACTGCACTCTTCCAGTCTAGCTTGTGCACATCCTCTGGACTGAGGATCCCCAGTGTTTTACCCTGGAAAAAGAGGCTGACAGGTGCAAATTTACAACTCCTTAGCTATGAAACAGCCAAAATGTCACCACCCGTAGCACTGAATAAACATTTTTTATGTTGACAAGACAAAATATTTCAGGTGACAGTAGGCAGTAACAGTAGTTAACAGTAGTAACGGTAGTTAATTTTTAAAATAATCTCTAAAATATATTATATTAATCCAAAGTAAAAAGAATGTTAGTTAGTTGCACTTAAGAATTTGTTCATGTTATAGAACATGAAGGGTTCTGTTCATGAACATAGAAGGGTACTGATGAGTAACAAAATTTACAATTTTATTTGTGCCTGACCTTTTAAAAAAAAAGATAAAAGATTCCATGACAAGGTATTAAGAAAATCATCCCCTGTTTGTTAGATAAATTAAATGAGATCTGTATAAAGGATCTTTGCAGTTGCAACTAAATATTGGGGATCGACTAATTTATATTACATTTTCTACCTAACTTGCAAAATATTTTTCATTAAACAAATATAAGTTGTTAATGAGAAGAATAAGATTGCAAGAAGCTGCTTTATGTCTGTTTTTCATTAAGCAAATCTATGACTTTTCAGTAAAAATATTTTTTCTAGGTATTAATGAAAATACCTCGTTCATTATTTGAAAAATTTTCCTGTCTGTATTATTAGCAATAAATATCAGCGTGTCTGATAAGAAACCGTCTTGCCCTTTAACTTTCATTGAAAAAAATAGAAATTAGGTTTCAAAGATGTTGGACTCAATCATGATAATGATGGAAATTAATTATCTAGCATGGGTTGTTGACATAAATTATTACATGTATTGATATACATTTTGCAGGTGAAACATATTACTGAGGGAAAAAAATCTTACAATTAATATTAAACCCTGCATTTACCTTATTAAGAAAGTACAAGATGTATGGTACAAGGTCCATGAAGCATATTTAAAAGAAAAATGAAAGATATAGTTTTGTTCATTAAGAAATATATGGTATTGCATAAAGGTTTGGGTTTTTTCAGCAGGGAAATGGCTTCACTACATTGTTTAGGCATACAGCTGGATCAAAGTATTCATTTCTTGACCAGTGAAGATTTTCTCATAGCTTCTGTCCATCCCACAAAACCCTGTGTGTCAAATTAAAATGAAAATTCATAATCCTAAAAAATTCCATAACCCCCTTTGTTAGTACCGTGAATAATGTTGTGGTTGATTTGAAATGTAATGTTCTGATGTAAATATTTTTTATATTTTAAGCATTAGTTCAGAGTAGTCAGATAAAGTGCACGTGGACACTCTTAAGAAGGCCATAAGGCCACTTCCCTCTGCATGTGGCTAGAGTGTCCCATGGAAATTCATACAGCACCCCGGAAACTAGATGGTATGGGCACTCAGAAATATGACTGTGAGAGTGCTCCTGGTGCATCTGTAGCAGGACAGAGCTGATGCAGCCCTTAAGTCCACCAATAATAGAGAGATTGAGAACTGAAGTGCACTAGGAATTGCTAATAATCGCCTAATTTATCTATTCTTGTACATAATACTAGAAAGACCTAATAATTTGGGATACCCTAGGGCAAGGAGTGATTGAACAGGAAAATTTTTGTATTTTCCAGTGATTAAAAATTTGGAAACTATTACAAGACTGTAAACCTGCTCTTATTCTGGGGCTGAACTTTGCTAAACTCAAACTAGTGGAAAGAATTTCACTGGTAGAAGGGAGAGGATTCCATATTTAAGAAGGCAGCTTCATGATTATCAGATTTTTTTTCAAAAACAACTACTTTACCTCTCTGCTGAACAAACTCCACTGTTCAAAATGTGTGTAACCTGGGATTTTCCACTACAGTCACCTTGAATCATGGAAAAAAAATAATCTGGTATTAAAAATCTTGGACTCCAATTACCAAGGCTTCAAAGGAAAGTAAAGGTAGGAGAGGGACCAACATTTTCAGCATGGAAGATGAAAAATGCTGAGGTCCATTCAAAAGATGACCCATAGTTATAGATGAGGGGATCCATTTTTTTGTTAGTAAAGAAACCTGAAACTCCTCTTTCTCTGTTTCCTGCATGAGATTAGACTGAAGGAAAAAATTGTAGGGTCCTCCCTCTTCCTTGTCACTCTTTCTTTATGTGCTCATCTCATTATCTGACCTGTTCCTCCTGATTATAGAGGTTTTTCATTGTGCTTCACGTCCAGCTCTCCATTTTCTGTGAAAATGCTGTTTTGTCCTAAATCCTTTAAAAGTATGCCTTCCTTTCTTTCCATGGTTTTCCTGAAGAGCAGGTGAATAATATCCACATCATTCTTCACCATCCACAAATGGTGGTTCCCATGATTTGATCGAGAAGCTGCAAAACTACTTGTACACCCATTGATTTTTTTTCTATAACTTGAAATAGGTGAATGATGGCCCTTTATAACAGCATTTAGTTTCTGTTTGCTGCTTACCTTTGTCATCAGTATTGTGGTATCATGATATATCCAATTTGACCTGAATTCCTATGTAAGTTAAAATTTACCTAGTTCTGAATGTGATTTGGCTATGCTTAATTACCCCTTTATTAACCTATTAATAACTTGCTGCTATATAAGGATGGTAATGTTCTCTTAAAATTTACTTCTATGCAGATATTAAATACTTAATATTTAATTCAAATATTGCAATATTCAACTCAAATTTAAATATTGTAATTAAAGCAGAGAACAGCTATCCCTTGTGTCCCTCAGAAAGTACAAAGACCATCCCAGAATCATGTTGCTTAATGGCTATTTCAATAACATAATTCCCAATTTACTATGGTGTGTATTAGTCTACAGCATGCTGTAAAACTAAAAATAAGTCTGCAGAGAATTATTCACGTCCTTGTTCAGATGTGACGTAAAAGAAAAACACGTGTCCTTGTAGACTGATGTTGCCCCGGAAAAAATACCATTTACTAGTAAGAAAATCACCTAAATATTCTAATAGGCATTGTTCAGACTGAGTCAGGCTGGTGAACAATGACGGTTCTGTGCTGTACAGCACAGTGTTTTATTACATTATAAATTCTCGATGCAGTGACATCAATATTCATCTTCCTTAATACAATACAGAAGTCATTGCAATTATGAACAAAGCCTTCCACAAGTGACTGTTGTACTGGATTTTGTGTAAAAAAAATCAATATTAACAATTTAAATGAAAAATGCTAAATGAAAAGGATAGTTGCTAATGCAATATAATAAAATCTTCCAGTGTGACACAGCTTTTTTTTTTTTAAATTTCTGCTCACAAGTGAACAAGTCAATGACCTTGTAAAAGAAATGTTACCTCAAGAGTCTCATAAGACACTCTTATTTTAGAGGGTCATTTTCAGACTCCTGTGGATTTTGACTGAATTAGTTACTTAGAAATATCAGTTATCTGGTTCTTGCTTGAAATCTAAGTGTTCTTCCAAAAGAACCTTTATATTTATGGGACTGCTGCATAGAGCACCTTAAAAGTATGTAATCTTCTGTAATTGGAAATAAAACATGAAGATCAGCAAAACATAACTTACTCTAAAATACAATGTTAAATGTTTTTCTTATTACAACCAGGAAGCAACTGTAAAAAGAAAAGAACAAACATTACAATCTGTCTAGCTCTTCCAAGGTCACAGACGAATTCTGCCATTTTAGCTTTGTCTCGGAGTGGCTCTTTTGAATGAGTTTATATAGGCTGTAAACCAAGACAGAGGAAAGGAAAGTTGTGGTAAATTGTATGAATCTTTAGGAAGTCATAAGAGTGACAAAGAAAACCAGTTAGTCATTGTTACTCAGTGGGCTTGGGGCAATAGGTTGTTGGATTCACCCTCTGAAAAGTTGTAAAGTCCATTTGTTGCTGATTTTTATGTTGGACTCTTTTAAGGCCAGGGTACATTATCCTGAATATCTCTTGTTCTGTAATCTTTTCTCATCTAATCGCCTTTAAGATGAGGGGATTCTAGCCAGACAGTTCTGAAAGCGATAGAAATTTCCAAGGTGCTTTCTTTCTGTTTATGGTAAAAGGATCTTTAGGATGGAGAGACAGCTGAGATATTAATCTCCAAAGTAAGCAGCAAGCCCCTTGCACAGGATCTGATCCCTTAATCAAAGACTAGAGATGGCACAGAAGCAGAAAACTAGCCATTTTCTTATGGCAATACACATTCCTCCAAAACAAACGTGCAGCATAAATCTGTTATATATGTATTTCAAACGACCAGTGAAATATTATGACTTGTCATAATTTTCTGTCCCTTAAACAAAACATTTTACAATAATCACTGAAGAAAATGTCTAAAATATGGAAATAATTTGTGACCACATAGAGTCAAACCCAAAACAAACAATAACCCATCGTCCCATTATGTTACTATGGAGTTGGGCTCAAGAGTATGTATCTAATTTAAGGTAAAAACTATGAAACAGATATAACTATTATCCCCACATCAAGTATCTTAAAGTCTGTTTAAAGTACAAAACTTCAATTCTGAAGAAATTTATAAGGCATTGAACTATACAGCCAAGTAACTCAAGCAATTTCAGCACTTCCCGGTACATTTTCCAGTCCTTGGGGAAAATTTAGCACCTTCTCTGAGAAATCACCTCCTTTGCCATTGTCTAGCTACCATTACACAGTTACAGAAATAAGTATATCCTCTTTTTAGACATGTTCCTCTGAAGCTGCAGGTCTGGGAGTCTGATTGCTGATTGCTACAGACTGAACATTATTTACTTTCATCTAGTAAGTACTCTGAAGTTTTTGCACTGTTTTCCTTTCCCTTATATTTGTGGTAATCTTCTCTAGCTCGACCAGGGTGCAATAGTTCACAGCATTAGCATCGTCTAAGAAGCCGTATTCTATTAAATTTGCTAGACTTGCACAGTCCTCAAAGAGCTTCTTTTAACCCACTGATAAATGTGTGTTATTGTGCCTGTTGCACAGATGATTCATGTCTTCTCACATGTGTTTCAGGACTGGCTTATGAGCTTTAATAATTTTGGCTCTGGATCTCCTGAGAGTGTTAGCAATGACATGGGCCATTGTATAGGCTTCTCTGTAATTCTGCTGATAACTGTCTTTTGGAAGAAGCTCAGGGCCTCTTAACATTTCATTTAGGTGGCTCTTGGATGAGCATATCTCCTAACAGCTCTTCAGTAACGACACTGGCATTCTTCATACCTCCTGCCCTTAGCAGTTAGTCTTAGGAAAAGACTTCATATTAATGACTTCTTCACTGGTTTCCTGAAGTAGTAGCAGAGAGGAAGAGACAGCAGTGTTTCTCTGCTTTTCTGTAAATGAACTGAATTCCTGTGAGACAATAGGTTCATGCCTGACATGCTCCTGAATACCTTAGACAGTGAGGAGTGTGTAAGATGCTCAACACCAATCACAGTTAATCTTAAGAGAGAAATTTCTAGAGAATCCTCGTTCTTGACCTGATTCCTGATTTTTAGATTTCTTTGATCACAAGCTCAATCTATGGTAAATTAGTTATTCCTGCAAATAGAGTACTTGGAGGTATTTGGTATTATTTGAAGATGAAGAGAGAGAAAATAAAACCAGTAGCATAGTGAATTCTTTCCAAACCAAATCCAAACAAAGTCAAAAGCGTCTTATTTAGACATTTGGCTGTGCAGAACTAGTTGCTCAGATCGAATTAGAGGATAATGCTTATAAGATGTATAAGATTCTTGTGGTTTAGTCCATGTTTTTAAAAGGATATTAAACTTTCAGGTACATTTGAGGTATTTGATTTTTGGAGTAACCCACTATGTCCTCCATAGTCTAGGAAAGGAACGATACTTACAGACAGGAAGTGGTTAGTACCAAATTATTAATGACTGTTTAGTCCTCATGAATTTTGTTCAACTACATGGGAAATCAGTTTTATATTAGCCACCTCCAGTCTGAGCTCCAGCAACATTTGCTCCTTTTCCCTCTGTGAACAGAAATCATTGAGTTTCTTTGAATCCATGAATAGAAGTTTTGTTTGATTTTTATTTGAACTGATTCGTCAATTCTTCATTTAGCAAATGTTTGTGACTGTCAAACAGTTTGAATAACAGATCAAAATGATTGCTATTCTCTACTTAAAATCATTCTCCTTTGGAACCATTTTAAGTGGTTTAGCAACTTACATCAGATAATGAATGGCCTTTTATCACAACCTAAGGGGTTACCTGATTTGCAAGTATATAAAGATTGTGATCATGGTTCATAGGATTCCATAATACACAAGGACATGGAGACTTTATCGTCTAAATTTTTATGCTTTATTACAGATTACCACAAATACCACAAGGATCACCACTAGCAAGTAAACTATCACAACAATCACCATTAGCAAGTATGCCTGTAAACAATAAACTATGAATCTATCTATATATCTGTCTGTCTGTCTGGAGCTACTACAAGTTACTATTGGCAATCAACAATATAGTATCAATCAAAGCCATGGAAACAATCAATAACAGCAGTAATTGGTCACATAACCCTAATCAATATGCTAGCAACAGCCATTAACAGCAACAACCAAATAGGCGTATACTGTTACAGGTTACTAAAAACTTATTGTTGGTGAAGCAAGTTGTTGACAATATAACAGCATATATGCTTACACGGACACACACACACACATATATATATATACAAATCGGTATCAAGTGAATTAGACAGATTTCAGAAGGGGACCCAACCATTCCGGAGGTGGGAGGACAAACTGAACTGACTCCAAAGTGGGAGAAGGGGCCAAAAGGAGATAAATAAAATAACAGACAATGTCTCCAACGATGATTCATGTCACAGTCTGGAGTCAGCCAAGTGTCACTGGTGAGACTCTAAGATTTCATAGAAAGTTCATGTGGAATTCAACCTGTTTAGGAAAAAGTATATGCAGCATGGGAAGTTCTCCTGTGTTGATAGAGATAGGGAGACTTCATTTTTAAAATAAAAATTAAGCCCTTTTTGTATCATAGGGTCACAAAAGGGTGTAGGACACCCTATTTCAAGCACCAAATAGATGATGTTAATTTCTAATTTTCACCTGTAACCACCAATAGATGATAATGTTTTCTGTTCTTTCAGAGCAATTTGATTTATCCAGACTGTTTTCCACCTTTTCAGATGATAAGTTGCCATTAAAGACCCTTGGTTTTGTGTTTATTGGTGGTATCTCAGGATGGTCTGTAGCTTTTAAGTACCCTAGCTGTACTTCAAAGACACCAATTGCACTTTTCCAGGATGTTTCTTGTTCCCATGCCTAGTTCCCAAGCCCACGGTTGCACGCTGGCAGGCCTTTCGCTGTCAGTATTTTTCAGCACACATTTTCTTTTGCTGAGTAATTTTCCCCTTCTAACAAGGCCGCCTTTATGGTTGCTCACCTCACCTTCAGGAAAGAATACTGGCAAAATTCTTTCCTGCTGTGTCTCCAATCAGTTCAGTAACATACTAGAGACTAATTTTGTCCTGAGTCTTTTAGGATATAATACTAGGTTTCTAAAAATGAAAATAGTTTCAAAATATCATATTGATAAAACTTTCATGAATAATTGAAGTGTAGGGGACATGTACAAGAACAATCTTGCAGACAGGTATTTCTTAGCTGAGTATGGGATGATTATATGATATAATATTTTTATATAGTATGATGAATAAACACATGTATGTTTTTGGCTTACAAAGATTAAAAAACTTTTATGAGGGCAGTAAGCATATGACTCCCTTATTATGGTCTGGTCAGCCAGAAAACTGGATAGAGTTATCTCTTTTCTGAACTTAGCCATATCAGCTTCAAATGCATAAACTTTAAATTTCAGGCTATGCTCTCTTCCTAAGTTTAGCTTTTCCTGCAGTTTCTCTGCAAGGTTTCTTTGATAATACAGTTTAGCAAACTGTGAAGATACATGTACCCTGTGTACTGATGGTTGTGGTGGCTGTACTAGTACTGTTAATGATATTAATACTAGTGCATATATAATTCCAGGACTTTTTCCACCATTTGGAAAAGGAAAGATTGTAATTAGTGATTCTACATGTGTTTGAGATATCATTCTGAAATGTGTGCAACTGTGTGTGTTCAACCTCATTTTAAGGAAGTAAAAGAGATGTAAGGAACTTCTACATGGGGTACCAAATTGAATGAACTGTTTTAATACATAGCATCATAGAATGGTTTGTGTTGGAAGGGACCTTAAAGATCATCTGGTTCAAACCCTTCTGCCCTGGGCAGGGACACCTCCCACCAGACCAGGTTGCTCAAAGCCCCATCCAACCTGGCCTTGACTCCAGGGATGGGGCGTCCACAGCTTCTCTGGGCAGCCTGTTCCAGTGCCTCACCACCCTCACAGTAAACAATTTCTTCCTAATATCTAATCTAAATCTACCCTCTTCCAGTTTAAAACCATTACCATGTCCTGTCACTACATTCCTTATGAAACGTTCCTCTATGTTTTTCTTGTAGGTGCCCTTTAGGTACTGGAAGGCTGCTAGGGCTTCCTGGAGCCTTCTCTCATTCAGTGCCATCACTCAGGGTTTGAGGTTTTAACATGCAGGCTTCAAAGAACAATCTATAGAGAGTGAGCTCACTTGTAGCTCACTTATAAGCAGTGTTTCTTTTTTGCTAAATCAGGATGTGGAGATATTGTGCATAGATAGTTGGTACACCAATGAATCTGGAGGAATGGTTCGGAGGTGGTGTGGGTGTTTGTTCCCTATTTTCCTAATTGTTTAAGGATGGTGCCCTTTGGGTCTGATGCTGTGTGGGTGTCACAAAGAAGAAAGAAAGGTGAGCAGTCGGAAGAGTGGGAAGCTGAGTATGGATGACATTAAGTCCAGCTGGGAACTGTGCAGACTAGAGGCACATTTTAGTGGGAAATTTGGGGACAGCCTGTTATTTCAACAACTGGTAAAATATAGCAAAGACCTGGAATAAAAGAGGGGCAGAAAGATCTTCCATAAACACAAGCCCATACGTGGGCAAGGCATGACAGTGCTTGATTTCTCATGTGCGCTGTTCAAGACTAACACTGAAAAAAAATGCTGGTGGCTCCAAAACTGGGAAGATGGGACCAGCCTTTTTTTAAAGGTGTTATCTACTTATTAATGTCAGTCTGGTATCAAATTTGAGAGAATATATGCATTCTGTTGTACCCCAGTACCTAGCCCCTGCCATAACCAAAGATGCACAGGACTTTGATATGTGTAATATTTGTGTTAATAAAAGCATTGTTTGCCTTTTAAAAGGCCATATCTTTGATTTAACTGAGATACTCAAACTGACCTGTATTATCCTCTTCCCCTGTTGTAGTTGCGTGGTTGGCATTATAAACATCTTAATTTAATGAGAATATTAGGCTAATTGAAGCTGGTACCTTGGAGTGCTGAAGCAGCAGATGCACACTTGCTAACAATGAAAACACAGAGTCTCTGGCAAACAAAATATAATCCATCATAAACAACATAAGAGCCTAAAGAAAGACAATAATTTAAATGTAATGGAATATGCTTCCCCAATGTGTCACTTTCAATCACGCATTGACTCATTTAGAACATGAATTTCCCTCAGGGCTTTTGCAATTTGTAAGACTTGCTGACTATTCGTGCCTGTTAGTGTCCATTCTCTCTTCTCTTTACAGGGTATTTAAGTGAATAGTGTTCATTAATGTTAATAGAAAAGCTTCAGATAAATTCTTTTAAAGCAGTATTCAGAAGAAGTATGTTGGTTTTGACACAAAATATCTACACATAAGCTGTCTTTCACTACCCCCAACTGAACAAGCAGGCTGTGTATTTACAAAAACATGTACTTTTTTCAACAGATAGATATATCTGATCTGAAAGTGAGTTTTCAGGAGAGCAACTAAAAATTCAGCATTTTCATGCTAGGGAAATTCTGACAGGCTGAAAATGCTTACATTGTGCTTTAGGACAGCACAGCATCTAGAATCTGCTATTTAAGCAAAGAGTTGAAGAAAGTTTTAGTTTTGAAAATCTTCATCTTCTTATTTTCCTGTCGAGAAGTAGGAAATATGTCTATGGCATTAAAAACTGCAGTTTCCACCTGTAGTGGAAGGAGCTCTGAAACCCTGGCTCAGATTTGAGTTCTCAGCTGCTGGGATGTTAGGATTATGATGGAGCAAAGCTGTAGATACTGAAATGTCCATATTGTTTATGGATACCAATCATTTACAAAACAAAACTTCCTTAGATCAAATTTTCTTTTTTTTGGTCAGAACCTCTCGCAGCAGGTAAAACTACTAGGCTTATGAAAATGTTTTGTCAAGGCCTAAAATGACAACCTCTAATCATGTTTTTTCTGTGACCCGGTCTGCACACAGCATTACATCTATGCACACATGGTGTCTCTAGACAAGTACTTCCCTGCTGTAGGCATTCACTGGCTCAACACGACCTCAGATAACTAGAGGCAGGTCTTCTGGGCTCTGTGTCGTTGACACAGGGCTCTATTTGCAGAGATTGCTCCTGACTTCGGATTCCTCTATTTATTTTTAACATACCTGCAGGAATGTGAGGTATATGAAGCTCCTCTGTTTCCCACTTTAATGTTCCATTTGGAGTCATGCAAAATAGCCTTAAACTGTTACATACATGGAAAATTCTCATTTGGATGTATTTTGGGTCTAAGTTGCACAGCAAAACTGTCACACTGTCGTGATGTGAGGGATTAAATAAGATGCCTGTATGTAGCTCTTCACTAAAGCCTTTTCCCATTTTCCTCCAGCTTCACAGCCCTGTGCTTTGCCTCCTTGGCCTGAGGGCATTGTGAAATCAATTGCACTGCCTCTGCACCCAATAACTCCATCTGTACACATCAAGGTGCACGAGGGTGGAAAACCAAGCTACTATGGCACCATTTATCTTTGCCTCTTGTTCCCTCACTGATGTTTGTTCTCATATATATAGTAAAGCAAACACAGAATATGGGAGAAATGCATCTCTCTGAGTTTTCCCATGGCTGATTATTTTCTTTTTAACACATTCTCCCTTGCATGGATATGTTAGTCGCCTCAGGTTCCTGAGAATGCCTACATTGTCCTTTGAGAGTAGTTACAATTACATGTTTTCTAACTTAACGTATCATCCTGCAATATGAGACAAAGGCCCAGTGGACTAAACATTAAGATTTACTAGTACTAGTGTGACATAAAACTCCCAGTATCTTGTAGTTGGAGTTGTCCAGCAGAATGAATGAAAGCCTTTGTTCTTGGCTCTGATTCTGCATAATCTGTACAAGGAAAACTCCTGAACTTGACGGGGGTACTGCTAGGTCAACAGTGATAAATAGTGGTGGTGTTTGGAAAACACTTAGTGCTAATTATAGCTGCTTAGTTTATTTGCTTATTTTTGGAACCTTTTGTGGTTTAGTTATTGATTTTATACATACAGAGATGGTTTAGACAAGGATATTGAATCAGAGGTTTAATGTTCTCTGAACACCTTCGACTGAACCAT
>JAOXJM010000001.1:109267585-109286928 GCA_026413425.1 Tringa solitaria | reverse complement strand
TTGAGGGTGGCAGAGCCCTGGAACAGGCTGCCCAGAGAGGTGGTGGAGTCTCCATTTCTGGAGACATTCAAAACCTGTCTGGACACATTCCTGGATGACCCGCTCTGGGTGGACCTGCTTTGGCAGGGGTGTTGGATGAGATGATCTCCAGAGGTCCCTTCCAACCCCATATCATTCTGTGATTCTGTGAAAGCCTTGAGAGAGGCGGTAGAATTGTGTTTGTTAAAACGTATGGAAGTCAGCTCAGCACAGGACTTGGATCTGTTCTGCTGCGTATTGAAGTCAACAAGAAGATTCACATTACGTTCGACAGGTTTCATCAGTTACTGTGTAAGGTGGAAACAAGTGATGAAGGTGCTAATTTAAGTACGTAACAAGACTCGGGATCTTTTATTTCGAAAACAAAGCACCCAATCATTGCCCCTCCCAGTTCTTCCCAGCCTGAAGAAAACATACTCAATATAATAATCTCCTAATCACCAACAACAAAATTATCAGCAACAGATCACACTCTCATTTTTAGATTGAAGACTGTGCAAGCATCGGCTGTTCTTTGTTGTCACATCACTTCAAATTTCATCCTCTTTGATTCATGGCAAAAAGGCTTGCTTTTTACAGGTATAAAAATTAGGGGAACAGACGGCTCATGCAGTCTTCCAGGCTTCTTGCAGTTTGTCTACACCAGCCTTGGACAGGGAAACTCAAGACTGGTTATAGGGGTCACCCACAAGAAGGGTTCCTAGAACTGTTAGTCCCCACACGGTTTCAGTTGTACAGTCCTTCACCCTGTCCTCTCCCGTAAGGAAGCTCTCATGCCTGTCTCCCAAACGCATTCCCTGAATGACTCAAGTCCTTTCCCACCATTCACGTTGTGATCTGAGGTTTCCTCCCTTCAATCTGGCAGTAAAGATGAAAGGCTCTTTTAGAAAAGAAACACGACAAAACCAAAACACGGACAGAACCTCTGGGGGAATGAATCCTTCTGAAATGAAAGTGGAGTGAACACATACCCTCCCCTCACACAGTGTGACTAAACAATGGCTAATGAGAAATACAGCTCTGGAAGACACTTCAAGGGATTGCAACCAACTGGGAAGAATGGGTGAGGGTTGTGCAAAAGGCACAAATTGGAACAACATGGTTGAATTTCATAAATCAAAAACTTGGGCTTATGGTCAAGAAAAAAGACTTAAGAGATTCAAATCCAACACAAGGAAGAGGGTGAAAGTCCATTGCTTGATACAGATGCCTGAAAGTAATTCAGTTGCATGGCTTTTATTTCTCGGGTGAAAGAGATGCAAGAAGGAGAAAATTTTCTTCTACCTTCAAGGTACAATTTTTCTAAGTGGATGGTTTTGGCTTTTTTCTCTGTAACACTGACACGGTAGAAAAATGAGAAGAATAGTAGCAGCTGCAATTTAATGATAACACTATACAAATACTGAACAGCTTTATGAACATCACAAAATAAATGATAAATTTACCCATATCTCTGATCCTGGGCCTGGAGCAACTTCAATTTCACTTCACCATACTTGGGAAATAATGGTGCACTTTCCACCTGGTCTTTAAAAGCTGCATTCCTCCATCTGAAATGAAACAAAAGGTCCTCAGACTTAGACTGGGGACTTATACATCCCTTAGACATCCTTTTGCTTAGTCTTCTTGGGACCTAGAACCTACAAGTGAGTCTCTATCACCACAGAAACATGGTAGCTTTCCAAAAGTGCTGGCCAAGACCAGTAACCTCCTCTTCAGGCTCTGGAAGAGCAGTTGAGGTATAAGGTCTCCGCCGATGACAGTCCAGAGCAGGTCTTGCCCCAGATTGCTGGTCACTGAGCAACCGCATGTCCCAAAAGAGAGGTGTGGTACCAATCCACTGAGTCTGACCGACTCAGGAGCCAGGCAAGGGTTCAGTATGTTACAAACAAATAAATAAGAAAAGCCGAACCATTACACTAGATTTGTTTCACAAGAGATTTCTGATGTTGAAAGAAAGTCGTAATTCCTTACAATATATTTGAAACAAGGGCAGGGCTTTCAGCACGCAAAAACCCCCACAAAGCAGCATTCCCAGAAATTGTCATCATAAAGTCTGCTGCAAGGACTTCTCCAGGGCAAACCTCTGCACTAGCCTGGATCCACCTGACTTCAAGCCCAGTCCTGCAGCGTTTATTTATGTGGACAATTCCATTTGCAGTACTCATGACTGCATAGATAAACTATTTATGACAGAGCAAGTCTCAACTCAAACAAGTCACTTTAAGGAATAACAAGGATTAAAAAAAAAAAAAGGCTAATACACGTATTTGAAGTATTTCTGGCTCCACAATACCACGCTGCAAGTTGAGTGGAAGCTGGTGCAGAACTCACTCAAGGGCCCTATTTCCTACGTAATTAAGGACAATAAGGGAGCCAGGCACATCCTTTTCATGTGAAGATGACTATAAACTTTTAATACTTAATCTGACTCTTTTTGGTGGTTTTCTTAAAAAGCATATCTTTAATGACATCGTATTTCTTCTCACATTAGCTCCTTAGTCTGTGATAGTAAAAGACATAATTGTTCTTTGTTTCTTGCTTTCAATACAGGTTAGTAACTAAGCAGTGGTTAATACTGGTTAAATTAAATACTGGCTGGGAGTGCATAAAAAGTTGTGAGGAGACACAGCTGGGACAGCTGATCCCAACTCACCAAAGGGATATTCCAGACCATATATGATGCTCAGCATATGGACTAGGGGGGAGGTTGTCCGGGCAGCTGTTGCTCAGGGACTGGCTGGGCATCAGTCCGTTGGTGGTGAGCAATTGTTTTCATTTGCATCACTTGTCTCTCTTGGGTTTTATTTCTATCTCTTTTTGTTATTTTCTTTATTATATTTCAATTATTAAACTGTTCTTATCCCAGCCCATGAGGTTTCTCACTTTTACTCTTCCATTTCTCTCCCCCATCCCACCGGTGGGGGGCAGAAAGGAGCGAGCGGCTGCGTGGTGCTTAGTTACAGCCTGGAGTTAAACCACCACACAAAATCCTCTATTAAAATCATCAGCTCTATTAGAACTTTTCAAAGCAAGCTTTGATAAAGGACATCTTTTATCTTTTTTTTTTTTTATTCTTGTTGGTTTTCTCTTTTTTTTTTTTTTTTTTTTTAATCTTCAGGATGTGGTTCCTTTGAAATTAAAATTAGGAAAGTAATGTCTCCTTAGAAAGTAAAATACCAAAGGCATGTCTGTAATATCTATATAGTGTTCAGCAAGTCTTAATAAGCACAGAGGAGTCCACTTAGTCTGGAGCAACAAACGTGGCCCTTTTTTTTTAATAGTTTAAGGTAATACTTCTCAGGCTCCTGAAAATATCTGTTCCTACGTGACAACAGTTTAAGAAATGTGATCACTGTCATAGTCCTTCAGACACTAAGATGTCACATTCTAGAGGCACTTGTGTTGGGTCCATGGTACTTCTCTTGTTACCAACAAGCAACTTACGTACCTAGGTGCTTGATTTCTTACAAGAACTCAAAACCATTTAGTGAGACACCTGGGCTATCCCTGCAATGCTTGGAAAAGAGAAAATACTTCACAACAGAACCCTAACTAGTATGCTAAGCAAAGAGCCGACAAAAGCCCAGCAGCTCACCTACTTCAGACACACAGACAAATAGGATGGGTCATAAATTCCATCCTAAGGGTAACTTGCTTAAGATTTCAGTCTGAGATAAAGCTAGTGTATCAAACTGTCTTTTGAAACTCTGGAGCCCTTTCTCTTTTTTCTGTCTCTCAAGTCAGTGAGCACTTTTGTTCCCTTTTTGTCTTTTAAGGTGGGCCTAATGGTGCTGTTACTAACTACCCATGCAGGATCATGGCTTGATGGATAGAGCATAAATGCAGAATGTGAGAACCTACCTATCAGTTCCTCTCCTCAGGGAATTCAACTTCAGATGCCTCCCTAGAAGTGCATAACATTCTATCTCTTTTGATGGTGTTGTGCCTCAGTACAGAAAATAAAGACTTGTTGGACCACAGGAGAGGAGGAGCAGTGTTCTTCCTCCCAGGGAAACTATAACTCGAGTGCTGTGGTTTGTTGAGTCTGGACTGCAGAGCTTCAGATGTGATGGGTGGGATGAGTTCAGCCTCTTGACTGCTGATGAATGTTCTCTTCCTGCTGACAGGAATCTTCAAAGAGCAGCTGAATGGGGTTCTCCTGCACAAGTACTCTGACCAACCAACCACTTGGTTGACCACTGCCATTATGGCATAAACTGGTAAGTAGCAAGTGCATCTTCTAGGGTACCTGGGTTGATTTGTGTGTGTGAGGCATTTTTAGGAGCCATAAACGGTGCAGTGCCTGGCTTTTGGATTCCAGTCAAGGATAAGCTTTGTGCTAAGATGCTTAAGAGTAGTACAATAGAGGCACTTCTACACATGCACGGAAGCTCCACTTTCAGATCCACAGGGAAGCATTAATTTGCACTGAATTAAGCTGCTTCTGTTGAAGGTAGTAATTGAATAGTGAGGATTTTCAAGATTGTGACTCTTAAGTAGTTAAACTCTGCCAAGAATTTCCCTTTCCAAGATGCATACTTTTTCTGTTCTAGGCCTTGATTTTCCTAATCCAACTTTCTAATCCAATGTTACTAGAAACAATAGTGCTTTGAATTATTATATTTGCACAGAATATATTCTTACACACTGTTGCATTTTCTCAGAAATAGAGTGCCTACTTTTATAAGATGAAGAATCTGTAATTCATTCTCCTTTGCAAGTAAATTTCTATAGTTTTGGTATTAGTTCTGCCCTGTTGTCATATCTTTATTGGTTAATGTACTGATTTCCAGCTTTATTAGCCTATTGTCAGGTGATTGTTTACATACTTCTTAATTTGAATAGTATGTTATATATATGAAAAAAAATATGAAAACCCCCTTAAATTCACTTTTGTGTATTTTCTTATATTTGCTTTGGTTTCAGCAGCTAAGACCTTTGAGGGGAAGGATTTCTTTTTCTGTATCTGTAGGAGGGAAGCTATGCTGAGTGGCTCTTAGTGGTTAACTGTGACACAGTTAACTGTGACTCAATTATTATGTTAAATTCTCCCAATTTTACTTGCTGCTAGATGTCTTGATACTTTACACTTATTTGACTGGTGCATATTATGCTCAGGACTTCAATGTTTGTATAAATTTATTGTCTTCAAAATTAGATCTTCTGGTAATAAGAAGAATTTAAGGTATTCTAGATAATTCTGATTGTGATTGATTTCTCTGATCACCTTTCTGCTGATTATTTTTGCATTAAAAATTCCCTGTGTGTGCAGGATAAAAGCAATTCTTATAATTTTGCTTAATGAAAACAGGGTGGCCTCTGTGAGGAGTGGTTGGTGCTGCTCTGTGCCAGACACAGCAGGTTCTGCCAGCTCCAATGGACCCACCAAGGTCAGAGGAAGAGGAGAACATGCTCTGTGGTGGAGCATACACTCCTTACCCCTGAAGGGACTATGGCCTGTGGAGAACCCATGCTGCAGCAGGTACTTCCCCAAAGGTACTACACCTATCGATAGGCCTGTACTGGAGCAAGTAAACCCTAGAAGGGACTGTAGCTGCTGAAGAACCCACACTGGAGACAAGAAAAATTATCAGAAGGAAGGAGCAGCACACAGAAACCTCTACCTCCTGACACAACCCCTCTTTGCTGCCCTTCACCTCACTGAAAGGACTGAGTGTAACTTCTGGTGATAACAAGGGAAGTGGGGAGGTATTTGGAGAGAATTTGAACCTGGAAAAAGGAGAGAAAAGAAAAAATATTTTCCCCAAGTGTGGAAATGCTTGTTTCCTTTTTGGTTTTTTTTTTTTGGTTGTTGTTGTTGTTTTTGTTTGTTTGTTTTTGTTTTTGTGGTTTTGTTTGTTTGTTTCCTACTACATGAATTGTTAATTAAATATTTGTTTCAATTGACAATAAACTAAGCTAATTTCTCCAAGTCAATTCTGTTTTGCCTATGTTGGTAATTGGTAAGCAACCCCCCTGTCTTTATTGTGACCCAATGAGGTTTCTTGCTCTTGTTACTCTTATTTTCTCCCTGTCCGTCCTGCTGAGAGGGAAGTGGCTGGGTTGGAGTATGTCTGTTAGCCAAGACAATCAACCAAGAAAATAACAGAAACTTTGAAGTAGGGTACTTGGTAAAGACGTGTTTTAAGTAGCACTTTTCACAAAAGAAATTATTTGAACTAAATCTCATTGTTCTGAGGAACTAAAGAGTACACAAACATTACAGAAGTATTGTGGAAATAAGTATAAACTGTGTAGATATGCTGGAACAATGTTCCACCTCAGTTATGACACTTTCTCTGTTTTTCTTCCAAAATAGTAATACTTGCAAATTATGCTTATCACTTTTTTAATGAAAAAAGCTGACATTCATGTTGACTCTGCTATTTGGATTGTGTTTACAGCATTTAAGTTGAATGATTCCCAAGGAAGTCTTTCATTTCAGGAACATTGCTTAGAATTCCTTTAAGGTGTTTCCTGTGTCTGCATATGCAGAAAACTCCTGGATACCATTTCATTGTAATCTACAATATTTCAAAAATTCTTCCAAGACTGTGGTTAAAAAAAAAAAAGAGTCAACGATATTATTTTGTTGCTGAAACACTTTTTATCAGATGATTTTATACTTTTTTTAGTTCTTTATGGAGCATGAAAACCTGTAAACCTTGTTTTGGCTTTTTTTTTTTCATTCATATCAAGTATTGGGGTTTATTTGAAGAAAACAATTTGTAAGACTGAAGGAAGAAATTAATGGATTATTTTTCAGGCATGATATAAAAGAATGGGGGCTGGGAAATTTCAAGAATAAAGGTTTTAGTTTGTTGGATGCTTACAAGACTGATTTATCATACTCCAAGTCTAAAAACCTCTTCAATTTTCAGTTGCCCAGGTTTTGGTATCCTGTAAGTTGCAATTTAATCAACTGCAACCCAATTGTTCTCCAGATATCCACAGAGATCTCCATGCAAAAATCTGAATTCAACAACAATGAAGAAGATACCTGATATTTTTAATAGGAGAAAAAAAACCCAAAATCATAACACCCATGCCTGTATCCTTATCAGTATTTTATTACGTAAGCGACTGAAGCAAAAAGTAATGTAAATATTTCCCAAATAGCTTGTTTCACACCCTTTCCAACTTTTATCTGTTATTATTCGTAACTAGATTGTGTGCTAATCCTTCTGTCTTCCTGGATGATGTTATTCATCCTTTAAGCAAACATAGTGTCTTAGTTTCCTGTAATGTGTTACTGTTCTGTTTATCCAGTGCCTAGATTAGCTCTGGCATGGAATGCCTCAGACTGTGCCTGCTTTTACTAGGGTGGATTTCTACCCAGCTACTCTACTGTGTTTCTCAGCCTTATTCATGTGTCTCTCTGTGACATTGCCTCTGGCAGAACAGCCATGCCCTGTTGGCAAAAAGAGACAATTCGGTGGGCTAGGTGGAGGAGTTTCCTCCAGTTTGCTTTCTTAATGATACTTGGCACATAACAAGCAGCACCTGTGCTTCCAGCCGTTGCAGGATGTTCATATCCTGTAACACTGTAACACTACTAGAGAGTCCACTATTCTGCAACCATCCGTCGAAAGGCTGACCTTCTGGACGTCCCAGTAACTCAGTCACTCTGCCTTCATCTGTGCTCCATGTTCCCTTGCACAGCTCTGAAATTTGCTCAGCACACTTTACTCAGTCATGTTTTAGGTTTATGTATCTCTCATTTAAAATGTCCCAGCTGAAACAAAGCTAGGGCAAGTTAAGGTGTAATGGTGTCCTTGATGCTTTTACAAGCTTAAATCATGACTTAGTCTTAATTACAAATGAGATGACAAAATAAAAATCTTTTTTTAACAGACTTATACAGATAACAGTGAACGTATGGATGCATCAAGTCAAAAAAGGTTATCGAAATTTAGATGAATGTTGCCAAGAAAAAGATTTGGGACACAATATTCCTCAAGTTATAGAGTTTGCCAATGCAACGAGGTGTTTAACAAGACAGTGGTATAGAGGTTGAAGGAAATCATTCTTGCATTCTTGCATATTTTCTCTGCTGACAAACAAAACGTTTTTGCTTTCTATTAAGGTTTAAGTTTTGGCTAATGGCGAAGACTCTGCATCTCCATCAAAACCAATCCAGCAGAATATATATTTGCAAACACCCATTGTCTTTTTGCAGCCACTTGTAGGCACCAGCAAAAGAAGTGTTAATACACATACGGTTTTACTAACTTTAAGCTACAAAAAGACATTGAAATTTACAACCTATTTAGGTAGTTGAAAGATAAATTCTGTCTCCTTTTCAGGCTGGAAAATGAAGAGCCTTCCCCTTCTTCCCCCTTTAAAAGTGTCTCTAGTCTCTCTAAAATTGTCAAAAGAGCTTTAGCAACTGACTGGGGAGGCTCCAGCCCAATGAAGGCAGTACGTACAGCCACACTTCCTCAGACACCCTTCCAAATGTTTTCAGGATGTCATTTAGTCAGATCAGTGCAAAAAGAGGGATTAGAAAACACAGATGAGTGGAAACCACAAAATTTTGTATGGTGTGTAATTTATCCTTATTCTTCCCTTCTCTATTCCTCTCTCTCTCTCTTTCCCCAACCTCGCTCTACTAAGAGTTCTTCATGTTGCCCTTTCCAGAGTCTGTTTCACCTCATTCTTTCCTCATTCCTTCTCTTGCAACAGTGTTTTAATTTTTTGTTTCCTTCTTCTCTATGCATTGTCACAGTCCAGGGAATCTTTTGGATTGTAGTAGCCATTGGATTTTCATTCAGCTTAAATCTGATATTTTCATTTATAGTCTCGTATGGTATATAAACTTCATTTGTTTATCTTCATAGCATCAAACCCATTTTCGACAAGGATACATGGCTTTCTATCTCACTGAAAATAAAAAAAGATGTGGACTTTTAGAGAAAATCTAATCTAGGCTGCAATGAGTTAGTGTGGTTTGGCCAGATGCCACAGAGAGATGATGGTCTTTGCAGCACTAGATGGTTGTCTGTTTGGTCTCATTGATTATCACATAACTGCAGGAAGGGTACTGTCAAGATAATATCTTAGTTTCTCCTTTCTCTTCCCTTTTTCCAGAGTATTTTTTCCTGCAAGTATTTCATCTTTTCTGCCTTGCTAAACTAGAGGTAATGATCTGGTCAGGACATACTCCCTTTTTTTTTTTTTCTCTATGTATTTTCACTTTTTTCCTCAGGGATCATTCTTGGAGACTTTTTCTATTTTCTAATGTATTATTTCTTTGATAACTCTGGTTCTTATTCAGTCTGGGATGTTTCCCTTTTCCTTGCAGCCTCTCTTAAATAGTAATAATAGAGTAAATTATTCAGGCAAAAAGAAATTTACCTTGCCCATAAGTGGTTTTGACATATGAAAAATTTCAGGACAACCCACATGCCATGCCTTTCTTTTGCCTATTTGTAAAGTTGCAGTGTGGGTTAATTGAATTTGCCTTTCTGTCTCTGTCATAGTTGAACTTGATCTCTTTATTGATGCTGTTTGTAGAAGCATCAGATTTTCAGAATTTTTTTCCCTTTTTTTCCCATGTTCTGCTATTATTATTATGATTATCAGCAGTAGCAGTAATACTATGGACTGCTGCTGTCAAGTATCCTTGAATGAATCCAGAAGACGCTACATTTTTCTTTGGCAAGGTTGGCTATCTGATACCAAAGATAATAAATCCACATTTTAAGAAGTAATGTATCTTTATGATGCATAAGGAAACAAGCCTACCTTGAATTTATGAATTGATTCTCCTATCCGTTATGTTATTTGATAGTGAATCACAATTTCCTCTACTTTCTACCCATAATATATAGCATATTCTTCTATCTCTGACTCTAATTTCTTTTTGCTATGTTTTATATTATTTTTCTTAAGAAGCCTTGGAGACGGAAGAGCCATAATGACAACAAGGGACATATAAATTCTATGTGTACTGGAGGTATTTTCATTATCTTCTGAGAATATCTCAAAAGAATAAAACAAATTAACTAGGAACTGTGAAATGTGACAAAGCAAGCATCTTCAGAAATGAACATTTGTCCCCACTCCTTTTCAGTTGGAGCCTGCTGCAATATCCCTACAAATTAATATAAACTCCTTAAATTAGCCACCTGTAGTCAGATGTCTAACATAATTTGGAGTACAAACTGCTTTCTCTAAAAAAGTGATATTTTCCACCTTTATGAAGACTGTGTCATTGGATTAATAGATGCATTCTTTATTTGAACAGTATGTTTCTCTTTTTAAGCAGCAAATCTGTTGTCAGTCAATAAACTTTTTCTTCTCTGTAGTACAATTTTCCTGCCCTCTTCCCCCCTATCTTAGAATGTATGGAAAACGCCAAATGCTTTGGTAAGTAACCCACTATATAAATGTTTATTCACCATTACTTATGTAAAGAAAATATCCTGCTTTTTTTATTGTTTTGGTTTTTTAATCTTAAAATAAGCACATTTTCTCTTTCTCTGCCTCTAGCTTTCTGCTAGGTTGGCTTAATACATGATTTATACAGTAGGATGAGCTAGGAAACATATTTTAAATCTGAAATCTTATATTCTGCTGAATGTAGCAAGCAACATGAAAAGAGCACCAAATGTGCAGAATTTGTCAATTTTCCACACACATGCACTGTAAATAGTCCTGCCAGGGACTCAAAAATGGCAGAATGCAGATAAGAGTCTTTTGGAAAGTTATCTTTCAGTGTACAGCATCTTAATTAATATGATATTCCAGTATAGGAATTATGTACAGTGCATTATATCCCTGGCTTTTTCTATAATGATATATCATAAAAGACACTCCAAGATTTCCATTATTATTATTTTGTGTTCGCTGTAAGTGTATTTATTGCAATATTCAGAAGTTACTATTGTATATTGCAATGTGATTCCTTCAATCTGGGAACTTTAGGCATCCAGACATCAAGTGGTGTGCTGATGAATTCCTTAGCCCTTTCAGAAATCTGCAGATCACTGCTGAATTTAAACTAATTTTAACAAACATGGCATCAAATATGTTCTTTCAGCTCTAGAACTGGGCTTTACATGTTTCAGGTTCTATTCTGTGTGATATCTGCAACTGGAATATTTTAAAAATGCTTTATACATAACAGTTCTTTTCTTTCTTGCTGGTCTGTCATCCAATCCTTGGGTTCTGCAGTACATGTATTTTGAACAGCAAAAAACTCGTTTTTAAAAGAATGGGCTGAGCACATGTAGCACTTTCCTACAATTGTTGAAGTATTTTATGTCTTCTAAGGTTGTGATTTAGTCTTTGACAAATAGATTCTTATCACAGCTAGGCTTGTCTGGATTTACAGATCAGTCTCTTTCAACAGTGTGTTTACTGACACTCTCTAAAGAAATGTATGCCAAATTGTTAAAGCGCAAATAAAAACAAATCTAAATGAGAGAACAGGAAGGAAGAATAGGGAACTATGCAGTCAGGTGTGTTAGTTATTGCCTTGCAGTGTCTTGCAAGTTAAATAAACTGAGAAAACATCTTGATTCAGGGACTGCTGGAGGGTACAAATGAGTCTTGCTGTTTAGGTTGTTTATGTGCTTCTCTTTTAAAAGAGAAATTTAAAAGTTTTAAAATAGCCCATAAAAAGTATTTAGCAACTGTTTTTGTTTTACTGGTTACTAACCTGCTGTTTTAATATATATTATAATGATGTAAACTTTTTATTTGGTGTTTCACAACTTTTACTGTCAGGAAAACCATGCTTGTTCCTTGAGATTTTGGGGAGTTGTCAAAGGGATTACTGACAGAAAAAAAGGCATAACTTCATCAAGAGTACATGATCCATTCAGAGTTGCTACTGAATTTATTATGGATTAAAGAAAACTATTAGTTATTCAATTTCAAAACAGAGTAACTGATATAAACAAAAAAAATCAAAAAACCTTGCAGCACTTAAATTAGATGCAATGGTGATAAGGCTTTCTTCCTCTGTTGGCTTCGTTACATCTGAAGTCAGCTGAAGCCCATTACCCCTCTAAAAATGACATCCAAAATCTACCTTTGAGAATTACACTTCATTTCGGAGTTTCTTCTGAGCTAAGACATGGACTTCAGGGATATTTTAATGATGAGTTCTATAAAAATGCTGAATGAATATAGTAACATTCAAACTACCATGATTAAAGTTGAGTTAATATTTCTTGTTTAATCCTTATATTTTGCCCGGGGATGTTTCTATTCAACCCTAAATCAGTCTTACATAAGTCTGAAAAAACCTTAGAGGGAACTATGGTTTCTCAAAATAGGCAAGTCTAGGAAATAATAATAAAAAAGAAGTTTATTTGCATTCTATTCTAATTTAAGGCCCAGCCCTAAAGCAAAACTAGGATATTTTGGGTCATTTCAGAATGAATTCACCTTTCTATTCCCTTTGGGTTCACATAGAGACAAAGTGCTAACATGTAACAGAGGCATATGGGATAAAAGGAGACCACTAGACTAGACCACTAGACCTAGACTATGTTTAGAAAATAAAACCATTAAAAAAAAAATCTAAAAAAGTATGTGATGTGTGGAAGCATCTAGCTCTTTGATGTATTGATGGTCTTTTGGAGCTCATTTGCAAATATATTAAATTTTAGCCCATTAATTTACAAATCTGTCCTTTTTTTCAGCCCTTCATGACTATCTTTGGCTATGCCAATATATTTGTTACAGTTAGAGTAGCACAACCTTTTTCGTAAGTTTTTTTAAGTCTTGAAAGAAATTATGTTTTCTGACTGTTTCTGAGAGAAAAATAGAGTACCAGAAATACTGAAACTTGGCTTCCTGGGTTTAACTGGGAGACCATGGAGGGTAAGGTCTACAACATTATGGAAAACTGACTCCACTGAGGAATAGCAGTTAAGTCAAAAAGACTTTCAGAAACCATTTACGCACTTTTCATGTATCATAAAGAAGTGCACAGGGTATAAACAAAAGCATTTCATGGTACTTTGTCAATATGTGTGCCTGGAGGTAACTATTATTTTGGAAGACCATTACCCATCTGTTGGCAATTTCATAAACACGTATAAGTAATGGCAGAATAATTTGTGATCTTGCGAATCACTGCTGGAAGTGACACAGGAGGAAGAAAGCGCTGGGCTAACCGAGAGTGGGCACGACAAGGTGCTGTCATCTTGGATGAAATGAGCCATGTGGGAGGTAAAAAAGGGCTTTCATGATTGAATAATCCTTGGAGGAGTGTACCATCTGCTACTAAAAAGGATCCATCAGTGTGTGTATGTATGCATCTCTATGTGTCCATTACAGTGGCTGTGTGAAAAAGGTGCAGTGCCCAGCCCCAAGCAAACAGAAAGTGAGAGGTTGCAGCAGGGGTACAGAGGACTTAAAACTGAGTGCCTGTGAGGGACAGAACAGGCTGGGAGACGGGTGGGGAAGGGGTGAGATTCAACCAGCAGGAGGACTGGAAGGATGGAAGAGTTAATGGATGAAAACCACCTGCGCAGTGAGGTGTGGTGGTCTGCCTAAGCAAGCCGCACATGTCATCTCCCATTGTATCAGTCAAGGATTTTTCAGTGTTTGTAATTTTCTTTATAACAGCCCCAGCTCATGGGGCTACCTTTGGACTTAAATTCACTGTTTTTAACTGGTGCAATGCAAAAGGGTAACTAGAGAGGCCTCCAGGCCCCCTCAGACTAGGGTATGGTTGGTGTTAGCCTTGCCCCTTGCTACTCTGGCTTTGTTCAGCCTGTGTCTGGTGTTTCTGTGGCCCCTCAGCAGCTGGTGTTGTCCCTGTGAAAAAAAAACTTTTGAACATTTAGCTCCAAAGCAGGATGATCCCAGTTGGAAAGAGGAGAATGGGAAACTTTGGTTGGAAACATCTAAAAAGGAAAACAAGAAAAAAAGCAACAATAACCAAACAGCTTTGGTATTTGTGAGTTTTGCCTGTACAGTAGTTACTTCTTTTGCTGGTGCTCTCTAGAAGTAGGAAGAAATAATATTAATTCTCATTGTTTAGAGAGTCAAATGCATGTAGAATTTGCTTTGATGCAGAAATGAAACAGCATTATGACAGGTATACCAATAAGACCTATTTTTCAGTGGCTTACTGCAAGTGTAGAGGGTTGGTACCTTAAATAAGTATCCCCTGAAAAGCCTAGCCTAGCTTTTCTGAGGTATTTTGTCAAAAGAATATTAAAACAATCTTTCTACGCTTAGAGACAGTGCAGTAAATAGGAAAGGTAGTGGCAGAAGAAAGCCTCTGTACTGCCATGGGTAAATGCAGAATAAGACCTGAAAAACTGAAGGCAAACAAAGAGAAAATCTAAAAATTAAGGAAGAAACTATCAAAACAAGTTGTAGCTTCATCATCTCTTGATATCTTTTGTCAGATTTGGATTGCACTGTGATTCAATCAGAATAGGTGTGAGAAAAATGCTCAGTCCAGGAGAGAAGGGTGGAACTACTGGTTTAAGTGCTGGATGAGAACCAGATGAAACCACCACACAGAGCACCGGAGTATGCAGGACACTGGCAAATGCAGTAGGGAGCTAACGAGCTTACTCATCCCTAAGAAACTATGACTGGTGAAACCCAATAACTAATCTGATAGAAACTCATCCTAGATGATGTAATGAAATTGAAGTTCTGCAGTTTTCCAGAACCTTGATTTTAAGTAATTATTTTTTTTCCTCTTTTTTTTTTGCCTTTCCTGGGCTTTTGTTTCTCTGAAGTTTTGAAAAAAAATATTTTTTTTCTGTTCTTCATGTGTGGCTTTTGAAATTTGTCCTGTCTTTAGCCTTGTCCTGAGTTGATTGTCTTTATCATTGAGACACTTGTCTTTGGGTACTACAAGCAACAAACTTACATGTGTACCTACCGTCATACTGTTTTCCAATGCTCTGATAGTGCAAAGATGTTTTACAGTAGACTTATTTTATAATGTTAAACAATGGAAGAGACACATCTCTCAAGTGAGCCAATAGCCATAGTTTTTGTTGACTTCAATTCAGGTGGGAAGTGCACAACACATTTGAAAATACCTACAATAATTTTGCAAATATCTGAGCAGAAATTCTCTGGTGTGTGTTCCTTTGTATGTAAAGTCTTCAATGGCTAATAGTAGTCCTCATTGTTTGGATGATGAAATGGTGCATGCTGTGATGTCAAGCCACTGGAATTTTCCTGTGGGTCTTGAAATTTCTCCATTTGCTGCATCACTGGTGTGGATGTTGATTTGTTTTTGACTTGTCCTTAGCATAGGAACAAACTTTAAATAAATTCAACTGAAGCATTTAAAAAGTGCAATCATACTGACAGCTTCCATCCCTCCACTAATTAATTCTGATTTTTGCTGCAATCCATGTATAACGTGCATCAGCCTTGAATAAATGAAAAAAAGCATATGGAATGGTGACTGCTCAAAATTGATAAAAATAGAAAAAAGAAACTCTGTACCCCAAGGACATAATTTTTTTTTCTTTTCTTTTTTTTTTTTAAAGTGGTGACTGCTCTGCTAACAGTTTGGAGGATGGTGTTATCCAGTTGGTTTATTTAGTCTTATCAGGAAAGAATTGTGAGAGAGATGTGAACCACTCTTTTATGAGCATATGAAAGAGCAGTTGTTAAATTCATTAGAAGATTAAATCATCATGCATTAAGGATACCCTTCAGCAGAACAGGAATTTACTTCAGTGTTTTCATTTTTTTCAATTCCTTTCAAAATGCTTTGTTGTTTTACCACCTTGTGTGTGTTTGCTTGCACATTTATTCTATTATGAGTATTTGAGTATGAGTATTTATTTTTTATTTTGAATCAAACCATTATGAATCACTAGTTCCAAGAATGGCTAGTAAACCTGATATCAGTGTGTGCTGATGGAATTTTAGGGAAAAAAAATCACACTCTAGGATCTACAGTTGCAGCAAGGAATGTAGAAACGTGTGAGAGACCTGATGAAGTAAATAACTATTTTCAATGCCCTTATCAAAAGACTTTTGCTCGTGAGTCATGTAAACAATCTCAGGGTATTAATGAACGCTAGCTTTATGGCCTTGATCCATGAAATGGAGGGGATACATGTGTGGTAATTATGAAAATTAACCAAATATTATAAAATTAAGCCATTTAAAGTTGTTTAAAATCCACGCATGAACTTTTGTATTTTGATTATGGTAAACAAATTAAAAAGGGATTGAAGACACTTCCAGGCTGCTACAAGTAAAATATCATGACAGGAGTACAAGTTATCCTGATTATGCACTTAAAAGTTACCTGATGAGAGCAATTTGCATTTCCAACAATGGAAATCAAGTACAACTAATTGTTAGGCTCCATTTAGGGGTATCTGGGAAATAGCCACAGATCTGTAGTGTGCAGTAGATAATTGCCTTTTCTTGCAAGTCAGAAATGAATATATGAAAGGTAAAACTCTAAAAAAATGTCAGCTTAGAAGCAACATAGCTGCATGTACACTTTTTCAGAATTGATTACCTTCCTAGCAGGGTAAGAGGACTACAGTGCTCTTGATATTGGAAGCAGGATATTGTTTTGAGATAGCCTGAGAATCTCCATAGGAAGTGGTAAAGTAAATTGAGACCATAGGAAGAAATACCAGTCTCCACAAAAATCAAGATTCAGAAAGACAGTAGTAAAGAGTAATCAAACTTACTGATTTTGATCATAGCAATGATGCTATGCTAGCATCCTCTTTTATTTGGAGTGTAAATCTTGCAGTGTAAGTTAAGAACACACCCGAAGAAGAGTGGATCACCTGGGGAAAGAGTAAGAGAGTAGAGAGTGTTGCTTTCTTTCTGAGCAGGGAATAACAGTTTACAGAGATTTCAGAATGAGCACAGGCAGGAACAAAAAGGGAATGTGTGTGGAGTTAGGAGCACATAGCTCTGTCAGGGACTGAGGGACTGATGAGCACAACAGGGAACACACAGTTAAGCATGAGAAGTGACAGGAAGAGAAACGTTGTGGGAATCAGCTGGGACTCTTCTAAACTTGCTGAAAACCTCAGAGATATTGAGCCACCTGGGTGAAACTAGTAGTCGTGGAGTGTCCCTCCAGTGACCCATAACTTTGTAACTTTACAGACAGCAGTCTCAGTATTCAAAATAAATCCATACAGATTTAAAAAAAAAAGGAAGAAAGAAAAGAAAAAAAAACCCCAAATTAAGTTCCTGTTCCAGAGTAGCATGTGTTCATTTACATTTTTACCACCTGTATCATGACATTTTCCAGAACCACTGCTGACGTTCCTGTGTGAAATTTCTCCTCTCAGCACCTCCTGTGTCTTTTCTCAAGGAATGTGCTAGTTTACAGTTATTATTGTTTATCATGTTTAATTTACTTTCAAAAAATGTTATCAACTGTCTTGAAAGAATTTCCTTCTCTTTTCAGTTAGGCTCAATATTTGAATTCTGGTGAAAACCTAGAATTTTAAGAGTGAGATGTTGCTCTGCTCTCTTGAGTTCAGTGTCCCCACTACCCAGTACGAGGGAAATTTCTGTCAGGCTGTGATCTTTGTTTTGGAATCAGCTGATCTATGGTTCTAGGGACAAAAGAGAGGCTTTTTTGGTTTTTTTTTTTTTGAGAAGTCTGAGCTTTGTGGGTACCTCAAAAAGTCCATGTATTCTGTTATAATGGAAAGAGGAAGTAGAACCCTGCTTTAGCTAACCACAGAGGAATAATAGCTTGTTACATATCAGAAATGTAGTATTTTAGCCTCTGTCTTTCTTTTTCAGACCTCAGGATTTTTTTTTCATCATTTAAGAAACTCAACAACATACTCAGCAGCATGGATTTGCTAAGTTGAACCAAAGTTCAATAGCTGTGTTTGTTTATCTGAAGTGGCCATACGTGTCATGCATTTACTATTGGCTCATATGAACTTAAAAGAGAGGGACCATTTCTGGCCCTATATACTGAGCAGTGTATGAGTAAGACTATATAGAGAAGAAACTGAAGACTAGAAGAAACTGCTGGATGGAATAGGAGGAAAGTATTGAGGTAATATTGGTACCCTCAACATCTTGGCAGCTTAATCCATCTCAATTGCTTATTTTGGTGGAAATTTGAGAAAACAGTTGAATAATCACAAGGTAACATTTGGAATATTTACGAGAAGCACCTCTCTCGTGCTTAACCTCATATTTTTGCAAATGCAGAAGTAATGTGTAGGTTTTCCTTGAATTTTAAGTTTTCTTTGGAAAGAGTGAAACAAAATACATATATTTTATGTAAAAAACAAAGTACAATTATTTTGCTTTTACATTAATCTATATTTACTTCACATGTGATAGCACAACATGTTGGTTGCACTTTAAGTATCTTCTCCTCATTTTTTCAAAATCAGGTGAGCTGTTAAGCTTAACTGTGTTTCCCAGAATATACCATACTCTTTTGTCTTGTTGGATCAAACCAGTGTACTGCAGGAATTCTTTAATCCTGATGCTTAATGAGAAATGCAGTTTTGGGAAGCTCAGTCATAAGAAGTAATGAAGGACACAACAAAATTGAACAAGAACTCTCCCTGGAGAGGACAATAGCACAGGCAATTGTTATTCAGTGTTAAATTGACTAAGAATAAAGAACAGCAAGGTTTTCACATGGATTTTTAAAAAAGTTTCCTGTTTCACAGATTTATATATTTTTAATACTCTGTCTTTTATTAAGTAATGGGATAAAATTGAAATATCAGAACTATGTGATGGAAACATTTTACCAGTTTCATACCAATAATGAAAAAAATACACAGCACACCTATCTGTTAACTAGTGGTAGAACAAACAGTTGCTCTAAAGGGGAGAGGTATTTGCACAGGCAAATACCTGGCTAATATATCCCTGGCATAACTAGCCTTACTTCCAGTTCTCTAATACAAATCGTTTCTGAAAAGTTAAGATGGAGAAGGGTATCCATATGTCATTGTAATTAAGGCAAAACAGCATGTTTGGAAACAAACAAAATCACTGAAAAGGAAGAGAAAGGGAAAAAAATTATAGCAGCTTAGGGAGCAACAAAATTTAAGAGAAAAATTCCTCTCAAAATGTTTAATAGGATATTATTATTATTATTATTATTATTATTATTATTATTATTATTTCTTCTTCTTCTAAATACAGCTATCTAAGAATCATTCTATCTACTGTTAGAACAGTAGATAAGAACTGGAGTCAGGAAAAAGCAGGAATACACTGAAGATCTATAGCTTAGCTGTATTTAAAAGAAGAAATAATAATAATAAATTATACTATTTTATCTTTACTCTTTTTTTTAAACTTGCACTATTTCTTCATATCTCTCC
>JAOXJM010000001.1:109239376-109261947 GCA_026413425.1 Tringa solitaria | reverse complement strand
CCTCAGCCTCCTCTTCTCCAGACTAAACATGCCCAGTTCCCTCAGCCTCTCCTCACAGGACTTGTTCTCTAGACCCCTCACCAGATGTCTCTGGTGTGACTGCAGGATGTAGGAGCCTTGACTTGAAGGCATTCAGGGTAAGACTGCAATGCTTACTATACTCTGAGAAAGGCTGAGATGGGGGTAAAGAGGGGCTAAATTCTTTCACAATGACATAACATAACATAACAATTCCTACTTGCACTGACTGTGAGAAGTCCTACTGTCTTCTTCAGGGCTTCTGCAGAGTCAACACTGGAAATATTATCTTATAATTCTGAAAATCATATATAACAGAATCAGCTGAATGCATAAGGCTTTCATCTGGTCAGCCCCATGCCACTGTTTTTGTGCTCTGTCATGAAATTTCTTTAAAATGAAATTTAAAAAATTCAAGTTTTTTCTTATGTTCCTTTCTGTTTAAGTGCTTGGATTCCTACTTAAAATTTTCTTGAACAGCATTAGCAGGTGAAAATGATGCCTTTCAAAAGAAAAATAAGATTACCAAACACTCATGAGATTTCAGATGCCAAGACTTAATAAATGAGAGAAGAAATATTCTAAAATGTATGACAAAATGGCGAAAGTTGGAAGTACTGAAACTAGAAATCTTAACTGTGTCCATTCAATCTCAGCAACAGCTAAGGGGGTTTTTCTCTCCAGAGAACACAACTTTCAAGTGAAGCTGGAAGAACTACATTTGAATTTATTGTTGAAATTCCTATTTAAGATGAGTTGTAGTCTCTTTATAAAGGCATTCTGCAAAAATCAGCAAACTGTTTAATGTTACTCCTCCAAATCACTGGAGTTGTCAAAATTTTCTACAAAAAGCTAGAATATTATAAAAATATTCTAATAAAGAATATAAAAATACAAGAAATAGAAAAAAAGGATATTTTCAAGTCTTATCAAATAGATTGTTGCAGTTTTAGGCACAGGTTCAGAAACAATAAAAAAAAGCCATGAGTGATTCAGCCATAAAATTTGTTAATGTGTCATCCAAAAGTCCCCTCATATACTCTTGAAAGGTCAAGCTTTGCTAAAAACAAGAATGTTCTAGATAAGATGCTCCCAGGAGGTCTAACCTGTAATTAACAATCAGCTGCATGAAAGAAGAGGGACAGGAGACAGAAAAACCAGTTTTCCCTCACCTGTGGAGAGGCAGCAAGACCTACTGGAGTGAGTGCAGGGACAAACACTGTTTTTCTTTTCTCAGTGATTCTCACATCTCTTAGAGAATATTCTGGATTTGCCCATGACTCAGTGGATGACATCAGATATGACACATAAGACATCTGTCCCTCACGGAATGGCAATAATATGTCTTGACTTCAGGGAGGTATTTTGAAGATATATTTGCTTTCCAGTAATTTGACTATATAAATGTTAATGATGCTGATCTGGAGCAATGTTTCCACCCTTTCATGTAGTTTCTGGTGTGTAAAACAGACTGCCTTCTTCATCTGGAAATTCCTGTGGGGAGTTTACTGAGAAGTGAAGAGCTCATTCTCTGCAAGTGGGATCCCACTGTGAATCCTGGTGTGCTCAATTATGGTTTTCTGAACTATATGTTCTCATGTATAAGCATATGTTCTGCCAGATAGAGCAAGGTAAGGACAGAGTGCCAATGTACAAGTGGAAGAGAGACCCCACTACCTTATTTATTGGCATTTTAAAATAAAAATATTGACTGTTTAGTTGGGTGGAAAGGCATAATTGGGCTTAATTTTTGAAGCTGACAGATGAAGGGAACATAAAGTTTCTCTTGTTGAAACTCTTTTCATAGCAGTATGAACAAATGACTTGGGCAGATAGCAATTTTGCAATGTCGACTACAGTTTTCCAGTAAAAAAAAGTGACTAAATTATCTAAACACTTTTAAAAAAATGCATGTTTAAAAAAAAAACAAACCAACACATTTCATTTAAAAAAACAAACATGAACAAACTGAAAAATGAAAAGCTAATGAATCCCTAGAAGCCATTCTAGGGAAGTTTCTAGAAGCCATTTTCTTCTAGAAGACATAATCCCGTCTTAACTGTATCTCCTAGGGAGAGGTATGGCCAGAAGCTCCTGTGATGTAACTGGCTTCATTTTTCGTGATGGGAGACTGGTAGCCAGCACTGGAAACATATTCTGACTAAGGCACACCATTTTTGGAGAGGAATAGGAGTCTGAGGAGGGTACAACATAAACTTTTCCTATAGAAAACTTTTCATTTTTCTTTCTTTTTTATATTTTCCTCTGTACGAATGAAACTTTATTTACCCCTTGCACTATATATTCGTAATGAAGCCCCATGGTTTATCACAGTCATCCTTTCATTCTTTCATTCAATTTTAATTAATTATTTCTGCTGTTGTGTATCTGTTGGGCCAAACATCTTTGTATATTAGTATGCCAAAGATAATGGCAGTTATACTTGCTGAGCAACTCTGAAAATCATCTGTTCTTCTCTGAGTTTTTCTAATTATGGGAACAGCTTTGTCATGCATGGAGTTCTGAAAATTTGCTCTATCTATTGTTTTATATAATGATTATGTTACACCACTGTCACCAACCTGTTTAAAAGGAGCTAGCTGATTTGAAGCACAGATGTTTTGATTTGACATATTTATATTTACAAAATCTGGGTGGCCTGGAAACTTTATGTTTACACCATGGTGAATTGATTCTTTGAATACTCTGAAAATAAATCAGTGAATGCAAATCTGTGACAGGAGATTTCCTACCAAAAATAAAACTGAATCAATTCTTAATCTGCTTATTTCTTAGGCTTCTTGCTCTCCCAGTGTTTGTTAGGTTATTAACAGCAATTCATGCAATGTTACCCCCAGACTTTTTGAGTTCCAATCATGAATATTGGAAACTTGTAAGAGAATTCCATTAATATGTGTCTTACATATTTGTGCACAATGTTGTACTGACCCTTACATATTCTGCAAGGTTATGAATTTTATAGCAAAGGACAAGTTACCTTGCATAGCCAGGATTTAATTCTTGAATATGAGGAATAGTCCTCACCTAAGAAATTTTGTGCAAATATGTCAGTCTGTATATTGACTCATGACTGGATATGTCCCAAAGATTTGAATCTCAACAGCACCTCCTTGTGTTGAAAGCTTACCTATTAAAACAGTTCATGGTATATTTCTTGAGAAATTTTTTAAATATGCTGTTTTCTATGTAAAAAGAATTAAAATCAGTACTCTGCTTCACAGAAGAACCTATGTATTATTAGTAAAAAATTTATGAGCATTGCTAATGAAAATGTTAAAATAGATCACTAATGATATTTATGTCACTAAATATTACCATATACTTTTCAAGCAATGTATTCCCACATCAGCACTCCCTGTTCTTTGACACCCAACCAGCTTTGCTTACAACTGGTTTAAAAGCTAACATACATGTATATGTTTAGTCATTGAGCTGAGGACCAATTCTTACATTTAAGATTTAGAAATGTTTCAAATAGTTTCATAAGAAGTTGGAAAAAACCTCACCATTGGCCTTATTTTGTATATTAAATTATGTGCCTTTAACAACAGGAGTACAAATTAATTCTGTCAACAGCAAAGAACCACTGGAATGTGTCAACAATTTTCCTATGGCACGTTATTCTGTCAGAATGCCTTGTTCACTAAAACCAGTCCATTTCATGTTGTAATTTAAAACCTGTTTTTTTTCAACCTTTTCTGGATAGAATGTCTTTATTTTAGAATTAATTTTTTTTATTATTGTTGAGTGATTTTAGAGAAACAAAATATTGTAATCTACTTCAAGTAATTTTTTCCCTAGTGTGTTTTGGTTTGGTTTGGTTTGATTTTTGTGTTATTTTTTTTTCCACTTACCAATGCTGTTAGGCAAGATTCTTCAAGGCAAATATGTATGGAGAAGGTGGTCACCAGGATTTACCAACGTAAAATTATGCTCAACTAACGTAACAATTATGAGGTCTGTGGACAGGGACTGAGAAGCAGTCTCCCAAGTTCTCCAAAGTAAGAGAAGAATAAGAGAAAGAAAGACTTTTGAGTTTAAAAGGAGCTAAACTACTTTAATGAAATATTAAAAATAAAACAACAATAATAAACTATAATAATATTAATAAGAAAAACATGAAATATATACAATATATACAAAACTGTACCAAGCTCCCAGGAGGACAATCATGTCACTGGCAGGCACTGGAAAAGTACCAGGCTAGACTCGGCGATGTATGGGAGCTGAACTCAGGAACTGGATTCAGGAACTCATGGATTGGGATCAAAGGCAGACAAATAGACAGACTCTTCCTGGATGCTAGCCATTGAAGAAAGAGGCTGACCCTTTGATCCCTCAGCTTTTATACCGAACATGGGGCAGATGGGATGGAATACCCTGTTTGTCAGTTTTGGGTCACCTGTCCTGGCTGCTCCTCCCTGCAGGTGAGACCCCACTACACTCTTCCAGTTCTGACCCTCCCGTGGAGCATATAACAAAGTTTGCTGACCTTGGTTGTTATGGGAATAAGTGTAAGCAGGAGCCTCTCTGCATACCATTCCTTGGTATTGATTACAAACAAGGCCTAATCACTCTGGAAGGTGACTACTGTCCGAAAAATACGCCGTTAATTTCAGAGAGTTCAGTTAGAAGACACTTAACCAACAAGTAAAACTATTGAAAAGAGAATTGGTTTTGTTTTACCTCAAACCAGGACAGTAAACTACCAAAGGGGTGAGAAAGCGACTGGAAACCTGGCCTTAAAGGACGGTACTTAAGGGGTCACACTCTACCTTGAAGCTGGTTATAAGTGAACATTCTCAGAGATCTGTCCTGGCACCTGTCCTAACTTAAGGCTTTACCAATGACATGGAGGAAGACATAGAATGTACCTTTATCAAGTTTGTGGAACATAGCAACTTCTAGCGTGCTGTCAAAATGCTCAAGGATAGAGCAGCCGTTTAAAAAGAGCTACCCACACTACAGGAATGAGCCATTAGGACCTTCAACAAGAGCAGATATGAAGTCTTATACCAGAGATGAGAGAACTCTCTGCAATGCTTCTGACTGGAGACTGACTGGCTGAAGAGCAGCTCTGTGGAAAAGGATTTAGGCATACTAATGTACGGAAAGCTAAACAGGGCCCAGCAGGGCATGCTGGCAAAGATGAAGACTAGCAGCAGACAGGGTTGTATCAGCAAAAGCATAGATGGTAAATTGAGGGAAGTGATTATCCCCCTTCACTTCACAGTCATTAGACCGAATCTAGAGGAAAAACCTCCCAGTAGAAGAAAACCCTTTTCAACTGAATGCAAGGTTAGAGGATGGCCAACAAGGTGGTCAGGGACTGGAACACTTGCCCTGTGAGAAGACACAAAGGGTCTGGGACTTGTTCAACCTGGAGAAGAGACAGCTGATGAGTCATCAGACAAGTCACCAGGAGGACGGAGACAGGTTTTTACACCTGTGTGGAAGACCATAATGGGAAAAAACTTAAACAGGAGGGATTTATAGCAGATATAAGGAAAAATATCTCTCCATGAGGATAGCCATGCAATGGAGCAGGTTGCCTAGTGAGGTTCTGCAGGCTCCATCCTTGGAAATTTTCAAGACCTTATTGGAGAAAGCCATGAGCAACCTGATCTGATCCCAGAGCTGACCTGCTTTGGACAGGAGATTGGACTAATGACCTCCTGAGTGACTCTGTAATTTTCCTCACTTGTCTGAGAGTCTCAATATTCTCTGGTATTTTGTGCAAGGCAGCCAAAAATGCAACTTCAGTTGTCAAAGTATAAAGTAAGAATTTACAGAGAAATTTATTCTTGTGCAAAAGGAGGCAGTTTTAACCTGGCATTTAGAATGAAAGTGGGGTTCACACCTCTTCAAGTTTTCCACCCTTGCCCTTGAATACTACAGGCAGCAGGAACCTTGAATTAATTTCATCCCAGTTGTGCCATACTGTCTAAAATTCTTTCATCCATCAATGCTGTGGGCTAAGCAGGGAAAATGGGGTGACGTGGCAGAAAGGGCAGATCTGCTTGTTATATGAAGACAAGAGTGTCAAGGTAGTCCTTGGCATTTTGGTCTTTCAAATTAAACAACGGTACATTACATCCAGATTATCTTCAAGATTTTCACTCTGATTCTCTCTATGGAAAATCAACAGAATTCAGCAGTAATGACATAAGAAGCAAATTATCATAGGCGAAATTAGAATCATCCCTACCATGGCACATTTGTCTGTGGCCAATAGAAACTGGCAAGGGATAGGAAGAAAAGGGAGGAATTATGAAATAAAAGATAGAGGCAGAGAGAAAGTAGATCACAAAAATTATATTTAGTTCTGTAGCAGAGTAGCATCAGTGGACGTGAACTATATGACAGATGAGAGAAAAGAGAGCCTTTCCAAGAAGCAAAATAGAAGTGTCAAAAACACCTAACTATCCTGTTTTCAAAAAATACTAGGCATGTTTAGAGATGCTAGAATCTGATTAATGTAATGGAAAGTCAAGCATCTAAGCATATAAAGGCAGATATGTTCAAATCAGCGGGAATTAAGCATCTACCTTGTTTATCCAGCATAAAATTCCTATCAAGCATTCCTCTGAAACATTGATCACTTAAACAACTTTGAAAAAGTTGACTTAAAGCCACTTCTGGAAATGTGGCTTAAAAATGGGTTAGAGTTTTTGAAAGGGTTATCCACAAGATTGATTTACCACTTATACTTAACCACTTTATTTGGCTTTGACTGCCAGAATTGTCCAGTTATGTAAATATTAGTGGTAGTGCTATTGCTATAAACTTCATTTTTATTACATATAATTCTGAATGCCTAGATTTTGTGAAAAAAATCCCTTTGTGTTAGGTGTTTGTCACACCGAAATAGGCGTATGTTGGTTTCAGAATACTTCTTTCCTATGTAGCTATGTAATGTCTCTCCACAACTGTAAAAAATCTGTCTCTTGTCTGAAGACAGACTCAGATTTCTTAATTCTCATTTGGGTGACTTTAATCATAACATCGTGCTTTCCTTTCCTCTTTTGGGACATTTATATTACCTAAGTCTGCAGTTAGATTGCAAGTCTCCATCTGTAAAATGTTTCTTTTCCTCCCCTGGAGTTTGGCTTGGATTCCAGCTCTAAATTTAAATGGAACTCCATTTTCCTTGTCTAATAACCACTGAGTAATTAGGCTTTTACATAGAAAAAGAATTACCTAAAGAAATGTGTTCCTGTAAAGGGCATTTTGAGCACTGTAGACAGATGTCTCCTCTGCCAGGTTACCTGCAGTTTGCAGAAAGAAATCTTCTTAAAGAGACAGATGTATTCATACATATCTAGCCCCTGCAATTTGTAAGAGACTCTTCTATTATTCGTGTATCTTATCTTTTTCACATTACAGGAAAGTGTTCTTACTTCCTAAAAGTGACATTTTTTTCTAATGGAGTGGCACATTTAAAGATTCACATAATAATATCTTTACAGAAAATGCAACCGTATAGTGCTGGGTCTTTGACTGCTTTTCATGGTATTCTACTGTAAATGGTACCTGGATGGAGGTGGATCTGATTGTTAAAAATTTTTTCCATTGTCTTATGCAGCTCAGTTCCTGGCTTATTTCTGTTCTTGGTCAAATTTGTGTCCTAATATTTGAAATTAGTTAGGGGTGAAGTTCTAATACACTTTTACGTAGTGCTGTATATCCTAATGAACTTTGCAGACCATGGGCCTAATCGTTTGCATTATTGCCAGTGAGGATTCCACCATTAGATATGTCTGTGCACTGCAGTGGACTATGGAAATTCCTGATTAGGTCAGTTATTGGAGACATACATTTGCGCATATGGTTCAAAAAGGTCTATGAACACTCAAAGGTGTTTGGGTATCCCTAGCCTGCATCACCTACCATCAGAACTCCATTGTGAAACATTTTTGTGTCTCCTCTCTTCTCTAATTGCTCTCCTCAGCTGATGTTGTATGGACCTGCAGTGCCTCATTTCCCTTATCAGTGTCAGCAGTTAGCAAGGCTCTGGCATGTTATTTAGTGTTCCCCTCAGACTGGGTCCATCTCCCAAACTGCTTTCAAGGTGCCTCAGATAGACATGATGACTGACCGGTGTTTCAGAACATGTTTAGCAGGAACACACTGGATTATATTCATGTTGGACTGAGTTTAATCCAAACAAACTGAGCAAAATCAGCAAAGACCTACTATTGTAAAATGTTTCAGCTAACTTTGTCCATTTCACATGAGGCAGTTTAGGAAGCACTCACATGGGCATCTCAGCTGCCAGATCAGAGAGAATGGCTCTTCCTGGAAGAGAAGAAATGATGATCACATGGAAGAAAGAGAATTTCATCCACAAGCATAAGCAGAAGCAGACAAGGAAGATTCATGTCTAGATGGTCACATGGTAGTTTTTACTAGGCAATTGGCAGTAATCTTAAAGCACATCATTTTATGAGATGTGGAACTAAAGAAACATGGCTTCCAATTTTTCTGCAATTTGTGTCCTGCTCCACTCCCTAGTCCATAGTATTTCCAGCTTCCCTTTGGCTGGGCAAAGAGGAGAAAATGGCCGTCTCTCTCAGTGACACTGGGGCACTGCCTGGCCAGCCAGCTTAGGGCTGGTGATTTACCATCTGATTCCTGTCTCTGAGTGCATGAAGAGGTGGAACATAGCTGTCTTTCTTTGGGAAGTCACTCTCTGTTATGACCTTTGGAGAAACTTGAGATCCTTGAGCTCTCTGTCCCTGTGCCAATTTGAAAATTAATCAGTGGCTTCAAAGGCCTCTGGGAGAAAAAGGTGTGAGGACCAACAAACTATGTGATTGTTTGCACTTCATTTCCTTGGGAAGCCAGGAAAACAAGTATTTTTTAAATTTATTTTTCATTAGACTACCTCTGAAGCAAAAGATTAGCTGCAGCAGCAAGAGAGTTGTCTGATATACAGTGTAAATTTTCAGAATGTGTGGACAAATCAAGGCAAATGTCAAATAAACTGATAGTGGTGGCCTCTTGGGCTAAGGCAGTTCAAGACCAGATGTCATAAAAATCTTCATGAACTCTGTATTTGTAACTGTCCCGCTGCTTATTTCCACGTCATTTTTTTTCCACGAATATCTGAATGCTTTTCCTTTCAAATATTGACAAGGGTTTAAAAAAAGGTTTAAAAAAAAGGTTATCAGTGCATGAGTTCTTTGTAGTCAGTAATTCCCATGGCAGCTGTGAATTTGGAAAAGCAAACAGCACTTGCAGAATGTATCTTGGAGATAAAAACCCGGACAAAAGCTCCTTTTCTGCAGATATGTGTTTGATGGGTGTGAACCATAGAAAAACTCGGTACTGGCTAAATAATTTTTCTCTTTTTGGAATGGAACAGTAAATGAGCACTGAGCAGCTTTTATCAACACAAAAATTCAAAAAATGCTTGGGAAGGACCAGTAGGGGGCATTAGTATTCCATACAGAAAGGAATATCGCAGTAATCATAAATTATTTTATGCATTTACTTTAGTATTAAAGTTGAAGAAGCTGTAAACTGTATGCTTTTTCATCCTCTTTACATCAGAGTATTTGTCTATTTTAACCCCGAATGTATAGGTTCGTTTAGCTATTTCCATTTAACTGTCAATAAGCAAAGCTTTTGAAAATTTTCATATTCCTCATTTGGAGACTAGTTTGCAGCCCATTCAGTATTCAAATGTAGTACCATTTCCTCTTTCTGACAAATATGGAGTAATTAGGCTTTTCCATAGACAAGTGATTACCTAATAAATGACCTTCTGCAAAAAGGCTATATTAAAATGAAGCAAAAGGCATATTCAGTGCAAATGATGGCCAAGCAATAAGGTGCAGGAACAAAAGAGAAGCTTTGCATAGCTGATCTGCTTCAACAGCTTTAGAAATAATGCACTTGTGGTCTGCACTAAATATAATTATAAGTCTGACACTATGTGTAAATTCTTAAACACAAAATGTGATGGGCTTCTTGTTTTATTGGCCATTAACTCCCTTGAAATCATAGGTAGAACCAGAAGGAAGCACGATCACATTTCATAAGACACATACCACCTGTGTCTGTTTTAGACATAAAATGGAAACAGCAAGAATATGATAGAAGATAATGTCTGAGTTGCATGCAGCTTCCCATGTCTTTTTTCCAATATACTTCAGGGATATCAAACAAAAAAATTGCAAAAATAATGCCTTTGAATTATAGTTTTAACAGAATGTCTAACCTCAGTCTACTTGGATTAAGCCAATTTGAAAGCACATCATGTGCAATCAAAGCTGCAAGAGTGTGTATTCTGACATCCTTTCACCACCTATCCCTCACTGACTGAAACTAGAACTTTTGCTAGGTGCATCTGGAAGCAAAATACAACAAAACAAACCACTTACTGTTCCTTCAGCATCAATCTTAGTGTTTAAAGTAAGAAAACATTTCTTTTTATCTGGCAATGAAGCTAAACCTTCAAAAAGCTAATGCTTTTTTTCTCTCAGTACTGAAAAAATGCAGTTGTGAGAAAATATTTCAGTCATGGAATCTTGCAAATACTTAAAAAGTTAATTTAGAAATTTTCAAGCTGTTGTAAGGAGAAAAAAGATTGTGAGAGGATTCTGGGCCCTGGGCATTTCCTGGGGCGAATAAATGGTTGTAGGTTAATAATCCTCAGACTAACCTTGAACCTGACTACTTTTCTCAGCATGTCAGCAGTCCCTAGAAAATGCCTTAGGCTCATCTACTACTGCTTGATCAGACGTGTCACAAACTGGGATGGTTCAAGTGCTGAATTTTTACCCATCCTAGAGCTCTGTTGATTCACTGTTTCTGTTTCTCTCCAGAATCCCTGATTATCATCCATTTAGAAGTATAATGAAAATGTACCCTTCACACAAAATATCAGGGCCATTTCCACATGCATCCATGCTTGTATACAAAAGGGAAAGAAATCAGAGTCTGGTATTCTGATTGTTTAACTATCAGCTCCTACTTCAGATAATTAGGAGACAGTTTTCATTAAACTGTTGGAAAGAGGAGGCTCCTCCTGAGGATAATTCAGAACAAATGTCTGTGTTAGGCCCTCTGTTAGTGTAGTTTTACTTGTCCCATTACATTTCTCCAGTAGCAACTGAGCATTTTTTAAAAAGAAAATAGTATGTGAAAAAAATCTCACCTCTTTTTTTGTAGGATCGCTCAGGTCAGTTGCTAAACGAGTGCTTGAAATATTTCTTTCTCTCTCTTTCCCTATAATATATTCTAATATGAAGCACAGATTCAGGCCATTGCAGCAGATGAAGAACACTGTAAATTGAGATTTTATGTATACTTCATTTCCTCAAAGCATAAATAGAAGACAGCTGTTTGGATCTCTGGTCTGTAGTCCCCAGGACCCCAAGATCCCTTGGTATTGCAGGGCCTATGATGTGTCAGAGTAGCAAATAATTTTCAATACACTTTTTTGTTCAATGGTATCTTAGATATTGACAAAAGAACTTCCAACAGACTTCTACAGAGTGTTGATAAACTTTTTTAGATGCCTTCAGTTGACAACACAGACAAGTGTGTTATGAAGTGTAAATACAACATACAGATTATTTCAGTTTTTAAGGGCTTTTTAACAAGATATTGGTAATTATTAAGATAACGGGACAGAATCTCCCTGCGTCAAAAACCCTTGTGCACTCTTAGTGTTGACACAATCAAGTCATTTCAGCCCAGGCACTGATTTACCAGTGGAGTGGGAAGGAAGGGGAGCATGCCACACAATGTAATGATGGCCAGCTGGCACCAGTGTAATTCCTTTATTTCCGCTAAGCTTGTATGTTGCTTTTTTATTTAATAAGTCTTGTAAGAATTTGTATTTTTCCCAGACATGGCTATACCATGATACAGCTGTTTGGCTCTGACTGGTTTGCTCTGGATGGCTATGAATGGCTTGTTTTGGGTTTTTCACTCTCAGTAACAGAAAAAAGACTTCTATCTTCCTATAGATGCACTTATTTACAAATAAAAGACTGAGTTTTCTTTGCCAACATCACAACATTGATAGTCCATATCACTGCTGAAGCCTTAATGCACCTATATTTTTACTGTTATTATAGCATTATTTGCATTTCAGCTGGTCTTTCTTCACTGGTAGAACAAACAAAAATAAATGTTACAGCCACTAGTACCTTTTTGGAGTAAAAAGATAATTAATTGTGATTTTGAACTTGTATTCTCCAAATGAAGCCAAGATATGTACCAGCAGGCAGAAAACTCAAATCTTTAAGAATTCATGCAGGAGTGAATGTTTGTTGAGTGTCCCAGCAGCCTGTATTGCTGTCCTTCTGAGAAGATCCACTCACTTATTCCTGACTCAAACATTACCTGTGGCACTGTGCAAACAAACAATAATGATGTGTATTGTCCTGCCCAAATGATTTTTTTTCTCCCTGTTTTCTTCTACATGGCTAGGATTTTGTCCTCAGACTTTAATGAGATCTGCAGGTGTTTGGCATGGCATCAGATTGGACTTTACTTCCTTGGTTTCTTGACTGGGTCCCAGCACATAAAAAATTATTTTACTTAAATCAAAAGGAACTGAAATAACCCACTTTCCTCTTGGTCTGCCCCCAGCTACAAACATAAGGATAAGTAAAAAGATGTTTCTCATATTGCTGTTCTGTGTAATAGTATGCGCTGTTGTTATAGTAACTGAGGAGGGAAATACATTTTTTAGCTTTATGTTGACAGTGCTCCTTTAAACAAGAAAGGGAAAATTTGAAAATAGCATTTCATAAAAACTTAAAATATAGCTCAACAAAGCCCATCTTTCTTTTTAGCTGCTGTGTTGTTTCTACATGTATAATGTATACATCTATCACCTTTTCTCTTCATCGTGAAGTCACAGATTTGTGGGCACAGGATATAGTGGCAGATGATACATATTGTCTGTGTAATAAATTACAGGTATTTAATGCTAATAATTATTACAATATTGTTAGCAATACAAAATATTATCAAAATGCAAAATTTTAATGACGTTTAGCAAAAATTTGTATTATTCTCCAAACTATTTCCTAACTCTTTGTTGGATTTCTCATATTTGTTGTATTAAGAGCAGCTGTATCAATGCCACATGAATCAGTGATTTATGAAATGATAAATCTGTGAAAATCCTGTGACAGTTAAAAATAATGTCTTTGAAATTCCAGTTACTAGTTTTCTTCTGAACTAAACTTAAAACACGACTTTTGTGTTTTTATGGATCTGTATTTGGCTTCCTATAACTTCCAGTAAGATGCAAATATCATGTGTAACATTACCCTGTAAGGCATTAGTTGAAAAATAAATAAAATTAACAAATATTAGTATGTCCAAGCATTAATCATTTTTGAAAATGAAATTAATTTTGTATTTCTTATTTGACTGCTCTCAAATTATCTCATCTCTTCTGCAACTTTCTTTACAATAGATATTTTTGGTCCAGCTGCACAAGACATTTGTATGCTGCCATTTTGATGTCATTAATGGCATGAGACCATTATCTTCAATTTTCATCAGAATATTTTACTTGAGCTGTGAGTCATTCCTGAAAGCTTTTGGAATACTAAAGATTTAATTTAAATAATGCTGATGAATATTTGAAATAGAAGTTCTGTCTATGCTTCAGGTGAAGACTGTGCAATAGACCTTAGAACCCAATTCAGCAAAACAATTAAAATTACATTTAGCTTTCAGCTCATCACTGGTGCCTTTGTTTTGTTGTTCCATTTAATGGTTGTTCCTGCTGTTATATAATTCATTCAAGATGCAATTTGGGATCTGTATCATTTGCAGATGGCTCTCATACGGCAGTAATACAAAGTCCTCCTTGAATTAACATAATAAATATTTTTCTTTAAGAAGACCTGTACTCCTGCTTGATATTTAATGAATTCCAAGCTGTATGGAAGTGATATTCAAATCCATCCATTCATCCATCGATAGTAACAGTGAGATTCTCTTAATTAAATATATAGTAGATTGTTTTGGGGGAAAAAAAATAGATATTATGAAATCAAATGCCTTGCACCTTCTATATCACATTCTCATTGTGCAGTAGGTTATGAAAGAAATCTTTGAGATTTGGCTGTATTCCAAATGGGTGTTTCTTAGGCTTTCTTCTGAAAGTAAAAAGTGTGGCACCAGGATGGCAAAATACGATTGCACTGAAAATTTTTTTTTGGCCAATTTTAATACTGTTTTTTGTATTACTGGGAAACTTTCAGAGACCATATCTTTACATTGTTTACTTTTAGAACTGACATTTAGTCTCTTACCATTTTTCAATGAAAACTAGGAATGTAGGTTGTAATGCAAGTACTTGAACCTTACATGCTGTGGGAACAGAGGAGCGGGGGCATCAATGTTTGAAGAATTTGCCAGATCATGCTTCAGCGGATGTTTTCTTTTTGGCACCTGCATTTCTTCTGAGCCACACTGCAAACTGAGTATTGACCACAGCAGCCAAGATGTATTAGTTTTTTGAGAGAGGTCATCTGATCCAAAAGAGGTCAAAACAGTGTAATGTCTGATGGTATTTTTAAACAGAAAGCATGTGGGGATTCTGCACTTCTCTGCAAGATGCATTTATTGTTAAAATACTTCAAAGATCAGTAAAAGCCATCCAAGTGTAAAAGCACTTGGAAAAGGTGGCCTTACATCTATAGCAGACTGATTTTTTTTTAAAAGCTTTGTGGCATTGTCTTTTGCTGCCGGGAGCTGGGAAGTGACAACTGAGGAGTAACATTTAGGAAAGATGGACAGACTCATACGTAGTCAAGCCAATGTCTGAGGCATCTGAGGAAATGTTTGGCCATTCTTCTTCTCCCACAATCATTCTTGCTGCTTCCTCTTTAAAATTAGCTAATTTTTTTTCATCTACCAGCCCACATACCCTTTGCAAAACATAAAAGTTTGGGAAAAAATTACTCCTTTTGCAGGTCTTGAAAATGATATGCTGTAGGAGACACTGTTCTGAAACTCCTGTTACTCCATGTGAGTCACACCTCCTCTATACAGAGGGAGAGTCTAGAGATGCCTGTGCAGAAATGGAATAAAATGGAAGATTGTGCCATCAGTGTACATCTATTTCTTTTCCTGGGACCCTTCCAAGCTCACTTCCTTTTCTGTTTTTGGAGAACACGGCAAAATACAAATTCACCCTTTGCAGACCTGAAAGCATATTCCCACACAAAATAGAAACTGTTTAAAAAGGAGAATTAGAGCTGAGACTATTGTTTAAAATGTCAGTCTGCTGCCAAACGACATTTTCTCTTTATAAATTAGATTTGCCACAGTTCTCCTCACTGCAGTCCTATGGCACCATCCTGCTGCATCGAATATTCCATTGTCTTAGAATTAGGAACAGGCAGAGTTATAGATTGAGTAAACCTTTCAAAGATCACTTCTTGAAATCTATTGATGGAAAACTCTGCTAGGCCAGATCAGAGCAGATCTAATTACGTGTGATGACTATTAATTAGCACTATTTTCATGCAGTTAATTTTTTGTTTCTGTATTCTGGAACTATGCTAACTGAAGTTCAGGAGGCTGGGGCACTTATCCAGTTCTCCAGATAGTCTTGGTACAAATAAAATCAAACAACCACTTTTTGATTGTGTTCCTTATGGCCTAATGGCCAATATTCAGCTGAATCGAATGGTTATGCAATATATATACAGTACAAAATCACGAAGGGGTGATGAAATTGCAATAAACAGGATGCTGATTTTTTTAGATGCACATCGGAATGTTTGCAGGTCAGGAGAGATCCCAGTGACCATACCTTTCCAAAGGCTTGCTCTGGCCCTTAGAGGGGCTTAGGCAGTGTGGAAGAATTGGCTCGGGCACTGCTGGAAGTTAGGGCAGGCAACTGAGGGACTCAGAGGCTGGGTTACCAGGAGCCAGTAGGGCAGATCAAGAGGAAGGGATCTGTAGAGTTAAACTATGGATCAGGCCAGTCGCCTCTCATGAAAAGTGGTATTGCACACTTAAACAACAAAATATCTTGATTGCATTGCCCTTGTTCCAAACTGCAACTACATGGAAAGAGGCAACCTACCATTCAGCAGATGTTCGCACCTAGACAGATACTTTCAGTCAACAGCTGAAAATAACAAATTAACTACACCTCAGTGATCATAATTCTGATTGACCACCCATTGCCAAATAGCACAAAGAATGTACCTTTCAAAAACATACAGATTGCTTGCAGCATTTTCTCATAAATACAATGCAAGTACTTGGTGTAAAGCTTTCTAGTTATAGAACCTTATTTATAAAAACAAATCCCACGGTAAAAGATGCCCAGCATGGTATTAAATAATTTTACTGCTTTATGTATGACACGACTGGCATAATACAGATCTGTCTCTGACTGCCCACTGAGTGCAATGTGATGCTTAGAAGCAAAATGCTGCTGAAGCAACTGTGAGCCCATTGAAAATACACCAGTTTATTTTAAGAGCAAACCAAAATTCCATTCTCTATCAAAGGAAAACAGTTACAGATGAGCAAGGCTGTCCAGGGAAGTAAATTATGTGGAAGTAAAGAATAAATGTATTATAGAGTATGTTGGCTATGGACCAAGAAGTACATTTCATTATAATTGGTCTGTTGAAAGAATCGATCTGTGAGTGCAATCTCTCTACGTCAAACCAAAGTAAATGTTATAAATCAGTGAAGCTGTATCATTTGAATATCTGTTAGAAGAATGAAGCCACTCAAAACTAACACTGTTTATGCAGGATTTTTTGTTTGTTTGTTTCTTTCTTTTCTTTTTAAACTGCGATGCTTGCCTTGGTGAAAAAAAAGGGGGCTCGTGAGTCTATTAATTGAAGCGAGTCTAAGCATCTCTTGGAAGTTAAGGAGCTGAGCATTTCACCAGGGCAAGTAGTAATATCTATGATACTCAGACTGAGTCCTAGCAAGCTGGGTTTTGTTCCTTGTCTATATGTTGTATTCCATGTCTGTGGTCAAAGATCCTGTCACTAAATATTTAAATATCAGTTGTATGAGAATTACCTAATCACAAGACAATTTAGGATTTCACCATGTTTGTAGTAGTCCAATGACTAAAAGCTCTGACTTTCAACTGGAAAAAAACCTGCCCAGTCCTTTTGTAGAGGTCCAACAGTAAGGAAAAACAGCCACATATTTTACTCTTAAAATGGCCTGTAGTCATGAAATCAGAAGTTTAGAAATAAGAATTACACATACATTTATAACACAACTGCTTTTGCAAAGGATTGGCTTTCACACATTACAGAATCACAGAAGGATATGGACTTGGAAGGGACCTCTGGAGATCATCTAGTCCAACCCCACTGCCAGAGTAGGTCCACATAGAGCAGGTTGCACAAGAACATGTCCTGGTGGGTATTGAACGTCCCCAAAGACGGAGACTCTACCACCTCTCTGGGCAGCCAGTTCCAGTGCTCTGCCACCCTCAAAGTAAAGAAGTTCCTCCTAATGTTTAGATGCAACTTCCTATATTCCAGTTTGCGCCCGTTACGTCCTGTTCTGTCACTGGGCACCACTGAAAAAAGACTGGGCCTATCCATTTTACACCCACCCTTTAAGTATTTATAAGCATTGATATGATTAGAGGAAATGAAATTAACCTCTTGAACCCAGCCTATGCTCAGTTACCTGGCAACTCTAACACAGGGAACTTTCCTTCTTTCATCCTTGTTTAGGTGATTTGGAAAGGTAATGGCCCTGGGTCTGATCCTTTGAGATGGAAGAAAATGAGAAAAGTATGGAAAGGAAATCCAAATTCAGCACATGTACTACTGCAGCTTCAAGGTCATTGCAATAAGCACTTTCCCTGAAGAGCAAAAACATCAGAGCTCAAGTCTAAAACACTTCTTTCAAGGAGTCAGAGCTTTTATATTATCCTAAAGGCAATATAGCAGCAAATAGTACAAATTCAGACTTTTGTTGTTAGCTATTGGCATAAATTCTAGTAGTAGGAAAACAGAACATAAATGTTGGTCTTACACATTTTATTTTAAAATGAGCCTTAAAAAAAGCAAGCCTTGGTAACTTTTATTACCTCTGTATGAAAAAGCCACCACGCAGGTGATAGTGGTTCATGTCGAGTACCTTTGATTGCATTTACCTCTAACATACACCATTAATTGCCTTCCTGTCCTTCCTAGTAGTCTTGATTGGAAGTCTACTAACCCAGCTCCTTCCAGGAACTGGGGATCCCACGTGCTGCCTCTTCTTTTCCTAGCTGAGGACGAAATTGCTGCTCAGCATACATCCGCAGCATTTTGATCCCTCTTCAGAAGGGCAGTTTGTCTCCTTGCAGTTCATTCAAGATCACTTTAAAGCCAATTATCTTTGCCTTGCATGATGATACATGATAATTAATTGGAATGGGTAGAGATGGTTAAGAGCTCTTTATAGCTACTGTACCTGGAATATATTGTATAATAAAGCAGTGTTATAAAACTACAGTAGATATGAGGCTTTTACCTAATGTTCCTGAGTTTTGTGTTATAGCATTATATTTTAAGCTCATTGCACTTAATGCAAGTGATATATCCTATTTTATTAATCAAAAGGCAGCAAAGATGGCCAAAAAACTCAGTCATGAGACATTCAGGATGAAAGGAAGGGCATTGGTTTACCTATTTCGTCTAAGTTGATAAAATCTTAAAACGGTATCTAATGTATGGATTTGTCTTTTTCCTGCCTTTAATAATTTGTCTTAAATGTTTGCTTGTCTTATTTCTGAGCTCTATATTTTGAAACTAGATCAACTGCTGTTTCATGTAAGTTTAAACCAGTAAAGTTACATTTATACATATATTGCAGAATAATTTTGGCTCAAAGGTACTATAATAAACCCTAGTGTTTCAAATATAATTAATAGAATACCTTGTAGATAGTCATACTTTTTATCACAGGATCTCAAAATCTCAGATAGTATCTTCACTGTGAGATGCTGACATAGAAAAACATGTCAATCCTCATGACTCAACCCGTACTCCTAATAAATATACCTCAGAATAGCTAGATTTCTGGCTTTTTTGTCCTGCCCTATTTGACACCAGTTAAAATGCAGTGTTAATTGGGTAATAACTGAGCATTATCTAAGAATGATAAAATGAATTTAAATTTCTTTGTTGACTTCTGTTATTGAAACCCATTTTTATGCTTTGACTATCTCTAATTAAAATAGCAGCCCAACTTAGTCAAACATGAGAGTCTGCTGAACACTGTATAATTCCAAGACTGACCTATGTCAAGGTAGACATGTTTAACAGTGCCTTTTAATAATCTTGTACTTTAAAACAAATCAAACAAGTGAAACATTTAAAGAATTTTATAACTATCCTTAGGCTAAATTTTAAAAATTCAGACAGTTCAGATACACTTAAAATATATCATTTAACATATTGAAGTTAATAAATCAAACAGCTAAAGTAATTTTCATTCCGTCCTTATACAGAGTGACAATAACCACACGATTAAAGGTATTCATGTGCACTGCCTTATGGGATGAAAAACTATTTAATTAAATACATACCACTTTTTTCCATTGTTATTCTTCTTGTGCTATATTTTATACCAGTGCATTTTTTTGATAAACTTACAAGAAAAGAGAGAAAAGATAGAAAAGAAGTTGTAAAATTATAATGCATCAAATTATTCCGTATTGTTAGCTGTGGAATGCTTCTAAATTCCTAGGGCTCATCATTTCTCAAAAAAAAGATGAATTCTACCGGTTATTTTTCTTTTTTTTTCTAAGTCTCTGTGAGTAGAACTATCTGTTTCCTTGTTATTTTCTTTGTATGCGTTGGGAGTTGTGAAAGGCAGTTTTTGGAGGAGTTATGGAAACGTAAACCAGTATGATCTTGTGTTGCCCATGGCAGCTAGGCAACTAAGGGGATAATTAGGTGCCCATTACAGTAGGGATGTAAACTGAAGCAGTGGAAGTCTCAGCAAAGGAATCTGAGAGGAACCGTGTCTCTCACAGCATATGTTACTGAGTACATAAATTTATATATATACATATATATGTAATGCTATGACAAGCCTAGCAGGAGTATATATTACCCTAATTGGCCTTGATTCTGCTCCCATAGAAGTAGTTGACAAAGGTCTTATCGACTGCAGTGTATTGGGACTACAATTATTGGCAGCATGAGGAAAGACTCATGGATTTGTCACAGGTGAAAAATTATCGTATTAGGTTTGTTCCTGCTTTTATCTTGTGTTCAGAAGTGAGCAAATCTTGTAGACTTAATCTACTCTCTGAAAGGGAGGTTATATTTGATTTCTTTGTGCTCTACGTTTTGCCATTGCATAAAATAACTATGTTCTCACATTTGAAATATTCTTACCCTTCTTTGAGCAGTCTATTGTGCATCACCAGTGCTGGCAGCTATCTGCTGTTTCAATGTAATATGTTTGGATTCCTGCAGCTTTAAAGATTTTTCAATCTAATAAAATCATAACCAATCAATTTTTCTAATGTAAAGGTTTAAAACTGCAAACTGTTTGCTAAGAAATATTTTCAAGCTAAGACGCCTGCTGGACTGTGTAATAGACTCTACGTGATTGGCCTAATTCTGCATTCTTAAAAATTTTGTGTCTTTATTGATGTTTTCTGCAGTACTCAGGCTATGAAAAATTATGCATCCTTCTCTCCAGTTTAGAGAAAAACTAAGTCGTGGCTGCTAATGATTTCACCCTATCTATTCATTAGAAATAAATGAGCATGGATAGTTGGTCATATTTCATCTTGCACTGGTAATATTTGTAAATAGGATAATAACTTTTCTAGTAACTTTCCTATGTCCTTCACTTGAGACTTGTTGCTGTCAAACCCAGGAAAGGCAAGTCAAGCTGATGAGCTAGAAAGTGCCATGAAAGGTACTGAAGCAACGCAAGAGCCTGTCAAATCCAGTGGCTCCTCCTTTCAATCACATGAGGTTCCAAGTCTGAAAAATAAGAGGAGTGTGATTTCTGAGAGTTAATTGGAAACCTCCTTTTTCCTGCTGACTGTTGGCCCTGAGGACCTGCCAGACTAGAAGGGAAGATGTCTAGTCCATCTACCTGCTGAGGCCAGTATCAACTATAACTGTGTAATTCCTGGCAGATATTTATCTAGCCTTTTCTTAAAATCCTTTAGTGAGGGGTAAGTCTGCAGGCTTCCAGGCTGTTTATTTCAGTGTACCACTATTTGTGTTGCCAAGTTTGTTGTATAAGCCAAATTGTCTTCCACCTGATCAAAATTCATTAGTTTATTTGCACAATGTTCTTCTTTGTCTTTGTCAGCAGCTTTTTGTGCATATCATTGTTATGTCTCTTAAATCTTCCCATATATAAACCGAGCATTTTGAGTCATTCTCAAAATGTGATTCATGTCTTTTAGGTCTCTGGCTCCATTTGATGTTCTCATCCAGATTTGCCTCATTTGGCCCATGGTGTTCTTTGAAGTGTGCTTCCCCAAACTGATCATCATATTCCCATTGCACTCTTAAGCAGGGTAACTCAACTGGTTATTGATTAAATTAATTTTTCTAGTCATATGAGACAGTCACATGCTGTTGTTCATAATCCCAGAGTGACATTTAGCTGTGGTGTACCAACCAGCATAAGAGGTCCTGAGAAGATCTCAACAGTACCTGGTACCACTTAAGACTATCTTTCTTTAGCTTATTTACAAAAGGGTCATAAGACATTGAACCTCATTAAGCTTTCTGACAAATTTTAGAATGGATATAAGGATTTACAGTTCAAAAATATGTTATGAGAGGAATTTTTGTTTCCTGACAAAAAAAAAAAACACGCCCCTAGTAACAGTTACAGTGTATTAGGGAAAAAAATCTCAATTTTTAGTGGGGATGGTGGTAGCATTGAAATGGTACCTGAGTGTGTTCCTGTATACTTAGCTCTGTTTTGCTTTCATTGAAGTAGATATGAGCCTTTTAAGAGGACAGCCAATAAATCAGAAAGGGATTTTCCCAGGAAATCCCTTCACGTGTTGATGTCTTTTGTCCTCCTGATTTAAATTATTATTTTTCTTGCTATTTTCCACAACAAACCCATGCATTTTTAACAGAAATCATGTCAAGTTTCCAATTAATAAATAATTTCTGGAATCAAAATTTGCATATTAAAGCAAATCCTGGAATGCAAACTTTGAAATCTCTGTGGTTCCATATAAATAAATTAAAAAGAATCAAAGTTGTGGTTGGCAAAAAAAAAAAAGACATTAAAATAGATTAAGTTCCTAAATTATTAGGATTTTGTTATGGCATATTGAGGTCTTGGTCATGGATTCAAATCCTTTTCAGTAGTGGCTTGGTCTGTAAAGATAATATTTGCCTAAAAAAATGGCACTTGCCTTGAGGAACTACAAAAAAAGTTATTTAGATCATAGCTAGATGCTTGCTAGTTGACAATAACAGATTTATACAGATAGATGAGAGGGCAAAAGGAAACAATAATTTGCTAGGAATAGGTAGTGATCAGTATTGTAGTCAAGTCTGGGG
>JAOXJM010000001.1:109207539-109229741 GCA_026413425.1 Tringa solitaria | reverse complement strand
CTGCCTTTTCCATTCTGTGTTATCATGACGTTAATACTGAAGAAGCAACCACACCTCAGCCAAAAATTAACTCAACTTTCATTCCATTCAGTCATAACTGTATTGTTTATTTTGCATGCACTTTTGAGATTTTTGAGTAAGGGATGATACATCCTAACTGAAAAAAGACCTTTGGATACAGTAACTGCAAACTTTCATTACATTTTTGAGAAGGCAAAAGTGTCTTTTGCAGTTGTATACATGCAAAAAAATCTGCGAGGATGGAAATCTCAAGATCTCTAGAGTTCTGTTTTTTCTGTCATTGGAACACACCAAGTAAGTCTAAGAACAACTCAAAAGGGAAGGTTTCCATAACAAGTCATAATAAAAAAAAAACCAAACCCAAACACTCCAACTTTTTGTTTTTCTGTGTGTTTACTACAATAGTTTCTTTAGTTTCATTTTGGGGGAGTTGCGTGTGTACAAGTAAACTTCTCCATTTCCATTTTTAAGCTAAAATTGGGAAGAGTTTGGGTGAATTTCTCTCTCTTATCAGATACAGTGTAACTCGGTCCTTAAAAACTCTTAAAAGTAATCAGATATTGAGGTGTGAGATGTGAAAACTCCTATGTTTCCAGTATGTGAAATTAAACCCAACACTATGAAGAATGAAGGTCAGATTTTCAGCTGGTGTAAATCAGGAGAGCTCCATTAAATCAAGGAAAAAATAATAGCTTTGAAAGATAAAATCTCAAGTTCTTGAAGTTGCTAGGTATCCATTTTGTACATCTGCACTGTATAATCTTTGGATGACTCAACCTGTTTCTCTGTGCTGTTTAATTTTACTTTCTTGATAACAATAAAAATCCTTGATCAAGAAAAATCTATGATTTTAATAGGTTATTTTATTTATACTTTGACTGCTCTGAGTAAGGCACACTTAGAAAAGTTGCTGTGCTTCTGTAGAACACTCACTTGCTGATTTTCTGAACTTTGTGGTCTTCCCCCTGCTTGAATTGAGGTGTTACAGTTCCTGCCCATGTTATTTTTTGGTAATCATCTTTGCTCAGCTTTCAGTTGTGAACCCCTCAAAAATATTAGCTCTCTGATTCATGTATTGTTTGGTTGAAATTGGCTGTTACTATGGCAACAAAATGAGTATGGTAGCCATATTTTTCCATTTTTCCACACTGCATTCTTATCAGCTCTGTATCATATATCTTTTCAGGGGTTTTGGTGGTTGTGGTTGTGTTTTCTTTGGTTTTGTTTTGGTTTTTTTTTTTTTTTTTTTACTACCTGCTTCTCCAGAGAGGAGCTTAGCAATAGTTGATTCACCCTGCACTTTTATAGAATTCCTAACATCATCGAGTGCTGCTATTTTTTCCAATAAATCACTCTGGAGTAGTATAAATTACAAATACTTATTTGGTGATGCTCAGACTAATGATTCAGAATCTGTGGATTTGATGATGGTTTCGATTTACAGAGGGTGTCTGAAAGTTCTGTGTTGTAGGCACAGGCATTTAGGCAATGTCAACCACTGAGGCTAAGAGAATTCCTTGGCTACACCTCGAAAGTAAAGCAAATCCGGTCTGTGCTTTTCTTAGGGTTTTCTGGGTTTTTATGTTCTTTTGTATGTACTAAATGGTTTTGAAGCATTTTAAAACACTTGGAAAATGGCAGAGATAACAGTGAAGATCTTTACAGGAGAAATAAGTTTATCTTCATATATAGTTGGAACACAATTAAGTTCTGATGAACTTCACTATCGTTAATCCAAAACCTTAAAAGGGGAGAAAGAAGGAAAAAGCCCCACCAAATCTCAAAGTCATACTCATACATATGTATATATGGAAATATTATATATATATAAAAATATACAAATAATCTGCCTTCTTTTTTTTTTAAAGCATTTCAGATGTAGTTACTCCCATACTTTTTATCCTAATGCTGGCAATAAACATTATAATCCAACAAAATGTTTTTTTCATTTTTCTGATTACAGCAGCAGGAACCTTAAGAAAATATCCATCTGAAGAAAAACTCATGGTATTTTTTTTTGAATTTATAATTTACATTTAGTTGTTCTTTTTAAAAGATTAACATTGATAAGAACTCCACAGAGGATCTGCAGCCTAATGCATCTCTCTTTCTCCTGCACGTTTCTATATTAGTAATGAGTCCATGAAGAATAAAGTATATAGTGGTTAGTAGAAAAGGAACTTGTCTTTGGCATACAATGCTGAACAGATTTCAACTGCAGATCTTAAATCAGTGCTCTGGACTGCAGAGGAAACTAGTTTTAAAATAAAATTAAACCCATTTCCAATTTAGCTTAATTTAAATATTACAGTGACAAGAAATTGTGATGCACTATCTGGCTATTAAAACTTGCTAGCAAAAGTGTAGGAAAAAATAACATCTGGAACACAAGCTATTAAGGAATTCAAAAGAGTTTCATCAGCTTTTTTCTGAGTGAGAATTTAATAAAAGCAGTTGTTTTTGCTGAAATAATTCTGTATTTCAGTACATATTCCTTTTAGACACAGTATAATGAAGAAGAATATCTTACATTTATAGTTAGAGTCTCAAGGTTTTTAGTCAAAGGGATGGGTTTAACAATAAACAATGTCTATCTGCTCATTTTCCATGGCCACATGATATATTAAAGCTTTTTAGTGTCTTCTGTTTGATATGTAACATAGAAGTCTGACTGAAGTTAAGAAACAAATGCTGATGATGCATTTCGGTGTGGATACTTGGTCTATTTCTGTGAGAAATATAAAGAAGGTAGAAAAGGTAAGAAGATAGAAAAGGTACTAGAAAAGTAATAAACTTAGTATACCCAAATGACTGGTCTAGTTAGGAAGGTAAATAGTCATTTTCTTATGAGACAGAAAATAAAAATAATTACTTTCTCATTTTGTTCCCCTGACTCTTCTTTGGTATGTTTTTGAGAATCCCACTTGCATTAACAAACATGTTCCGTGCACCTCTTTCAGCAATGGGAAATCTAATACAAAGAGAAACAGAACAAGACCTAAACCACTGAATGTCTCAGTACTGAAATTTTGTATGCAAGAGTTACCAAGGGGAATCTGAAACCCTCTGTTAGATGTATGGGGGTTTTGGGGGAATATTTGTTTGTCTAAACTCTCAACTGCATCCAGCTCTGCCTGAAATTGGAGAGGAAGTGCTTGAGGGAGTCACAGACGTGGAGAAATGAGTAGGCTATTTTGAGTAATATGTTAATGAACAGATAACTGAGACACAGTATGTGAGTATGCTTAGTTTCTTTCACCAAGAACAAAGCTAACTAGGAAAAACTTGTAGTGCTGTGGTTTACAGGGTACTGCTGGGGAGAGCCTTAAAACTGTACAATGCAGCTTATTAGATCATGGCAAACACATTTATGAATGTGAACATTTATTTTCAGACTGCATATAGGTATTCTTAGTTGACTTTGAACTTCTCAAAGCTGTAATTTCTCTATATTTTTGCACTCTTGTTCTAACAGGCTAAGAGAACACAAAAAGCTCTGTACTGATCTGACCTTTCCTCACAAATTTTTGACTGATAAGAAGAGGAAGGCTCCAATTTGTAAATACGTGCAGCAGGATATGTGCTAGAATGCACGTGACAGCTGGACTATTCTCAGGTCTTAAGGACCTGCAGCCTGGCTGCTGGTCAAAAAGCTTGGACGCTCCTGCCCTGTTGCTTGGAAATGGGAGGCTGGGAGAGCATCAGGGAAACATCTTCTGTTGCAGAACTTATGTTAAGTGAAATTATCATGCACTCCAAGAAATTCTCCCCTTTGGATTTCCTGTGCTGTTAAGACAGTGTTGGAGAGCATTCCCTACAGTCAGTTGTTCTTTGGTTTTGACACGCATCTCCCCTGAAAAGCATCTGGATGTTTACTGGATGTGACAGAGGGGACACGCAGGGGCCGCAGCAGCACTGTGTCGATTGAGGATGTGGGGTGCAGCAGCATGGCTGTCCAAGTACTCCCCTGCCCTCAGCAGAGTTAACTCCTGAGAAATGCTGGGTGTGGGAGCCTGGTAGGAGGTGACATGGAGGGCCCCAGAGCTGCAACATGCCTCTGTACTTGGTCAGTCCCCACAGGACCGCTTCCCCCAGCTGCGAGGTCATAGTTGGTGTGCCTCCTGCACAGGTTGTAGTGTCTCTGCAGGGATCTGCTCTGGACTCTGGCCTCTTTCCACTGGCTGTGAGTGGATGAGCTGGTCACTTACTCCTCTTAGTCATCATCTGCTCTCACCATGTGCAGTATCTGCTCCAAAGGTTGCCTGCAGTGTGGGCAGGCATATCCCTCTCTGGCCCACTGTTGTAAGCAGGCAAACCAGAAGCAGTGAAGGCAGAGGACCATGTGAGCTATGTTTTCAGTCTTGCCCAGGCAGATGGGGCACCAGCAGTCTGCTGCTGCCTCCAACAGCCCAGCCTGGAGCAGCTGGCTTGTGCTGTCTCTTGCAGCAGAGCCAGTCTTCTCCATGGCTTCCTTAGCATCCCATGCCATGTTCTGCCAAGAGAGATGTACAAAGTGTCTGACCTTTTCTGGTGCTGGAAGGGGAAAAGCAAAAGAAAGCCAAAGAAAGCTGTGGGAGAGGGGAAGTAGGAGACTCCTGAAGGCTCTCCTTGCAGTCTGGAAATCAGCAGCAGCAGCTCTGTGTACCAGCCAGCCCCTAAGGGGGGGCTGCACCCAGTCCTTCCCCCTCAGCTCCTCCAGGCAGGCAGTCCCCTTTGGATGTAGGGATGCTGGCAAAAGCTCCTGCTCAGGTGCTGGGGAAGGTAGGCTTAGGCAAAGGACCCAGGCAGGGGAGAACATGTGGCTCTGTGTGGGAGAGGTTCCACCTAGGACTTGGGAGGAGCTGGCAGAGGACAGAGAGATGTGGAGTTGGGCTGGGATGTGTACTTATCTGTGCCTTTTGGAGGTTGGCTCCAGGACGGAACAGAGGAAGGGAGAGCAGGAGGGGAAGACCTAATTTCCTCTGCACCTCCCTAGTGACCAAGCTGGGCCGAGCAAGACACCTGGAGTGGGCTACAATGACCTATTTTGATGTCCTGGGGGAAGAGCTAGTGTGCCCATGTGCCCTAGTCCCTCACACTCTTCCTTAGACATGACCTGGATTAGAACAGGGTACCTGAAGGAGAGGGTCAGAGAAGGTGAAGGAACTCGCTGAGAGTCTTCAGCTCTGCCAACATTCCCAGTACCCTCAGCACCCTGTAGCCAGGCAAAAGAGAAAGAAGCACTGAAGTGCTGCCTTTGCTCAGTGCCCAGAGCTGCTGCTCTCCACCACACCAAAGCTTGAAGATTTTTCTCTTTTCCTCTTCCTGATTATTTCCTTCAGCAGTCTGTACTGGCTGACTGTGACTGTGGGTACCTGCTCTCCTGAGCTGTTGCAACAGTGGCCTGAGGCAACTGGTAATGAAAGTTTCGAAGGACGGCTTCACAGGTTTCTTAGAGAAGCCTGGGATATGGTCAGTTTGGGCCTTTGTGAGGCTTCAATCCTTTGAGAATACCTTAATTTCACTTCCCAAAATAATTTAAGTAGGACAGGCTTTTAACTTAAGGTGGAAAAGATCACATTACAACCTGTCCAGTAAGAACATCTGGAACTTCTATCTGTGGTTTGTTTTGGTTGCTGTTTTTTCCTTTGTTTTAATATGGAGTTGCATCAACACCTTGAATAATTTCATATATGTGGTTCCAAATAATTTTTTTTTTTTTTTTTAGTGCTTAAGAGCATTACTTGTTTTTAATGGAATGCATTCAAGCCTTGACAAAACCTTCCTGTGGCTTACAATAAAGGTAGTTTCATTGCAGTGCAGTTACAGCAGAATTGCTCTGCAAGTTTCCTTTCAACACCTAACTAGGACTAATTAACATTACTGAGTAATTCACTACATAACTGTATTATTCATTGTCTTTTCTCACTGTAATACTCTTAGTGAGTCCATTAGTGTTACAAATTAACTCTGTTGTAATTACACCATAATTTGGATCACAGTAATACAACTGGGGAATTAGTGGTAACTGGTAGTAACAAAAACTGTTACTACGCTACAATTGTGCTTGTAATTACCAAATAACTGTGCTGTAGCTTTGTAATTTGAAGGCATGCCAAAAAAGGAATCTTTCCACCTCTGTCTGAAAGAGATTTTGTACACATATACACATATCTAATAAATATAAAATATATTCATTTTCAGATTTTTTATATGACAGAAACAAGGCTCAATTTTTTTGCTCACTGTAAATACATCTGCAATATATCCCTGAACCCTTATATGTCTGCTATTATCATGCAAGAAATCATTTCTATTTTCATTGGAAATGTTAGAATACTGTAACTGTTTATGTATTATCCAGTACTGTAACAGTTGTTGTGCTTCTTTGTAGAAAACCTCTATTTTCAGACACTTGATCTGTTTGAACTTTGGCCTGAGATATTTTTGTGGCATTTCCAACCCAGATTAGTTTGTTTCCTCTGTAGATATCATATAAGTGCTGGTGCTGTGAATGGTGAAATATGCCAAAACTAGCCTTTGGCAAAACAAGCCTCAGAACTGCAACCCAGTTATACGATTCTATGTGATGCCATATCCTAGCTAATTAGACTTGCTAACAGCTATCATTCAGTATCCCCTTGGTATGGCTATACTTTTTCTGGGACATCTGTTAAAATATTCTCTGTATGACAGCTGCACTAGACATTTCCAATGTGCTACTTTGCCTGGAGCTGATGTGTTGAATCCATGTATCTATCTAGATAAGCCCAAAACTCCAGACACAGTCTGACTGTATTCATAATGACAGAACAGTAGGATTAACTATGCTTCCATGAGGCTCAGTTGGTAGATGTAAACTCAAAGATGTTAGTTCTGTTCCTGGGTAGATTCTTGATTTACCAGCTTTTCTAAATAATTTTGAAGCCCATTAGTGTATGGTGCTCATCAGTACTTGGATTTTATTTCAGAAATCCTGGGAGTTATACATGAAAGGCGAACACAGCTCAGAGCTCTCCATGCCACCTTTTGACTCTTTCCCAGATGTGTCTTCAGCATCACGATAACATGGATGAACATAAACCGGGTTTGGTCTCTGGAGCAGAAGAAACTACATGGAGATGAAGGAAAAGTCAAGTCAAGCTCCCTTACAGATTAAGTCCCATGACTTTAATATACCAGGAAGCCCGTTGTTTCACTGGAGATGAGAGTATTATGTTATGAATTGATTGCAAGTTGTGTTCTGCTTCCTCTCGTACAACTGTGATATAAATTTGTCCCCTGACAAATTTGGTGGACTTATATAACAGTATTATGGTGTTGGTGGATAAGGGAAGAACAACTGACATCATCTACCAGGACTTGTGCAAAGCATTTGATGCTGTGCTGCACAACAGGAGAGCCATGAATTTGACAGATGGACTACTTGATCGATAAGGAATTGGCTGGATGGTTGTATTCAAAGAGCTGCAGTCAATGGCTCAATGTCCAAGTGGAGACCGGTGATGAGTGGTGTTCCTTGGAGGTTGAAACTGGGATCAGCATGGTTTAACATCTATGCTGGTGACATGGTTAGTGGGATTGAGTTCACCCTCAACAAGTTTGCTGAAAATACCAAGCTGTGTGGTGTAGTTGACATGCTGGAGGGAAGGCATACCATCCAGAGGGACCTGGGCAGGCTTGAAAGGTGAGCCCATGCAAACCTCATGAAGTTCAGCCAGGCCAAGTGCAAGATCTTACACATGGGTTGGGGCAATCCCAAGCACAAATGCAGGTTGGGAGGAGAATGGATTAAGAGAAAACCTGAGGAGGAGAACTTGGGGGTGTTGGTTGATGAGAAGCTCAACATGAGTCAGCAATGTATGCTTTAAGCCCAGAAGGCCACTGATATCCTGGGCTGCATCAAAAGAAACATGGCCAGCAGGTCGAGGTAGGTGATCCTGTCCCTCTATTCCACTCTTGGGAGACCCCACCTGGAGTACTGTGTCCAGCTGTGGGGCTCCCAACATAAGAAAGACATGGACCTGTTGGAGTGAGTCCAGGGCAGGGCCACAAAGATGATGACAGGGCTGGAGCACCTCTTCTGTGAAGACAGACCAAGAGAACTGGGGCTGTTCAGCCTGGAGAAGAGAAGGCTCCAGGGTTACCTTATAGCAGCTTTCCAGTACCTAAAGAGGGCCTATGGGAAAGATGGGGAGAGATTCTTTGTCAGGGATTGTAGCGATAGGATGAGAGGTAATGGTTTTAAACTGAAAGAGGGGAAATTTTTATTAGATATTTGAAAGAAATTCTTTACTTTGGGGGTGGTGAGACACTGCAACAAGGTGCTCAGGGAAGTTGTGGATGCTCCATCCCTTGAAGCATTCAAGGCCAGGTTGGATGGGGCTTTGAAAAACCTATCCTGGTGGGAGGTATCCCTGCCCATGGCAGGGGCGTTGGAACTAGGTGACCTTCAAGGTCTCTTCCAACTCTAACCATTCTATGATTCTATGAGTCTGAGAAAGTCTGATAATCTGAGTGCGATTAAAGAGAGTGCTGTCCTAGAAATTAATGAATGGGAAGCTAAACTCCATGGGGTTTCCTATTAGCAGTTAGGTGGAGTTTCTGGGTTAGAGCTTAATGTGGAACAGAAAGGAGTATTTATTTTACTGATTTGAAAATACTTCTCAGTCTTCACACATCTGCCTATTTTGTCTCATCAGTATGCATTTTGAAAAATTCAATGAAAAGTACAGAATTATAATGTTCTACTCTGATTTCCTAGATTCTGCAACAGCAGCACTGCTAATGGAAGAGGGAAACAGTAAGTGGTTATATGCATTATGTCAGAAATTAAAACATGCATATTGATTTAACATAAGATATAGCCAAGGAAATTGAATCACTAACTAAATATTTGGCAAATCTAGTTTAGTCACAAAACACTTTGCTGTAAAAGACAGACACAGAATATTTTATTAACATTTTTTTCAAATTTAGACATTGTCTCTAGTCAGCTGGGGGACTTGCTTAATTTTTAAATATAGTAACTGTTCCTTTTGGTAGCTGCTATTGCTATTTTTACTAATATATGCATTTTTTTTAACTGACACTGAATGTTTGAACAAAGGTAGGTTTTACATAGATAATTTTTTTGGTCTGCATTCTGCTAAGATGACACATAGACAAACAGAATGTTTCACTGATAGACTCATATTTGTCTGTTTTCAGTTGTACTTTAATATCTTGGCTGATATTTATTATTTTTTATTTCTGCAGAATCAAATTTGCATCTTCCATATATTAACACTTTTTATTACATTTCTGCTGTGAAGTACCTGAAAACATCTCTATTCTTCTATTAAAAATATAATCACTGGATATGAAACTGTAGTCTAGGATAGAGGTTTAAGGGTTTCTTTTTGTCAAACCTAATAAAAAGTATCTCAAACAAAATTTGCCCTGTAACAGAGAGCCAAGTCTTCTGACTTTACTCAGAATTCAGTACATCTTTGGACAGAATGTAGAGTTAACAGTCCTCCACTGCTAGTGTGAAATCCGTAGTTATTGAGCATGGAAACTACCCAAAGTTATTCCCATATAGTTCTGAGCCATAAAGTTCACTAGTTGGAAGGGCAGCCTAGCATGTTATAGGGATTGGTTATATGTGCTCAGAATAAAATGGTAGATAAAATATGAAAAATGATCATCCTCTCAAGTTCTCTGAAAATACTGTCAGCTACTCAAATGTACTTTATAGTTAATAAGTGTTTAGTTTTTGAGCATTATTTGCCCAGAACAATGCATGGTATGCATAATTTTTTCTTCTCTATTTCTCTGCCAAACTCCAACTAAAACTATACCTTCAGCATTTTACTAAACCAATGCAATTTCTGTGGCCAGAGCTGCCATATAAAGTAAGTTCACAGATGAAACTCAACTCATGTAGGCTACATGCTACTCAGCATTTAGTAGTAAAATGTAGTTGGGTTGGGATTTTTCTAAAACAGTTAATTCTGAACCCTGCTAGGCAAACACTATGAAAAATATGTTTATTTTATGATACAGTTCAGTACACAGCAAATAATTCTTCTGTTGCCATAGGATGGATACTGAAATAGGGATGTGCTGATAACAAATGGTTGGGAGACATTGAATGATATGGATAGGAATGGATGATCCTGCTGACACGATTATGATTTTATAATAAGGATTAATAGTAAGATTTCCTGTACAAACAGGGCTGCTTTTTGAAGAAATGTAAGAGAGAAAGATGAAGACTTATTTAATGCTACAAGATAAGTCTAGGGGACCAGTGTGACGTGACATGGAAAAAAAGACAAATGCAAAATAGGCAAGTGTAGAAAAACAGGACAAATGCAAAATCTTTACAGCTGAAATTGGGAAAACAGTAATTTTTTTTTGTAAAAGGTGTTGCTAGATTCATCTAGAATGCTGTGGACAATTCTGTTCATCCATGTTCAAGAACAATGTACTCAAAGTACAGACACAAACAATGAGTATGAGGATTTGGGAAACAGAGACCCCATTCAACATGAGGGTGTTATGTAAGTTTGGCAAAATGGAAGGTGAAAGGAGATATTTATCTTTTAAAGGTACATGAAGGCAGGTGAAGATTACTGAATTAGGACTATTTAAACTAAAGGTCAATTTTAGTGCAAGAAGTGGGTGAAAACTGACCACAATTAAACCCAACATTTGGAATTTGGAAAGTTTATAGCTGTCAGAGGAATTCTGTTTTAAAATAACCTTTCTGTATTGGGAGAAGGTGTCTGAATTAGACTTAGTACCTTCATACGCGATACACTTACGAGTGGAACTGCAGTAAGGTGATCTCTGTAACACCAGAGAATGAGACTGAGTGGCTTGGGAAATCGTTCCAGTTCTAAGTCCTCCCTGCACAAGCAGTGGCAGGTAACCTCTTAGCTTAGACTAACTCTCAGCTTAGACTCTCCTGTCTGTCCTGACATACATGATCAGACACCAAAACATGGTTTGTTCAGTTGCTTGATTTTGATGCTTTGACAAATATGCTGTCTAGCAGCTCAGCTTCTCATAGAAATTTCTGGTGGGTATTTGATTGTAAGGGTGACTGCTGCAAAATTTGCAATACTGAGATCGCCAAATGTATATTAATATAATTTTGATAGATTTCCCAAGGTTAACCAGAAATGGTTTTGAGGTTTGGGACTGATGATGCTGTGACTCATATTAATGACAAATGGCAGCGATACAGTTCCTGCAAGCAATTTTCAGGCCAGGCACGATGCACAAATGCCTAGCACAAAATTTGACAGCAAGTGATGAGTTTATATTACAAACTTCCAGTTAAGCCTAATGGTTCAGACACAGGTTGAGGAATAATAATGGAAGACAAGACTAGCCTTGCACTGTGGGGAGCTTCTGCCTTGTGGAGAACCTTAAAGTAGATGAAGACATGGATAAACAGGAAAATCCTGACTGAGATCAAATAAAAAAAAAGCACACAGAAAGTAGAAACAGGGCTGGGCTGCCCAGGAGGAATATAAAGACATTGCTCCAGTGTATTGGAACAGAGTCATGAAAGTCAAAGCTCAGCTAGTGTTGTAATCAGTGACAGATGTGAAGGGCAACAAGATGGACTACTGTAAGAACAGAGGGCATGGAGAAAACACTGAGTCACCCAATGCTTTTCTTTTTTGCTTGCTGGTAAGGCCTGCCAGTTCTCTGGGCCGATGCAGAATGTGTGGGAATGCAGCATTGCACATTGTGGAGGAACAAAGACTTAGAGAATACATAAGCCAATATATCGGGTGTCTGTGCCCAGGCCGGGCTGTCAGGGGGTCCTGCCGGGTGGCCTCTGTGTGGAGCAGCCGGGGCTGCCCTGAGCCGGACACCGCCGGTTCCAGCCGGCTCCAACCCACCCACCGCAGGGCATGGCTGAGCCCCGCAGCCACCATGGTGGTGCCTCGGGGAAAGCCTGTGTCAGAAAGGGCAGAAAATGCCAAAGAGAGAGAGGGCAGAGGGAACAAAAAGAATGAGAAGCAGCACAGGGAGTACCGAGGGGAGAGAAAGAGGAGGGAATGCTCCATTACGATGGAGCAGACTGTGGCCTGTGGAAAACCCGTGCTAGAGGAGATGGATATTCCTGAAGGAATTGCAGCTCCTGTGGAGACCCCACACTGAAGCAGGAGAAAAGCGTGGGAGGAAAGGGGCAGCAGAGAGAAACAGCTTAGTACTGACCATAACCAGTGCCCCGCAACCCCCACCCGGCTGCTCCTTGCCTTTCTGAAGGGACTAAGTGTAACCTGTGGTAATAACAAGGTGGGAGGAGAGGACTCTGGAGTGAAGGAATGGACTAGAGACCGGGAAAAGGCAGAGGAAAGGTGTTTTACTTAAATGTGTAAATATTTCCCCTAAGTGTTTATAAAAGCCAGGTTTTCCTTACAGGGCTGCAGAGCAGGCCCGAACATGTTTGCAACGGAGAAAAGTTCACAAGGGTGGTGTGGAGGTGCATGAACCCACTGGTATATGACCCACAGCCATGGACCTGTCCCAGGAGGCCTCCAGAGATAAATGGGGAGGGAAATGTGGTGACCGTGTCACAATAGGCAGCAGCTGAGCAGGGGCGATGTCACAGGGGGGTCCATGACACAGGCACAGGTATATCAGGCAGCGGAGGTTAGGAAGCAGCACTTTCCAGCTGGTAAGGGGAGGGGGAGGCAGGGGTGGGGAGGGGGAGGCAGGGCAGAGGCGGGGAGGCCAGGGCAGAGGACGGGCGGACAGGGCAGGGTCGGGTGTACCACTGCCCCTTGGGAGGCGGTGGCCGGGTGCGGCGCCAGTCCTGCTGGGCTCAAGGACTGTCAGTCCCCCCTGCCTTGGGCTGTGTCCCTCTCTTGGCTGTGAAGGAGACATGGGGACCAACCGCCTCTGCTGGGGGCTGGCAGAGCACCAGGCATGGAGTGTGGAGTTTGCCCAGAACTGCAAAGGTAGAAGCATGTCTCTGTGCCTCGGGGTCTGTGTCTGTGCTGGAAACTCATCTTCTCCTGCTTCTCCCTCAGAGCTGGCAGAGGTGAGTCTGGAGGAAAAGTCCCAGTGCTGCTGTGGCTCACTTTGACCTGCGCTGATTCAGCCATGAAGTGGGAGGCCCACAACATCAGCTCTGGAGGTCAGGTAAGGGGGTTGTCAGGGCAACTGTGCATGGCTGTGTGGAAGGGGAGACAGCAGCCCCCCAGCTGCCTGGTGCAGGGCCCGTCCTCTCCTCAGCAAGGGGTCTCTGGAGCGAAGAGAGGAAAGGTGCTGCCCCAGGGATGCCTGATAACAAGGGGGTCCAAGGTGAAAGGGTAAAGTGGGACATGAGAGGAGACAGGAGGAGTGGGAGCCACCAAGACAGGCTGTGGAAGGACCCTGTCTTTGGGTCAGTGCTGGCAGTCTTGGTCACTGAAGCAGGAATAAGCACACAGAGGGGATTTCAGCAGCAGCAGGATGTGCTGGCTGTGAAGGCGTTGCCTGAGCCATGGGGGGAGGCTAGAGACCTCTAAAGGTAAATCTGTCCAGCAGAAGGCTGCAGTATGTTAGAAACACAACCTTCCCCAGATATCTTGTGCTTTCCATTTTGCATACTTTGCTGTCAGTTTGAAATGCGATGTATGATGCGATGGCAATATTTCTGGAGTAGAGCATGATCAGCACCAGCTGGGGAGTATCTACGCTGTGCTCTACTGAACAGTGTGACTGTCCTCTACTGTCAGAGCTGCTCGCTGTTGACGTTGTTCTGGAAAAAAATGCACTTGTCTTGAAACATAGAAGTAGTCTTTTTGAATTCAGTGAGGCTCAGCCTACTCCAGTGAACCATATGATCGTACACATAAAGCTGAAGAATGCAGCATCCTACATATCCTATGGTGTTTTCAAGATGTTCAGTAACTGAAAATTGAGCTATTTTTAAAATTATCAGACTTGTGAACAATCTGATTTTTGGGGGGTAAAACCGTATGAGACACACAAGAAAGTTGTTAATTTCTGGGTCTGATAGTGTATTTTTATGTATTTACTCATTTTACAAGGTCGTTTCTCAATCTTTGACTGGTCCTAATTCAGAGCTTTGCTGATGCCCTGGTTCCACCTAGTTCTGAGCAGAAATTGAGTAAAACTTAGTGAAAAACTTACTGGGTTTGAGCTAGGTTGAATAAGAAAACATTTTTTAAAACAGAGCAACTAAGCTTTACGTGTAATATCTGTAGTTTTGGTCTTCCTGGGAAAATTGTATATTCACACTGGTGAGTTCCACTTTTTGTCACCTTGACAAATGTCAAATGTTTTTACTTGAAAATAGCTTTATTGCAGTAGTGAAAATTTTACTGGAAGTGTTAATGGAGAAATTTTCCCTTTTTTGGCTTTATTTAAAAAGTTGTGTTTTATGTCAGTAGGCAAAATGAAACCTCTATGTTTTGTATCCCTTTTTAGTCCCCTACTTCTGATTAATCTGCACATTGCTGTGGGTTTTTTTGCCTCTGCTGGGGAGAGAAGGATTTAAAAAAAGCAGGCTTCCTTCAAACAAAGTTGACATTTGTTTTTAGAAAAAAATGTGGGAAGGAAATTTTAAAAAGCTTCCTAAAAGTTTGAGTGAAACAATTTTGGAAAAAAACCCTTGGAAACTACATAACTTTTACTATATCTTTCTTATAAATAACTGGCCTACTTTTGACCAGCGTGGACTGGCCTTCCTCCTGTTGAACTTCATTGTGAGTTAGGGGAATTCAGTGTTCTGTTTAGAATTGCATATCAGTAAACTGCACCACTTTTCCCTCCTTGACTGTTTTTAGAGGAAGATAGCAAAACCTTTTTATAAATAACTGAATAAAGAAACAAAAAGGCTATGGCCTTTCTGATCTGGCTGTTGGACAGGTGAGTTGTTTTAGCCTCTGGAACACTAAATGATATATAGCAATCTTTTGTTTTGACACAACAGCTAAGGTAGTGGCTTAATTGGCTATGAAGACTTTTATTGTTTCCATTGCAACATTATCCTAAAGATTAGGTCCCATTTATGTTCTTTTTTGAGCTATAACTGTAGCATAACCCTTCTGAGTTTTATCATCTTCAAAATACTGGGGAAGTCAGATTTACTATTCTCTGATTTCTTTGTCAGGTTTCTGAATTATCCAGTGTCTCTATTAAGGCTGTAATTAAGTGTCAATTATTAAGCTTTCTTTTATATACAAAGCTAGTTACTGGTGTAAGTGGGTGCTAGTCAAAAAGAGAGTGGAAATTTCACTTGCACTTGGGAGTGTGGGAAAGGTCTACTAGCTCAAACTCCAATTACGACTAATATAGGGCCAGTAGTTTTTGAGGATAATAGCAGAAACCCCAATTAATTCTTTGTGAAAGCATGCATATGCTTATTAGTTCCTCTGATGTTATTGCTATAATTCTCCAGTCACCATGAAATTCTTACATTTAGTTAGGACCTACATTTCTAAAGCAAAGCATGAGGCAAACAAAAGATTTAAAAAAAAAAAAAAAAGACTTCATCAAAAGTGAAATTCCTCCTCCACCGTCCCAAAGCCTGAGTGTCTTTTTCTTTTGCAGGTCGCATTTAAAATAGCTCACTGGGATGTTATTAAAAAATATAGCATCTGCATCAGCTTTTATTTCAAATATAGTTTTTGAGTCTGGTTACATTGCATTTGATCTCCCTTTCTTTGTTACTTTGCTTTCTTTGCTTTTAATGAAAAGAAAAAGTAAAATTAGGAAATAGTCAACGAAGGAAAGACATGCAGTATTTTATAAACACTGCACAAGGCAGCAGTGTAAATGAAAGCAGCAGATGCTGATTTTTCTATAGTTAAAGATTTAAGTAATTTTTTTTTCCACTTCATTATCTGATGTTTTAGTCTTAAAAATTGGCACAAGCTGCTGGTCTGCAGGCAAGTTCTTTTAGTCAAAGCAATCAGCATACTGTATTTTTCAGTTTATTATCTTAGTTATAGGACAGCAAAAAAATCAGAGCTTAGACATGACTACAGATGCTTTTTTCTGCATTTTGGGAGCTTTTTGATTCTGTTTTTCCCTTCTGTTTTTTAGCTCTTTCTCCCTCTCCTTTCCACCCTTGGTATTCTAGGCTTTAATCAAATCCTTAGTGTTACTTTAATGCAATTTGTATTTAATAGATTTAAGCTTCAGTTAAATACCTCTGAGTTATCAGAACTCAGTGATTTGGAGAAGTACTGTGGCAGAGCTTTGGATACTGAAGGCTTATAGAAAGCTCCAGGGCTCAATAGCTCTGAAATGGTGCTGCTAAATGTGGAAAATGGCAGCTTGCTTTCCATTAGCAGAAAAATGCCTCCCCAATTTGAATAATTATATGCGCTTTGTCTTAAAGCAATTGTGTTTCATGTAAGATAATACTTGGAAAAGGTCAGATCATTACTGTGACTCAATTGCTCATTTGAACTAGATACTTCCAAAAGGCATTAGGAAGAAAGTTGCATCTGGGGAGGGAAAGTAGGGACTGAGAAACAATTTGTTCCTTTCCCAGACCTGTTTTGCATCCTCCTCCTTCTCATATTAATAGCACTTGGTTTCATCTGTGTTCAGCTACTGCATTTTTTGACCAGGGGACTGCTCCAAAGTTTGTGAAACAAAATGATGGCTCACTGACTTAGAAAGCCTGGGATCCATCTTAAGACAAAAATTTGTGCTATTTCTTTGGGGAAAATATTTTTTGTCAGAAACACAGTTTCAACACTTTCTGAGAGTGTCAGATACTCTGTGTTGATGCCAATGCACCTTGCAGTAAAGGTGAAGAAGCAGTGGTTAGTTATTCTGCATTTACTACCAACAGCAAACACCTGGGCACAACACTTCACCCTGTCTGACTTTGCAGATCCTTTTAAACTGTGGTCCTGCCCCAGAGTCCCAAAAATATTTGATGGTGTGGGAGCCTTGCATTAGCAATAAGTGCGCCCAAAGGCTGCAAAGTGTTTGTCAGCAAATAAACCTAGAAACAAAAGAAGCAGTGAGAGACAATAAGAGTTAAATAGAGTGTAAAATAGAAGGTGCAGTGAAGAAAGACTCTACCTGATAATTATCACACATTCAGCTCTTGTTTGGTAGTGCTGCCAAAAGAGTAAGGTTGCCAGAGCATTATGTTTTATGACTCCTTACTTTCTGCTGCCTAACTTTGCCTACTGATGTGGATATTTTTCCACATTGGGTATACATTCAAGCTGAGCATTTTGGGACAATTTCAGAAAAAATGTCTCAACCTGTTCAGAGGAATGAAATTAGGGGAAAACCACATTGCTTGCCAACATTTTTAAAGCCCTTTTATTGCAAAATTCTAGCAGACCTATGGGCTAAAGCAGAGATGTCACATTTGGGATGCAAGTTGGTTTTATGACAAAGATGTGCCTTTTTCTACTTTTTCAAAAAAAGGCCATCCCAGTTTGGAGAAATTATATGTCTTTGGAAAAATATGAGTTTGCCCATGTTCTGTAGAGACTAGTGTACACATGGCAGGTAAATGCTTTAGAATTCATATACAGACTCCTTTCTCTTTACCAAACATGCTGGATCTGAAAGTTTCCTAGAGGGTTACTTTCCTTATTTTCATAGTTGCAGTGTGACTGAACACATGAATACAGAGGAAGGAGATTTCTTGTTTTTTCTTTTTCTTTACTTTCTTTTTTTTCTCTTTCCAATCATAGGAATGCAGAAGATGTAACCCTAGTATATAAATATGGACAATTATTGTTTTAGGTTAGAAAAGGAGTCTGTAATACAGGAGGAAAGAGTAGGAGCCAGCTTGTTCAGGCTTCATTTGGAAAAATGTGGGAACTGGGTAGAGAAACCGATGATAAGTTTGCTGTGCTGTGAGACTGGAGAGCACTGTGATGGTACAGAGAACCTGAATTTGTATGTAAATTTGAAAGCGGAAGAAGGGTATGTGTGTGTTTAAAGCCTTTGGGGAGAAGGTAAGAATTTGAGTCAATTTTTTAAGGAAGACTAGGATTCAGATCCTAAAACAGTCTGAGGAAGAGTGATGAGATTGAGGGTAAAATGAGGGACTGCATGGATAGAGAAACTGGTGAATTAATGTACAATTTGGGAATGGGGAGGTCAGTAGGTGCTGTGTGCATGGCAATATGGCTACTTCACAGATTGGAAAGATGAGCAGAAAAAAAAAAGGTGTTATGTTAGGGAGGACAAGAAGTTTTGTGTGTGCAAGCCCTTTGCTGATCTTGTTGATGGGACTGTGAAGAGTGGTACTATTATTTGTTGACTGTAGGAGAGATTTTCCCCCTCTGCTGCCATGTAATTTCTCCCCACCGTTGCAGGAGCTAGCTTGGATTTTTGAAGTGCTCATGCAGGTAAAATAGGTAAGAGTGTGCTATTACTGTTGTGTCATGTTGGATAATGTCCTGGGGCAGCCTGATGAGTATGGTAAGTTTTGTTTCCAAATTCTGTGTACTAATAAGATCTTATATTGGTATTTCCCCAACATGGAAATAGAGGTCGCACAGCCATTGATTTTGGGAGGTGTTATTAAATTTACAAATTATTGTCCATTGAGTTGGTTTCTACAATTCTGTGAAAAAGACAATGCCATTCCTTTCTTTCCCAGAGCTGGATTTATGTTTTTATTACATACATTACATTTGTTCTCAACAAATGAGACTAAATCTGGGAAGCCAGCTGTGTCTTCCTGTGCTTCTTGACTTTTGATCTCTTCTGAGAGCAAAAAGAGGAACAGATATAGTAAATGTTTACCTGAACTGTAATTAAAACTGCAAATGTGCTCAGAACACTTTGAGTTTTAATTTTAAATGTGCTGTCCTGTTTTCTGGACCTATTGAAAGTAGGGATTTAAAGGGTTAGTCAAACTCATCAATCTTTATCTATGCAGCACTGTCTTGGAAGAAGTTTGCTTAAGTTATTCTCAGTAGCAGAGAGATATAACTACTCTGCTGACATACTATTATCTCCAATTTTGAAAGAAGCAGCTTGATTTCCCACAATTGTAATTTAAAGCCAGGTGGGAAATTCCTCCCATTTCTCTTTTTTCCTGTTTGAAACTTATACCCAAATTGCAACATTTTTACATCATTAAAAAAAAACCTACTTATGAAGACGTTCCTTTTATACTCTATGTGCCCTTTAAGAATATTTATGGGGCTATTCCCCTGTAGGTGCACATGTAACTACTATTAAATTTAATGGTTTTTTAGGTGCATGCATGAAAGAATAAATATAGAGTCACTATGTTGGGAGAAAAGAGGACCAGTCCCTTATTCAGCTGAGATTTCATTAGAATTTCAGATGACAATTTTTAAGAGGAAGGTGGTGCTCAGGGGGTCTGCGTTTCATAAAGTGCCTAGGGCAAAATAAGTACTTAATCTGGCTGGTGCTATTTCTTATTGTTGATGGTGATGTTCAAAATTGAAGTTGTGCGCTTACTACCAGTTCATTGAATGTGTCTCTTTTACTTTCTGGTAACTGGGGAAAAAACCTATTTCATTCTTGGCTTTTTTGTCTGCTAAAGTCATTATAAAATGTAAATGAATACATTGTAAGCCAAATCTGAATTACAAATATTCTGTCTGGAGTTTTGTGCAAATACTATGCAAATTTTGTTCATCTTTAACAGCTATGGGCATGGGTAGGATTTTGAAATAAGGCAGTTGCTGAGTCTCTGAGTTTTCTTAAATGGAAAAGCTTCCACAGTTCAAATTTGGAAATTTTACATATATACATATATGCATGTATACACATATATATGTGTATATATATATACATGCTACTTATACACACATATACACGTATATTTATGTGTATATATGTATACATACACCTCTATGCACATGGCAATACCTTAGGATAGCTCTTTGTTCTTTCCAAAATCACCCATTTGAGCACTACACTTATACATTTCTGAAGGTCAAGTTTTTTCAATACGCGACATTATTAGAGAATTGTAGGGCACCCAAATGGAGGTTTGCCAAAAGTTTAGCTAAACTCCTACTGTGAAGTTTTTCTAGTAGTTCCTAATTTAGTATAGAGTAGTTCATGAGTTTTGTATGTGTATACATAGACCCTCCTTTTGAGGAGGACACTTTAAATCCATAGGTCCCTTCCAACTCTAACCATTCTATGATTCTATAGTTGACAAATTTTATGATTCCTAAATTGTGACTATAACAACCATGAAAAACTAAAGAGTATGTCCTGCTCTCCAACAGAATGGAGGGAAGGTAGCAGATACATAGATCTTCCTCTTCTTCCCACTGTAGCATTGACTTCAGCTGTGTCAGCTGGTACTTTACTACCTAACAGCTAATTGCCTTCTGCCCCAAGGGTTTAAAGCTGAGTGGTGAATGTGTTTTGGTAATCACTTTCTTTCACTTAGTTACTGTTCAGCTTGGTCCTGAACAGAAACAAAAAGAATAAATCAAAACTTGTAGCTCTCAATGCTGAAGGGTGATTTATTTTCAGCCAGCACCACAGTACTTTGTACAGGGCATCAGGAAACATATCTGTCAGTCCTCATCCTGTACTTCCTAAAGCCTGGTGATTCACAGTCGTCTTGATGGTCATGTGATAAGTACTCTTGGCAGCTGTGCAATTAGAAAAAATTTAGCTATCTGGTTACCTGAGCACTGAGAACCTGGAATAGCTACCTTGGCAGTCTAGCTCATGAAAGTTGTAGTAATGGGAGGTTTTTGTTTGCTTGTTCTTTAAAATGTACTTTGTATCTTGAGTATATTCACTGATGTTTATATGGTCTCCTAATTATAGACTGCTTTGATAGCTGAAACAAACTTCTAGAATAACTTATACTGCCCTCGTGGCTGCTTACAGCAAGCTAGCTGTTTTCATACCCATTGCAGTCCTGCCTAAGGCAATTGAGCATTATTATACAGTTCACAGGTACATAAAATCCTGCCTCAGGTACCTTTTTCTACTTCAATCTGTGCTAATCTTCTAAACATTTTGTATTACTGAAGAAATTCAGACATAGCCCCTGTAGGTGGAAGAATTCTTCCTAGATCACTCACCAATGAAGTTACAGTCTTATTTCAAGTTTACAGTCAAATTGACTTGCATTTTATGTAGGGTTTCTACATATTTTCACAAGGACAGCTGAGTTTTTCAGGTGTTGCATAATTTAAGAGTTATTTTTCATCTGAACACAGGGGAAAATATAAACATTGATTTAGCAACGATTTCAAGACTATGTAGGTCATATTATGTGTGTGTTTTGTTTTGTTTCCACTCCCATTCCCCTTCCCCTCTTCCCACCCCATAGAGTTCACATGATTAAAGAAGTGAGAGAAAAACAGATTTAGAATATCTGCTATTCTGCCTTCTGCCATAATCATGTTTATATTTTTATAATTGCTAATTTTAGTGCGAAATCTAAAAAAATCAGAAAGAAAGCCCTTAAAATCCATAGTTTGAGAATTAATACTGCCTTTCAGAAACCTCTGAAAATGGAGTAGTCTGGCATTTTTATGATACAGAGATGCAGATAAATCATCAAAACAGGAACTGTTGAACGTGAAGTGCTTAAATAACTAGAATGTTTTGTTTCATAATTAAACAATAAGCTCATGAATTCTTCCAGTGTTTGCATTACTGTTATTTTTTTTCTGAGAAACTGTTTGTTTCAGTTTCATATTGTTCAGTTTCAACACATTCTGACATCTTTTGCAGATTAATTAAAATGCGCCTGTGTGGAAAAAATAAAAATGAAAATATTTTATCCTTAGTTTAGAATAAAAAGAAATGCATGTGAGGAAGAAGATGAAAGAGAAATGAGATATATTTGAGCATAGTGAACATAACTCATATGTATACACGATGTTGTCTGACACTATTCCATGAAGTAAAAAATAAATGAACAAGAAGGTAGAAATAATTTACAAAATGAAGGAGGTGAAGCAGAATAATAAGATAATATGCGCAGAATCTATGCCATCAGCCAGAAGGGGCCATGAATTTGATTTAGAAATGAGAAACTGAAAATACAATCTTAAAGAGTAAAGTAAAGAGATAAGTTATTATACTTCTGAAAGTAGAATCTTGCTGGGACAGAGTTGTTATCTCTGAAGATGAAATCCCTGATCCTGCCTGTGCACTTAATTATATAATCAACAAGATTATAGTTGAGGGAGGTTATCCTGCCCCTCTACTCTGCCCTGGTGAGGCCCCATCTGGAG
>JAOXJM010000001.1:109175306-109187843 GCA_026413425.1 Tringa solitaria | reverse complement strand
TTTATCAGAGTTAGGTTGGTGGTTGGACTAGATGATCTTAAAGGTCCCTTCCAACGAAGACAATTCTATGATTCTAAACTCTACATCATAAAGAATTGTCATGGGTGTATTATCTCAAGAGAAATCCCTGAGAGGAGGAAGAAGAAATGGACATTTACTCAAGTAATGCATACATCTGTGAGATGCTTGTACTTTAAATTAAATTTTTCAGATTCTGGTCCTAAAGGAGCAGAACTCATGGATATATTGCCACTACTGTGAAGGTTTTCTTGCTGGCACTTTTTCTCAATCCATGTTGACCATGATATTTCAGGTGTGATCATGTTAAAAGATAAAATGGCAAGCTGATAAGTATTTACTGTAAGACATGAATGTTCAGGTCAGAAAATGAAGAGCATTCAGTACTGTGGGAGTTGATGGTTTTCAAATACCATGTGCTTCCATGTTCAAAAATCTGCCAAATTATGCCAGCTGGATGGACATGTGTTGCCACACACCAAATGTAAATTCAGGCTCTAAATTAATTAAGCTTCTTATTTTAGTCAAATAGAACAAAAAGAAGCCTGCTCTGTTGCTAAGACTGTAGTATATTTTTCTTAACATATTGTCTATTGACAATTTAATATGCCTATGACAAATGGTTGTGCAACCAACATCATGGAGCTTGTTTCCATCTGGCCTTTCTTGGTCTCAGTATTCTGAAAAGCTACAATTGCACTTCTAAAAAAATAGTCACCTTCATTTTCCTCCATAAAAACTCAATTAGGCTTAGACTGGAAGCAGGGAAGAAAGATTCTTTTTGGACCACCAGCATCGTCCTCTCACTCTCTTCATGAAACTTAATTGCATAAACTTTTCCCACCTATTTTGAGTTTGAACCTAGATCTTTATGGCTAGCCCAAAATTTTTTGCTGCTTAGAATCACCTTTTTTTAATCAGTCAGGAGTTTGATTGCTCTGAAAGACTAAACAAAATCTCAGTTTTATGGTTGTTTCCGCTTACACTGACTTTAAATTGGCATTACTACAATTCTAATTATGATCGGCTTGTTTCAGAATGGTGTTACTGGGAATGGCTTTACAGGTAATATTCTCAAAACCCATAGGTAGCCTAAAATAACCAACATTTCCTAAGACAGAATGTGGAGAAAATGCAGTACTTGTATCAATGGAGGATTCAGCTGAGGATTTCTCTTGGTTTGTTTCCAGGCATCGTAATGTCTTTTTTTTTCCCCCCAAGGCAAAAAATTTCAGGCTGCCAAAGGGAGCAGAAATCTTTCATGTAGTAAAGTCTTACTCATTTTTTGTAGCTCAGTTAACAATTCTTTTTTTTTTATTATTTTTGTATATAAACTCTGAGAAAAGAGATACCTAACAGAGGACTAAACTATAAATTTATACAAATCCGTGGTGTCATACAGCTTTTTTGCTTGTGTCTCTATTTATGGTGCATTAAAGCTGAGTCACAAGAAAATCATGGGTTTATGAAGCTCCTTTCATAAACCAGAAAATGTAAAGTTTTATTGCTCTTTAGGCACAGATTATTAATGCTGTAATGACATTAAAGAGTATTAAATGCAAATTTGCAAAGCTCTGAAGAGCTTTATTAGGATAAGCAACATTTTTATTGAGTCACTCTTTTAAAGAAAATCTGGCAAAGTAAATCTAAGCGAAGGCCACCACAGATGTTCTGCCATGCTTCATCAAGGAGTAAGCTGCTGAGTGCTTAGGGGTAGAGAAGAAAGCTTGGATGCACCCAGTTTTTACGTACATTTACCCCTGTTGATTTATAGTGTGTGCTGCATATAAAACACAGGGGAGCATTCAGTAATGAAATAGAAAAGGGAAAGGATCAGAATCTGTATAATACTGTAATGGAGATGCCAGAAAAAGCAAATGAAAGAGATTCTAGGCTGCCAGGTGCTTTACGTCAGTATGGAAGCTTTGTAGGTTGTGGGAAGAAATGGTGCTCTTGATTCCGAGATGACATTCAATCACTGTGAATTTAAAAAAAAATAAATATAATTGTAAATTAGTTCTGCTCATAGTGATAGAATTATGACAGCAATGTGATTATATTGTTCACTAAAAATTACAGGCTTGTACAAGCAGACATGTTGTATCATCCATAATTTTTACTTAGACAGGAACCTAGAACTATCACACTTTGGTGCCATGCGCTATTTTGGAGGTGTGACAAAAGCTATTCAATATCACTTCAGAAGGCTAGATATAATCTGTATTCCTGGTTTCTGTGCAAGTATTTGAGCATATAATATGTAGAAAATATTGAATTAATTTATAAGCCCGTGGGCCATATATTTCCAACAATTATTGCCTGACTGTGTCATACACCATTAATATATACATTAATTTCTGTAATTACTCAATCCATGTTTTAAGAAAGGTTAAGGAGTAAGGCAGGGGGTTATGAGGTGCATTTCTAGTTCTGTTGGGAGTATCTCTGCTAATATTACCCTCACTCTGGCAGTTTTCATACTGTAAACCCTTCGTCTCAAGTTTTCATAACTTGCTCAGGAACTTTGCTTCTTTTCAAAACCTGTGAACTGAGTTGTAGTACATGGTCCATTACCTTTTTGTACATAGGTGAAGAGTGCTTATGCACCTAATGATGTTGAGAAACTGATGTGAAGCTGTCTGGGACCAAATCCTGCAACACAAACTAGAGTCTTAAAGTCCAGTGATGACGTAGTTTTGTAGTGTAAAAAGCGTCTGCTTGTGGCTGTCCACTTGTAGAAAAGGAAACAATCTTCAGACCACTTCTGCAGTTCAAGAAACTAGGTGAGAAAATGATTTACCCCTCTGTTGTATAGTATCCCCAGTTCTCTTGTATCTTTTTTCAGGTTGTGTGTAGGGTCCCTGAGCTGGTGTTTTTAATCTGCCCGTTGATAAAAGAACCTGTTTTATGTCCTGCTTTTTTTGACTAGTGAACTGAAGCAAAACTGTAGCTCTTGAATTTTGGTGAAAATAAGACTGTTTCTGTTCTCTTTTTAAAAAATCTTTCACAAGAAGAACATTTTAAGTGTGGGCATGTGGTATGTGTGGTACCTTTAAAAGGTTTTATGCAATTCAGTGCAAGCCTTATTAAATTTTCAGTCTAAATTGTTCTCCATTTATTTCACAAGACATTTTTTGTAGGTTTCCATACACACTAATGAATATATGTTATGGACTAAGATGTACAAGAAAGACTGATGAAATTGCCTGGGACTGTTACCTTACTCTCATCAAAATAATTCTGGATGATCGTTAATTATATTAGAAGCCATTTAGGTTTGTACTTCAAAGTAACCAAAGTGGCCTTTAAAAGCTAAGCAGTGTCTTTAGAACAGAGTAGAACAGAGTAAACCATCTAACCAATCAAATAAAGATCCCATAGTAACAGTCAGATATAATTTGACTGATGATAACATAATAACTCCATACAATTTGCTAATAGATTGTATCATTTTGAAATGCAACATATAAATAATACCAGGAAATAGCTGTAGCAACTCAGCCCTTCCTATTAGTTTTAGCTGTGGAAGAATCATGACATTCTCATTATATATATGTGTACAGTGTATTGTATCAAAGAGTACCTTTTTTTTTTTTTTTTTTAATTTAGGCTAAACTTATGCCATTGACCTTTATAAGGATCTTTGTTTCCCTAGAGTCCAGGGAAAGATGATGAGTCTTGCACTGTTCTTTCAGATTCAGGATGATAAGCTCTTGCTTTGCAAAAGTTTCCCATGTGAATTTTTAATATGATACATTTATGCCCTCCTATTACGACTTAGAAAATAGAAATGGTGTTGCTCTATTTCCAGCCTTTACAAGTTTGAACTTTAATTTGATAATCACTTTGAGTTAGAAAATATCTGGACTGGATACAACTGGTCTTGAATTAACCTCATGCCTATTCCCATATGAACAGCCCCTGAGTAACTCACTTTCAACTGCAAATTCCTTACTGAAATTAGGGTGCTCTTGACTTTAAGACTAAACCATGAAAAACAACATTCATGGCACCAAAAAGCACCTGATCTTGGAAAAACATTGCCACTTCTTTATGATATGACCAACACATTTTCATAACTGTATCTTTATGTTTTATGTAAATCAAAAGTGTGTTTGGGAACTAGACACGTATAAAAACTGTTATGAGAAGCTGAGACCCAATTATCTATGAAACTATCAGAATTTTCTCAAAAAGGACTATGATAAGTCAGAAAAAAACCCAAGTAAACCAAAAAGAAACAAACCAAACCCACTTATTATTAGACCAGATGAGTTGTGGTAGAAAAAATCATAAGCAGCGCTTGCCAAGAGAATTAGGTGTTCGCTCAAAAGGTAGTTGTAAACCTCAATTGTTTTACAGTCCACCATAGCATTTTGTGATGCACCCTTGCTTTATTTCGAAAAGTGGTGAACTTAAATCTGGTTGCCATGGAGAGCACTCACAATGACTAACTTCAGGTATTTAATTAAGATATTTGCATAAGGAAATGAGGCTTTCCATTTGTAGAACACATAAAATCAATTTGAAATCCAGAGCACGGTCAGAATGCCTAAACTGTGTGGTTGAGCACTTTAACTCTGCCTTTACTGTCTAGGCACCATTGGATTCTAACTCCTAAATTAAATTCCCAGGTTTAAGTGTGAGAATTTTCTCTTGTTGATATTCTAAATTATGTGCATTTACCAGAAAGAAATTAACCCTTTACAATTCGAAGTGCTTTTTAAATTTTTTTTTTAACTTCTGTATTCCTGTGAACCTACGTGGCTTTGGAGAATGAACTGGTGTCCATTTTTTTTTGTTTTTCTTCAACATTTCTGAAATGGAAGAGCAATATGATACTTCTACTTAATTAATTTGGTAATTAAATTAATTCGATAATTTGACAAACAATTCCTGGTGGATGCATTAAGTGCTGCTAAAGAAGTAAGAGGGTATTATTTAGACCTCAGATGTATTAGTATACATCACACATGTACAATGCAGAAATGGTACCCGTGAAGTAATAGGCAAAGGACGAACTTAATGGATCTACATAGTTGAATGTCTGTTCAGCATTCTTCAGTGCTTATTTGCACTTCATATAAGAAATGGTACCTGGCCTTTTATTACAGAGTAATGATGGTTTGTTTGTAAAGACAAAAAGGTAGTAGCTATGGGAAAAATATGCTGGAAAACATGGCTTTATTTTTAAAAACAAAATTTATGTTTTAGTATGTTGTAATTTATGCATATTAACTAAATGTTTATAATGCTAGTGGACAAATGAATACTAAATTTAACTAGTCAGGATTGTCTGTATCTTTCATTCTTTGCCTGAACACCTTACATTAGTCTAAAATTATCATTAGTTTACATTATTATTGGATCTTAACATTTGCAAATACCTGTGTATATACGTATCTATCTTTGAAAAAATTATTTAAAGAAAATTGACATTGCTATTCCATGTTACAGAATTACATCTTATAAATGAGCTGAAATTGTTAGAGCTCTGTGACAGTGATATTTGAAAGAGTAAGATACATGTACTTTTTAAAAATAAACAACATGAAACAAATCGCTACAGAGCACAAAAGTTATTTCAAAACTATACACTAAAGAGACCTAACCAGCTACATAGGCAAACAGAATAGCCTAGAAAATTGACAAAGAAAATTGGTCTGGCTTGACCAAAAGTGAGTTGTAATAAACTGGGTTGAAGCAGTTGGAAGACATCTTATTTTCCAGGTGGTCTTTTCTAAGGTCAAGATAGAAAATCGGGGCAAATACTGAATTTTTATACTTCACAATTGATTAATAGATTATTTACCTATTTACCTCTTATGAGTCTGTGTTGCTCTTTATGCTTTTGGATGGAAAGGTAGTGGTTGGAACTGGGACGTCCATTTCAGTATTATTTTACTGTATTTCCTACAATCTCTTAATATGCGTGACCTGTCACATTGAACAAATCTGGATGTAATCAGGAACCTTCAGAGCTGGAGTTTGGTTTTGCTGATATATTAAAATAATTTTCCCCTCTGTGTCTCCTGTACCCCCCCTCCCCTTTATTTTTACTGCTCATATACATTTTCTTTGTTATCAGTTAATGTAAAAACAAACACAGAACATTTTACTGTAAAAATAAACACAAAATGCTATAGCGTTTGATCTTTATTTGCTTAGCCTCATTGGTGAAGCAGCACAGCAAGTAAGGTAATGGAGCATGTTCTGAGAAGTCCTGCTGGTATCAGAAATGCTTGCCACTACACCACAGAGAGAAATGCTTTAGAGAGGGTGACCATTAACAAATGAGAGTTTGCATTTACTGCTGGATCAAGCATCAGTAGAAATATGCATAAATGACTGCAGCTGTCCTGTTTTAGTCTGGTCTTTGCTTTTATGGCTAACAGAGGTATGACAGTAAGCATCAAGCAGCCAAATATTTTGCACTGTTGAGTAAATGAAAATCCATGATAATAAGAAAGTATAAAGTAATTATAATTTGAATTTCAGGGATCAGGCACTGTCCTTCCTATCTAACTACATATCATCCTCCTACTGGAGCATGTTTTTCAAATAATTTCCTGCAATACTAACTCAGCCCTGTGGATCGCTGGCTACTCACGCTCTAAATGCTCTCACATCTCTCACTGAGTAGCCAAGCGTCTTCAAGATTGGCACTTTCTTAAGAATGGAATGCTTGCGGCTTTGGCAGCTTTCCTTGAAATAATTTTTAATATCTGCCAAACCTCTGAATAAAGCAAACGTGAATTTATCATACTAAAATGCAAGATTTAAGAAAATTACTGTATTCAGAAAGAGGTGTGTGACCATAAATGAAATTTGCATAATAACTACTTTTAATTTCATTTAGTGCCAGATGACCTTTTCTCTGTTTCACTCAATTAAAAAGCTGACAGTAAGCTTACGTAACCATGTCAGCCAAGATCTAGTTCTTTCACAGTTGCCCTCAGGCTCCCCTTCTCTGACGTAGGTATTGATCAAGGGCAAACTTGTTGTTAGGTTCTCAGTTTCCTCCAGTTCACACAAGAATTTCCTTTCCTTTCCTTTTGTTTGCTGTAAGTTACAAACTTCATACTTAATTAACGGGTCATTTTATATACTTCTCCCAGAGAACAGCTAATTTGCTTATGACCCTTGGGACATCTTGCATCTCTTGGAGTTATCACTTGGATGGGTGACATAAAAACTCCAACTCACTCACCGAAGGTAAACTTAACAATACTTTTGATACTTGACAGGACTATAAATAAGTCGTTTACCTCCTTGAATGAACTTCTACTTCTCCCTGTAGTCTGATAGGATCGAGTTTAGGTTTAATATGTAAACCTTTGCAACCTACATATTGAAAACTCATATTTTATAGTGAGGTTAAGTAATGGAGTTCATCTTAATTTTTGATGGGTATGATAGAAAAAAAAATCCCTAAACTTGCAATGATAATGTCATGGGACTGCTGTTTTTGGAGCAGGTTGATACCTATCCCCAGTTTCCTTGGGCTGGGAACATTATTGCAAAGCTTTTTGCTATTTTCCTGCATGAAATTCAGGTTGCTGCTTCTATAGACTTCAGTAAAATATTTATCAGTGGGCTATTTTTAATACAGTGAGGATTTAAAAATACCAAAGCTGTAGTTAGTTATTTTTAGTTGAGGCTGGGAATGTTAACTGGGAAGGAATGTAAGCTGTTTTGGTGGTAGAACTTAAATGGGCTGATAGGGTCATGTATTTATAGGATTCTGCATGACATTAATATGCCTTAAGCAAATTTGAAAATGACTGCAGATGGCTTCCAACAGACAAGTGCTGTGTGATGTTGCAACAGGGAGCATTTAGTTTGTGGTGGCCAATGGAGTAATAAGGTTTTAAAAATAACAGTAATGTGCATAATTACTACTATATAGATATGCAGTAATTTTCAAAAAGCTTCTGTATATTGAATAGGAAGTAAAATGTATACACTAAGCTTCCAACCCTTCACATTTCTAGGGTAGCCGTATAGAAAGAAGCGTTGTCATAGTTCTGAGGATATAAAATATTAAGTCTGCTTTTGGATGATCTTTTCCTGTCTGTGGATACTGGCTAAAATGAACCATTGGTGAAAATGATATGAAAATTTATAACAAAAAAAAATAATAATTATGACAAACTTATAACGAAAACCAAATATTTCATACTGCAATTACAAAAATATATAATCACATAGATTATGTTTCTACTTGTATTAGCACACATGCACTGTAAAATAGGTAGGCTCATTATAAATTCATGTTGGTGGAAATTGGACAGGAATCCAACCTAACAACTCGTGTAAAACAATAGTAATACCTAATTATCCTTCTAACCTCTTAATTTCAATTTAAATTTCCATTGCCCCTAAACACTTTTTTTTTGGTCGTATAATTGTAGAGTATCCATAATGGTGAGGTGAGGTTTCATAAACAAGTCTTGAGACAACTAAAAATTGTTCTTGTGTCAATCTCTGTGAGACATAAAACAAAAATGTATGAAGATGTTCTATGAACTTGAAATATGCCTTTTGCTGAAACACATATGGAAGAAAAATTAATGTTTTTTGAATAGGAATTAATTTTTCTTAATCTTTTTTTTTTTTTTTTACTGCATAGTTTCTTACATATATATTCTATTATCTGTTATTCTAAGCGTTCTGTCATGTTCTCATGCATCTTAATTTATAATAACTGGTCTTATCTCATACTGAAGCAGATTAAATGTCACTCCTTTTATTGGAATGATAACAAATATGGAATACTAGAGACATAGGTGAAAATAATCTTTCTGGTCTTAAAAAATAAGCACATGAAAAATTTAATAATGTGATTAAGAGTTTTAAATTCACAGTTCAGTAATGTATTTAATCATGCCATTAGTTTTAAGCATGCTAAGTACCTATGTGTTCAAAGATTATTTCCTAAGTACCTTGGTGACTATGAACTGCACATCTCTGCAAACTGACATCTACTGACTATCCCCAGATTAATCTTCATTCTTGATTTGCTTCCTGCTTTTAGCGGATATCATTAACAAGAATGAACATTAATGCTGCTTGTAATAGCAATCAGTGAAACTCTGAGAGACCATAACTCTACACTATTCAGTATGGATCAAATTTGTGAGAAACGTAGGGCAATATATGTTCAGGGTTGATTGTAAATCTGTACCTGCAATGATAAATACCAAAAAGCAATTTCTTAACAATGGTTATTAAGAGTAATTTTCTATTTGTACTATACTGCCCTGAATAGTTTTTCTTATGAAATGATTTTAAATTTATCATAGTATTTTATGATAACACTATGATGCAATCATACTATAATTCTACAATACGCTATGAGCAGTGTATGTTGAAAAGATTTAGTGAATATTTTCATACATTCAAGATCTCCATGAGATCACCTCTGTGATCTTATTGAAATCACCAATGTGATGTCATTGAAATTGCACTTTTTTAACAAAGGAAGTAGTATGTAATACTTTTTGAGCCTTATATAAAATATGTTTTATGAAGCTTGTGTATGTTTCTATAAAAAGCTATTATATGTTGTAGAGTACAAGAGCTGAAATTATTAGATGGCTGCTACTCTCTTGCATTATTGAAAGCATGCACTGCACAGTGACATTTTCTGCTTTTCTATGTACTTATAAAATGCATGAGATTAGGAAGAGACGGAGAATTTTCCCACAGGAGACACAACACATGCGATAGAAAGCATTTCTGAAGATGTTGAATTATCTAAGAATTGAATGCAAAAGAAACCCATGGAGATTTAGGACAACAAATTCACTGGTCCTTTCTTCTATTACAACAACAACCGGTGGGATTGTAAAATTGGATTTTTAAACCAGTGAGTCAAGTCTTGTGCTATGACAGGCAATCACATCATGATTCATAACTGTATCAAGATTCATCTTAAATTCTATTATTAGATTTTTTTTCCTGCTGCACTATAACTTAACCAAAAAAGAAATTTTTTGTTCCAAAGGCTTATTCTACTATGAGCTAGAAGCCTTAATCTAATTTTCATCTTGAACTTAACATGAACATTTCACATATTTGCTTTTGTGTTCTAATGTTCGCTTTATTCATGTATAAAAGCCTTAGTCCCTCTTAAAGTAGGGCCAAATCAAATTATATCACCAAAGTCAGTGCTAGAATGTAGATGAGACTAAAGATGGGGCAGTCAGCAAAATAAAGACTTCTTAAAATAAAACTTAGGCTTTTCGTTACGGATTAGATTGCTTGGAAAAGTGTCCAGTTTGATCAACTTGTCAGTATTAGAATTAGCTACAGAATAAAGTGCTAACATGAATAGGGAAGAAAATCTCTTATCCTGAGGAAAACAGTGTAATGTGTGCCAGGAGAGCAAGGAAAACTTAGAATGAAGAGTCTTAGAATGAACTGACAGGTATTTTATACAGACATCCAGATATCTCAGACAGACATAAAACCAAAATATTTGTTAGTACTGTTTTTCTCTGAAAGACTGCAGATATAGCAAATATAGAAACTTCAATGGAAAGATCATGCTGGCAGAATGCAATAAATAAGCATTAATTCTTTAATCTTTTCTTATCTAATCTCAAAATTCATCCATGTAGGCCCAAAGCCACCAAGAATCCAGCGGTTCAGCAATGCCTCAATTATATTCTCTGTCACTACCCTTGAAATGTAGTATTTTGAGCTACACTATATTCAGCCAAAGGCTAGACTGAAGAAATGTAGAAGGAGTACTTTTGGTTTTGTGTGTGGAACAAGAATAAGGTTTTGCAAGTTTAAGGGGATATATAAATTCAGCTTGGGTATTTGAAGGACCTTGAATGCCCAGGATAAATATAAAATTGGTGTAGACAGTGCGCCAAAGAGGAAGAGTTATTCTAAGGGCATAAATACCTATCTTGGCAAACTAGATCTGGAAATGTAGCCCATATCTGTTATCTGTCACAGTAAAGCAAGAAACCTCTGTTCTTCCTTTAAAAACATACTGAAAGACTTGTACTTGACTACTCATAGAAACCTGCCAAATGCAACAATAAAGAAACTTGATAAAAGTCCTGCAAGAGGGTAGGAAAGAACCAGCTGAAATATGGCACCATCTCTGTTAAACATAAAATAGTACCTGCATCAATCAGATGAGATCCATAAGAATAAAGAGGCTGAATACTTTGGGACATCTAGACCAGGAGTTTTAACAAGCACACGTGAAGAGCTAAAACAGTCAATCTGATCTGTACAACTTTTCCAGCAAACACTAGTTTCTAGGGAAATGTGGTAATATTTCGTAATTAAAAATGTGTAGATTTTTAAGGATAGATGACTGCTTAGATAGCATAACTCTTCAATGTCAGCATAATGAGAGGGGTGAATAAACATTTAGTTACTGCATTTCTCTACATGAAAGTACAGATGATCTGTTTTTGCCCTTCAGAAATTTGTTCTACAAACATTTTGAACCTCAGACAGGCAAGCCTAGGGTGATTTAATCTATAGCTGCCTGTGAAGGACCTGCTCAAGGATTTGAATTATAGTCTTAATATAGTTCTCCGCTTGTTCAGACTGCAATTTTCAAACGGTTTAAGGGAGTAGATATTAGCTCTCACTGAAAGCACAAAACCCTTTGCAAAACCCAACCCTGTATCATTCTGTGATTCTGTGTGATTCTGTGTTACACGTACCTATTCCTATGTTTAATGTTGGTAGGATGTTTTCCACCTTTAAAAGCTATCAAATTTACTATGTTAGATTAATCCTTGGCTTTTAACTATTACAAACTTCATAAAAAGAGCTGAAATTGGTGAAGTTTGCATCTTGATCTTTTTAAGAGCATGGGATGAAATCCTGCTCCCATAGAAAGTAGGAGAAATTTTGCCACTGACTTCAGTGGGATCTACAGCTGTTGTCCATGCAGTAGAGTTATTGACAGAATTCACCTACCTGTTTCTTGGTAGTGATTTAATTCATGACAACAGTGCTTACAAGGTCGATACTTATGGCAATTATAATTGTCAAGCAATTGCCCCTATTAATAATGGCTGCTGAATGCCTGATAAGAATATGATGATGTTTATATCTGTCAATTGCCTGAAGATATTTATAGAATCTAATAAATGCTTCACTATATTTATAAATGCCATCAAATATCTCAAAGTATTTTAATGCTCCTGGGAAACCAAACAAAACTTCAAGATGGTGGAATTTTTATAAGTTTTGTATTTTTAATATAGACATAATGAATAGTAATAAGTTTTTGTTGAAATCTGGCTTACTAATACATGATGAAGTTTGTAGGCCATGTCAGTTTTGAATAATTGATGAGCTAAAATGACTAAATTAAAACCCAAAAGTTTTTTCATTTTCTTTTCTTTCTTTTTCTTTTTCTCTTTCTTTTTCTTCTTTTTTCTTTTTCTTTTTCTTCTTTTTTCTTTTTCTTTTTCTTTTTCTTCTTTTTTCTTTTTCTTTTTCTTTTTCTTTTTCTTTTTCTTTTTCTTTTTCTTT
>JAOXJM010000001.1:109149131-109163519 GCA_026413425.1 Tringa solitaria | reverse complement strand
CCTGGAGGTATTTAAGAAACTTGTAGACATGGCTCTTCAGGGCATGCTCTAGTGCATAGGGGTGTTGTGTGTGTTGTTGGTTTGCATTTTTTTTGGTGGTTGGACTCGATGATTTCAAAGGTCCCTTCCAACCATGATGATTCTGTGATTCTGTGAAATGGAGAGGGTATTTGAAAAGCTTGTGGAATTTTCTGAGTTGAGAGTGAACTGTTTGTCTCTCTTTAAAATATGTATTCCTAGCCTACTCAGGTCAGAATTTAGGAGACACATGAATAAGTAACACTACTTGTTCACACTCACCTAAACAGAGAGAAATTTGAATTAGTAGAAGATCATAAAGAAATAATTTCTCCTTTAATTCCTCATTAGACTTTAAATATCTTTCAGCCCCTAAAAGCAGAGTAACTGCATGTTTTCCCCTCAAGAATGGCTAAGAGTATCACCTCTATCTGGAAAGGCTGAGCTCCAGTCAGCCAACTTTGCCTTTCCTCTGCTCTCACCTCCACTTTTTAAAGCAAAAGCAGAGGTAGCAAGTTGAAATATAATAAATAAGAAGTAACAGCGGGAAATACATAAGTTAAACACAGTTTTTGAAGAATAGAATCTGAAAACCACAGGAATGTCAAATGTTCTCTTTAAGGAATGAATCTGAACAGGTTATTGTCTTACTTTTGAATTTGTTTCCCAGTCAAAAAATTGTTAATTTTGCATTAAATCTATCAAGGTTTGTAGAAATTGTACTCCTATTTTCTGGATATATGTGATGTACATTACAAGTACATTTTCTAGTAGGCAATGAAGCTTGACTTGCAAGAACATTTTCATGGCCTATTCTAGGGCTTATTTTATAGTCCCTGTAAACTGTTTGCCAAGGCAATATAAACTCTACGTAATACAATCAATAAAACTAACAAGCATTTACATGGCAGGACAAATTAGAAGATGGTTAATTTTAATCTGGTTTACAGTTATGGTTGAGAAGTTATAAAAGATTGGAGAAATGAGCAATACAAAAATCTCCTCAATACAGGGAGTTCCACAAAATGAATGGAAAGTGAGTGTATCACATTTGGGTTCAATGGAATGTAAAAATCTGGTCTGTAAGATTATAAATGACTGCTTTCTTTCCTGCTGCCTTTCATCCTATCTATATACACTTATGACTGTCAGCCCTGAAATGCAGTCTGCAACTCAGAAGTTTGTCATGCACAGCAGCATGTACAGAAACAATGTGAGGTGCTGCCTCTGGTACTGGCTTCACATAGGGTGGTGGCCAACGGCGTATCTTATCTATAGGAGGGAAGCAGGTTCTTTCTCCTTGTTTTCTGCAATCTCTGGTACGTGCTCCCTTATATTTCTTCATGTGCCTGCTTTGTGCTTGTTTGCAATTCTTGGTTAGTTACAAAGCATGGCAAGCTGCCTCTATTACCAAGACCAGACAGATTATTTCTACCATCCATGCAGAAACTCAGCAGGAATTGCCACCTTGTGCAGATGTAAGATACTGCTAATCAGCTCACTGACGGTAGCTTCCCCTGCTGCTGTACGCTCACTTCTCTCCTCTTTCACAACAACTGAAATAATTTAGCAGGAATTGGCACCTGAGTTGTCTCCCTAAGGAAGGGAGCAGATTGCTAAAGTGAACTGTGTTTTGAGGTAAAATACACAACGAATAGGGAAGTTGAGGCTTACAAAATCGGGCAGGGTCCTTCTGTATGAAGTTAAGAGATACAGTAGGAAGCTGGTTTGGGTTATGAAAGGAGTCTGGAGGTGAAGCCTGGGTGAAGTTGTAGAAGGGAAAAGATTTTTTTTTCCTAAACTGTCCATGTTTGCAGTTTGTGAATTAGCAGCATAAACAGTTTAGCAGTGTTGGAAAATACTCTAGCATTGAAGAGGAAGCATGGCAATTTCAAGGTTCTCTCTAAAACTGGTGTGATCTATAGCTTTTAAAGAAATCAAAGGCAAGTATCTTAGAAAAGATACCTACAAGAAAACTAGAGTACATGCTAAGACCTTAACAAAGTTGTTTTTCCTTTTCCTTCCCCACAGTTCTATATAAGTCCCAATGCTCTCACCATCTTTGCAGATTCTTAGCTACCAGCTAAGATGAGTTTGCTAGACTTAAACCACTTATGGCTGCTTTTCCTGTTGTTTATTTCACCTTTCTGGGATACTACTCAGCAATGCATATGGGCTGTAGAACAGTGTCTGGAGTCAATGGTGCTTGTCAAAAATAGCACAGTACCCACATGGAAGATATCTTCCAATCCTCTCTTTTCCACTTTACTTTTTTATGTAATCTGAAACATTAATAGCTAAAGAGAAACATTGCTTGTATGTCACCAGAGATGAGGGTAAACTTGTGCTTTAATCTATCCAAGTCCAGTTTAAACAGCTTTCAAATTATAATGAGTGATCTGGTAGAATATCCCTGCTCACAAATGTTGATATGATTATTTTGTGAAGTTCTACTGTAATATGGATGTCTAACCTGTGAAGGCAGATTATTTTTTTTTAAGAAAGTGAGGACTTTTTACTTGCTTACTGGTTTCTGTAGTACAATACTAATACTTAGCAGTGATGTAATGCTTGCTCCCCATACTTATCGAAGGCAGGTTAAGCAGTTTTTCCAAGGTTAAGCAGTTTCCCCAAGGTGGGGAAGAAGTGAAATAGGAAAAAAAAACTTGTCCAAATTAATGGAATGGTTAAGAGAAGAAGCTGGAACAAAATGGAGATCTAGAAAAGGGCAGCATTTCAGTGTGAGCTGAACTAACTCACTAACTGTGGTCTCCGAAAAGTCCTCCAAATACTGTTCCCAACCTCCAAAATCTTGTATTTTGTTTACTTATGTGCAATTCTTTTCAGAATTGGTGAAGTTATTAATTACATTAGGTATTTGTTGTATCTGTCCATATCCTTTTATAGTTAATCTATTAATCAGACACTAGTGAAACAGTTTCCATAGGAGAGATGAACATATTTGTAAATAACATAATGCTTAAAATATATTATTATTTCTCATGAAACATCTATTTGATGTATCAACCTATGCACATTATGAGGGAATGAAAGTAAATATTCTGTGTAGCCCACTAGAGCTTTAGAAATCTTAAACTCTTAAAACAGAGTGTTATTGTGATAACCTAACAGAAAAAAATATGTAATGCTAGTCTGTGGCTCAGAGATTGGAGAAGTTTTTTTAAGTACTCTTTTTGCTCCCACTTTCTGCATCAGTCTTAAATGTCTTTTCTCAGTAAAACAGAAAAGCTCTTTCAGGGTAGCACTTCTGCTCTCATCAAGTGCCGTGACAACTCCACATGCAATAGTTTTATTGCTAGGGGAAAAAATTCTGCATAATATAAAAGTGAACTTTAATTATTTTGTCAGTTTATTACACATTTTATTTTTGAAAAATGAAGCTTTTATTTTCCTCAGTGCTCACTTATACGTTAAAGGGCTCAAGTGTCCCGACTATGACAAAACAGAAACTGCATTCATTTCATACTATAATTGCAGTCTCGGGTAAAGCGATGTTACTCAGTGAATTATTCCACACAACGAAATGTATTTATATTTCTGAATATGAATCTACAAAAACTATGTAATCTTCCATACAGGGTAAACAAAATTAAAAAATTCAACCCCTAATTTTTTTATGGAACCTAATTATTCTTATACATAAATGAAAATTTAATTTGTTATACTGCTTAGTGCAGTCAACTGTTTTGTTATTAATTATAGAACTGCTACTAATGCACAGGAATGATATTTTAATAAGACTTAATCTTTCTTTTCCACATTCTAGTGTATTTTATAATTATGTTTTTGTGCCTTAGTTTGCCTTTGTAGTATTTATTTACAAACTAATTGGAAATATTTAGTCACTTAAGTTAGACGTTTATGGTGGGCCTGGACAAGGAAAGGTTATTCTGTAGATTGATGCAGTGTGCATGTTAAGCTAGTTAATATAACTCAAAAAAATTCCACTTATTCTCTGATCAAGTCTCGAAACTTTCTGAAATGCACTGTTTCTTTGTCAGTCCCCACTTTTATCTAAAATCATCCTTGTAGCTTTTAAAATATTCACCTGGGCTCCTAACGCCACTTGTCTCATGAGAAAAGCAGTTTTAAAGCTATGAGGAAGGACTGCTCAGTTGCTAATGAACTTTAGATAATCTAATCAGTGAAGAAAACTGGGATAGGACAAATAGTTTACTTCTTCATCTAAGCTTCTGTTATTGTCATTGTAACTTGCTATGTAGCAATACCTGTATTTACTAGATCTAAATGTTTTAAAAGAAGTTACAGCCAAAGCTACAGTCCAAAGTCTTAGTTCAATATGAAAAGAAACTAGCAAAATATGAATGAAAAAAAATATTCTATAACAACTCTTCAAACACTGCGGTTTAGCTACAGTTGTATGTCGGGGCAGTACACTGCTCTTGGGTCAGTACAAACAACAGGAGGGATCTTGAGTCAGAGATGACAAGTTGCTTCCCAAGCTTTCTATGTACTTAAAAGAATCTGTATCTTCTTTATTCGGAGTAACCTATGTCTAAAGCTTGCATAGATTTGCAGGCTGGTGCAGTGAGATAGCAGATGTAATTCCATAGCAAAGCTAGTGACGTCTTTCCAGAAGCTGTTTTCTGCATTAAGGATATGGGCAGTAAGGGGATACTTTATGCTTTCTTAGGTCCATGTTAAAAGAAACATCAAAATGGCCTTTGCATGGATTATGGATTTTCTGCTATGAATATTTAATGCTTTTATTTTAAGCACTGTCATTTATTGATGTCTTTCGCTTTAAATATCCAGTCAAAAGGAAGATCTAGTCACAGAAAATGTGTTGCTGCTATCTGCTAATCCCCCACCAGAAAAGGGAGGAAGAGTAATTGTCTGCTTTTTGTCTCAGATCCTTTGTGTAGTCATTAGGTAGCAAAAGAATCCCAGGAGAAGGTAACTGGGGTAGCTTTTAACCCACTCAAGTTTTTATCTGTTAATGGTTTTTATAATGAGATCTAAGATTTGAGATTCTGTGAACCAGCCTCTTCAAGTTTCCTTTCAAAGGCTTGTGTTTTATCTTGCTTTTTTTTTTAGAAGCTGCCACAGGAACGGGGCTGAAAACCACCAGCTATTCTAACTGCTGCAAAAGGGAAGAACAAGGGCACTCTTGTACTGCCAGACAAATGTTGTAAGGAGCCAAACCCGATTTCTTCCCATTTGCTGCCTGTATGTTATGGCTGTCTGGAGGACAGGAGCGACTGCAAGGAAGCCACTTACCCCCTCTCTCCCTGTTGCCCATGGGCCACTGCTGAGCAGACTGCAGACTCTTGCCTGTGCAGGTGCTCCTGGTGGCAGCTGCTGCAAGGGGACAGATGGTGGGAACTGATTAGGCTGCCGTTTCCCAAACACTAACAATCTCTTATCCACATTCAGGCAGCAGATGATAGGAATTTTATTTTTGGCATTACAGTATGCTATTTACAGATACCTGAAAATCTTTGTCGTAATCGCCACTTAAGCTGCACTATAGAATGATTTTGTCATATCTTCTTTCATGTTGAATTAATAAGAGGGGGGTGGGGGGGGGAAAGAAGGTAAAACATCTGAGAAGTCTGGAATTTCCCATTCAAGAAACAGGAACTTGGAGTTGCAAACGCAGAGAGTAACACATTGTGAACATCAAGGACTAGCAGCTGGTGTCTGCTCTGTGACCAACCCATGGCCTTGGAATACTTCCTCATGGACAGAAGTTGTGTTTGTAAAATGACCAGGGCCACAATTAGCAGATGTGTTGGTAGTCTAGTGGAATAGTCAGGGAATACTTATGTAGGTAGATGATCAATTCATATCGTAATGGCTTTATTCATTAATAGTGTAGAATTAGCTGAGCTGAACTTACCCAAAGCACAGTGACAAAAAAAAGCACACAGACTTGATACTGCCACTTGCTTTATGCAAAGAATAAGGACTTAATTCTTCATTACTACTAAATCAATGTAATGCAAAGAAGGGATAAGTTTAACACAGATAGCAGCTGACACTAATAAAAATAAGACTTCAGAAATTCCATTTAAAAAAAATAAGGAATTGTCAGTATATTCTCTGCAGGATATAAATAATACTTTTTAAATAAGAGTAATAGCAAATATTAAATATCTTGTAACTCTAAGGATCATAATTTTATAAGTAAACATCTCCAGCTGTTTAATTTATTGATCTCAGGCTTTCCTTCTCTATACCCCTGTTCCCTGGGTACAGATTTATCTTCCATAACAAGAAAAATACTGTTAATAAATTCAGTCATAGGAGAATAAACGGAAAGTAGTTTGAACTTCCAAGAATACACGACAGATTGGGTTCTGCATTTTAGGAATAGTTACAAGTGTTATGTACTTTGCTGTATGAGGATTTTTGCACTAGGGAAGGCAATTCTAAATTGTTCCATGTGTATATTTTGTATATTAATTTTGGAGTTCTCTTTACTTTGCATGGGATTTTACTTTTTTTTTGGAAATCAAATCTACTTTAGTGACATAACTAATGTGCCCGCAATACTGAAACAGATGTGCTATTAAAATGGGAAATACTTCCTCTGCTTTCTGTTAAGGCTTTGGTGTTTTAGGCTTTCTTATACTACAACTATTGCTGCAGACTTGTGGTCCCTCTGCCACAATGGAGACAGCAGAGGTGATAGCTGTCATCATGTTGCTGGTTTTGATCTCAATCAGCATAAGATGAAACTTTTTTTGTCCTGCCTTAGCTATAAATCCAATTATCTGGATCACTTTCCAGCATAAGCAGACATGCATAGTGGGCTTGCTTTCCTTAAGGACACTAGCTGGAGGATTAGTAAGGGAATTGTACACTCCAGTGCATGAGGGAGAGCCAGTGTCTCACTGAATATATCTATAGCTCTCCAGAAAATACATGAGTGTACATTGTGAGGAAAAAACAAGTGAATTTAAGAGTAATGTCAAGCCTCCCTTGCTTCTTGCTTGATATAAATCACAAGAAAAAGTTGCTGTTTCCAGCCTTAAAAAGATCACCAGTTTGTGACTGTTGGTGCTTGCTGTCATGAAAGTGTGTGTGTTCTTATCTTTGATTGCTTAAGCCCTTAAAGTACACTCTTAAGTATGGGTTGTAACTATGTTGCTGGCCAGCAATGGACTTGTAGGGGAATTTTCCAGATTGTCTGCATCTGCTATTAATCAAGTCCAGAGACAGTTTATGATTTTTTTTTTATCAAAAGAGTAAATTAATCTGAGGCAGAGAAACTTAATGTGTGTTTTATGTTCCCCTAGCAGCTCTCAGGAGTCAGTTCTGTGACTTGTGCTCTGTCAGTTCTTGTCAGCCGCACTAAAAATGTCAAACATAATCCAGCTGTCAATAAGCAAGTTCCAGCTGCTTGATCACAAATTATATTTTCCTTTGCAATACTTCCTCTGAAACCCAAAGCTATTTTCATTACCCAAATACACTTGGGTGTTATTGGGGGAGGGAAGATGATTTCATAATATAATAACAGCAAAGTTGACTTGACAAAGTAGTAGCTTTTTAAATTCTATAGATATTTAAAACATTAAACCAAAAATGTTAATCCTGCTTGTACAAACTCCAATTAGGTTAGATATATTCATTATTTATACATAGCAGCTTACAAACATGACTAAGCTTACTGCTTATGAAACTAAAATTTTTTTTTCAGGGAAGGATTGCAATATCATACAAATGTAAAATGAAGAAGTAGAAAAAATCTGTATCCAAAACTTGGCAGTAGAAACCATGTAACTTTGACTTAGAATATGGGCATGACATCTTTTCATATAGTTTTTGTTGCAAGTGTGAGCCTGGAGAATATACCAATATACCAAAACCATCATATCTTGATGTCTTCAGTAAAGACAGGGTGCCTTTCAGACTAGCAATAGTAGTCTTGGATATTTCTTGGCAACCACAGGGTATTTTTTTCAGCTCATAGACAAATTGTAAATAAAGTAATGAACTGTCATTTGCAGGCAACTATGATTTAACTGCTTGTTTCAATCTTAAAATTCTATAAATATATGTAAAAAAGAAAAAAAGTGGAAGAGTTGCTCTCTGTCTAAAATTTTCTATAAAAGGAATGAGCTTTTACATTAATAACTTGTGGCTGTTAGGTGTATAGAAATACCTAAGTTACCTTCTGCCTGAGGGAGAAATTAAATTTAGAGTTTTTTCCTGTATAACACAAAACTTGATCATCTGTTACTATGAAGGTTAATAAAAAATGTACAAATAATTTTCATTATATAGCTGTGACATTCAAAATGTCCATTCGATTTTTCATTAAGCAATCAAAAGTAATTAAATTAGATTATGCATTATATGTATACATGGTGATGATTGAATCACTGAAAGCAGGATTCTAAATGAACCTGACAAATTGTGCATTAAATATGCAGCTTAAGCTCTTTCATGAAAATTTACTCTTAATGAAAGTATTTTTATGTTCATAACACAGTGCGACAATGAAAGCAATATACATTAATGAAATGCAAATACAGGCAGTCTTGAAGGGACTGAACTGTTGGAATATTTATGCAACTAGGGTGTATAACTGTTTAACACTGGATATTAACTTTTAATATGGACTTCCTTGACTGGTGAGAGTATACCATTATCTCTTATTTGTGCATTTCTTTTGAGACCAGATCTGCAATAAGTTCTGAGTGCCTTACAGAGCTTGTGTCAGAAGCTGATTCAGCCCTTGAAGACAAAAATGGGATCTGTATCCTTCAAGGGGGGAGCAAAATTCTAACTAAAAGTAATAGGTTGAGCTGGCTAGATGTCTTATCAAAATCCTAGAAGAGGAGGCCATGCTCTTGACTCCTTACAATTGACGCCTGCATAAAAATTCAAAGAATAAGCAATGATTCAGCCTATTGATATGTCCAGTCTGAAAAACTTTTTTAATATGAGGATATGCATTTCCAGGTTTGTGGTAGAGAGATCTTATAACAAAGAAAGTTTATTGAAAAATAGTTAACTTTATTATGGATATCTTGTGTGGTCCATTTTAAAAGGAAAATTAGTAAAATTAAATAAAAACTGTATTTATTTTCTCAGTGATAGCCCTAATTTTAAAAAAGGAAAGTCAATGATACTTATACTGTCTATCACTTATAGACTATCTATCACTAATCTTGCCATTATTTATGTAAATCCATGCAACGAACATATATCTTATATCAATGAACATACCATTTACAATTTTGAATCCTATTTGTTTCTCCTACTAAGTTGAACTTAAAAACTGGTAAAAACAATACAGTTTCCATATTTTTGGAGATGGCAAATATACTGTGGGTCTTGGTTTTGCTCTGCTTCATTTCACTGTGTTACAGGATGAAAACGTTTGTGGTTTGCAATACTGTTGCTGTTGTAGCTGGTAAGCTATTACCTTCCTAGTTCTGCATAATGAGAAGTGGAAGAACAATTTTAATGCAGGTGTCAGCCATTAGGATTCTTAAAGATCTATGTCTCTTGGCAGTATCTCCACAGACAGCACACAGATTGCTGCTTTGTGTTCTGATTTTTCTTTAGAAAGTTACCGGACAAAACATTTGGATTGTGGGAATATTTTTAAACAATTCATTACTATAATTAAGGTCCGAAGCAGGATTTCTCCTTCCCTGTTTCATGTAATGGAAACTTGATGAGTTCATGGTAAACATATTCAAATTTAGAAGGAAGAATTTTACTGAAACTTAGATTTCAGACTTCATCAGGGAGTTTTACTCCTAGGTCAATGACATAGTATTGCCAAAATTAAAAAAATAATCATCAAGGTACTGCTAAATCTGGTTTGCTATTAATAAACTTATTGGCCACATGTATAAATAAGGCCTCTGGTTAAAATTAATTTATTTATTTTTTTGCTTTGGCCACAATGTATTTTGATATTTACTAAGAAGTAATAGTGTGACATTAGATTTTAGTTTTCTAAGACTATTATTTACTGGAAGAAAGAGATATTTCAGTAAAAAAATAAGGCTGCAAATCCTTTCACAGGTCACTAGTTAGGATATATTTGACAGTAAATTTTGAAAACATTTTACTTTTATAAATGTATACATGCCATAGAGTCTCAACATGATGGGGGTCATTGAAAATGAATATAAGAGTTTGACGTCCATCTTAGACTTGAAGTGAAATGGAAATGCTTTATGTATTTTAAGTACATTACGCATATTCACTGTACTGTGTGAGCCCAGTCCAAGAATACCAAACCATATAACTCCCACTCCTACCTAATTCCTGTCACCAATATTTTTAAATTATCACATGCAGCTCACATTTTCATGTGTGTAGAAAGCTCTTAGGAGATATTTTTTGAATATATGAGAAATAACAAATAAATATACCAAAAGTTTTTACTAACATTGATTTCATAAAGAAATTGCACTGCTTTGTTAATGGTCAGTCAATGCCTTTAGTCCTCTTGGAGTATTGGAATTGTAACATTTAAACATCTAGTGTTTTACTAGTTATAACAAATAATATGCCCTAAGTTTAGTCAGAATTGGGGAAGTAAACAGAGAGAATGATTGGACACATGAATCATGAATGGAATACGTAACTGGGGAAAAAACAAAAATTAATGTAACAATTATAAATGTGGAATATCTAAAGAAGTAACAACAAAATCAATAATTTTAGCTGTCAGGATAAAAATAAATTAGCTCTTTATTTCGGAGGTACAACATGGAACAACCAAGTTGCTATGCAATTCCAAAAGGAGTTCAAGAGCATTAAAAAAAAAAAAAAAAAAGGAAAAAGAAATTCCAGCTTGCAATTTGAGTCTGTAAATATTCACAAGTGTGTCCCAATAGGAATCCAAAGGTATACTTTTGTACTGCATTTGGTTGCCATTTTCTGTTGCTGCATGATATCGCAATCCTGTATTAGCGTAGAAATTCCACTTAAAGTAAAAAAAATAAATGTCTTTTTCTTAAACATAAATATGCATAAACATGCTTGATACAGTGGTTGTTCAAAAAAAAAGGAGAGAGAAGATAGCATATGTAGATTATATACTCTGAACTTTTGTTCTTGCCTTTGAAGCCATGCTCTTTTCCTTTCATTGTGGATGGTACAAGCAGACACCATAGTGCTTGGTAATCTTGGCTGTTATTTCGTTGACCTCATTAAAATCCAGGCTGTCTACAGAAATGATGCTTTTTTCTAAGTCTTGGTTGTCTTACTTGTTAGTTAATCAAAATCCCAACCCATTGCTCTTTATGCCTGCAAACGCAGACTGTAAAGTTTGTTCAAAATACTGCCTTTATTAGACATCATCTTGGTTTATCCTGAGTTTGTTAAATTGCACTCAGCACTCTTACTGCTTTGGGATGCAGTACAGTAAGAGGAGAGGAGACACAATGGTCTGCTGTATGTACTTTATAGTCTTTGTGAATACCCTAATCAATGGATTTATAATAAGATTGCCCCAGGTTTTCTTTGAAGGAGAGGCATGGCCGCTGTCGACAACGATCAGAATATCCTTGAGAGGTTTCTCATTTGGCAGAATTTTTTCCAAGACAGGAGCTAATCTCAACCTGTGTATTGAATATTTCTACCTTTGAAGCATATTTAAGGACAAAAGGTCCTGTGCTTTTTCATATTTTACTTAGTTTTTCTAGATAAACACTATTTGTCTGAAATTAATTTAAAAACCTTAGAGAAAAATGTAGGTGAACTGCAGTGAGAATCCTCATTCAAACAATTGCAACTCAATCATATTATGTTTGTAGGGATTCCCCCTTTGAGAAGAAACACAGTGATATTTTTGTCCAACATTAGTTACTGATGTAAGAGCAAAACAATTATTTTGTAACAAATGGGAACACTGATTTCACCTCTTTTCTACCCAACTGAAAGACCAGGGGTGGTATGTTTTCAAATCTTCTGTAGTGATTTAACACCTTTCACAGACCTCATCATGGTTTGCTGCTCTGTAAGTAGAGAAGTTCAGGGTAGAGACTGACAAAAGAGATTTCATTGTTTGAGATCTCTACAAATCCCTGGTTGCTTCTAGCAAAAGACTTGAAGCTTAAAAAATAAGGAGACTTTTTTGTTAAATTTGGGAGTACTTTGAGTTTTTTGGTAAAAAGATGTAAAACAGTATACAGAGGATTCGACATTCATGCAGTACTATCTATCTGAAATAATCAGATAAGTTGGACTATTTATTCTCTGATGCAATTGCATAACAGTGATATAACTCTGTATCTAAATACAGATCATGTAATGACTGAACTCATTAATTGAAGGTTTAACGGTATTATCCATCGAACGTTTGCAGTAGCTCTTACTCTGACGTCTCTTGTCTGCTAACACTTGTTATGGTTTTGTCTTCCCGGTACATTGACAGGAGGAAATTAAAAAAGGGCTTTTCTAAAGGTTAGTTAATTACAGATAATAAATTTTGTTTTGCAGATGCAGACTCCCAGATGATTTAATTTTCTAACAAAGCGTATTGAGCCAGTAAATTAAAGCTTACCTTTTATTTGCAGTGTTAAATTTCCAATCAAATTAAAGGTGACAGAATAAGAAGGAGGCCCTTCACATTTCTCAGTGTGCTTCATCTTACATGACAACTTATAGGAGATCAGTAGCACATTTACCATTGAACTTATACTACACAGTCATTTGAATAGCATTAAACAGTATTGGGAATTAAACATATCTCAATTAGACAAGGTACTCAAATTAAGAGAATCTGCCATCTGTTTTCATCTTGGCTGCAGTCTGCTTTCGGGCCTTGAGCCTGTCACTTTACCTTACTCGAGCTCTGTTTCCTCAATAGGTGAAGTTTAGATAATGAACATCTTGGGAAGAACTATGAGATCCCAGGGTGAACACAGGCACTATAGAAGTGAAGAATTTTAGTTAAGAAGTCTCCTCTCCATTCTACTTGATTTTAAAAACTATTTTAGCACTGCTAGAATGGGATACATAAGAACAGAAGAATTAGTCCTGCTGAAGCATTACAGTAGAAATCCTGCATTTGGGTGATTTCCTTAAAATCAAGCAAATGTTCTGAATCATTTGAATATGGGAAAAGTTTGTAAATATTTGTAAAGATTCCCACAGGTTCTTTTGAAGTTTTGAATACACACAGATATTTCTTTTTCTCATAACTCTTGGTGAGGCAAGCATTATTTTCTCTTTATTCTTTGAGCATGTGTTTTTCTAGACGCAATTAATGGCTTGCTCAATCCGTGACAAAGCATTATTTACTCACCCTAACCTCAGACACTTACCCACTGAGGATCCCTGGCACCTTTCGCTGCTCATGGAAAGGTCCTAGGGCAACTGGGTTTATAGCTTGTAGGAGAAACTAGGAATAGATTTCTCCCTCAAGTCCCCGGCTTGATTGCCTATTTTTCTAGTTAGCTGCAGTGAGACTTGTTGACCACGTGAATCTGAGACCGTAGAACTTAAACTCATGAGTGACATCTGTCTTAGCTGACGACTATGTGAACAATGACTTTACTACTCTGGTAGCATCTCTAGGGTTGGCGCTGAGAGCTGTTTTCTCTGGACTTATACACGTATGTAAGTTAAGGCTTACATACAATTTTGAGTGTCTTAATCATAGCTGTAGCATTCCACATTTTAGTAATGAGCTCTAGTTCCTGATAACTGGACAATTAATTTGTGATAAAATTAGTCACATAAATACTAAACAAAACCCATAGTAAATTGCAAATAATTTGTAGTTACTTTTGGTGATACAGATAGGGCAACACTTTTCTACTTCTTACTATCCTCTTCAAATAGGATGAAATGCAGATGTCTATAGACGCTAGGCTATCTGTATAGTGAAAATAGCATTTGGAAATGTCTTTTTACACACACTTTTTATTAGGTTCCGTGAAAAGCATTCTAGGCTTGCACTTTATAAGATTTCCTCTTGCTTCTGACATACCTAATTTATATGGTGTCACGGCCTCAATTTTCTCTCTCTAAACATTTTTCTTTATTTGGGATAGGCAATAAATTTAGACTATAAAGGGAATGCATCATGGTTAACGATGAAAAATTGGATTTATTAAAAGCTTAATTAGATTTAAATGACACAATCTTTTCCCTGTAATTCTCATCTTTTTTTAACAACGTCTGCCACGTAAGTATGACGGATTCTTGTAATGTCAGGAAACGATATTTTGTTAAAATGCTTGGTGCTGTTTTCACATCCCCGAATCACAGAATCACCTAGGTTGGAAAGCACCTTTTAAGATCATCTAGTCCAACCAATTAAACAAAACAAAAAACCCCACCAAACTCAACAAAAACAAACAAAAAACACACACAAAACACCACCCAACACTAATCCATATC
>JAOXJM010000001.1:109137963-109149031 GCA_026413425.1 Tringa solitaria | reverse complement strand
CACCACTCTCTGGGCCCGGCCCTCCAGCCAGTTTTTAACCCAGCGGAGAGTATACTCATCTAAACCATAGCTTAATGGGGATTGAGGTGCTGCCTTTATTAGTACATATAAGCAGCTTTCTTAGCAAAAGGGTGGAAATGACTCAAACTGATGCTGGGTGAGTGTTTGTACTTCCTCTGGCATTTTTTGTGCTCTGTTTTCTATCCATTCCTTCAAAAGGATAAAACCACAGGAAATCTGGCAGGGAAGCCTGTTAGTGCTTGCGCTGCCTTGTCCATTTTCAAACAAACAGAGGATGCTTCACAGCTGAGTGAAAGCTAGAGGCTAGTACCAAGTTAATTGGACCTACCAAAACCATGTCATTATTCTGAGAGTTCAGACAAGCTTAAGCAGGTGAAGTTGGAACATATAGAAGGCACAGTGATACAGACAGCAATTGCTGTATGGCCAGTGCAGGGTTGCAGTTTGCCTCTGTTGAGGACTAGCCTGAGAAGAGAATGACAGGGAATGGTATTTGGGAAAGGGCGAGGTTGGACTGAGGGAATTTGTACTAAAGGCCGTTCTGGGGAGTAGCTTTTTGGCGTTGTGTCTGTTACTGCTTTGACATGTGAAAGCATTGGCTTGCTTTGACAGAAGTGAGTAGATGATTCAGTGATTCAGTGATACCAGTAGTGTTACAAGCAAAGCCTGCAAATCAAACTGAATCGTGTAGTGCCTTTTGTGGTGTGAACAAGCGAGAGTAGGGATGGAATTATAAAACGTCTCTTGCATTTGAGCCTAAAATAGGATTTCAGTATGTGTTTCCAGAGCTGAAAATAGTGTTCCCTCTGCAACAGCCCAGGAAAACAAACAAAAGGGAGTGAGCTTATGAGATAATAAGACTGTCAAATGCCAAAAAAAAAAAAAGGAAAACCATTCTACAAAGTACAGCAGTAGATTTGCATATTTCATTAAAAGATAAGAACTTCCTTGCTGAAATAATAAAAAAATCTTTATTTCAAATAGGAATGTTGTAGTTCTTTAAGGTAAAAGACCTTTGTATAATATCTATGACTGGATCTGCCACAGGTGACTATGTGAGTAGAAGGTGGATAAATGCTAAAATTAAGTAGTTGACACAGAATATTTTTGAAGACTGCTTTTCCTTTAGTATCTGTAGTGTCCTTCAAAATATTTTAATATAGCAACACATTAAAAGAGAAAAGCATATTGATGTAAAAAAGGTGGTATTAATTTTAAAACTCTGAAGAAATAAATTTTAAATTACTAAATAAATTACTCCCATTTTTTTATGTGAAGTATTGACTTTAAGCTGGGTTTGACTCTGGGACTGTGAAGACTCATCAATATATAGCTTGCAATTGTGTGTACTTTTGTCAATGCTTTAAAGACTGTAAGGTAACAAAGCTTCTAGTAACCTTACTAAGGAATTCATGTTATCATCATCACCTCCTCTTAGTCCTGTATTTGTTACCCTTAAAGTTAAAATATTTTACTTGTATACGTGTGTGTATATGTATTCCCCATTAATATTTCAGTAACTCAAACACATTGATTTGCTTGCTTTTTCTGCTTTTCTTAAATACTTTGAATTATGTAGGAATACAGTAGAAATGAAGTGGTTTACTTTTTTGAGGAATTACTTGTTTTTTCTAGCTCTGTCATAGGGTATCTGTGTGATAAAATATTATGTCTCTAAATTGTATTAGTTTTCAGTCTCCCATGGCTACAGTAACTCTTATTGCCATGAATGCATTAAGCAGCTGTTAGATCAATTGGATGGTCTATGAACACTTTACAGTTTTGTCATTTCTTTAATTCATAAGGGGGTTGGCATGTGTGTCTATTGTTTGCCATCAGATAGTTTGCTATCTTTACTGTGTAACTACTATTTGGGATGATATAACGTATAGTTTAAGCGCTTAAGTATTTAGGAGAAAAAGCATCTTGTTGTAATACCTGAAAAGATGACCAGAGAAGCAGTGATTGTATTTTTTCATGTGAAATTTCTGCTTTCAAAACAGATTTTGCTATAAAAGTGATGATGGAAAAAGATGCAGTTCCCAGTTTAGGCTTAAGTTGTGGGGGAGAATCTCCTGAGTGGCAGAGTCTAGTCACTGGACACAAGTACAAGCTCTTATTTAAATGCATACATATGAAATTGCAGAATGGACCTATCTGGTCCTGGAGACATGTGAAAGAGTAAGTATATAAATCATTGGGCGGTTGTCCGCTATGGGGATGACAACCTGGTTTTCAGACACTAATTTTGTTTGATATTTGACTTGAATTTTTAATGGTTAAACAGCATTTAAGTACATAAGGTATAGCTGCCCCTGCTCACATGCTTACAAAGACAATCAAAGTATTTATCACAGTGGTTCAGTTCTTCAGGATCTCCTTTTTTAAGCTGCAGCTTGTCTGAAGGCAAATTTTCAGTCCTCATTAGATACTACATGGCTGTAAGAGAAGGATGTGATTATTGCTGATACCAGCCCTGCGCCTCCATTGGTGCAGCCTATAGAACACTGCAATAATTGGGACTCTTTGGCCTCTTGCTTTCCCCAAGGCATAGCCTTAAGTTAAACCTAAGCTACTTAAGCTAGGTCAGGATGCCTACCTCAGACTTGCTGTAAGCATAGATTCCATTAATATCTAGACTTCTGCAGCTCCCAAAGGGGGCTATATGAGTTGTTAATTCCATCCCTCCATTTACTTCTCTGGACTTTGCTAAATATTAAGTTGTTGAGATGTTGCTTTCCCTGCTGTAGGTAACCCTATACTGACCCCAAATACTACCTAGAAGATAGTTAGGCATTGGAATCTGTTGACATTGTTTGAAAACATTACCTTTCTGATACTTGCTTCTGATGCTACAGCTTTCCAGTTCAGCTTTTTCCTTACGCTAGCTTGAAACCTTCCCTGGAGAAGGAATAAGATGATGATCCTGCTGTGTCAAAGGAAATCATTCAGAAGTGGAGCTGGCCAAGGCCAGTCAAAGTGACTCCTGGGGAACTTGCAATTTCTTGTCATGTGCCAGACTGAGTAGGTTGGTCCATTCCTATGAAGTTGACTCATCTCAGCGTAGGTTTCAAAGGAATTGTTCCTGCAGAGCATGAGAGCATGGAGCACAGGGGCTTTTTGCTCCTCTACTCGCACCTATGGTCTCTGCCAATGGTCAAGCACAGCATGGTATTTGCATAGCCTGCCTTGCCAGCTGAAGATTATTTCCCTGTGCAGATAAAACAGTGATGATTGGGAAGATACCACAGGGAGCAAGTTGCTGTCAAGACAACTCCTTGCACTTGGGGGGCCTGAAGAAGCTGTCAGGCTGGCAAGCACTGCCTATGCACACTGCAGCAGGAGATGCTACTTGCAGGGCTGGGGAGAGAGTCCTGCTCAGAAGGGGCTGACGTTCTGAACAGGGCTTCCTCACTGCGGAGGCAGTGAGAGGGTTTTCAGATGTTCTGGATGGACTCCCCTTTCCCCAGCCCAGGCCTGGCCCTGTGATTGGAAGGGCTTCCCTTGCAGGCTAAAGGTTTCTAGTTTAAGATCTGTTCTCTGAAAATGCTCTTAACCTCTCTGTGTAGGTGCCATGGTGCAGGTTCTGCTCGTGGAGAATAAACTGCTGAAACAACCACTGCTGGCACTAGGGAGAGATGAGCAAGATGCAGGGCAATCACATGCTGTTTTATGGGCTGCTGTATTCTGGGCTCTGAAATGGGATCTTGGAGGAGAATAGCACAGAGGCTGGTGTCCCTCTCTGCCAGGGTCAGCCATGTTTGGCACAGTGGTCAGGATGCCCACCTTGCATGAGAAAGTGACTCTGCCAAAAGTCCCCAGCAACACTGCTGACAAAGCTTGGGGTAATTCACTCTGCTCAGCTGCCCTACTGTCTTCTCACTGAGAATAAGGAGCTAGCCTCTCCATTATTTGTACTAGGAGTAGCTGAAAAAGTCACAGGTGGACAGATGGTTCCTGCGAGGACTGCAGCTAAAATCGTTGTGGGAGGACTGGTGGGGAAGTGTCCTGCTCTGGAGGGATGTGTCTGCTGAAAGGGACTTGGTTTTCTGTTTTTAATTAAAATTTATGGGAGGACAGAGTCTTACTTTACAGAATTCCAAGAGCTAGATGAGAGGGTGAAATTTGTAATGCCATAGCAATGAGTCCTTTTACAGAGCTCTGAATGCTTATGTGATGGCATAGTTTATGTTGGGAGGGACCTCTGGTGTTTGCTGCATCCAACTACCCCAAAGTGTAGGGCTATACACGTGAGGGGTTTTTTTTTGAGTAAGGAGAAATAGAGACCAGACAGTCTGAATATCTGTGGTTATTTGAAGGCTTCTTAGAATCTGAAGGTTGGAGAAGGTAGAATACCATTTGTAACTGAATTATGGGAGGTAGGGTTATTTTTGCATTAGGAATAATATGCATTGCAGAGACTGAAGAGAGTGCTCATTGCAGAATTTTCTTTAGTTCTCTGACATTGGTTTCACTAGAAAGAAGAACTTACCTAAAAGGTTAAGAGTGCTTCAAGAGAGGTAATTTTCTGAAACCTATTCTTGTTTTTTCTTTGTAGGACTTAATCACTCTCAATTTCTCTACCATAAAAGACAAAAATATTGCATATATCTACCTAAACTGCCTTTTTTGTTTAAAAGGCTTGTGGTCTTTTGGGTGGTCATGCTATGAGAAGGTCTAAGGAGATCCATGTCAAACTTTTCTATGACTGACAATGGCCCTGTCACAAGCTCTTTGATTGGTTGAAATTAGGTATTACTGATTCAGAACAATACCTTAAAGCTGAGATGTTCTCTGTGAAAGGAAATAGAACTTTGGCCCTTAGAGACTGGAACTGGGCTGTATAGAAAGGCAAGCACTAGAAATCTGTGTTACTTAGGAATTCAACAGGAGATTGGGTGGGCAAACTGGCAAGTTTCAAGTCACTTGTCCAAGTATGCCACATGGAATACTTAAGAATTTTCCAAAGCCCAGCAGTCTCTACCAAACACAAGTATTTTGATGAATTATCAATATTGGAAAAATGTTTAATTTCTTCTTTTTTATCTGATACCAATATTAAATTTGTGAGATACATGGGCATCTGAGGATGTAATCATCTCATGATTATTTTGACACAGCAATTAGTTTTGGTCACGTTTATCTACTAGCAGTTATATTGTTCTTGAGTCTGATCTTTTTGATAATGTCCCTGCTCAAGAGCACAGCTATTTGCTAATTGGATGTTGTGAATTATTTCAAGTAATTTTCTGATGGGAGACTGAGAGTGAGACCTGATCAATAAAATAGAAGCACAGACGATTTGGGTTATCATTGAAAAGCTGTCTGAGTGACAAGAATTATAGATTTTCTGGTAGGCAGGAAGAAATCTGTTGTAAAAAGGTGAAAAGCAAAGATTATTGGACACTAGAATTTAATGAAGCTGGAAAATAATGTAGTTATATAGAACAACAAAGAATTACTTTTAAAAATGTATTGTTATTTCAGTATACAACACTTCAAATGTTTGTTCTTGATTAATGTAAGAACGGGAATAAGCATTTTCTTGATTACTAGCAGTCAAGATTCAGGAGAATACTTGTCTCTGTATTTAGTGATTCAGAATGAGAATTATTGTTAAATTATATAATGATGTTTGTCCCTTGAGGCCAAATTAAATCCATGACCAGGAAAGTAGAATACAGATTTGAGGTTCTGCAATAAAAATTGCTTTAGAACAACAGAAAGGAGAAAGAATTTGTTTTGAAAAGGAAAGCAGAACAGCAGCAAAACAAAAAGAGCTGCACATTTAGTGCGATTGTCTACTTGCATATAATCTGTCATTATATTGTTCGTTGACATCAATAATAAAGGCACATAATTTTCTCCTGTACTTGTCAGAATGACTGTGTTCCATAGTAAAAGGAGAAATGCAAGTGAAAGGGAAGACTTATGGCGTGTAAAATTTCTGTGACTTACTAGGTAATGAAATGACAGATGCAAGTATTTACTTTGTTTTCTAGACCTGTTTGGTGTTTAGAATTTCTCTATTTCTGAAATCATGGACAAGATTTATTTGAAAGACATGTTTAAGCACAGTGTTTGTGTTAAAGTAACTTGTGTTGCTGGACTTATTAGGTCCTGTGCTAAGCAGCACAGCAGATGAGGTGTTTCATCAGAATTTCTGATTTCTGTTACTGTGATGAATATGATTTGGCTATAAAGACTTATGCATATGTGCTTATCCTTACAGAAATCACTGCAATTGATCATAGCTATTGTATGTAGTGCTTTTGATTTGTTTATTTTAGAGGACTTAATAAAAGTAGATTCATGACCCATTTCATATAGATAGACAGTGCTTTAGACTGCTTCATAGCATTAATGAGCAGCTCTGTGGTGACAGATACATGGTCCAATTTCTGACTTGGCTTTCAGTTGCCTGGCAGCATAGAGTTCTTTGAATCACAATGTCTAAAGGGGCTATTTCATACAGAGGTAGACCTGCTGAAAAGATATACACTAAAGATTGCATTGTGTTATATCTTGTCCTATATGCTATATGAAACTGAAAGTTAAGTTATGCCCATTTTTGACAGAAAGATGATGGGCCCTCTCATACTCTCCAGGTCAATACAAATATCTCAGTTGAAGCTGTACTTTACCTGATTTAGAGTGAAAAGTTAGGCACAATTTGTCTAAATTGTGAACAGAATGGATAGAACAGACATTTTCCTTAGAATAAATCTTAAGCACAGACCTTGATTTTCATGGGGAGTATTAACCTTCCTGTTTAGAAGGGCAACAAAGTAGGACACAGGCAGTCATGGATGTTTTTTGGGAGTGTCAGGGGTACTTAGTAGAGGTACTGCATGGGCCAAGCAGGTGATGCACAGTTGCATCTCATAATCATAATTCTGCCTACAAAGGCAGAAATGTTCGGGGTTGTGGTAATCAATGGCAGTGTTGACTTTGGGTGACTGTGAAATAGTGGAGTTTGTTAGGGGGAATGAAGGAGCTGAGGAGACCAGCACTGACCCTGGGCTTCAGGAGAGCAGGCTGTGGGTTCTTCAGGGAACTGGTAGAAGGGATCCTATGTAATGCAACTCTGAAGGGCAAAGGAGCTCAAGAAAACAGGCAGGTCTTAAAGGACAACTGCCTATCTTGACACTTAGGAAATTGGGCAGATGTTACAGAAGGTCAGCTTGGCTAAACAGGGAACTTGTGACAGAACTCCAATATTAAAAAGAAATACATGAGATGAAAGCAGGAACAGGCCTCAAAGTATGAATTCAGAAATGTTACTTGTGGTAGGAAAGCTAAAGCTTATCTAGATTTGATGCTTGCAAAGAACTTGAATGACAACAAGAACTTATACTGCTGTGTTATTAGTGATACACTAAACAAGAAAAGCATGGGTTAATACAGCCTAGGTTACTGTTGGCTGTTTTTGCTGCCTAAGAATCCTGTAGTCTTATGTTCTGTTTGTCTGCCCAGACCCACCAAGTCATTTTCAGCAATTCACCTTGCAAGCCAGCCAGTTCCAGCCTGTATTATTGCAAGATAGTCTATCCATCTGAGGTACAGGACTTTGCATTTGACATGGTTAGACGTCTGGGAGTTCCTGTCAGCCCGTTTTTCCCGTCTGTCTAGGTCTCCCTGGATGGCAGCTCTGCCCTTATGTGCATTGACTGGTCCTCCTAGTTTGGGGTCATCTATGAACATGATGAACAAGTCTTTTGTCCAGGTTACTAGTAAAGATGCTAAACAGGGTATGTTTCAGGATAGACTATTGCACTATTCCTTCTTGCTGGCCTCCAGCTAGTGTTACCTGATAATGACTACTTTGAGCCCGTTTATCCAGCCGTATTTTTTTATTATTTAGTTTTGTTCCTATCTAGAACATAACATCTAAACTTGAATATGGGTGACTGTGGGAGACAGTGTTGGACGTCTTGTCTTGCTAGAATCCAGGTAAATGAAACCCACTGCTCTTTTCCACAAATCCATCTGTTTCATCCTAGAAGGCAGTCAGGCTGGTCAGGCGTGATTTACCATGCTGAATGTTAGCCATAGTCTTCTTCAGTTGCCCAGAAATGTGCTCCAAGAGGTACTCCATAATTCATTGCATTTTAAACAGTACTTTGGCCTTAGCTGATTTTATCCATGTTTAGTGTTGCTGTTCTTTTGATCCAGCTTTAGTAATATGACCTAGTTCCTATTTCCTGCTTTTTCTGTGATTCAAGTCAATGGAGTGCTGTGGTTTTAGTTGGGCCAATCTCCCACAGCATTCACTCCCTTTCTGCATTGGGTTAGTTATGAGTATTTCTGGTGTCAGTTCTCAGATCATAGAATCATAGAATGGTTAGAGTTGGAAGGGACCTTGAAAATCATTGAGTTCCAACCCCCCTGCCATGGGCAGGGACACCCCCCCCAGTCCGGGTTGCTCAAAGCCCCATCCAGCCTGACCATGAACACTTCCAAGGATGGGGCATCCACAGCTTCCCTGGGCAACCTGTTCCAGTGCCTCACCACCCCTAGGTTACTGTATCTCCCTCTCCCTTTCCTTGGTTATAAGGAGGTCTTATTTATCTGTCTCTGAGCATGTAGAAGATTTTTCCTTTAAATTCACTTTTTTCTCATGCCACTTCCTTTTCTCTTCACTAGTATTACGAAAGCTTCACATCACTCTAACCAAAGTTACCTTTTGCATACCAATTCTTTTTTTTCCTCAGTGTGATGTTATGTGATACAGCTAAAGGGAAAAACTATAGGAAACAGGTCCAGTAATGCCGGTTAGGACTTTCTGAAAGCATTTTTACTCTTCAAAATAAATTTGTGACAATTGTAAAATGTACACCAAGCCACTTTCTATTAAAATGATACAATTTCATGTTTTTATCCTTGTTCATGTTTCTGAGTTTGAGTATTAAGATTCTCCTTAATACCATCTATAGATATGAACTCCTTCAGCTTCTGCCTTTCATGTTGAACCACCTTTCTTACAGCAAGCAAATGTATGATTAAATATTAGATTATTTGCTTTCCAAACACCCTCTTTGAAAAAGTATTTAGGGGAAATGTGGTAATTCATGTCTGCCAGTCCCACATAATTCTGTACAGTTTAAAAAAACACTTTGTGTACCGTAGAAATGAAAAATCAAATTCCAAGACAAAAAGTTTTGTTTATGGAATTGGAATTATTTCATATTGCTTAAACCGTACACAGGATTTTTTTTCCTATGTCCCTTTAGCTAAACCAATGCCTCCTACCCACTTATGCTCAAGCTCCATCTGTTGTTAATCTGGCAGTTTCTGAATTGCACAGTTTTTAAATGTCTGACACAGGAATTTTAGCTGCTTAATGTGTTTGTGTAATGTTCATGTTATATGGTGGCATTTTTTCTGGGGACCCAATTTGATATCATGGCAGCATATTTTTTAGGCAGTAGTCTGTTACAGGTGAGATTAATAAGGGCAATACACTTAGTGTGTAACTGTGGGCTGTAGCCCAGGTCTGGTAATACTTTAAAAGCAGCTGTGTCTGGAATCTCTATCCTCTGATCAACACGGCTCAAACCACTTTAAACTAATTTTAAAAATATGGATCCACCCAGTAACTATTTGTCAGTTAATGACCAAGTCTTTGTTATCTTAACTTCACAGAAGCACAATCTTTGTTATTGCTTCATTTTTATTGAACTCAGAGCAACTTCAACAAGGTTAGCACCAAAAATTAACTTGCAATATACATAATATTTGTGAAAACTCCTACATGTAACCCCCTGTTTGCCACAGATGTATACATCTGTGTAACAAATACTGGAAATAAAAGGAAACAAGTATAAGGGAAACAAGAAAAAAAAATTAAAGCTACATTAAAAATTAGTGTCATGGATCATCTCACAGTGAAACAAATTAGAACAGTTTTTAAAAAACCTCCTGGGTTAAAACTCCTTAATTAAAATTTCAATTAAAGGAATAAGACATTGTAACAGTCAACTTGAAAGATTCCTTTTGCACTTTTCTGCATGCTGTAATGTATTTGTCAAGATGTATTGTTTGGCTTTCTAAATGTTAATGATTTTCATGATTGTCAGAAATGTTTGACCATGGAAGTTATTGTTAAATATGGAAATTCAGATGCATTGCTTTATGAAGCTGCTTCTTACTTTGAGGGAAATGAAAGTGTTTTCTATCCATCAACATTTTCTTCCAATGCAAAGAACTTCAAAACAATGATTGTAATTTGATTGTTACATCTGGGCCATTACACATTTTACAAATTCAGTTGCTTGTAATTTCACATAACTGTTTGCTTCCTCACATAAAAAGGGTTCTTCTGTTCTGAGAAGTGACTTCCAAATATTCATATTGCTGTCTTTCAACAATTTATTTTTTGTTACACTTTGAATGTCTGATCCATAACTGCTAAGTGACTAAGAATTGCCTGTCTGTTATACTTGTTAGGTAGCCTGGAAAATGAGAATATATGTCTTAGAATTTTCACTGCTAAAATACTACTTTTCAAATTTCAAGCATACACAAAACCAAACCATTATTTATATTCCTATTAGAGGTTCAAAGTTTTTCTTTTTTGCCTCGCTGAATAGGAAACTGTGCAAAGTGAGTGTTGTGCGATCTTTGTTATCTGATTAGAAATGTAGTATTACTCTTTTCACCTTATCAGTCCCAACTTCTTTACAATTTTATTTCCTTTTTGTTTCCTTTATTTGAACTTACATTTTTTTTGATTTCTTTTTATTTGCATGTTTGCTGGTCTTGTCTTTCGACATTGGCCAGCTTGTTCTTCATACTTGCATTACATTAATCTTTAGTATTCTGTTGTTTAAATGATGTAAATGTCTTCTAGTGGGATCTCATTTTCATAGTACAGATCTCTGTACACCACCTGCACAGAATTTTTGCGTGCTGCATGCTATAAAAATATTTTGATTAATGGATTCTGAATAAGCATTACCAAGTTTGACCAGTACTGTTCTATAGTAGTAACCAGGCCTATACTAATCACTGATTGTTGTTGCAGCTATTTTCATTTGGACAGTAG
>JAOXJM010000001.1:109114573-109137897 GCA_026413425.1 Tringa solitaria | reverse complement strand
AACAATTGTCAGAATAGTTTCAGGAAAAAAAAGACCACCACCAAATCATTTTTGTATTTTTCACTTCCTTGAAAAATTTTATCAAGTAATTTGACAAATTGTCTCAGGTTATACATGGGTTTGGAACTCCACATACATGCTTTGGCAATCAAATACTCAAAAAATTGCCTTGTTGTATTAGTAACATACTGACACCCAGTAAATCATAGGATAACACAGGTTGGGAGGACCTGTTGGAAGGTATCTCAAATGGTCAATCTAATCCCTTGGGGGAAAGGGAGCCTAGATGAGATTACCTACCACCCTGTCCAATTGCATCTTGAAAACCTCCCTCCTTGGGGGAGGTTACTTCAGTAAATGTTTGTTCTTACTTTAAAAAAAACCTTTTTTCTTAGAGTGAGATAAAACCTCTCATGGTGCAACTTGTAATCATTGTCCCTTGTCTTTGAATCCTTGTAAAGAGAACCTCATGAATAGAAGGTGCACGTTCTTTTAGTGGAGAAACTAAGAAAATGAAGATAGATGTGTAATATCTACCACGTTTCAAAAGGTGTTTTCTATTATTTGTAAAATTGAAAATGTAATCATGTGAAAGATGTAAATGCTGCCAATTCTCAGCTTTAATGCATTTCTCAATGCTTCTATATGACTGTGAAAATTATACTTGTAGCTTTTGCGATTGAAAGTCTGAAAGGTAGTTCACAGAACCAGAAAGGATATAAAATGATCCTTAAACTCACCATTTTGAAATGTCCTGAGTTAAAAAAAAGTAATATGATTTTTTTCTTTCTGAATGGTTGAACCCACAGGCAGTTTTTTGGTTGTGATCACTTGCAGAAGTACTTCTTGTTATCTAATGGACTGTGACAAGAACAATTTGACCTATTTTACCATGAGAAACCAAAACAGATTTATTTCAGATTTTATAAAGTACTAAAGTCTACAGAAAAAAGCACACATCTTAATTATTTCTACTCCTGAAGGTGGATCCTTTGAAGCTAAAAAAAAAGAGCAGATCATTTGGGTGAACCACAGCTGGTGACAAATTTCTGTAATTAGCACCATAGCATATACAAGTTTAAAATAAGTAAAGATGTGCTTATGTATGATTCTATCAACACTTCTGGGAAACTGTTCAAAAAGATGCTGTTGTGGGGAGATGAAAGAACCTTCACCTGAGTTTCCAGCAATAATTTCTCATTATAAACCCCTTTAAAATTGTACATGTAGATTAAGTTATACATCATTGATTAAGGTCAGTCTGAGTTTCAAAACATTTTGTGTTCATATAAAATTACTTAGTTTGGCTACTTTGTCCTAAATTAGTCCGAAATAATCATGTGCTGTATTTCAATGACAAATAAAATGAGCTACACAGATGATTTCCTTATATACAAGAACTGATTGTCTGAACTCAATAATTCTCACGAAGTAAATAATAGCTAGGTTTTCAATAATGATGATTGCAATGTATTTGTAAATTTCTAAACTAACTTCATGCCTAAGCTTTCAAAACCAGTATTGTTTCTGTGTGCACTTAGCTTTGAGAGCGTGAATAGTTCCACTAAAAATAATGGAAGCATTGCTGAGCTTAAAATTAATTGAATTCATGTACGTTTAAAAGATAATGGCTGGAATGCTCCATCTGGCAAAGTCTTGTTCTTGGAAGCTGCTTTCACACAGAAAACTGAATTCTACAGGTTTTTTTGGGGGTGGGTGGGATGTAAACAGTGGGAAGTGATGCTGCTATCAACTGGTTGTTGTCATGCTAGATCCATTTTGTGATACTCTTTCTTACTAAAAAAAAATAAATTAATAACCTCAGTTCCTTAAGAATTAAAAAAAATCTTTCATGCTCAATTAGTATGTGGTTTGGTTTCTGGAAGCTGTTTGATATATTTACTTGTTAAAAATTTTTTTTTTCATTTTTCTCACTACACTTAGTGATAAAAACTCAATTCCTTCATTAGAAACTGAAAAATAAAAATAGAGAACAAGTTAATTTTTAAACTTTGATGAGAATGGTGAGCAAGTGATCACTGATTTTTAAAGCATTATTTCATTACAGTCACATGTGAGGAAGTCACATTATTGTTTGCAAAGAAGGTTTCTGAGCTTATCTCTGTTATTTTCTAACAGATCTTAAGGTTCTTATTCAGTTTTTCAGTAGCAATTTTGCCTGTGAAATTCACATTTATTTTTGTCAAACTGTAGTCCCTGGTATAGAAAAAGAGGATTATATTAGTGTGTTTTTTAAGTGCAAATGACTAGCTGAATAGATACAGAGACATATTTAAATAGAAGCTTTACATAGTGAAAAATATATTTTTAATAGAACTTTGAATAGTTAGGGCTCTTCATTTAAAAACAGATAAGCAGCTTTCCACTGAGTTTTTAAAGGGAGCACAAAAAGGACCAGAGGAGGTAGGTGGTAGTGAAAATTTTCTGTTTACTCCCTGTGTTCAAAAAACTGTGCTTTTCCAGGCTGACGTGTTTTGGAGGTAGAATCATGGTACCTCTATCTCCACTTGCTATGCTGGGGGTAGGGAAGTAGAGGTTGATCAAATTCAAAAGACAGATGTAATTCATTATCCCCATTTTATAGAGGAAAATAAAGCATAGAGAAAGGAGTAATGCTCTTAGTCAGGTGGATAGTGCTAGAGCTGGAAATAGAGATTAATCTCCTTATGTTTAGCCTAGCACTTTAAACACTGTTTGCAGCTCTTTCATTTTGACAGCAGAGGTTACTTCAGTCAACACCAGAAAGTAATAATTTCCAGGTTTAGTAGCATTTGCCTGATTTATTTTTGGGAGGCATTACAATAGGAAATGCCTTCCTAGTATTTAAAAAAATTACAAGAATGATATATATTTTTTTAAAGCAATGAAAGAGACTTCATGGGCTTTATATAAAGTAATAAGTTTTTTAAAAATGGTCGTAGAACCTGCAAATAGCATATTCTTTTCCTTTAAGATGTACTTCATTTTTAAGGTTCTTCTACTGAAACTATTGATATCTTTCTAAAGTTTGTGCATTTTCAGGTCTTTGAGAAAGCTGATGTTTGATAGTGGTTCACAGTGTATTCAGTTGTGAATATTATGAGAATATTGGTAGGCCTGTGTGAGGCATGTTCTTTGCCAAGTGGTAGTGACTGTTCAATAACTCTATCTGAAATATGAGTGACACTTGTTTGCAAGATTCCTTTGAGAACTGCCAACGCCATTTCTACTTGGCTCTCTTGCAAATAAATGGAATAACACTTCAGAGCCTGAAGAAATGGGGTGATTTTATCAAGGGATTCTGTTTTTTTTTTAAAAAAAAAAAAAAGGAAAGGTATGCCTAAACCTGTCCTTTGGAAGGGTTACCTGAAAGCTGCCGAGGGCTCTCAGGAGAAATCATATCACAGGAACAAATGTGGTAGAAGGTGTCATGAGAAGCGTAATGGCATGCCCAGGTGTGCACTACTTCTGTGCTATTAAAAACAAGATGAACTAGCCAACACAGCCCCCACTTGAAGGCCAGTGTAACTGGAGTTGTCTGGACAATTGATAGTGCTCTACCAGCTTAGGCCAAGTGCAAACTAAAACACATTCTGGAAATGAAAGAAAATTGATGTATTGACCAAAACAAAGTTTGGGAAAGAATACTACAGAAATAAAGCCTCCCTGCTCCATTTAAATGTTAATTTATAATAGAGTAAGCATGCTGTAAGTGTGATGAACTGTAGTGAAGATGTCTTGTTAGCATAATTCACTCTTGATATTAACCTTGATCTAATTTTGTTTTTCAAGGTTGTTAATCTAATAGACACACCTTAAAGGAAATACAGGGTTCATAGCACATAAAGAATATTCTCATTATTTTTCAGGAACTCAAATGGGTTTTGTAATGTCATAAGGCATACCAGGGTTCAGGAAGACTCTGCCTATATGGCTTTGCAAAAGTTTTCTGTAAGTGAAAACAGCATTGACATTGTGGTTTCATATGAAGGAAAATGAGTCTTGAGTGGACATGTAGATTCTATAATATGGCAGGAAAAACTCTATCTTACAATACTCCTGACTCAACTTCCCAAAACAAGTGGCCTACTTAGTATTGGTGTACTCTCCAAGGGGGACTATTTGATTTGTGTTAGTCAAATGAGTCATGATTTACTCATCTGGGTGGTACTCAAGGTACTTCTGTTGTTAAATTTTGTATGATATATGGCATGATAAAACAGTTTAATAGATCCACTGTTGGGTTTTTTTTTTCTGATTGTTGTAGTTTATAATGTATTATTTAAATGTTGAAGACCTTGTTAGCTGAGGTGGATCTGAAGCCCAGAATGATCCAATGCACAAAATTCCTAATTCAGTAAAACATAGTAGGCGTACTGTAGGCATAGGTAACGTAGGAATCTTTTGAGTGATATTTGGAGGCTGTTGAAACAGGAAGTATGAACTATGTGACTTTTTCATTTTGTATTAAATTTAAAGCTGGCCTAGAGGAAATATAAACCTTAAATTTACACATATGTAATGCGTATTAAAAATAGATGGCAGAAGAAGTGAGAAAATATATTAATTCAGCTTGACAAAGAAAAGCAGGAATTTATTCCTAAATTTGATTTAATGGTGGATCATTCTTCAATTTTAGCATTTCTTTCAACCTCTACAAGCCTGCCAAATTCAGACATCTAGGACAAAACTAATCTTTGGGTTATTTGTGGCTTGCTATTTTCCTTTGAAGTCATGGATGGATAAATTATAGTCACAATATCCTATCAACTGAGGTATTTGCTCTCTCAAAAATTTCCATTGAATATTTCTAGTGTCTTACAGTGTCTTGGAGATAATTTACTGATGAGTCTTACACAATATTTTGTTGCAAGAAACAGCTAGTTGAAAATAGTTTAGTGCATTATTACATAATATTAGTTTTGTTCAATGAAAGACTTATAAATGTCAAATGTCATTTAGTGTATTGCTTTGATACCTGAGGATATTGACATTTAAAAATTCCACCTGAATTAAATTACCTACTTTGTCTTAAACAAGAAAGAAGAAATAATTCACATTCATCATTATAGATAAACATCAAATCTCTCTTTGTTAGAGATTACTCTCTGTTTATAGAATCAACAAAAGCAAAAGGCCTAAGTTAAACCTCTGGAACTGAAAGCATTTTACCAAAACCTCATATCATGCTTCTTACTTTTCTTGAGAAGATAATGCTCTTTTCTTCTCTTGTGCTAACAATGCAGCTATTCTGCCTGACATATTGATACAGAAAAAATACAAATACAAGCCAATCACTTCTAAAAGCTAGAGATAAGAAGAAGAAAGGACTAGAGTTATGTGACACCTTTCCAGTTCAGTCTGTTGCAACTGTCTTCCATGTATTTGTAAGAAAATGCCCGGCTTCCTAGTTCTGCAGTTTATTCTTATATCTACCAGTTTTGCAAAACACATTTCTTCTGTTTTCCCCCTTGTGTTCTTATTAGCTAGCATATCTCACCAAATACCTACATGTAAATGAATCACGTTAAATAGCTTGCTTAGTGCTTTTGCCTAGTTTCCTTTTAATATTTGTTCTGTTCACTGTGTTTGTCCTTAAAAGATTAAAATGCCCCCCCTACATTTTCTGTTAAGAACTTCTTGAACTGGTCTTTTTTAGAGTTGAATGTTTAATTGTCAAGCAAGCCTACAACTTCAGAAGCACAGGAATTATCCTTAGGATGTAGGTTACGTGCTCCTGCAACAGCAGAAGCCCATCATCCAGGGGCAAAGGGTTTGCTGTCATGCAGTGGCTTTAAGTTTGAAAGTAAATTTTACGGTTGAGGATGTTCAGCCTACTAGAGATCAGAGGTTTGGCATTGTGGCTCTACAGAATAAAACAAGTTAATGAAGTTTAGCTCTAGGCAAGTTAAATTGTTTTAGGGCAATATTTCGTCTGTGAAAGGGTAACCTCAAACACTTCACAACTTCCAAGTCATCAGGTGCCTTTAACTGGAAAATATTTTTGAGCTATAATTATAAACCAGAAGTGACTAAAGAGATCTTGATCATCTTTCTTTGTAAATGAGTAAGATAAGAGAGACATTTGAATGCCTCCTTTTCTGTCTGAGACAGGAGCCATTGCTGCTCTAGGGTAAATAGTCTGTCTCACTTCCCAGGAAAATATCCTAATCACTTGCATATACATACAGAGGATGCTGCCATGCTGGCTGCACCATTTCCCTGAGTGGCACAGCTGTTGAATCTCACGCAGCTAGATGAGTTTAAAGCCATTTTTCCTACCTTCCAAATGATTTACTTCCTCAGTGGTAGGTCACTGTGTAAAACAGGCCACTGACTTCTTTTTCTCATCTTCCTAGTTAAAATGTTAGGAAACTAAATACAAATGTTCTTTCATTCAATTTTATAAAAAAAGAAACAAGTCACATCACAAGATTGTGATGTGAAAGTAGACTTACGGGTAACATTTAGTAAGAAGAAATGAAGAAGATTGTGTTTGGATTTAATTTTTTTTTAAGGGAAGATTTTGCTGTTTCTAAATTGCCAAGTTTTCCATACAACCCAAGTTACTATTAGACACATGTGTCTTATTCCAGATTTACTTACCTTTATGGTAGATGGTTAGTTTCAGTGACAGGCAGTAGCAAGGGATCTCTGTGCTCTTAGCGGTGCATTTCTACCATGCTCCACATACCTGTAAATGACTCCTGCCTTCTGCTTGTGTCTCTATAGCACCCCTCCCCTGCCCACAATAACCTCCATCTGTCTGCTTTGAAAAGATTAAGTGAAAAGAATAAGTGGTTTTCTGCATCTGGGAATTCTACTTTCAGATTTTCACAAGCAGTTGCTAATCATTGTTGGACCAATGTGACTGTCATAAAGAATAATTCCTATTCAGAGATGAATTTCCATGAAAGCATTGAAGTTGATGGTGAAAAAGATTATTTAGGAATATTATTTTCTTTTACTCTTGTGTCTTTACTCCATTTAATTATCTTTTGGATTTGGCAGAATTGCACAGTACAGTTTGTAAACTAAAACAGCCTGTACATTTCTAAGAACTTAGTAATATTTACTGATTGTTCATTCTTTGATGATGCCTTCCAGGAGCTGAATGGACCCCACTCCTTTGTTCCACCAAAATCCAATAGAGAAATAGTTTCATACTCGGAACACCTACAGCATCAAATCCAAATAGAATATTAATTAAAAGAAAAATTAAAAGAATCATGCTCCTAATATGCGAAAACAGATTTGCTTGTATTGGATAAAACACAAGAAAAAGTTTAACTTTGTATAGGCCTTTAGTAATGCTTTATATTGTCGTCCCTCATTCTTCTCAGTGGACTAAGAGAAGTGGGAATTGAACAGGCTTCTCATATCTTTTTGGCTCAGAGATTTGTTACACTGGAGCCTTCTTACAATGAAGTGGCATCCTTTAAAGTTAATCACAATAACATTGTTAGGGATTGTCTACATCAACCCTTTCTATTTTATTTTATTTGTGACTTTATTTTTTTCCCCAAATCTTCTTTCTTCTACTAGTCAAAGCAAACATAAATAAGAAATGTCCCTTCCACATGCAGCACTTCGTTTTCTTCAGATGAGTATCTCTACATTATTGTATGGGACTGAGAAATTTAGGTCACATTTCAGGATATGGGAGTGTATCTACCCTGAAGTGCAAATGCAGATCTGTAGAAGTATGCTATAAGAAGATGAAAAGGTATTCCATTGTAAGTGGAATAAAGATCTTGTTTAAATTAATAAATGCCCACTGGTGGGCTTACTGAAGTACCTGAAGTAGAGCAGGTCTAAAATTATGTGTCTAAAACTGCTATTTATGAAAATGAAATGAGAGCATTGTGTGCATGAAAAGTATCACATAACACTGGGGAATCAAAGGATTTCTGGATATGGACAAAGTGAAAATTTTAAAACAAAAAAGGTTTTAGATTTCAGATTTAAAATGCCTTTGTAGTACTTTTGGGAAATTCCATTATCCATCTGGGCCAGGTTCTCCATCACATCTAGTGATGCATATGGCCAAAAACTTCAACTTGGAAAGGGAAAAGATGTACTCTACACATGATATTAGCAAATCAAGAATCCTGACCTTCAGAAGGAGATAGAATCATGGAGCACCAGCAGGGTGTTTCTACCTTATGAAATGAAATGATAGGTACTTATATATTTTAGAATTTGACTCCCATTTGTCAAAAAACCAGCATTTTCCATGGGATATAAATATTTTCAAGAGTATTTTTTTTTTAAGATGCAAAAGCAACTTTTAATTGGAAAATTGAAATTGCTCCTGTCCTTGTAAAAGGACTTCTGGGTTCATTACAAACTGTTTGTTCTGTAACAACATACAGGCAATAGAAATTCAGAGGATTTGAGATGGATTTTCATACTAATTCTACATAATCATAGATTTGATTATTCCGTTGATAGTTTAGTAAAGGTCTTATAACTGGTAATTGAATAGCTTAGAGCTTTTAGAATGATAGCTTTGTTTATAAACCTTGCATTTGTGATCTTTTAATTACTTTGATATAAAAACATGATCATTCAAAAGGATAAAGAAAGGATCATAGGAAGGAATTAAAGGTTTCAGCATTTGGAATAAATAAAGCCAAGTGGTTATACAATTATTTCCATATGTGACTAATAGATGTGGTTGAAAAAACAGAAAAGTAAAAAACTTAAATCTTGTAGTGTTTATATGGAACACACCCTATCTTGTCTTTGTAAATTTTTTTTCCATGCCCAGATTCTTCACTCCTAGATTTTAATTTGAAGTGTAAATGCAAAAAACTATAAATCTGAAAAAGGAAAATTATTAAAATCTATTTTCCGGCATGCATAGTCCTGCAATGAATTAAGTTTCTTTAGCTTAAAAACAGAGATGTGTATCTTTCTATGAAGTCGGAACAATCAGCTTTCTTGACATTTTATGTCAGTCAGTAATGATGCACATTTCATTTTGTTAATTGCCCTAACCTTTTCAAAAGACCAAAGTCAGCTGTGTCTCTGGAAGACTGATCTTTAGATTTTGGGCAAGAAGTTAAGATCATGTCTGAAGTCACGTTTTCCTCATGGTAGTAAAGTATTCTTAGGAAAAAGAGTTAAAACCACTACATACACTGTCCAGGGTATTGCATCTAACTCGCTAAAAGTACTGCTGTAGTCTGGCAGTAAAGTTACTGCACATAGCATAGCCACAGACTCAGCAGGTTAACTTTGATAACAACCTAGTAAAGTGTTGACAAAAGCCAAAGGGGGAAAAAATCTTATACATGCCTAAACAAGACCCCATGAAGTTCAAAACTGCAGATTAACCTTTACTTTACATACCTCATATAATGACTGTACATAATCTAATGCTAAAATGAGAATTTTCTTGGCTTTAGTTTTGAGACTCTTGGGGAGAAAGGCTGAAGCATTTCTATGCTAAGACTTGTCTTTGGTAACTGAAAAGGCAAGAGTTATGAAAACCGTTCCTGAAACAGCTCATACACAATGCCAGTCCTGGGTATTTGTCACACCTTGTGGCAAGCAGCATCAGGAATTATACATTTAGGGTGTCTTCTCTGGGAAAGAAAAGCTAAAGAGAAACATCCTGCAAGTTGGATGTGTGCTGTGAGGTGCCAGCTGGACCACCTGCTCTAAAACAGTGGATTTAAAAGACTTTGTATATTTGCAATCCAAGGAGAAAAAAAAGAGGAAAATAATTATTTACATTCCAAAGAAAACTCCTCTAACTCTGAAGGCAAATGCTTCCTCCTCATTTTTATTGGGAGTATGCTGAGCTGAATCATCGGATGTTACTGGTAGGATTCAGTTTTTAAATGCCCAAGTGGAAATCTAGGAAAAATCAGATGTGATTTGAAAATTTGTTTTGTGAGATTTTAAAACCCAGGAAACCTCAATGCTACCCCTCTTAGTCCCCGCTCCCCAAACCAACCAACAAACCAAAAGAAAATAACCTTACATGATGCATCTGGGAAAAAGAAATACAAGTTTTTAAATGAGATTTCTTGTTTTGTTTTGGTTTTGTTTTGTTTTTTTTTTTAATTTCAATGAAGTATAACAGTATTAAATGAAACAGTATGCTTCCATGCTCTGAAGGATCTTCTGGCAAATAATCTTTTTTTCTTCTTCTTCATCTTTACTTCTGAAGGTTTTATTGATAAAAGTTCACAACTGAAAACTGCTTCAAAATAAATAACCAATAACACAGCAATTGATCTGGGGAAGGAGGAAGTATGGTTTTTGGGATGCCTTCAGTTACTGCATAATATTCAGGGTGACAGATGAAGTTAACTGCTCCTAATATGGTTTTAAAAATTCTCTTTTATATGCCATAGCCCCTACAGTGACCATCTATAACCAATCCTATATTGACCATTATGTCTCATTATTGTCTTTTTGATTGAGCTCATAAGCCACCGTGACCACTATTTCAAAACAGTATTTTCAGTTGAAAGAGAAGGTGATTTTGATACAACAATTGTGTTGCATCTTGTATTGTTTTCAGTAATATTGAAATTGCCTTTTGGGAAAGATGCTGGCTACTTAGTCTAGCATATATATGAGCATGTTGCCATGTATTATGTGCTTTAAAACTCAAAAGGGATCAGAGAAATATAGAAAAAAGTTCATGTCCCATCACAAAAAAGGTAAAAAGCAGTAGAAAAGTAGCTTCTCTCCATGATTGGCATTTATATTCTAATACAGAGCTAGGGTGAGAACTGAGCGTTCTGTCTGGGCCCTGAGGATACTTATGGACCTGACTGTCCCTGCCCAGCCCCAAGGGGCTCCCCTTGCTCTGCCCTGGGGCCATCAGCCCCTGCCCCAGCAACGCCATAGCAGGGCTGGTCTCCAGCTCCCTGTAGCCCTGCCCTACCCAGCCATGAGTCCCCCAAGCCAGGCCTACCTGTGGGCCCATGTCCCAGCTTGGTCTTGACCCATCCCTGTCCCCAGGGCGGTGCCCAGTGCCCAGGGCTGGGGCTGCCCTGGTGCCTCCAGGGGCCCTGCTCCTGGCTGGGGTTGGGATGGGTCCTGGCTGCCAGGCCTGTGGCTCCCTGAACTCCAGCCCACAGGAACTGCTGGCCTTCACAGCCCCTGAGAGCACTCGTTGGCCACCTCCTGCCCCCTCAGGTCAGCCATGGGCTGATCTGCTATAAAATATTTTTATGGGATTAAATTGGTTGTTAACTCAACATTTATGTCACTTTATCACATCTTTCTTTGCACAACTACAATCAAGCAATTTTTCTAAAATGAGATCTTCAATTTTAAGGCATAAAACCATTCTGCTGGAATTGGCTGCCTCACCCAAATCACGAGAAGCAACTTTAGTCCATCCTACCATTTTTGAGGACATATTGCAGTTGATCATAACCTTAGATCTTCTAACAGGACTGGTTATGACTGTAGCAGCTCATAATTTTAATTTGGAAAACATGTGCTAGCTTGTAAAAATGTTTAGGACTGTGGACAACCTGAGAACTTGACACCTAGCTTGCTATTTACATCTTCTCTGGGCACAGGACAACTAGGTAACTGTGTGCGTCTCTAGCCCAGAATCATATCCTTCAAGTGCTTAAAACCAGCAAATCATTTATCGAGGATATTTATATCCGTTTTCTCGCTGTTCTATTGCCTTACAAATCATGTTGTAGGAAAAGCAAATATTTTGAAATGTAATTGATAACATTTTAAAGCTAATAGATTCAAGGATGAGCTATTGCCGTATTGGTGGCATTGAGACATCCACGTTTTGTAAAGGTGCCCTGATTATTTTCCATAACTATACCTTGGTAATATACAAGTCAATTTATCTTTCAAATGTTCCTTAATGCACTTGGAGCTTTCCCTCCCTCTTCAGACACAGTGTAAGCAGCCTGTACTTTGAAACGAAAAGGCTGCAGTTGTCTGTGCTGCGTGACATGCCTACTGATGGTTTCCACTGTGAAGCTTCAAGGGTCACCACTCAGTAAGAGTGTGAGTCTCTCTCTAGTGATACTCTGGGGTCATAAAGAAGTAATTGCTATTCCTGCTTCTTCCTTTTACTCCCTGTTTCCATATGTATTAAACAGTAATCATAAAGTACATAAGTGATTTACAGCAGGAGCCCACAGGCAGCTGCAGTAGGGATCATTGTGGCACAGATGCAGGAATGTGTGTCCAGTCTGAGCATCATGACTGGCTCAGAGCTGCTGCTACGGAGCCAACGTGCCAGGAATTTCTAGCATCAGTGTAAGTTCGAAGCAAGGATGCAAAAATTGTCCCCAGTACCATACAGGATTAGATCTGAGCTGTAGCATTGTATCTGCTTTCCTTTACTTCTCTCAATCATGTGAAATAAGGCAAGCTTAGTAATAGTCTTTTGTGGGAATTTTATCACGATACCATTTTCCGTAGAATTCTCAGGCTCCTCAGTCAATGAGGTTGGTGAATAAACAAGTTGTGGTTATGGAGTGGCCTGACCCTGTAGCCTGTTTTTTCTCTTCTTGCTGCCTCGCAGGCCTGGCTTCCTGTTTCTGATCATTTGTGGGAATGAGAACCACAAGGTCCAGTCAATGTTACGTAATGGTCATGGGTTTCTGCTTGTTTCATACTAACATATCCAACAGGTTGGTTGGTTGTTTTCCTCTGAAGACCTGCTAAACTGGTTAAAGTGACTTAAAACATTTTCTTCAAAGCAAAACAGCCTTTGATTGCCAAGACAGTGGGTAGTAACAGGTTAACATAAAATAAAACCCAGCAGCACAATGCCCAAACTCTTTCTTTACCTACAATATTCTTTCTGCCTATGTCTACATTATTGTCCCATCTGTAGCGGAAGAACTGGCTTTTTTTGTTCTGGTCACTTGTGCTCCTTGACTGTGTCACATAGTACATCAAAACTGGAGCCAGTCAGCATTCCCTGGCACTAAATATTGCTCAGACCTTAACACTTGCAATTTAGGGCAATTCCTGGCATGATTTTAGCCCAGGACTACTGATAATTCCACTCCAATTTTAGGAATTGGGAGAATTTAACAGTATCATTGTGGTCCTTTCTATGCCAGACAGCCTTAGAGCCAGCAAATGGTCTCAGGCACTTTTATAGTAGGTCACAATGTGTGTTTGTATCACTGCCAGCTTTCTGACAAGCACCAGTTACTACTCCTCTTTCTAAAGTGGTTATTTTAGACTATTAGAATTAAAGTTGTGCAGACTTTGGGCTTTTAGAAGTTAAGATCTGTCCAAAATATTAATTCTTTTTGTTATCATTGAAAAAGTAATTCAAGTATGACATTAAAATGGGGTCACAAAATGAAGGAACATGCTGAAGTAAGCTATAAACATCTCAATCTTTTTCTCAAAAATAATTTAAATATTTTTTTTGCCAAAACCAATGAATTTTTCTACCAAAACAATGAATTGTTTTTTTTTCTCTTGTTTACTTTGAGCTATTTTGCATATTTGCTGAAGCAGTAGTGAATGACTTACCTCTAGCACCCTCTCCTCCCCCTTCACTGTAATTCCAAACCACAAAAACCCAAAATTGTCCAGATCTATCTAGGACTTTCTGTAAGCTTACGTTCTGGTTCTAGAAGAAGAAGCCATTCTAGTATGGATATGGAAAGGTGGCTCGGTATTTGTGAATTGATAGCAGTTGTTAGCTTAACTCTTCTGAATATTTTACTGAACAAGCCCTGTCTTTCTTGCTGTCTCATTTTCTGTTTTTCTTTTTCCCTCCACACATGAGTTTGCTTTAAATCATATAAGTCTAAGAGGTTAATATCACACAGGTAACCTGATAGGAATATGATAGTTGTAAAAAATAGTCCCTCATTTTCAACAGAAGACACTAGAGATGGTATGAATAGATGACTTCCTCCCTATTGCTGGCATCACTTTCTAGAACCTGTCTGTTGCTGACTTTTTTTTATAAGCAAGCACTTTGTAGATATCAATTTCAATTACTCAACAGCTGTAAAATTAAATGAGAAAGGCCCAAAGCCAGGGTTTTTTCTGTGGCAACAGTGACAGAGAAATTAAGTAACTTGTAAAGTCAGTGAACCTGGTTTCATTTTCCTTTTTGGAAGTATACAAATCAGTGAAGTCCTAATATTGTAAAATCTCCATTGATGAGTACAGGATCAAGGACAACAAAACTAAAATAAATTGCAACAAAGAAATAGTATGCACTAAAATATATTGTGTAGTTAGCTTTCTAAGAACAATGGAAACTACAAAGATTAAATAGCAACACAAATTTCATTTGCCCTGACCGTCATAACAATGGTTCCCATTCAAGAATATTCTTCAGACCCAGTGATGACTGGGCTGAAACTGAACATATGCTTACATACTTTTCTCTATGGGAACTGAGGATAAGAAAATAACTAGTTATGTTTAGTGTCATGTTGTTTTGATGATAATTAATATGTTGATGAAGTACACCTGCTATTATTGAGCAAGAACGATTCTTTTGTTCTTACTTAGAATTTCTTTTTCAGGCATTGCCATGATAGAAGTGATCAATAGTAATTTGAGTCAAATGTGTAGAACTTACTGAGTAGTATCAAAAGAAAATATGTAGGCAGTCCTATACAACTGGATACGAAGACCTAAGAAATTTTTGGGGCTAGTGGCTGCAACAGGATCCGCTATTAAGATTTCTTTTATTGTTTAGGAGTGTGTTAAGCAGTAGAAACTAATGCTCTCACCTCTTACACAAACAGAAGCACTGTTTCACTCTAAGCCATCTCACTGCTTATTGAAGGCTGAGGGTTGTGTCACTGCCTTCTCCTCTTTCCTCTCTGAGTAAATATGTGTGCTCTGTATTTTCCTTATTGAAAGCAGTTATCATTCCTCTGCCCCTAACAAATTAGTCTTTTATTGCTTGACTTGAAATCCCTGCTCTGATTTTATACTGGTAGAGCTGATGAAACAATGGTGACCATTTTGAAACAGTTATTTGCAAAAAGAAACTTCCAGGAGTGTGTCATTCCATGGCACAAATCCACAAAAACTTCAGCATTCACTGTATCATAATTGCCTGTAAATAGATAAGAATATCCATATTTTATAGTGTCTTTTCCAAGCAAGAAATAAAATTACTATTTAAACTGTATGCATGCAGTATGCTTGCAGTTATTGCCACTGTTTAATTATGTCAATAGTATTAAGCAGGATTTAGAGATTAAATCAAGAATAAATTTTCTTCCTGAGTAGTTTGACAATAAACTGCATGCATTTTCTGTTGTATTGAGTTTTTACATACTGAATAATAATAATTAAATGATAGTATTAATACTCTGTACTTTTATACAGAAAATTGACTTTCAATCAAATCAGAGCATTTCAACCTTTGATATACTCAAAATTCTCCACACATGAGGTAGAAGACAAACTTTAAAAGTCTGTATTTGTAAGAAAAAGAAGTACAAACATGATGGATAAATTATGTACTTCAATGGAAGTATTTAACATAATCACCCTAGTTCTTTGGTCCAAATTTGAACACCAGCTCAAGTTTCCTAATTCATTTCACTTTCTGGGTACTCACAGATCCAAAAGAAATCAAGAATTAGCTAAATGAAATAAGAAAGTTTGAAAACTAGATCACCAAGCACAGAGATGACTGTCAACTGTTAGTTATTTTTCACTTGAGTCAAATAATTACAACGTGGTAGTTTGGTTTTTTTTCCCCCAAGCAAAATTAAGTGGATGGAATCACACTTGTTTATTTTTTATTGTGTATATTTAACTCATACAGCTTCAGTTTTAAATCATTAATGAGGCTATTATTTTTAAAGCTAAAAGGTAAACACACTTTTACTCATGAAGCATATAAATGGTTAACTAAAAGCAATTAAATATAAAATAGAGACTGGTCAGAAAGTTTCAGCCTAACAGCTTTTCACTGGAAAATTTAATTTTCTTAAAATTACATTTTTCACAAAACATATTGACTTTGATGATGCTTTCATTATCAATAACACTTAGTGAACAGTTCTGGTGCCTTTAATAAATAGTTTGAACTTTCTGCTTGCTTTTTGCTATAGTAAAACATTATTCTGACTCTGATTTCATTTTAATTTGGATTTTAAATCTTAATGTAATTTTACATTTATGAATAGTATGTTTATAGGGTACAAACTGAATTTTTGGATATTTTCAGAAGAAAAAAGTGCTAAGCTTTTGAAAGCTAAAAAAATGTCAGGGAACGCTGACTTTTGATCTAATCGCTTCTAATCTAAATACCTCTGGTCTACAAGGAAAGCATAACATCAAAATCCAAAAATTTCTCATGGAGTGAAAAATTCTCCCTAGCCTATGGGGAAAAAGGAACCTATCAAGAATACTGAAAGGCAAGAAAGGCCAAGAGGAGGCTGTAGGTTGAATCACTCCTCTGTCTTCACCTGTGTAAGCATTAGAATTAGGACCCCTCTACTTCTTTCCTAGGTTTTCCTGGGCTGAAGCTGAAGGCTTCTAATAGGAGGTCTTAACTCCATAGTGAAGGATGAAGCCAATGGGAACTAAAACATTAGAAATTTGTGATAACTTCCCGTTCATTAACTGCAAAATAAAGGCAGGAAACCACTGGTGTTTAGATTTAAAACAAGGATACTTTGATGGAATAACAAATAAAGTAACTACAGAGAAATTTTAACTGTTACAATAAGTATTCTTAGTAGCATGGTTGTCTGAAATATGTAAGAATGAAATCCCCTTTTCCCATTCTGTAGGCTTATAGAGTGCAACAGTATTTTTTTTTTTTCTTCTGCTGTCATTAATGAGACGATCCTTTGTCAAAAGTAGCCTTTGGAATATTTGCAGTTTCAAACTTGCATTTAGATCTGAGCTGTCTGGCAAAAATCAGAAAAATAGTATCAGTTCCAGAGAAGTCTAATAGGTTATTTCTGTTCAGCTCTACTGCTACATAGTTTTATCACAGCAGCAGCCATTAGCTGCCCTAAAGTAGCAGTGTATCAGTAATGTCAATGCTTTACTGGTTTCATCATGTTTTAAACATAACTGTAATGATTGGACTTAATTCCTAAGTGTGTGCCTTTAGGATACATGTTGTTCCAAATACACAGCTGTTAAGAATTTGTCTTTGGTTGTTTACGAAAATTTTTAAATCATTGCTCTTGTTCTCCTGAGGTCAGGCTTCTTTGTCCAGAAAGATAGATATCAAGAAAATCTCCACAACTTTCCTTATCTTATAGGGGATCATTATGGCATCCAGTTACATTTTAAACTGTTGTCTAACCCACAATTTACTGACCAAGCAAATAAAACCCTTGTCTGATAGAGGGGTCTTTAGGCAGGGATTACATCCATTCCACTGAAAGCTAAGACCTTTGTTTTCTAAAATTCGCTTTCCTTTTCCTATAGCTTTTCAGTTAGTTATGGTCAGTGAGAAGATACTAGCTACATTTTGTTTAGCAAATAAAGCAAAAGGTCCAAATGTTTATTTTTAATAGTTTAAAATGCTGTGTTATATATTTTTTCATCCTTTGCCACATTATATTTAACATGAAATTTTCTCACAGCCATCACTGGTACAGTCATATGCAGAATGGACAATTTAGGGGAAATATCTTTAGTATTCTTGACTTCTATTCTAGCTAGAAACCATGGTGACAAACCATAAATGTTTGATTTTGTTTTTTTTTTCTCTAGTGGGAATACATTAGCACTGTGGAAGAATCTGCCAGTCATTTTAAGAGCTACACGTACCTGTAATGAAAAAACCTGCTGCTGAAAAATGAAAAGTTTTGGTTGTTTCCCTGAAGGCAGCTTGAAGTTTGTAAGGTTTCTACATAACATTTTTAATAGGAATGAACAGCTGTTATTTTTCAAGACTTTCAAGATGTATATGTGCAAAGTTACACGTGCAAAGTGGAGTGGTATCCTTTGGTAAGTCAAGCAGAGTGCATGTATTTCACATATTAAATACTGCTATAAATACGGAAATACAGCCAGCATCTTTTTCTGTGGCAAAGGCAAAGAACACTAGAAAGCATTTTAGTCTTATTGAGCTCAGGGTGGTGAAATAATGTATATTAACACTGGTCTAAGATAAGAGTGAATCAGACTGTATTAAGAACTGAATCATCAAAATATAACATGTATTCTTTTTCTTCTTCCTTTCTTTTTGCCACATACTGGGAACTCAGGATCTGTCATGCATTGTACTTCAGCCTTGCATTGTACTCTGGTTTTCCTCCTAGCATTTAAGTTCTTGATGCACAGTTTGTTTCAGTTATGCATCCCTTTTGCCCGTTATTTGTCTCTTAGTTCTCTGTCTTCTTTCTAGCCACAGAGCGCTTTCTTAAGCAACATCTCACCCAGCAGATATTCTGTCATGGGGAATGGATATATATTCTGTGTTTATTGCTGTGGTCTGATTAGTCATGATTAATCCAACCTGCTCACTGCTGCATCTGTGGCTTTCTCTTTGGTAGTCTGTTTTTCTGCTAATATTGCTTCTGGCACATTCCTGTCAACTGACTGAAAGTATTCAGCTATAAAATGTTATGTCATTGGTCTTCATGTGGCAGCCCCGGAAAGTCAGAACTCCATGACTGAGGAAACATCCACCATCAGCTGAGCTTTGCGGTTTTTCATTATTTGTATCAGACAGATTGGTTTGTTGATCTCCTGTCTACATATTTAGTCTTAAAAATATATAGTTATATATTTATGCTTACTTGACTCCATCCATTGTCTCTCACGGTAGAACAGAAAAATGCTTGGAGGTCCTTTCATTGTCTGATTCCAGTGTTAATTTTGGGGTCATATATGCAGTCTTTAAGTAATAACAGGCTGTAAACCAAAATCCCTCTACTACATTTTATAGCAAATAGATTAGCATATAACATATAGAATGCTGTACCCGAATGAATTTCACAGAGCCAAAGAAACTCGAAGTGCCACCCTCAGTCATAGCCTGAGGCTTCAGTTTTCCAGTAGTATTAAGGGAAGCTGACTTCCTTGGCAATCACTAAAGCTTTCATGCCATTCCTTATATGTTGTATTTCTTAGCAGAAAGTGACACAATGAAGCAGTTCCAGTGATCATACAACTAAGTCTGATGACAATTCTCCCTTTGGAAAGCTCTTGAAAAATACAGATCTACTTTTATCTTGTGTTAGCAAATAAGAGATTCTGGTAAAATTGGGGTTTATCTGTGAAACAGTGAGTGCAATTGGAAGGAGCCTACCAGTCAGAAGTTTGATGGTTAGATTGCCAGATGTTGTCTTCATTTTACCTGGTGTCTTTCTGATCTCTGTCCCTGACATCCACTTGAATGGATTTTGTCAATTATGTAGCAAAAAGTGCAATTAGGAGCTTCTAACAGCAAGATATGAACTTACAATTTTGCTTTTCCTGAAGAAACATTGAAATTTTCTCTTTGCAACATGGAGTTTTCAAGTAATATTTTTTTCCAACAAAAATAATTCTGATTGGAAAGACCAGTCATCTCTATATACATATTTGATAAAAGAAACATCTATCCCTAAACAAAGAACAATAAGAACATTTTTTTTGACAAATAATTATTGGAATATAGGTTTTATGTCTCTTAATACGTACAGTAGTGCACATTTGTAACCTTGAAAAGTGAACATATTCTGCTTGAGCTACTGCTAGTATGTTAAGATGCTTGCAGAAATTAGAAATACAGACATGTCTGTTGTACAAATGGCAAAGGCTTGTTTAAGTCCTTTTTGCAATATGTTGCTGTCTTTCATTAATATGTATGTAGTAAAAAGAATTTTGGGTAGGAATTCTATCTCAGCAGAGATCAGCATCATTTTATTTTTATCACTTTCTGTTATTCCTTTTTGAAAAATATTCTTAAAATAAAAGGGGACATTGGCTTAGTTGCCAGATTTCTTTTTCAGTTGCTTCAAGAAGGGAAAGAGTTGTCCTTTTTTGAAAAGAGAACAAAGTATAAATTAAAAATACTACATGAAGTAATTCAAAACTTCAAAGAAAAAAAAAGTATATGTCTTCTTGCACTGGCAAGAGGCAGCCATCATTTTATATTTCTGCACATCATGTCATCATTTCTTCTAATATCCCATAATGACCAGCTGGCATACTGAAATAATGAAATGTTGACTCTGCTGAATATTTAAAGAGAGTTATTCTTATTATGGGTTATGAAGGCTATTATTAGTTCATATAGAAGCTCTTTCCAACTGAAATGAAGATGCAAATCATTGTTACTTCTTTATGTATGTCCTGTTAGGATGAAGGAATACAGTGCAGATTTTGTTAGACCAGAAAACTTTGGAGACTAAGACAAAAAAGATTAATTGAATTAGATATTTTATTTATCTTAAAAAGACACTTGTGACTGGTCCACTTTATGATATGAATTATAAACCCTATCTACACAAAACCATGATTTTTTTTCTAACAAGAAGCCAAATACAGCAGAAGATTGGGTACTGATATTTTCCTCAAAAAAAATAAAAGTGGTTGGTTTTTTTTTTTCATGTGTCTACTATCAAGTGTTGATAAATCTAGGAATAAACACTGTAAAGTGATGCTTAGAATATAATGGCGCTGTTTATTTTTAAAAATGCATTCTATGATAACTTATGCTAATAAGGCTGGGAGTAAGCACAAACATGGTTTGTTTTACTTTTAAAGTCAGAGAGCATACCCTTCTCTTGCCTATTGTTCCACACTATGGGTATCAAAAAAACCCAAACAGATATTTCAACGCTCTTAATTCTTAAATCCTGGTTTCTGCACAGTTATTCATGTGAAGCTATGAATCTATCCATATTAATGAAATTAAAAAGATGCTTTAGGCTTTGTTGGCACTGAAAGCTTAAATTAATACTTACTACCAAAAATGTAAACTGGCTGAGGTTTCTAGGGAAAACCATCTGGTTTTTTTAAAGTAAACTGCCTGCTCATCCTATGAATATTCCCTCACTAATAATTTTGGACATCACATCTACAACAATATTACAGCTTTTTAGAAGATACAATACAATATAAACAAACATACAAATCACGTCACAATCACAGAAAATTGAGTATGCTTCATTCGTTCATACTTTGTGAACACTTCAGGGTTACTGACATGCAAATTCCTCAGATTGTTTTTTTTGCTAAAGTTAGAAAGTGAAGTTGAGCTTCTCTAGTAATCGTTGCTCTGAGGCATTTGGTGTTTAAATAGGACTGGTGACCAGCACAGTAACTTCTTTCTCTCTGTGCTCTGGACCATCCGCTGTCGACAAGTAACTGTTTAGTTTCTGTGCAGAAAGAATAACAATTAAGAAAGAAAGGAGAGAGCACACCATGGGAACAGAAGGATGTGGGGATAGAACTGGCAGTGAAGCTGAATGAAGAAACAGGGAGCAGGGGAGAATCTGTGAAGGAGAGGGTGGACAACTAGGTCAACTGAGGATCTGGGTAAATTGAAACAGCTGTGCAGAGCCACAACTGGATCCTGGATAGGTCTGTGGGACTGGATGAGCAAGAACATGATTGGAATTAGGAAAAAAGGGTTGGAAAGAAGCACAGTTGACACTGGCCAAATGAATGGGACTAGGTTTGACATAGCACAGAGCAGCACAGAGAGTTTGTGCCCAGAGACTGTGCCCTGTCAGAGCTTATTTGGAAGTCCAGATCTATAAATCTTAACAAACAGCCTCATGCTGAGAAATCTTGATGCAGTGGAGGTTTCCATCAACAGCAGAGCAAAGGGAGTCCAATTTTTTACAGACTTACAGCCCCTATCTGCTATGTCCCTTCTCTACCATGCGTCTTTTTGAGTGTCACAATCCCTAAACTCCAGCACAATACCACCTGCTTTCTTCCAAGTTTTATTCCTGTTTGGCTGGACAATGGTAATTTTATTATGGTTGACTTAGAACTGCATATGTGTAATCAGCCAGTTGGTTAATACCTCTTGAAAAGGCTAATTTTAGGGTGTGGGTTTTTTTAACATAATTGTAATGCCACCTGTGTTCAGGAGAACTGTAGATGCTAAAAACCACAAAGATTCTCACCTCTTTTAAATTTGGTTGAAGTTTGTCAATACCTTCATAAGGGCCTGGAAGGGGGACTTGACCATTTCCTGTAGGAATTACAAAGGCTTTGTTTCTAGTAAGAAGCAGGACATAGTATATCATCCTGAAATTAAACTCTATTATAATGTATACCATATTGTGATTGAATATTGCAGTAACAGCCTTAATTTTGACACTTCATAACCTCTGCATACTTGTTTTATTATCCTTTACAATATTCTTTTAACATACATTTTGGGTGTAATTTCTTTTAACTCTTTGCACTTAGAATTATTGAATACAGTCATGCCCCATCTTTTCTCCTTGATTCCCCCATCTCCTTCACAAGATAAATAACAACAAACTCTGTGTGTATATTTAACAATTATAACTTGTTCCAGCCATCTAATGGATGTTGTAAATGAAGTTTGACTTAGGATCACTTATGACATCTTCCGCAGAATTGAGAGAGAAGAAGTGCTTTACCATTTTAATTGATATGTTGATTTGTCTCTTTCTCTGATGTCAGTAGCAGGTCCCTACTTCCACGGCTATTTTATTTCTTCGACAACTCTTGTCCTTAGCAATTATACCTTTTGAGACAGTGGAGTGTGGAGTGTGAGCCCCAGTATATGGTCAACTCATGGTGTTTAGAAATGTTTAATTTCTTCACTTCAGTTCATAACCGCTCTGGGGAATTCCTTAGAATAACCAGTTCCAGCTTAAGCAGACTAAAAATCAGAAATCTGCAGCAAACTACCACTGCAAAAATGGCTGGTGGCCATAAAAGTTAGAGTATGGTCTACTGAGAGCAGCAGGCACCACTTCCATTAGCTTGTTAGAAAAGTATTTCATAAATATATGTAGTGCTCTGTAGCTGATAGAATCTTCACAAAACTAATGGTGGTTTTAATACAGATTGCTGTAAGATTTCATTAGCTCAGTGGTGATGATCTGATTTTTTCTCCTATTGTAAGTGTATTTTTCTTCTACTTTCTGCTTGATATGAAAATAAATGACTGTATGCACACACTACTTTAATGCCTGAAATTAGCAGAACACCATGTTTTCTTCATTACCATATTGTATGTTTGCAACTTTTTAGCTCCAAGAGCATATATGGTGCAGTTTATAAAAGTAAGGACTGAAACTCAGAATAATTCTGGATGTTCCAGCCTCTGCGTCCATGGCACAGAAGTTAAGACTAAATGATGTTAAAAAGGCAAAATGGTGACTAAACTGCCAATTTTAATATGAAGCAAAATATGAAAGTGA